>JANHGO010000027.1:18860699-18923001 GCA_024606505.1 Aquila spilogaster | reverse complement strand
GTACCACTGTATGACCAAAACAGCTGGATACACCATACACCAGGAGGTCTGTGGTAAGGTGTCAAACGTGGAGCAGCTCGGCTTCTGGCTGCCATGCCTTGCCACGGCTTCCCAGCCTGAGAGGTGGCTTTCTTCCAGGAGAGGGACACTGAACCACGCACTGGGAATTACAGAACTCCTCCCTTAGGCACTGACAAAATGACTTGAGAGGTACTACTTATGACATACACCCTACAGTGTCTAAATGAGGAATGAGTCCTCTCACTTTTGCCCCAGACAAGAAGCGGCATTATGCAAACAGGCACCACTTGCGGCACGTAAACAGGCTGCAGAGCAGTGCCATACCGAGGGTGGGTGCACCATGTTACCCAGCCACTCAAGTTGCATGGGGATTGCAAGGGACATAAACAGCTGCTCCTCCTGTGACACAGAGAGATTGCAGAGCTCTGCACACACCTGTAGAAGCAAGACTGTAAGATTTAGGTGAGGAGTGCCAATCTGCTGTTCCTGTCAGATACTGCGCTGCGCATACACCTGAAGTACCTGGTGGAATTGGTGAAACCTTTTGCATGGAGGGCCGCGGTTGCACTGCTGTGGAACAGTAATAGCACTCACACCAAATCTGAATATCCAAAGTGGGAGAGAGAACATGAATTTAAAAAAACATTGCAAAGCTCTTCCTGCATCACTGTGCTATTCACCTATAGCACCTGCTGGTGCACAAACATCTCCCCAGACCTTTGTTACTTGTCAGTTCATAAACCCTAGAAGTACTTCTTTCTATCTGGAGATTACTCAGCACAAACTCTCAGCCTGACTGACCACTGGCTTATCTTTCTGTTAAATCACGACAAAATGCCGCTCTGTTTTTGAGGGGGAGAAGAACAAAAGGAGGGGCTGATGCATTTTAAATTTTAAGGTAAAGAACCCCTTCGAAGTACAAAATATTTCAAAGATAGACTTGCAAGGTTTGTGAGACCTGTCGTGTGTGATTGCTGTTTGTAATCAGTACCACACTCTGCCTCCTTCACCCTCTGACACATAGCAAGAAAACTGGATTCAAAATGAGATTGCACCATGGTGAATTCATTCCTTGAATTGCATCGTATGTTTCAGCAATACACAGCGTGGGAACACGTCGATTAGCTCTTGCTTTGAAGGCATTGGATTTGCAAAGGTCAGCAGTGGCTTGGCCCATTTCTCAGCAGATCTTTGGCTTGCTTTTCATCCCAGGGCTAACAGGGAGGAGGTCAGAGAGGAATGACAAAAAGAGCAAGCTTTTTGAATCAAGCCTAAAGAATTTGACCATGCTTACAGTAGCATGGAGGTTCCTTCTGCTAATGAATATGTAGACTTTGGACAAAATTTAAGGAAATAAGTTTTGGGTTTACCTCTCATATTAAGCAATTCATTATTTTGCTATAAAATAAGAAACGTTTTTGAGTTCAACTCTCAGTTTGGCAAGACCTGCATGAAACTAATCTACAGAAACAGCCTGCTCCCCCCCACATTTCTCTCGCTGTGTGAAGGGGAGGAGCTGGGCTGGAAAAAAAAGGTGGAAAGATGAAAAACCTCAACCTACAGTTCTAAACCTGGGGAGTTTGTGCACTTTATTTTTCACTGAAAACACGTTTTCCAGTTGTTTAGCTTGCTCCTATGCCAGCTTACTGAGACAGAGGTAGCTTCATTACCCTTTCAAGCTGGAAAAACTCAGAAAATATTTTGGCCACCCTCCACACCTTATTAACATAAACTGGAGTTTCCTACCACTGCTGGCAGGGCAGGGTGCTGGGAATGTGTGATCATGGCATTTGGGCAGCTGTCACTGAGGTTAGTGCTGGTCCTGCAGTGAAGTACAGCTCCTGGATCCCGAACAGTGGTTTGCTGTGGGCACTTATGCCAGGAAGCCGCAAAAGAGGGGAGGAGGTGGGAAAAAGAGAAATGAGAGCAGGTTAGAAAGGAATCCAAGGAAACCAGCAAGTCTGAGTTTCTTCACCTGTACATATTAAATATCCCTTGCAGAAATGTGGTACATACAGTCTGAAAAACACCTAGAAATCTGGAAATAATGGGCTTGTTTGCTCCATTCATGTATTTTTTCAGAAGGTCACTAGGTATGCCTCAATTTCTCTGGTGCTGGGGGAAAGTAGAGAGAGTTGCTTCAACTACTGTAGGTCTCTATGAGCTGTAAAGAAACTGCTCTTTCCTGGCTCTTCCTACAAATAACATTGCAGCATTCTGGCGAAAAACAAAATTTAGAAATTATTCAAATCACAGAAGGCCAAATCACTATGTTCTGTAGGTTCCTGTATAGTACCCAGCACTAATCCAAGTGATTTTTCCATGACATTAACTGAGCAAAAGCTGAATGCCAGTCTTTGCCCAGTCTTATTTGTTCATCTCAGAGAACTTCCTCCTGAGCCTGTTCCAGGGACTTTTGGAGGCTGAGTTGCTGTAGAGGATGCCTGCAGCAACACTGCAGAACTTGGGAAACCTTTTGGAACAAAGCATTTATAAAAGAGATGTAGGGCAGGGTGGTTCATGAAGACGAAGAAGATAAAAAGAGAGTGGCTACTGTCAAAATGACAGATGAGTGAAGTTTCTGTGACCTAACAGGAAGTAATAAACACTGGTTTTAGGCTTTTAGCAGGGAAATGGCTTGTTCACTTACTGCTGCCTAACTACACCAGATTTTCCCAATATCTCATCATCTCCATGAAAGAATGAGTCTATGGAGGGCTTGTAACAACCCTACCAAGGAGACTATGCCAGCTACCCTGCAAGTATTCTGTTACCAAGTATTACCTCACATACCAGAAACTCTTTAGCTGATCCTTCACTTTCCAGTTGCAGATGTGGAGGAAAACATGGGATTTGAGTAACATTCCCCAGCTAAGGGGGTCTGTCTCCGGAAAGGCATTCTGCGGTTCTGTAAATAGAACTTTGTGCTAATTAAGAGATCCCATGTAGAGGTTTGCCTACAGCATCCTTGAAAGAAATGCAAGTTTTAGTTGGATTGACTTCCACAAAATTTGACCTGTAGGGAATGGTCATTCATGGACACACATCATTTGCAAATTTTGCATCTGTGTATATGCACATAAACATGTATCTAACATACAGAGTTAAGGCAAATGGAGGTATATCTCAATTACCTGTAAGCAGCCATTCATGCTCAGCCATCAAATCCAAGTATCTTCTTCTTTGTACTTAACAACCTCTTGTCTATTTTCATTTTTAGTATGCACTTGTATCAGCAGTACTTCCATCAGCACTCACTTCAGCTTCCTTCAGTGAAGAAAGGTGTCCTTACCGCACCTTTCACACACGAACAAGCTTAGCATCTGAAAACAAAACGCGCTGGTTTTAGTTTTCAGTTTTTGCAAAAACAAAACAAAGAAAGTCAGAAGGTTAAACAGCTGCAATTGAAGCTATCATGCTGAGCTGCTATAAAAGAGAAAAAGATTGGTCTGAACACACATTTTTTTATTAAAAAAGAATGCACATAAATTACAGCTGCTGACCATGTAGTCATTCTTTTTATGAGGTGTTTCCCTATACACATATATGATTTCCATATATGAATTCCCTGTTGGTCTGAAAGCTCACACGAAACTGGTGCTTTTCTTAATAAGTCGTCCACAGAATCTGCATTTCATCTTGGACATGAAAAGTTCATTAGGGAAAAAAGCATCCCACTGTCCTGGTAGAAAGCAACGCCAGACACTATTCAAGCTAAAAAAGGATCTGCATAGCCTTTGTTCCCTGCTTTTCTACTTAATTATTTTCCATAATTTAATAAAATCCAGTGTAACACTACAAACTATAACAGTGTCTGTAGTAACAACCATCTAGTCCAAGGCACAGAAAAACAATTCGGTTTCGTTGAGGATTTCAGTATGCTAAACTTTGTTTCCTTTAAAATTCTTTAGGAGAGGGAATAGGCACCTAGTTTTAAAACAGTCTGTTTCCAAGCACAGAAATCCTCTGCTCAGAAAGAGCCTGTTTGATGATACGCTCTCAAACCATGCAGCACAAAGCTTGAGAGCTGCTCCAAGCCTGCTTACCGGGATCTTGTCACTGGGGAAAATCAGAATCAGATGCTCTCAATGCTCAGTTGTAAATCTAAGAAAGCACTAAAAATAGGAAATTATGAAAAATTTCTTCCAGCACACATAAGAAAATCAAAATCCACATAAATCATTATTTCTGTTACTCCATGTAGAAAAAAAAGGCAACACTAAACTAAACCGGATGGTCACATTAAGGGTCAGCTATTCCTCTTACTATGGAAGTGCTGCTGTCTCCTGAAGAAACCTGTGGGTTCAGCAGAGATCAGGTGAAGAATGCGCTCCTAAGAGATTCCTGCTTCTAGAGAAAAATGTTTGATTTGACAAACTTCTGGATGTGTGTCAAAGTGTGATAGACGGGGGACAATATTAGCAATGCTTCACTGAACTAATGTAACGGAGTGTGGTTCCCAAAAGCGCAGTTGCTTTCATTCCCATAATTTACTTTCATCTGTCTTTTTCGAAACCTTCCCTAATTAAGCTTAATTGCCATGCAGTTACACATTAGTGCAGTATTCTGTCCTCTTAAGGACCACCCATAAAATGTTTCATAGCATTAATCCTGGAAAGTGGTAGATTGCTTGTTTTGTTTTGTTTTCTAATGTGCCTAAGTGCCTATAATGCATAGTAATGGATTTCTGGAACTGATACTTGACTCTGATTATAACAAAAAGATTTTTAGTTTCAATCAGAAAATTAGCGAGGTCAGAAGGGTGCTTGTGCTTGGGGAAAAACAAATATCTCTGATGGTTCAGAATCCAGTGTCTTTGGAGCAGAACTCAGACACGGTGATTCCCAGGTCTGTCATATTCAACTTCTTAGGACAGTTATGGGGTAGACTACAACAATTGGACACCCTCGGCTTTGGTGGGTTAGCTACGTTCTCTGCATCACTTAATGTCTCAGTGACTTAGACTCACAATAAGCAATGATTTGATGGTCAATGAAACCCATGAAAACTATGCTTAGGTCTGAATAAAACTCTAGTTTGGAGTATGCCTTTAAATAGCTTGTAGGAGTTGATCCATAATAGAGCATTTAGAAATAGTGAAACAAAACAACCGCAACACAGAATCACAGCTAAGTCAACTGAAGCATTCCCACAAGCAGTTGATTGTTCATCTCTAAAAGTACGGCTTAACAGAATGCAGTAGATTTCATATCTTCTAAAGTCAAGAAGATCCCAGTGTTTCTAGGATGCTCAAGCGAAAGGAGCAAGTTGCAGGTATCTCAGAAGAAAGCCACTGCAAAGATGCTTCCAGACAGCTCAATCAAGCTGGGTGGACTGAAAATTCACAGAGTCAGAGGGACAATGATGAAGGAGACAAGAAGAAAGTAGTGCTAGATAAAAAAAATACTCAGAATTTTCACAACAGTCAGACAAGACCATGTTTTACAGCTCTGAGATACAACAGGAGGGAACTCCAGCTTTGCTGACAAGTGAGAGCTGTGGATTACACAACTTGGCTAAAAATTTCATTTATCATTTGCACTGGCTTCTCATTGCTATGGATTCCGGACACTGCTTGCCAATTCCAATATCTTTACCACTGCTAGAAATATTTGTCTTAGTCCAGAAATGACAAAAGAAAGGGAAGAACAACACTTTGGTTCATTTCCAAATTACAAAAAAGTTATTAAGTTACTTCTAGTCCTTTCTAAAGGTTTCAAGCTTTGAGAGATGTGTACATTGAAGAGGGAAAAATTAAAAGAGAAATGCCAAGAACTGTCTAACCAGCAAGGACTACTCACATGTGTAATCCGTTGGTTAAATTTGTTCAAACTACACAGTACTGAAGATTCATTCTTTGAAAAAGTAAGACTCTCATGTTATGCATGTGAGGCAAAAGTAAAACAGAGAACAAGAAACACACATATTATTGCTTACGGGCCCAAATGGTCGTTCTGATGCTGATTTAATATATTAATATTAGCAAAAATTAGACTTTCCAGTTATACCTTTATGAATTCCAGAACTGAGCAAACAAGCTACTCCTAGCTTATTGGATTGGAATAAAAATACAAACGTTTCATTTGTATTTTGTTTAATGAAAGCTAGAAATCTTCAAAGGACACAAAAATTCTTAATTTCTTTCTTACAAACCACAGACCTAAAAACCTCTCATTGTTATCTATGTTGACACTATCTTTGTGCCTCATTTACTACCCAGCCCAAGATTTCTTTCTGGGTGGGGCCAGCACAGGGCAAACACTGTTGTGAAAACCAAAGTGACAAGCAAGCAAGCAAACCAGAGTAAAGAAAACAAAAAGCATGTGCTTGCTCTGCCAAGTATGCTGCAGGACACTGAAAATACCACAGCGGCAGTTGAGTTAATCTTAGAATTTTAATAGGTCATTACAGAAGTAATCCACCATATATTATTAAACAGAAATCCGCAGCTCAGAAATGCTGGAGTGACCTAGTGTGTTGTAATTCCACCGACACCAGCAGTGCCATTCCCAGGGAGAAGCTGCTGACTTCTTTTAGTTTGGACTCACCAGTTCCATTTCAAATTCTCTTTCAAACACGTCGGCCTTGGTGGCATGAAGGTGGCAGTCCTGGGGATGGCTGCACGTGGCAGGCAGGCTTGCCTGCCACAGGGATACTGAGCTTTTGGGCCTCAGCATCTTGTATGCATCCTACCTAATCCATGGGTATAGCCAGTAGGGTTGGGATGTATATTTTGTGAGATACAGCCATCTGGAATGGCCTTGTGGCTATTTCCCCAGAGAAAGCATGGTGCCATCTCTCTGGCATTCGTTCTAAGCATCTTTTTGCTTGTTTTCAAAAGTAACTGAAATATCTCATCTCTAAAAATACCAACTGCTCGCAAAAGTATACAGTTCCTCAGGGAAATGAGGTTACAACAGCACTGTGTTCTGCAAATGTTTGTCTATCATTTGCTTGCTCTTTTCCCTCAGTTTTAACTAAATCTCACAGAAGGACAGAGATGTCTCCATGACCTGCAGACTCTTATAAGCCCTGAGCAAACCAGGGACATTGAAAGAGCCAAATTACATGCTTCAGGGAAAGGAAAGCAGGCTGGCCCTGCAGCCATGGCCAAGACACGCTGGCAGCGCTCTCTGGTCCATGACAGGGCCGTCCCTGCCAGGTCCTGAAGGGCCGTCAGGGCTGGTGGTGGTGGTGGGCTGGGAAGCAGATGACAAGGCTGAGGAGACAGAAATCCATAGGAAATGAAGCTGGTTTAGTTTGGCTGCCTGTGGGTCAACTTGCTAGCTGATTTATACTGTTTTTTTTTCCCTCCTTTGTTGAGTTCTGCTGAAAATTCTTTTTCTGCCAACGATGCTTTCCAGGAAAAGTCTGCAGGGCTCCCTTCAAAACTTCTGACAGTATTGTTTATATGTTGAACGAGGGGGCAGAGAAAACAAGATTTCTCATACGTTTTGCTTTAACCTCACTGATGCCTTTTCAGTTAACTATGAGCCAAATTCTCAGTGTCACTGATCTTAAAAGTGAGTAGATACTGACATCTTCAATCCCACTTTTCCAGGTTCAGATCACATTTCATTAGAGACTGAATCTACAGACATCCACATCTATCTTCCCCTAACCACCAGTCTCACTGATTTCAGCGGGAGAGCACACGTGAGTTGGAGGCTCAGTAATGACCTATGCTTTGTACATACTTCTGTTTAATTCAGAGGTGTAGCTACCCTGACAGTTATAATCCTGTCCCACAGAAATCAATACCAAGTACAGAGCCAGTTCCTATAGATCCAGTTTGAACGTAGTTAATCAAATGAATTCATACTCTGTAGGCTTCACTACTCCTGAGGGTTAAAGAAATACAGTAACACCAACAAAGAATGATTAAAAATGCAGGAAGTCTCAGCAGGGAATGACTGCAGCATATCTACTTTGTTTTGATTCATATTTAATCCTAGCACAGGCAGAAACAAGAATACAGTCAAGGCTGCAAAAAAGCATTTGTTCTAATGAAAGTACTTTGCTGGTATCTCTCAGTGAATAATGAAAGAATTGTGATGAACTCTATCAATTATATATATATATATACAGTATACTAAACATATATTTAGGGGCCTAGGTGACAAACATTAGTTACCAGAGGCGTCTCAGGGCAGAAACAAACATTATTGATGAAATACAGTAATATATTTTCATGGTTTATCTGGGTGAAAAGTGTTAAGTAAGTTTCCATAGTTGATGACCAGATGACTGCAATCTAAACACATACAAACCTTAGCAATCAAATCCAGCAAGAGCCAGACAAAGAGAAGCATGCATTCACCCAGGAACAAGCTGCCCGTCTTTGCACCCTCCTTGGCAGTGTTAACTTGCTGGAAGCCTACAGCCCATCTTTGTTGCATACAGCATCTGAGAAAGGGAAAAAGGACTGAAATGAATCCATGAACGATTAATGCTTCTCACTGTAGCTTTAAATTTATGCTTGGGCTTTGCAGCAAATCAATAACAAGGTAATGATGCCCCAAGCTCAGTGTCTGATGTCCTGCATGGTCCTTCTGACAAAAGTTTGAGTTACAAACAACAGCAGAGAGACAATTCCTGCCATTGCTTGCATTCAGCCAACCAGGCAGAGAGTTACATTCACTGAAAGTAAAAAGCTGGTAATGCTAAAGTTTCTGATACAACTAGGAGTTTTCTCTGCATTCTGTAAAACATTGAGGTCAATAAATCCTTCCTGTCTTCCGCAGGGGAAAAAAGAGCCCTATGATCTACAGTAGCTCAGGAAAGTATAAACGTTGATGACCTACTTCTGATGCCATTTCAGAATTGCTTTAATGATTTGCTTGCTGTCCTCACTGTAATGGCTTCTATCATTGTCCAGGAAAAATACACTGTAGCAGTGTATTTATTCATGATGAAAATTCCACGTGAGCAGCACTCAGCAATATTAGAACCAAGCTGCATCTCTATGTACCTATAGCTATTTTACACTTTGGAGCAATGCTTTTATAAACAAAATCATTAATAATAATAAAAAAAATATAACAGTAACTCTGACTAGAGCCTAAGTATCATAGAAATGTCACTAGTCTAGAAGTGTATCACTTCTGTATATTTATAAAATGTATATTTCAACATATCTGCATAAGTTGATCTGAATAAATTGATCTGGCTCAGGAATGTAAAGATCACCAGAACAGAAGTTCCTTGGCCTTTAGCTAGACTTTAAACAGCATCCAAACAACACCCCAACAACAACAACAACATTTCTTCTTTCTGCTGAAGCCATTACCCAACCTTCCAGCACTAATCCTGAACTCTGCCTCTCGATAGCCTGTGCTGTAAGTACGACAAAGGGCAGACAAGGGCACCAGACAATATAAACTGAAATGTTAGCTTGAGCGTAACTGGAGAACTACGCTCTGCCAAATTCTGGCAAGCCTGAGCTTGCACCGCTGATACCGGCGGGTCATTAAGGGAAGCTCAGCGGTAGTTCCTACTCACGTGGGGAGAGCTAAGGGCACCGCTGGGGCTGAGCCAGAGCACGCAGCACCGCTCAACCTGGAGCCACTGTCAGTCTAGAAGGGGAAAATAGCATGCAAGCGCTGTGCTGCACGACTTCACGCTCTGTATTGGGAAGATGCAGACCCTTTGGAATGACAAAGCACGGTGGGGGTGGCTCTGTCATTTTCAGTCACACTAAGCAGGACCACTTCTACACGCAGTCCCAAACAGCCCTGTATAAATATGGTTATAAAGCTACCAGCGTTCTCCAGCTATAAAGAGATAATACCAAACATGAAACCTGAGGGTTTTCTTCTTGTCTCCTGCACATATGAAAGATAGCATTAGAAGAGATTACTTTTAAATCACTTGCAATTTCCTTTATGCAATAAAAGATTTTCTTTGCTTGAAATTTTCCTATTTATGGTGTGTATTTGGACTCAGTGTCCCTGCTTTTAATGATGCTAGCTGTATTTGAGCCATTCATCAAATGCGACAATTGAAAAAGCGAGGAGTTAATGGGAGCATGAGCAGTTTGACAAACACAGTCTTTTTGACAAGACTGAGGTCAGGACTGAAAGAACTGCTCTTGGTTAAATAAACAGAAAAGCAACAAAGTAAAAGCAGAATCTTTGCAGCCATTTATCAACTTTAAAAGCCTTTTTGTTGCAAGGAACATAAAGTGAAGCTGCACACAGGGATGGGAATTAAATGGGATTGAAAGAATTCAGTCGGCTTATTTTTTTAGGTGAAATTAAAATGCCCAATTAAAACTGAAGAATTATGTTCATAAAGTTGACATGTAGCTATAGGATCATAGAATTGTTAAGGTTGGAAAGACCACTAAGATCATCTAGTCCAACCACAATATCTAAACCTGCGCTTTACAGTTATCTCCTTCTGAACTGACTTACTATTTTAATGAACCCAGTCTTTTCGAAGTTAACAGACTGATTCAGGTGGCATTGAAAGGAGAATGATAAAAAATAGACAGTTTTCCTGATTTCTGCAAGGCAGGAGGAGCAATCTGCAGGCATGTCCTCAGCTGAGACTCCATCCGTTGCAGCTTTAATAAATGTTTACCTGATATTAATTTGTTACTGGGAAGGCAGACCTTCCAGGGAATCTTTGCAAAATGTCAGAGTTTTGCATTTGGACACAGTACTGCCTGAAGGAAATTCCTAGATGTCAAATGGCTACTAGAAGCTAATAATTAGTGTACTCTCTAACTTCCTCTCCGCTAACTTCATGGGCCATTTCTTTTGAATCCAGAAGATTATTTGGGGCTCCTTTCTTTCCTCCCCTCTGTCCAAGCCTCCAGACAGTCCAGGAAAGGTAGCAGGACTGAATCTGTTCTTGAACTCCCTATGTAAAAAGCTTTTCAGAGCATGCAGCAGACATGTAAAAAAAAACCACAAAGGATAATTTCTTCACACCTTCAAGCACACAAAGGCAAACACAATGAAATCCTAATTATCCCTGGTTTAGCCTTGCATCCTGTACACCAGGGAGACTCCCCAGGCATTTTAGCATAAACTTCAGTGGGACAAGACTGGCCCTCCTGCGATTCAGCTTTCCTGCTCAATAAATTTGGGAGTGATAATATTCTCATTACTAGATGAGACAACACACATTTAGACAGTCAAGTTCTTGGACATTATAGCTGTGCAGAGTATTTTCTTTGATCGTCTTTTTAAACATTTGATTACCATAACCTTTTGTTTATATCGCTATCCAGAAACCACATGAATCATCAGGGAATTTCCATCAGAAGCAAGAAATCTGGCAAAACTCAGTAAGCTTTTGCAATCCTAAAGTTTCAGGAAAGGCTTTTATGACTTTTGGGGTGAATGTGCTGCCAGATGAAAAATCCCTTTTCTTTTGAGACTTCTCCATCCTTTCTATTGCTTGCATGAATTTATAGTTATTGGCAGTTTAGAGACAGTAAAGAAAAAAAGCATGCATCTAGGCAGAAACACAGGGAAGACTAAGAATGGTCATACAATTACAGGGTAATTTAGAGCATCTTACTCACTTCTCATGACCTTTTTTTCTTTCATAAGGTAGTTTCTACAACTAACTAATATGTTTAACAACTCCTATGGCTACTGGAAAATCACGAAAGACTTCTTTTCCTGGAAGTGATTGATTATAGTCTGGACAAATGAAATAATTTTCCCTCCTCTCATTATGCTTGGAGCAAAACACCCATTACAAGAGCACTGCACAGTGATTTGGAGCTAGGAAATGTATTCCATTTAGCCTGTCAAACACAGTTAAACTGCTGTCTTAACTCTGCCTCACCTCCTTTTCAAGACTACACAAATATAACCTAATTTTCACAGAAAATTCTGGACTCTGGGCAGCAGTGACTCTTGAGCTCTTTTCCATCTGGAATGGTCTTTTCATCTGCATAATCCCAGGCCTTTCTGGTTAGCTTTATTTAGTTGTTTTGTAATGTATAACCTACAGTCCTATAAAATGATTTAGAGTGCTTACTTGGATTCCTTTTCAGAACATATTTGAAAACAAAACAAAACCAAACCCAAACAACAAGCAAACAAAAAACAAACAAATCCCAATCCTAATTTTATTTTTCAGTTTTATTTCTCAATAAGAATGCTTTTACCCAAAATACTGGCAGGGATGTCTTAAGATTGCACTGCCTTCTCTAATGTAAACTTCCTTTCTAAAGGACATAATAGTTACTTTGTGTCACAGTCACTGCTGCTGTTTGTTTTTTAACCTCTGTTGAAAAACATATAAAATACATTAAAACTATTCAGTGTGACGAACTGCTTAAGTACCTGTAATTATATGACTGCACCTAACCTTCAGTAAGGCTAGATACTGGAACAGAGCACAGCTAGAGCAATGATAATTTTAAGATGAAAATTTCATCGATTCATGCAGAATATACTCAAATTACATTATTAACTTCATTTTTACCAATGCAGTCATACAATAGCAAGGTCCAGATTCAAAGATTCAGGAGGTCCCCTGTAGTCTCATGTCTCTTGTAAATGTTTTATGGATGGAATTATTTCTCAATGCTGTACAAAGAAAATCTCATTTCACAAAGGCGGGTTTGCTGCCTACTTGAATATCGGTTGGCTTTTTCTTCTTTCCCTAAAACGTCTGTGATCAGCAGTGTGTTAAACTGCTTAAGGAAATCAACCCTATTCATGCTTTTATCCTCTTTTCTTAAACAAATTAAGTTGGTGCTGAGAGATTTTCACTGTGGCAATGGTGAAAGTATTCCCTTTAGTCTAGTCCTGGGGAGATGGAGGTTAGAATCTAGATTATGCTTTCGCTTTGCAATACTATTGCAATCAAACAATAACAACAAAGCCATTATTATTTATTTCTATTATTTAAAAAAAAAAGATGTTAAAGCACTGGCAGTCTACCAACGTCCTTCTGAGAATTCATATTCACTACTTCCCCATCGCTGGTCTCCAAGAAAAACCTCTAAGACACCTGAATAAAAACTAGTATGCATGAGGCACATGGAGTAACATAGACTGTAGGACTAAGCAGCTTAGGAAAGTTTTGCTTTGGCTAGCCCCAGGGAAGGATTTCGGGTGCTAAGGAACAGGCTAACTACAGCAGACATTGCAATCTAGATGAATGCTAATGTCTTTCTCAAGCAATACTGAGCAGTCAATAAACATTCAGCTCCGTTATATTCTGGCAAAATCAGTCCCCAGATCAGGAGCTAAGCAAAGATACATACCAGAGAATATGTAGTGCATCTTATTGGTTCTCAGGAAAGAATATCTAAATTTTAATTGTATTTTTCTTTAATAGTAATCATCCAGTACACACTAAACACCCTTGTTTTCAGTCTCTATAATTTAGTACATTAATAGAAAATATTATTTTTGCCTGACACCAGTTTTTTGTTTTGTTTTGTTATTATTATTTTCTGAGTAGGAAATAACATAGAATAGGATTGTACTCAAAAGGGACAGAATAACATCCATCCCTCGCTGCCTGTGGGCAGCACAGATGAACCAAGTCTTTAAATGGGAAGTGAATAGATGGAACAATATGTCACATATAATGAAGACTGCACTCACATACTTTTCTTTGAAACTGAGATTGAGATTCTTCTGCGTAGGTAAGGATTTATGAGTACAGATATAGACAGAAAGAAAATTGGGCACGATCTAGAAGACTGAAAGCACATTAGTGAAAGACTTTTCTGACTAAAATTTCAGTCCAGTTTATCTGGTTTCTTCAGCAAGTTATAACAGGAATCCAAACATTATTTAGAGGTGTTATTTCATTATTTGACTCATCTGGGTGTTGACAATATTGTTCAGTATTGCCCATGGGAAATGGTCCAAATTATGGAATGAAATTCAAAGTGCTGGAACTCTGATTTGGCTTGGCATTTGATAGTGATAGGAAGCAGAGAAAATTTTTATCAAGATTGCTTTTTGTCACAAAAAATTATTTACTTGAACCACACAAAATTTTGTAGCTGTACATTTTCCTTTCAGCCAGACTTCTGTAATTCTATAAGTTCATTATAGTTTCTTTTGTGACATAAGAAACATTTATTAAACAAGCTAGACATTGAACTAGGCTTGTTTTTATTTAAAATGTACATACAAAACAGTGATTCGAGATGGTAAACACTTATGCATCTTATATCCTTTCCATTGGGTCAATTAATGTGGTCATTGGACACTACTTGCCCTTTAAGCCAATTCTGAGAAAGACCAGAGCAAAGCCAGGCTGCAATAAAAGACATTCTACAAGGATGCTGGGCACTTAGGTCATATGTTAGAACTCCAAAACCTTTCTTAATATACTGCAGATGTTGCTAAGCTTTGACTTTTTTTAAGCCATGTTTTCATTTACTATTTAGGTGGTCACTGTGTTACAGTGTTGCCAAGAGAGCCTTTGAACCTGTTAACAGTTAAAGACGAGAATTAATTGTATTAACTCTTACAGAAGTAACTGAAAAGAGTGAAAGGGTCAGAATATTAATTGCAGGCCTTCTGTCCTGAAGTTGGAAGTTAAACCAACAGATAAGTCACAGTTCATCTACCTCAGCAAACATTTTATTTGTGAGCTGAAATTGTCACTACTGCTTGACCTACTGAGAAATTTTTGCTGGAAGAAAAGAGCTGATAGAACTAGGGTCTCCAGAGCCAGCCTCAAAACACATGTTCCAGAGAGCCTGAAAAAAACAGTAGCTTCAAATAAAGGCCCATAAATACTTCATTTCCCTTGTCCCCTGGCCTTTCCAGACTGAGAAAGATGTCTGCTTACTATGGTATTTTCTAATTCAGTTCCTAGCCTTCGTAACAGTGTTGCAGTTTGAAGAAGTAGGAGGCAGAACACTTGTGCTGTTCTAAAGGCACAAAACTCTGTGTCAAACTCTTGGTCTTGCTCTCAGAGTTAGATGTGTCACTGAATGTTGCCTCTAACTGCAAAGCGCTTCCAAAATGTCCTAAACTTGAGTTTGAGAGAACATTTGATTTACTTGATATATTAGGGCACTACTGACACACAAGCTGCTACCACTGTTCTTTTGTACAGCCAAGCCAGTCCCCAAAGGTTACGGCTACTATTGCTGAAATGACACTCACTTGAGAGGAACTAATTCAAATATAGATAATCTGAGCAAACACTGAAGGGATCATTAGAAAACTAATATCCCCCCAAAAAAGTTGCTGGGAGTTTATTGCTCCTAATCCTGTTAATACGGTAGGCTACTGGGCTTATTCCTCTCAATAATAATGTTTGTTGTTGTTGTTGTTGTTTTAATGGGGACAGAAGCAGAGGGGAGATGGACAAACCCACCCTTTGGCCCAGAGGAACATACCACTGAACATGTGTTCATATTTCACTATTAGTATTCATGGGGGTACCCTTCTTACAGGTGTAGATTTGGGGTCTGCTGCACCACAAACTCTGCCTTCAACTCTATTCAATTAAAAGTAGGAACTTTCTACCTAAAAGACAGCTTTGTTTTGTTTTGGTTTGTTTTTTTTTATTTGTAAAATCTGCAAAGTAGGAAGAAATCAAGTCCTGATATTGCAAATAGAAACAAATAGTACCTATCAAGCCAACAAGAGAGGTCATAAACTTAAATACATCTTGCCTATTTAATAAGAAACTGAGAATAATTTCCATATTAATAAAGAAATTAGACAGCTGCAGTCCAAATCAATATGTGAGTTATTCATATATGAGAGAGAAAGACTGTATGTGTAACACACACACATGCACACTTGACACACTACCTGTAAAAGTATTCTGCAAACTATTTGCAGCACCTCAGTTTTCTGCCATATGTAAAAGTTAGATCGGTGTTAATTCAGTGCCTAAAACAGTATTGGAAAATAAAATACCAGCTTTCCTATCTATATTTATCTGCCTTGGTCGTGTAAGTTCACCACAGCACTGAAGGTGAAAGAAATACCAATACAAGAGTGTTCTACGTCAAATCTCAAACCACTAATACAAAAGAGTGCAATTTATCAGAGCCAAAGGAAAACACTATCTGACAGTGTCCGAAGTACTACTATTCATTACATATCTAAAGGCTACTGATCAATAGACAGCACTATGCTCTTTCATTCAATAGGTTCAAGCTTAACTGATTTTCATGGCTTCTTGAATGCTTTTATGACTAACAAGGCATGGTCCACACAGTGCTTTGTCACTGATTTTCAAATAATCTAATAAAATGTTAGTAATAAATCACGAGCATCATTAATAAATCACCAACAAGCAAAGCAGCACACCAAAAGCAACATGGAAAATGCACAGATATTCCTCCAAATACTTTGGTAAGTAAACAGACTAAATACATAGTACCAGTTAAGATCTGCAAGTTCAATTCATAGTAAATATATACATCTGAACTTTTACAGGTTTTCTGTTATAGTTGGCAAACTCTGCTTCTGTGTTTCTTCAGGGCAATTTTATGGAGAAAAATAAAAGAGAGAAAAGGAAAAAAAAAAACTGAGGGAAAACAAAACTAAAGCAAATAAATGTTTGGAGGGCAAGAATATAAACCAGTCTGGTGATGCTTACGCTGTTAAAATCACATCTTATACCTATTTACTTTATCATTTTGTACCTCATAAATACCTACAGTAGCTAAAACTGTCAGTGATGTCACTTCAAAGAGCACTGCCTCTAGGAACAAGTTCTTTGAGGTTTGATCTAGCCACAGTGTGGTTGAGGTTATCACAATGCGTCCTTAAATCTAGAATCTAGTTGGCAAAAATCCACGAACAGCACATACACTTTCAAATGCAAAATTGAGGATTAATTTACTTACCCTTCAGGTATGGATTTAACGAAAGCTGGGCATTTAATGTGGTAACAAAATTCCACAGAGTTCACAGAAAAATCCAGCTCCAAATACATATGGCAAAAGCAAAGCAGTTATTTTGACTCTAACATCACTATAAAAAATGCATAAGCTTAACAAGTGTTTACTTGAGGTGGAATCCTAGAAACGCAAATTTGTAGCTGTCACACAAGTTAGCTGGCTGAGGTTAACACAAGACCTCTGAAGCACTTCCTTCTATAGCAAATACAAGGCCCAGTTACTTAATTTGCACCCTTTTGAATTAAAAACCAAAAGGCTCAAGTTGTTTCTTTCACTAGTAGCTCCTAAATTTAAAATAGAAATGCTAAAATTATAAGAACTCCGCCTCCCTGGAATTCCTGTCCTGACCAAAACTTCTTGCAAATGTCACAAGAAAGTTCTTTCCTACAAGATTTTCAGTTCAATATTTTAAGGCTTTACTTGCTCTGATAAGATAAGCCTCTGAATTCTCAAACATGAATGTGAATAAAATTCCAATTTAAATCTTTAGGTTCTCTCAACCACTTCTCTGGTGACCCTTGAGCAAATACACGTTTGTGTCAGTGGCTTAAGGCAAAATACATAATTAGAGTCAATACTAAAACCACCTCTCCTCCCACAAACCTTAGAAACAAAGTTTGATTCAATACTAACCGCCATAGAAAAGAAATAAATAAGGTAGTGGCTAATACCGAAGTGAATAATGTCTTTCCATCTGAAGACCAGAGGAAAATCTGCTGCCGGAAAAATCAGATCATTGCCCACAATAATTCTTTAGTTGTGTTCTCTTTTAGCATTAAAACAAGAAACCAAAAATTTAATCTAATTTTTATAACTTCTCTCAGTGGACTACAGAGTAAAACAAAACCAATGATCTTTTTGTTTGGTAATGTGCAGAAGAATAGGAAAGTATGAAACAAAACCCAAATCCTACTCTTAAATCAAACAAATAGAAAAAAAATCACTAAAAAAGAAAAGCACTTTACTGTAGGACAGAAATTAGGGCCAGGAGCTGCCTCTGATCCATAAGGCTTTTGTTTTTCTTTTTTAGGTTAGTTTTAAGATCCATTTGGGGTTTGCTATGTACGTGGGCCAGTGTCTGTGAGGATGCCAGTGAAATATGAAAAGGTCTAAGGAACAAGCTATTGAAAGCTATAACTCCTGAGTTCTTTTCTGTTTGTTTTGGCTGTTGAAGCTGTGGTAGGTGTTTCCCATTTTTAGCCTTCACACCTTTGTTATGTTTGGGTCGCACATTAGAAATATTCCAAATGCTGTGGATGGAGACTTCCTCTTGGCCCAAGGAAGAAAAGGTTTTCGTCTCCTATGGATTTCCCCTCTGCAGATCAGGAGACTTCACCCACCCATTTAAGGCTCAGTTTTGTGGTTCTGGTGTTGATGCTTCCACTGACTGCCATTGCCTGGAAATGCACCCATGAACTCAAGTCTAATAAGCCTTCTTTGAGAAAAAAAGGACAGAATTGGCAAATGCTTTCTAACTCAATGGATCTTTTAACTTAAACCTATAAAATTTTCTTGCCATTGCCATTTGAAAGTCAAGGTTAACTAATGCTCAGCAAAAGAGGTCTGCAGCTTCGGCTGCAGGAGTAACCCTGTGGCTCAGTGGAAGACTGTCTGCCCCACCTGCACCAGTGAAAACCACCAATGACAGACCTACCACCTCTCATCATCACTCCAAGTCAAGAGACAAATCATAATGCATTTCAGCACAAAATATTTGATAAGCTTTCTTTCACTCTCTTTAGAAATATCAAGCCATTCTGGCTCTCTATCATTCAGTTCCTTTAATAACATTTCACAAATATTTGCATTTTGAGCAATAATAGGTAATCATCAAATATTTTTACCTAGGGTAGCATTAATACTGCAAAGTGATTAGCTAACTGTCTTCTTGACGGACTGTAGTTGACCTCAGGTAGCAGAGAAGACAATGCAACAATCTGCAGTTCCTACAGGATATTACACCTATTGAACACTTCTGACGTTGTCTCCTTTTGGTAGTAGGTATCCTATAGTGTCCTATCACTTTGTCCTTTCTTCCCAGCTTGATACCTATAGAATCATAGAACAGGGACCTATAAGCGTCTTTACAGACTAGCTATATCTAACTCTCTTGCTGTGAACAGGAACACCTCTCACTAGATCAGATTAACCAAATCCCAATCCAATCTGGCCTTGAACACTGCCAAGGACAGTGCACTCTACACTGCCTTGTGGCATCTCATCTGGGTTTCACTGATATAGCATGCTGAAAGTAACCATGGAAATTCAATAGCTGTAAAATGCTACACAAAGCAGAGACCACCAAGAACAGTTTTGTCTGGTGTAATAGAGCTGGCTTGTAAAATCACAGCCATTTCCCAAAACAGCTGTTAAACCCACAGACAGCAAATTCTGCTCCACATTATGTTTCCTTCCTCAGTGGGTGCTGTGCTGCTGCCTGTGCTTGGCATGAAAAGGGCTTCTCCCTCCCTCTACTTGTTTAAAGCCCATGAGAACCAAACCTCATGCAAATGCGTGCAATGAGGGTGAGGAAAGAATACAGACCAACCTGCTGGGTCCCTGCTCCTGACTGGCATCTGTGTCTTTTGGCCCCACATTTACAATTGGTCTTGGGCAGCAGTACTGTCAAGCAAGCAAAGGTGCTTCAAAACCACAGACAGGATCCATCTGGAGACAAGAAATTTTTCAGTGTGTTCACTCTGGGAGGAATTATGGCTGGTCACAGGTGCAAGCAGTAACAAAATAACTTCAGGATTTACTCAGCCCCTACTCAAGTCCCAGTTTTGATGTTAACTTGACTGAGATGAGAATTTAACAGTAGTACGTAAATATGTAATAATTCAAATTCCCTCATTTCCCACCTTGCCACAACAAACATCTAATTTCAGTACTTATGTACAACTTAAAATGCAGTGGTCCTAAGAACCACCCTGGCAAAGGCTGTGACACAAGTAATTTGTGGTAGTCACTGACACTGGATGATGTAGGGATCAAAACGGATTCTGAGACGGATTAGACAATATGGAGTTGATAGATTTGTTTATGGTTATTAAATATACTGGTCAAGATGAGCCTGTTTCAGAAACTTTCTGAACTGCTGACAGGATCTGGAAGGAAGCTTGGGAGGGAACACAGGGTATGTTCTCTGGTCAAGCACCATGTAACTTCAGCAAGAGGATATGGGCCAGATGGACTGTTGGTCAGACATAGCTCTGTGTCTAGGGAGAAGAAATCAATTAGCCTTTTGTTTGTTTATCATCTTCCTCTATTCATTACCATTTTAGATTGCACTCTCTTCTTGCTCTGGGTGTGGGAAAGGTTTTATTATCAGCAAAGGGTTATCAGTTCTCTATCCGTTAGCTATCAAAGGCTATCGCTCAAGGGGCAGAACCTTTGATGGACGTAATGGGGCTTTACCAGCAGATTATGTAAGATAACAGTGATACATGCAAGGTTGAGCCCAGAGAGTTTTTTTCAGAAGCAGATAGTGGGTTTAATTAAAAAATTCCTTCATGTTTTTCCTCGGAAATGCAAGGAAATAAAGTTACATGACACTGTTGAATTTAAATTCCCAACATTGAAAGGAATGAAAGTTTTTGCAGAAGCTCTTAAAAGTTTATGTTGTCTGTCATTATACCTGCTGATACTACACGGTTGGCTTGTTAATATAACTAGCTCACCGGCAGCATTCACATTAATTTTCTCTTTTTACTTTGTAATATTAGTGCTATTTATTAGCCAGCCAGACCATTTTTAGTAGCGTTAGAGGAACAGAGTGTGCATTACACAGCAGAACTGGGCTGCACCTGCAGCTGACCATTTCTATATTTATGGCTGTCTGACATCTGTAATGAATGGCAAATGGAAAATATTTGTTTTTTCTTTGGCTTAGTAATTTTTTTTTTCATGTTTTAAAAATAAAAGTGAAGTGAAATACTTGGCATTAATTAGAGGTTTAAAATATCTGCTAGTCTCTTGCCAAGGTGCCCTGGAGGATCGGATCCATAGGGCAGTGCACAGGAAAGAACTAGTTAGCCAACCTCAGCTTTCACTGGAAAACTTGACTGGAAGAGCCCATATTACATTACAGTTTAATTTGTAATCATATCCAACCCCTTTCACTTCAAGTCTCAGGAACTACAGTCTTTCATTGTATAACTTTAAGATGGGGAATTTACCATGTATTCTTAACAGATGGTTAGATGTTTTGCAAACTTTATAGCAATCTCATGGACTTCAAAGTCAAACGAAACATCTTTATGCAGTATTGTTTATCTCACAGATGTCACTGAATTATAATCAACATGTAGAGCCTATTTTTTCTCCTCTCTTAATCCCACCAATGATGCAACAGTTTCAGTCATAATACAAAGAAATCCACTGAAATACAGTTGAAATTCAGGCTGAAACTATTCCAAAGCAGTCTGTTGTGTAAAATTCTTATCACCTAGAGATCTGAGATTTTCTGTTTAAATGTGTAAGTATTTATGTAGCTTATCACTAATAGAACTGACTGAAAAGATACCATGATAAAGAGCAGGATTTCAATAAAATAGGATCAGATTGCGTACAGCACACTCACAGATAAATACATATTGAGGTAGACTCTTTGGAGCATGTAACAATCAGAGCCAAAACCACAGTCATTTGAAACAAAGCTGGAGACATGGACAGGAGTCTGATAACAATGAAGCCGTTACTCAGGCCACAGTCTCTTTTTGGCTTGGGATAAGATATTTTTATTTTATTTTGAGGGATATTAGATCAGGTATGAACAGCATGTTGTCCATGTTTTAAGGAAAAACTATGCTAAATCAATTTGCTTGGTTTGGTTTTGTTTTTTTTCTTTTTCTTACATTCAGTCAGATTTCCTTAATAAATCAAAATTTAGTCTGCTGGCTCTTATCTGATTCATGAAAGAGGGAAAATTAACTGTGAAAAAAAGCCATGATGAGCATGGCTTTCATGAGGAGAAATGTGACGGCTTGTTTTTACCGTTGTTTTATAAATAACTCTGTTCTTCATATGACACTACCTTTGGTCAGCCTCAGATAAATGTACTTCAGGAAGGCTGGATGGAAGTTTCTCCTTACTGCTAGAAAGAACTCAAAACACTTGAACTGAATGGAATTTCACATCAGTTCTGCAATATCAGCTACTAAAATGAATGTTCCAAACCTCAGTGTTTGGCTTAAAATTACCAAGATATATTCTTCCCAGAGGCAAAACTAGGGGGATTTCCTATTCCCACATTCTTCTACTATTCATCAAAGAGCTCTGTAACCTACTGACAGGGCATATATCACCCTCTATATAGCTGCCGATACTACAGAGATTGCAGGTTAACATCACCATCAGAGTCTTTCAATCACACCGTGATTTGGAAATAAGTGAAATGATAAAGAGCAGAAGTCAAACTACAAGTCCATATTAATTGCTCCTCAAAGTTAGGAAATATTGTGTTTATCCTTGTGTTCTTCATTGTAATAAAAGATATTGACAAAGCCTTGGCTGGATTTTAATTTCAGTTGTTCATAACCTTCATTTTTACTTACTGTTGCAGTTTGTACCTTCATCTGAGAGATTTTATTGTCATTTTAATACATGAGAAAAGTATCACTTTCCATCAGCTTCCTTTTCATAACTTCACGTAAATGTTTTCCTGTGGTGTGTCTGCAGCGTGGTATGAGTACTTGATAGACAAGGTAGTAGCGAAGCTAATCATAATTTAATGAATGGAAATTTTGCCTTTAGCTCATCCTGATGGCATTGATAGTAGGGGTGGTTCTTTACGTTTTTGTTGTTGTTGAGGATATCCTTGTGGATGCAATTAAACCAGTGCCAAATTACCTGACATAATTTGTGGTTATTAAACAAACCACTCTATGATGTGGAAAGTGCATTGTTCACTGGCATTCCATAGGCTTGCATTTTTTTTTTTTTTCAGGAGAAAATGTAGTAACTAATCTATGAAAAAAATGCTTTGTGTATGCTTTCTCTTGGGTGGTGGAAGAAAAGACTAAGCCATATCACAAAACTGCACATATGATCTACAGCTGGCGAGTCACATTACAATTAAACAAAAATGACCTCATGACTTACAAAAGCTGTTTAAAGAGACATCACTTACAAGGTTAACTATAGCAGTTGATGAAAAAAACAAGATGCAAACCCTCATCCTACTTCCCCGACACTGAATGATTTAGAAGTGCTGCGTTTGTGTAGTCAGAGTCATCACTGGCATTTGTTTGTGTGTGTGTGTGTTTGTTTATTTAATGGATTTTGTTCGTTTCTTTTAAAAAAAGTAGAGTTGAACTAATAAACTACATTATCTCCTATCATACAACTTACTTTTCTTGTTCTTTCAGTGCATAAGGATTCCGTATCTGTACTCATAAGCATTCTCCATCAGTTATGTGTGACAGTTGCTTACGGTTCCTACTGTTTGGTCTGTTGGTTATTTTGCTATCAAATTTCTTATTCCCAAGGGTTTTTCCACTTCCACTTTATTCACTGAGGAACTCAACATCCACCAGTTTACATTAGTTAGGGCAAACTGAGGCACGTATACTTTGGCCAATCATCTATATATCAGAACAAATGTATTTCCTCATTTGTATTGGTCTTAGCCACATGTAGCTTGACCAGCATCAATGGCATTAAGTTAATGTAAAACTGACATAAGTGAGAAAACTGACATAAATGAAAAAAGAACTAAAAGCATGTGTTATTCTGTGGTAATTCTGCGGCAACTCCATTAGCATCAGTTGTCTGAATTGGGTTTATTCCAGTGCAGAGGAGAATTTTAAAAGTGTCCCACTCTAACTTATTTGACTGCTTGACAAAAGCAACTGAAAAATCCCAGCTAGTCTGACAGATTCTTTTGACATTTCCCATAGGGAGTGCTTATTTTAACAGTCAATACCTTTCCTAGACACTTGTCAATCTGTTTGGCCAAAGAACATTTACCCAGTCAGCAAATTAAGATGTAAAAGAAGCAAATGGGGATATCTCCAGGTACTTTCTTTCCACAAACAATGTACAATGCTTAATTTCCTACCAGGAAATTATAGCATCTACTGAGATTTCAAAACATGATTAGTTTCAGAGGCTTGCGTTTTTTAAAAACCTGTAATTCAAAATAAAGTCATAAACGTTGCAATCACCCTATGCCTGAATCTGGAGAAACCTGGTTACTGCCGCCCCTTTGGGGAAAGAATGGGACCCTTTAGATTTTTACTGATAAGGTATGAATAACATTCTCATAAAGCTCAAAGATTGCCCAGATATACACATTTAAAATAATTATGGCAATTAAATAGAGTTGCAAGCAGCTATAGCTCCAGGCAACACCAGTTAAATGTAAAGAGAAAACATCTTCTGCATATGTTTGTGATTTATGTAATTACATGCTTCTACAAGCTACACACCATTTATTGGCAAACAGCCATCTCTTCTTTCATTACAATTTAGCCACAGTAAGTAACATACTTCGTCTGTTTGAAAAGCTCCAGTTAATAATGCCACCGAGGATGCATACAACTACATTGTAGAGCGAATGTGAAAAAATTAAATGTCATTTGGTTGCATGTTAAAAATAGCCTTTGTTGGCATGTTACTGACGTAAATCATGAATGACTCCATTTCAGACAACTAAATTGCACCTCATGTTAGTGAGAAATGAATAAAACCCAAGGTGTGTTTCATGTATGAGATTATGCGTTTGGTCTTGAGAATTACCATTTTTCTAAACGTAGTAATTTCTGAAAATTAATTTGTACTGAGCCATTCTGAGGCAAGTCCTTACCGAATTCAGCAGAAAGATAGCAAATTAAAATGTTACCTGAATGAAAATAGATTTAAAACTCAAGGGCTCTCCCAGGGCGCAGGCTTCTCTCCAACAAATTCACAGACAAATGATTTCCCTAATATTTCTGAGATCAAGTTTCTGTACCCAGTCAACTATAAACTTTAGTCAAAACTCAATTAAATTTCTATTTTTTTTCTATTTTTTTTTTGTTCTATTTTTATCAAGGAGATAAAAAGAAAAATGAAAATAAAGTTTGCATCTATATACACTTCATATTTTATCAGATTTTCGATTTCTTATTATTCCCAATCATGCCAGAGTTCATGGAATTACCATTGAGGAAGTTTTTCTTCAGAATAAAAGGCACCCGGCTCTTGTTCCTTTATATATTATATTCTCTCAGTTAAACTAGTTTCATCACATACAGCTGATTTTGAAGTTCCTTGAAGAGTCCAGTTTGTTTGCATGAAAGGGCTATACTAACTGCGAGACACTATTTCAGTACAACAATGGGAATGCAAATGAGCAAAAATAATCATATTTTTGGTTACCAGATAAAGACAATGTGCTTGTAAATTTGCTGTGCCTGTAAAATTACATACATTTCTCAATTAATCTGATATTTTGCTTATGCAGTAGTTTTCACATCTAGATACGCAATTATATATTGAACTACTTAACATTTTATGTTGCATAAGATGTCAGAGTTGCTATTATGGAAAATATTTCTAAGTATGTGTATACTCAACTGCTCATGGAATAGTATCTAAGTACACAGTTAAAAGATACACTATATAAATTTACTATTTGCATACTCTACACTAAAGTGTGGTGTCTGAGAGCTGAAAACACAATTCTGCTGTGCCAAAATACACAATGAGTGTATTATGAATATTTAGACATTTCCGTCATCCCAATGCCAATACGTCCTTATTTCCAATGTACTTTCTGACTCGTCTCCGCATCAGACATAAAAAAATTGTGGTCTAAAAACCTTACCAATCTCTGTCCCCTCCCCACTGCTGGAAGTGAGGAAGTTTAGCACATATGGCACTGAAAGACAGGGATCTCTGCCCCTCCTTGAAAGGCAGTGATGTGATCCTACAAGCTGCCTGAAAACAGTTCTATTCTCATTACTAAACTCCACAATAGCTCTGTAGAGACCATCTATCTCTTCTTCTCATCCTACAAATAGTTATTTTTTTTAGAAATTATACCACCTTCTACTAATTGTAAAATGAAAATTTCCCCATCAGTACTCTTCAGTTTAGGGTATTTACCTATGAAAGGGAAGAGCCAAGTCCTTATCCGAAATCACCTTGGACTTTAGATTTGCATATTTATCTTCCATATTCTGGTACCAAGAATTTGCAGTCAAAATTTGCATATTACCATGGGGAAAACCTAACCAAACCCCTTTAGTTAAAGTAATTTCTTAATAGTTGTTCTTATTTCTATAACTTTGAAATATTTTCCAAAATATGGACTGAGTTGGAAAATATCCAGTCCAAAGCTGATGCTGACTTTTTTATTTCAGCCTACAGATGGACATGCTGCAGCCCAGACAGGACTTGTTTAAGAAAGATTCTGGAAGCTGCGTGAAGGTAGCAGTGGAGGAGAGCGCCACAGCTCACAGGCCTCCTATCTATGGGCGTAGTAGTCACTTTTATAGTCATGACACTGTTCTATGCTGAGGTTAGACAGTTAGACTAGAAACAAGTTAGACTATATTGTTTTGCACATTTTAGATCAGGATTATAAGCCATAAGCATCATCACCCAATACTAAAGCATTTGGTAGCAAGAACTTACTTCTTCCTGTGTGCTTATACAGCACAGTGCAGCTTTAGTCAGTGACTGAGCTCACAAGCACTGATCCAGTAAGTTACCAAAAGTCACAACACATTTACTTGGAGTCAAATCTGTAACATGCACTTGGAATATTTGTACTCCTTATCTGCTAGCTGGCAGAACAAGATTGGTTACTTAAGATTTCCTGGTACTGTAATGGCTCAGAGGTGCCATAGTAGTAGCTCTTCCTGCGGCACTACAGGACACTGCAAGAAGGATGGGGATCTGGTGTACGTAGAGGCCATGGCAACACTATACAGCACAGTCAGATTATGTCTGAAGGTCACCACCTTAGAACCTATGGAAAAAAGAAGAACTGAGAATGTGACTTTCAAATATACTGAGCGAATTAGGAACGTAATAAGATTTAGATGCTAAAATCTCCTAAACCCTTGTCAAAATTGGAGTGAAGAATAAAGTTTTGTGACACCTTTCTCTAAATCTATCAGAGAAGAAGAGAAATTGTTGAACAAGAGTGAAATTATGACAGGCCAAAACCTCCACGACTATCCTAAGCAGTTCTTAACGAATGTTGCCATCTTTATTTCCAATCTGAGGGGAAGTTTCTGGGTAAGGAGCCTGGAAGGTGAAGGAACATTTGGTGTGTCTCAGCTGGCTTCCAAATTGTATTGGCAGCAGAGACTCCCAGGGCTGGATCTCACAGGCCCTAAGTGATCTATTGTTAGAGGACACCATTCACGGGTGGATTTTGACTCCAGGATACAATGAGGGTCTGGTAGCCTTGAGGGCACATTGCCATGATTTTGTCTCTGTTGTGGCAAAAGAAAGGCAATACATTAATTTTCCTTTTCTTTTTGACTTTGGTCTGCTATAACATTTTACTAAATCTCTGGGGACTGGAGTAATCAGGAACTTTTTGTAAATTAAGAAAGTAGATAAACAGAGACTTTTAAAAAGGCATTTCCCCATCATTCTTTCTAAAGGAAAGCAGGTGTTTGGCTCAAAGGGATTTGTTCTCTTGATAGTTCAGTAAGTGAGTAAAACTGCATTGTCCCCTAAAGCAAAGATAAATAACTTCAGAAAACATGAGAACTCAGCCCTTGGTGAGAGGAGAACTGGGTGTCCACCCTCTTGAACTAATTTATAACACTGAAGATGTCAAATGACATGCTGAATGAAGAAATGATTTGTGACTTAGAAAAGATTAGCAGAGATCCCAGAGGCTTGGCCAAAGGCAACACTATCTTGATAG
Organism: Aquila spilogaster; assembly: GCA_024606505.1. Taxonomy (NCBI): domain Eukaryota; kingdom Metazoa; phylum Chordata; class Aves; order Accipitriformes; family Accipitridae; genus Aquila; species Aquila spilogaster. The sequence goes on along the minus strand of JANHGO010000027.1, from coordinate 18,895,243 downwards.
AAGTGATAGACTGCCAAAATAAAGACTGCTATTAAGATTCTCATCTGGGAAAAAAGGGGGAGTTACATTTTCCAACTGTGCTCTCAGTTATCTATAGGCTCTGCCAGACTGTGCAGCCAGGATGAAAGCGTGCCAAGCTTAGCCTATCCACTGTGTGCCCTTTGGAAGGACACAGGAAACTTAAGGAAAGGTTTCAGTACTTTAAGTACATCAAAAACAAAACAGCATCAGCAGTCTGACTTTAGAGAGCATGCAGCAAACAGGAATCCAGCTCTTCAGGCACTTGGCATGATATGAAATTTTACAATAGACGTTTAAAACTCATAGTCATGTGCCTACTTATCTGCAAAGCTTCCTCACCTTATTCTTCTAAGAGCCCTAATTTGATCAGAGCTTAGAATTCTCATGGGAGAGGCACCAATGTCACAGTCAGTTTACACAACTTAAAACAGCCATCCCAGACTACACATTCCTGTTTAAACTGGTATTATCAGTCACAGAACACACGACTAATTCCTGTGTGAGTTTGTCACCTTTGGGGCCAAACCCTTAGAGCACACAAATATGCAGCTACACTGCTCTATGTTAGCAGTGGATCAGCCTGTTGGGTCAAGGCTTTTGGATGTTTTGTGTCATCCACATGTTCTCCCGCAATTAGAACAGCAAAGAGATGTTGCAACAGAGCGCAGAAATACATCCTGCAATTTAAGCTGCAAGGTGTGGAGAAAAGATGTCAGCAGTGATACCAAACTGCCAGCTCTGTGATGTGGTGATTCTCTATCTATTGCAAAAAAAAAAAAAAAAAAAAAAAAAAAAAAAAAGATAGTATTTTAAAGTTAAGGATCTAACAATTCTAGTTTACAGGGCTGCAACTTAGCCAAGAGTAACAAGTTGCACACCAGAGGAATTTAGCTTTTGACCTGATTAGATGCTGGAATCATCCAGTTCCATTTTATGTGTGAAACTTCACGCAGATCTAATTATTGAAGCCCTGAAGAAAAAGACTGAAGGTGCTACAGAGCTGGCAGGTGTGAAAAACTCAGGTACTGGCTCCTGACATTACTCCCCACCCCAGAAATCATATACACTTTCATGAGATTTCCTAAAGGTGAAAGGCGGAGTAAAGAGAGAGATTTGATGTCTGAATCCTGCCTGTGAGAATGAAAATCCCCTCTTTGTCTGGGGTTAGCAAAGCACTTGAGAACACAATGAAACAAAGATTTTAATTATGATATTTGGGAAATTACTCACAAAGATCTTGTTATTGCTGATGAGAGAAACTCATTTTCTAATGAAACTGAACAATAGCACAGAAAAAGGTAATTAATGTGAAAGTTGTAAGGAAAGAAGGAAATTCTCAGAGTGAAATGCACCCAAGTCAAGAAATACTAAGTAGTCTCCATACAACCACAGAACCCATCCTGGGCTGTTATTCAGCGACATACAAGAGCCAAGGAAGAAGAATTAAGGTTAGAATAAGGATAATTGAATGTAAAAAGAAAACAGAATGAAATATACTTGAGGTGTGCCAAAGGTAGATGTGACACACTACTCTTGCAGCACTCTTTGACAAAGTACCGCTGTCTACATGAAGAAGGAAATTAGCTGACTTTCATGGAATCATTAGGTACATTTCTAAAGGAAGAAATTAGTTTATTATGGAAAAGGTGAGTATAAGTACCAGCATTTTATTACATATAAAAAACTCAAGGACAATTGATTATATCAAAACGTCAACTGAAGAACTGGAAGGTTATTAGATGCACACCTAAAAGGCTATCAGGCTGGAACAGAATGTATTTAATACTTTCATTAATGAGCTTGGTAACAAGCAATGGAAATGTACTCTCCAACGAAGGCTAGTGACCACATAGAGCCAGGGAGCCCTGCCCATGTAGGAGTGTTGCATAGGAATGATCTTAACAGAGTTCAGCTGTGTAGATGGCAGTGTTATATCAACAAGAGAAAAACAGAGTTTCTTTTACAAGCCGAGACCGTGATTTACGCAACAAAGGAGGAAAATGAGCATGGTATTTTATTTGATCACAGTCAGCACTTACAGAGGCAAATGCAATCTCAGGAGCTTCAGGCAAGGTACAAAAGGGAATTATTAAAACTCTTGCACCATGCCCTGGTACTAATTCACCTGAGGCTGTGCATATAAATTCTCATCACTGACATTTAAGAAAGGTAAACTCAGACTGGAAAATGTACAAAGAAGGACTATTTTGATGATAAGAGCAACGGATAGCCTGTCTAACAAGAGACAAGTAAGGGAACCTGGCTTATTAGCTCAGCAAAACGTAGGCCAAGAGGGACCTGAATGTACTCAATTATTTTATCTGCTCTACACGGCACAGAGAGCTTGGCACAGCTGTCAATGTGACTGGAAACTAGGGGAAAATCCCCAACTGCTGTGGCAGTGTGCTTCTTGCATAGCTTGCAAGGGCTATGCAAGCAAGAAGCTGTCTGGTTTACCATGAAGGGCATTAGATTTATAAACAGGATTACAGTAACGTTCTTGTCTGCTGCAGTGAGGGAATGGGGTTGGTGAGCCATAGCTCTCCCTTTTGTTAGAGTTTTCTGATAACTGTATTGTCAAACCACAGCCAGGGCTGTGGTCTGAGATCTGCAGTTCTAGCACCAAGTGTCACTTGGTACCCCGTGTGCCAGAACAGAAGCAGCTGAAGCCCAGAGATGGAGCAGATCTCTGAGGAAACCCACAATGCACATCAGATCACAGTATCTGATGCCAGAACCCCCAGCTATATCTGTTCATATAAATTGAACACAATGCTCTCACGGACTTTGGCTGTGCTGTAAAGATCAGTGCAAAAACTTTCTTTCACTGATTCTGATTTATTTTCCCTTCCTTGCCTTTCTCCTCCATCATTTTAACCAGATCTCTTAATCTCCCATTTGAAACACATTATCGGTAGCACCAGTGCTTTTGATTTTATGATGGAGGTCATCATTTTCTTCTGACACATGAGATCAAAGGTCATAAGGTGCAAAAGGAGAAAGTTTAGCAATGAAATCAATGTACAGAACAAACAGTTAAGCAGTGTAATGTGGTAATCCATAAGGCTGACTCAGACTCAACCACTGACCATTGTGAGGGGGCACTGTAAGACTTTCTGATACTAAGAATAATTATTTGCACCAATATGAGAACAAATGTTGCAATTACGTCATTGTAGAAGCACTCATCTTACTAAACTGTTGTTTCATGGCCTCACTGGAAGAAGTGTATGAATTCTAGCTTCACTCTACTCTAGCAGGCTTACAAATTTACTGAAGATGGTAACAGGTACAAAAGGCAGTGCAATGACTCTCATTACAAACAGAGCAGCCCAAATATTTCTATTCTCTTACGCTTTTTCCAGGACCCAAGAAGCCCTGCTCAAAAGAGTTGCTGTATTGTGTTGCCTGTGCTTTTCAGAAAAGGGCCTAGCAGGAATGAATGAGGGCAAAGAATGCTCAGGGCTGGTTTGGTTCAAAGTATCATTCAGGGGTCCTGCTAAACTCAAGGCACGAATCTTGATCCAGTTATTCGCTTTAACCATTGGTTACATATGATCCCAAAGAATTAGTATGGTGCAAAGTTAAAGGGGCTTAGCTTAATTATATATTCAAAACTGTTGCAGCCTTTGAAATGTCATTGCTTTATTCAGAGAGAGGATTAAGGGAAAGTTACTATTCTTTTTACTGTTTCAAATACACTGGAAAGCCGCTTCAAAGCATCAAAACCCTGCCTCAACCCTCCTGCCCCGTTTTGTGTTCCACTGAACTGTCCTGAGTTCCTTTCTAAATACATAGATTCTGTATAATAAAGAATGAGCTGTGGAATAAGATACCTGTTTCCTATTATAGTGTTTGCTGTAAGTGTGGCATTGTTACTTTTACAATGTATGTAGCCTTTATGGAGAAGTGGGTTTCATTTCTTTTCCTAAGACAAGTAAAGATAGAGAGAATAATCAATAGAAATGAGAGATTATAAGCAGATATTTTTAAATAATCTGATAATTATCACACAACCCCAGGTTAAACTAAAGTTTCCTACGTACATCTGGATGATCTGAGTTCACTAATTAACAAACATCATAAACAACGTATATGGCTTATGATGCTCTAGTAATATGCAGTTTACATCTTTGAATGAAATAGCAACTCAAAGTGCAAGTTTGGTTACAAGCAGTGAAAAGTGAAGTCGTGTTTTCAGGATTTGCGCTTCCAGAAAATGTGTAGAATTTCATACCTTGTAGACTATGAAGAAAATGTTATATTTTTTTCAAAGAGGTCAGGTGGGAAAAGTACCACTTACACATAACCACCAATCTAAAAAGTAAAAACACTTCAGAAGATATATGATACACTGCATATTCATTCACATATTGTGAATGTAAAAACTCAAATGACTAATCCTCTGGAAAAAAAATCCCTCTCTTAGTTTCTACCCATTTTTAGTGAATCAGAGCCACTTCTGTCAGTATAAAGCACAGAATATGAGAAACTGTGAAGTGGGGCTCACATTAATTTCAGTATATTTTCTTCTGAACTTTTCTCTGCTGATACTGTGTTCTAGTAACAGAAATATGAGCAATAAAACTGATAATAGTCAAACAGAAACAGTCTGCAGTGTTTTTCTTTGTATTTTGGCAGTGCTTCAGCTTACAATACTTCCTTTAATGTCTTTAGCAATGCCCAGGAAAGACTTTAATTCTAACTTTAAACCTCTCCTCGCTTCAAGACAGATAAAAAGGAGATCTTCAACTAAATCTACCCAGATTGGATATTGTTTTCCTCAAATCACTGCAGTTTTATCTGTTTTGAACTTTTAGTGTGAAGGACTTAAAACCTATCAGGGCAAATAAGTAAACAGCATATTGCTCAGCAGCACCATGATCTCCAAACCTAAACAGCATTACACATCTGGAATTTGGGTGGCTTTTTTTCCATTTTTTTCCCCCTTTTATTTTTCTTAAGATGCTGTGCCAACACTGCCATAAGTCATTGGTTAAAAAAAGTTCAAGATGTACAAAAATGGTTTGCTTTGTTTTGTTTTCCTGGCAGAATCAGAAAGAATAATTTGTAGCTTAATTTTGGAACACCATATTTAGTAGTACTCTTTTTAAAAGGTGCAAAACCTGTTTCCCCACAAAAAGCTTCCTCTGCAAATAGCAACACAAGTCACTTATTTCTACTTCAAATTCTTGTCAAAAACAATCAGACATAGACATATGTAAATAAATAGGTTGCTCTGAAAGTAATGCATCCTATTTATTTCCATAGAAATGACGACATACAAAGAGCACATCAGCACTAATTGACAGAGCAAATTCTCAGCTACAAAATACTATTTTTCAACACCACTTGCTGTGCATTTTCACCAGCAATGAACAAGGGCCTGCATGCCATGCTCTTAAGAATCTGGACCAGCAGAGGTGATCCACTGTCAGCACTGCTGAAACGCACCACTCATCATCTCATTGTGCTCACATCCACTATTTGGTCTCTAGAAATGCTCAGCAGCCTCGATGAATGTCAGTGGGTGCCATTTTTTTCTGCATGGAGGAATTCAATTCCACTTCTTTACTTCATATACACTTCCATGTGAGACACCATTTTGTCAGACAGCCCCTCTGCTGCCGTCTGTCACACGGCAACAACATGTAACGGTATACTGGGGAGAAGGTTCAATCTCTACTGCCATAACACCACCATTTGCCTCTGACCACGTAGACCAACATCATAAAATAGGAGGCATTAGTTTTGGAGTAGCCCTTGTATATTCTCCCTGTATAATTACATTATACATCTATTATTAAATACAACATTCATTATATATATATATAAAATGTGTTATCTTTTGATTTTAAGGGAAAATACTCTTAAGAAAAACACTGTAATTTCTGTGGGTCTTACTATTTTATTTAGGCATCCCACTAAAAAAGCCAATTCTAATATCATGACCAGACAATAATTTCATGAGCTTTCACTATACAATACCAAATCTGCACTTCAAGTAAGAACAGCACTAGAACTAGCATCTTTACTTCTAAAAAGGAAAAAGGAGAAGGGAATCTCCCTCACATTGTTGGGAATGTGACATGTGGGCTGAACGATCTTGTCTCCCTCTAATAAAAGGTACCCACACTCAAACCCTTATTATCAGTTAGCTGGTTGTCAATATTTAGAAAATGGAGGATATTTTTACTGGTGTTCTTCTGTTGGGAACAGTTAAACAGCTGGCAGCCTTTTAAAGTTTTAATTTTGATTTAATGCTGTCTTGTATCTAACTTATGACAGAATATCAAAGAAATGTGCTTGAGGAACCCATTCTGACAATATCAAGACATTGCATCTAACTTTACAATACACTAATGGTTTGCAGACAACTTCTCCTTCTTTGTTTATTATGCAAGGAAGTGGCTGTCTTCTCATGGGACACTAGACCATCTGTTGGGCAGCCAGACAATATCAGCAACAGAGCTGTTCTGTTAGATTAAAAATGGCAAGACCTTGTTTTCTAGTATTGTTTCCTATATCACGTAAGAATGATTGACAACAGTTATTCATACTGGGTCAAAGTCATGCCAGAAAGGTAAAAATATACAGGGCATAACTATGAGATATGAAAACACAAGACAACTGATTTGGCAAACTGGGAATTCCACTGCAGAGCTGTGCATTTACTAACACTGCTTAGCAATGTATCTTAACTATGTAACAATAGTCTAACTGAAGGAAATATTTCATTTATCAGTTAAGAGATATTTACAAATCACAGCTGGACAAGACTTTTAATAGAGGGTCACCCATACTAGAAGTCACGAAAGAGAAGAGTTTTTTGGCAGCAACTGAGGTTGCAAAAGCTCAGATCTCTTGAGAGTTGAGTTGCAGTCCCTCTGGGAAACATCACTGTCTCAAAGTAAAGTTTTTTCTTCATTTTCAGGAAGGAGAATGCAGTGAGGAAAGCAAAGATGACTGGACCCCATAAGTAGTATTTTCTTTTGTGAGAGTGGAAAAATTATTCAATTATTCTTTCTGTAATTCAGGTCATTTGTAAAATAGCAACACTGGTATCATTTTTAATGAGAATTTTGGGGGATTGTATTAAAAATCTAGAGGTGGCAAGACATCAGTAATGGATTACACAAGGATTTATTGCAGATGTCATGGAGATAACATCTTTTCACAGCAGAGAAAGAAAGAAAAAGATGATGTGAGATCAACTCTGTAAGGACCTAATTTAAGAAACATCTAATCAACGGCTTGTTGATTCCTATCCAGAATCATGTTTTATCTTGCGCTCAAATGCTTTTCTGAATAAGCCTCACATTTAACTTAAAGAGCCTTGAAAGTTTTAGCAAGAACGGCCTGAAATACATCTAACTTAACATAACTCTCTGTCTAATCTCTTCAGAGGAGCACGGATGCAGGCAGTCAGCTGTTGCTGAAAACTGTCACTCTTCCAGCTTTGAGGGCTCTGAGTACTCAAAGGCTTGTGGGAAATAAAGGTAAGATGAATACTTTCTATTTTTCAAAACAGTGCAGGAAAGATGAAAATCTGATCCTATTCTCCTGAAACACTTAGTCCAACTTTAATTGCTTAAAGGGAAGTTAACATTAACTGGAAGAAGCCAAGGCCAATGTGCATTATCTGACCCCGATGCAATCACATTTACATTTACAAATCAGCATTTACATACAATATATGGGATTTTCAAAAAGTGAAGCTAAAGGAACTAACTTATGAAGAAAGAACTATATATATATATATATACATATATATATATATTTCTGCAGGGCTTTGAAAGCGAAGCTGGAGAAAACTTCAAGAATATAAATCCAGGAGGTGGGCTGGGTGCTCTCATCAATAGCAGGGGCATAAACATCATTTATAAGCTATGATGTGATGGTCTATGTGTTACAGAATTTCAGCTAATAAACTGAAATCAAAGTCACATGGTAGTTAGAACCCAACAAGTACTGAAGAAAGATGAATAGAACAAGTAACTTTCCTGGGTCCTCGTCCTTCTTTCACTACAGACACTCTGTTTCTGCTTTCTTGTTTCCAGCCACAGTGCAACTCCCTGACTTTTTCACTTGGGGCAGTTCCCAAAGCATAGACCACAACATCCCTTGAGTGTAATGAAGAGAAAGACAAATAAACAGAAGGCACATGATAAAATGAAAGCTCCATGAGAATGGCAGACAAGTCAAAGTTTAACCAAGAAAGGATAGACACAGTCACCAAGTTGGCACTTGTCTTGAAAGTATCTCAAGGCTTGGCTTAAATCATTATCCAGAAATATCTGACAATGCAGAGATGTTGTGTAGCTGCTGTACCAAGTAGTAGGGGACATCAGAAACCTAGAACTGAAGTGACAGATGAGGAAGGAGAGTGAAAAACAGGAACTAAATGTACCCAGCTTGGTACCAGATATCCATGTAGGTCATAAAGATTTCTCCAGAACAAATAGCAAAGGTCATCGCATCCAAGTAATCTCCTGAAATCCAAGAGGATCTCCTAGTGGTATGACAGTGTGGGTATACCTACACAGATATCCAACTATTCCATAGCCTTCACAGAACAGTTATCACCCTTTTAGCTTCTCCTCTGAGCAGCTCTGAGGGAACAGTGGCTGGAGTCACTGGCTGCTCATGGCACAAAGACACCATTTGTGGAGAAAATAAATCCATCCGATAATTGGCAGGGAGTCAGCTGGTCACATACGCATCTCACACCATTTTCAAGTCCCTGAAAAGGGAATCGATGATTTTGCATTCTTTTCTTTTACTAGGTAAAATGTAAGTGGATTTGAGTAGCCTCAAAGCATATTGTTAACTATCTCTGAACTTTTGGTGTTAGCTGGAGTTTGAAGTTGTTCCTGAAGACACATAGCAGAACTAACACAGACAGTAGTTATAGGATGTAAGTAGTTTTGGAATCGAGGTTTTGGCATTGAATTCATCAGTAAACCTATTCTAAGGTATGCTGCTCTTACCTAGCAGATGTTCCACTAAGGAGTTTGCTTTGTCCTTTGCAAAATATGGCTCTGAGCCCAGATCCACTCCATAAGAGTGTTGTTTTTAAGGTAATGAGAGGAAGTCTCTTTCCCCATGGAAAATCTCTTTAGGAATCTTTGATTATGAAGTAATAAGCATTTCCTGATGAGGATTTGGAATGTCATTTGTAAACAGTTCACATTTGTATGCAATTTTTACTACATAAATTACTATTTCCCGAGCTGGAAGAGTAGAGTTGGACATAAAAAAGTATAATTAAAAAAATAGCTGGGTAAAAAGTCTGCAAGAAATAGCTTGCTTAATGGATTTAATCCCTTTCTCTGCTCAGAAATTATCTACAGTCAGTCTTTTGTTATGAAGCCCTTCAGTACTTCTCTTTGTTAGTCAGAAGTTTTGTGCAAACAAATTTCTCCCTACTCATTGCACACCAAATGCTGACTGTAAGTGTTCTCTTTAGTATTTTAATATGTTCACCACTTGATAGATTCAAGCTGTGCAATTGGGTGTCTAAGTCACATGGTGTTGTTTATGCTCTCAGAATCCTTTTGCCCCTAACGATTTTCATATGGTTGAGACATAAATTTTGTTTTATGATTAAATGAAACTTGACTCAGAGGAGCCAAAATTAATTTTTCAGGAGCGTTTTGTACAAACAAAACTCCACTGACATAAACACATTAAAAAGGGGGTATGAGCACAGCCAGAGTAAAAAACTATTTAGAAGATGCCAAAGTGTTTGAATATGCTTTGTCCTAACAGACCCAATAGCCATTTTTTCTTCATCAGTTCCTAAATACCATAGTGATTGTAAACTTTCTCAATTCAGCATGAGTCTGTATGCAATACCGGTGTTTTACAACAGTTAAACTTTCATGTGAAGTGATTTTACCGAAAGCATGAAGTAGAATACATATTTTCACACCTCTGTTTGTGCATAAATATTTCCAGGGCCAGCTGTCAGTCTGCCAACTGTATACAATAAATAATTTGTTATTTCCACTCTCTCAAGAAAGTAGTTTTCTTTAAAACAAACCTTCACAATATGTGTTGTTTGCTACCATTTCAAGGCCTGCTACCCCAATGGAAAAGAATGTGCTAAATGTAGCATTATCATGCAGGTCAGGCAGGGCAGCCCCGTACACATTTTCCCACAATCTCTGCTCATTAACATCTAGTTCCCCCATTGTGCAGATTTTTGGCTCTGTTCCATCAGAGCAGAGAAGAAAAATGTTTACAATATGCAAACTTGGAGGGACACAAAAAAAGGGGGCTTTGAAATGTCAGTCCTTTGGGATGAAAAGTTTCAAAGGGGAAGGTAAGTCAAAGGTTACTAATGGGATGTCTGCAACACCTGCTTTTAGTGGAGGTTTTATAAACAAGCTTTACTTCTCAAGAACAGCTTGGCCTAGACAGAATACCAGCTAAAATATCTGTGGCTAGCTTGAGCAGCCTGGTACCTATGAACAGAAAGGTCAGGTTTGTTATATCCTAGCATGGCTTCTCACCCTGCTTTTATTGATAAAATGTGATTGTCTCAGTGGCCAGCCGTTGCTTTTCACATTGTAAAGATGAAGGCACTGGCAGCGTGGCGTGCTCTTCCTCTGCAGAGGAAGAGCAGGAAGGTGATGCTCAGTGCCATTGCTGGAGAGCTCTGCTGTCTGAGAAAGAGCTGAACTGTTGCACACAGGAATGAGTTTGGCAGACTTCTGAAGTTTCCCAGCTCAGCTAAATGACCCTCCTAAGGTACTTCCAGTTGAGCAAGTTTCTGCTCACAACTCAGAGACTTTCAGTACTATTTTTCCTCTGAAAGTATTAATGCGTATTTCTAAGATTTTAACATTTGGAAGTAGGCACAAGAAGTGAAATCCTGCTGAATATTTACTGGGTCATTACAAAACTCTCACAGTTAGCCACTTAAAACGTCTTTCATCCAGAGAATGTGCCTAAAACTGAAAAGCAATACCTTTATCTCACGGGCAGTGGCAGAGAAACAAGGTTATGTGGATGCTCATTCAATGGATGAGAGATCCTGAAGCAGAGACAGCATCCAGGCTCTAAAGATGACTTCTGGACTCTCCTTGAGAAACCACCATTCTCATCCAGGGAAAAAGTGCAGCAGCTTCTACAAAAGCACAGAAACACCCAGCTTTAATGCAGAAGAAAGCAGAATGACAGACAAAGCCACAAACTGACGTTTGTGTCTGATTGCATGGAAACTCATAAAAATTTCTCATTTTTATATCACAGAACTAATTACATTTGCACAAAGTTGGTACTGAAACAGCAAAAGAGAACATTTTCCCCACAGGAAAGCATTATAAAATGTCACCTGGTCTCCTGCTCCTGCCATTCAAAATTTCTGACCCATAGCAACCAACAGAATTGCTTCAGCAGGAACTGTGTAATAAACCATTACCAAATCAAGACCTCTTTAACAGTCCATATTTAGCACCAGCGTGGAAAAGAAAAAGCCCCAAGATGATGAATAAGACGGTGGGTATTACAGTAGCTACAGGCATAGACAGAATTCCAGGAAACTCTGGGAAAACAGTTCCTGGGCTTTACTTAGAAAAATTGTTTGCCAAGTACCTTAAAAGAAGCTCAATTTGTGGACCGTGGCTGTTCACCACAGATGACAGAAAATCACATTAGTTAAGATCTAATCTCTTCAGCTGAATTTCATTTTTGAGACCAATAATTCCTGTTCATATTTCTCCAGAGAATCATCAGAAGCCCTCATGTGTAACAGCTGGACACCAGGGACATATTTGTTAGCAGAAGACACAGTTGCAGCATGAAGTTTTCTAAAGCATCTAGTGTATTTCTACACACGCACTTATCCAGAAAGAAACCATTTCCTATTCAAAACCTTTCTGTAAGCTACAAATGTCCTAAATGGAGGTAGCGTGCGCTATCTGGATATCACTTCATAGTGATGGTGATTCAGTCACGTCATTTCTGAACTGCCTCCTATGTGGCCAGCCCATAGCTCAGGCAGAACAGAGTGTAGGTTCACCTTTACCTGCATCTGCCTATGTAGATAGACTTTGGCTCACAAGGGCTTTTTGTTGGTTTGTTGACTGTTCTTTTTTTCCCCTCAAGATAATTTTTAGTGCAATTTATTCTTGTAAACAAAATAGTCAATTTGATCTCAATTCACACATACAGATTCAAAACCTTGATAAATCTCATTTTCCAGTTAGACAGCCTCTCCATGTGAGTATAGTTTAGCCCACTTTCAGCACATAGCAAGTTGAAGAAAACCATCAGTCAGCCATGAAAAATTTAATGTATTTTTTAAAATTAGACAATGCATGTTTCTAGTGTGGTTTAGAGATGGCAGAAATCACTTATTTTTACTCTACGGAGTGATGTAAACACTGGGAGTGCACTCTGTATGCCACACAAATGCAATCTAAGTTTATTTATTAATACACCAGAGGCTGAGAAATGTCTCCAATAAACTATTTGCCTTTTTCACATTTGCAAATACGCAACACTCAAAGTTCACCTGGAGAGCTACCACAAGGTTTAGATAAATGCACAGGGATGACCCTGCTTCTTATTTCATGCAAGTTTTCCCTCCCTGAAGTTCACAGAGCTTTCACCAAGTCCAGTGGAACTGACTCCTTTTTACAGTTGGTTGAGATCAGAGTAGGGCCTTTTGTAAATGTTATGTCAAGAAACAAATGTAAGCCTTTAAAGTAAAGAGTTCTGCTTCTGCTTTCGGTTTACATAATGATATGCCATGTAGAACGGCTTTCCTATTTTATATTCCCTCCCTTCTCACACCACCCATGACTCTTCTCTTTTTGTACTACTTTTCCTCCCATCATTCCCAACACAAACTACATTTATTTTGCATTCTTTAAGCAGCATATTGATGTGATCCAACTTCCTGCTTCTTGGAAGAAGGAATTACAAATTTCTGGTGGGGCTTTCAGTTGGGTAGATATCTGTATGTAAGCTGAAAAATTCACATTATCTTCTGAAAAGCGATGAGAGGGAGCATTTATGAACCAGAGCTGGCTGCCATCAGCGTCTGTTCAGCAGGACTTTCCATGTAGGAAATTGCTGTGTTTTGCCCCAAGCCAGTTCATAGAAGTCATGTAGCACTGTATGGGTGCTTAATCAGAAGATGACAGCATTCTCAAACAACTGAATTCCCTTGTCTGAGTAATAAACAGATCAATTAGAATTAATGTTTGAACTCCAGTTTAAGTGCAAAGGACCAGAAGCATAAACAACTAAAGGATCAGTGTGATGCTTTGGTATTCTTCAGGCCCGCTTAAAACCTTCAAGGTAAATGGGCTTTGTGCTGGTGTGCATCACAGAAATGCTGATATGTCTGTTGTTTTGTTTAGGACCATTCAAAACTAAAAATTACTGCTTGAACACTCAAGAGCATTGTTCATTTTCTTATCAGATTCAGCACTTGGGTAATATTTAACTGTATCAATTATTTCAGTGATCACTTTCTCTTTTCAGGACTGGATTTTGTATCAAATCCCTATGTAAGGGTAGGACTCTAGAAACAGGCTTAGCAGAGAAGCACGAATACGTGGTGGTGGAAGCCCACCTCCCTTAAGGCAAAACTCTCAGCTAAAGCACCTTGGCAGCATATTAATAGCTATAAAAGACTCTTTCTTTGCTGACCACAAATATGCTGTGGTCAACAAGAGGTCTACTCACTGTTTTGTTAAAAACAGTGATGATTTATTTTGCTTCAGCCATGTGTGAAATTAGTCACCACATTATGAATAATAATATCCTCTTAGTCTCAATGGAGCTCTTTTTAGACAGAAAGATCCACAAGGCATTTAACTAAATACTCAGTATAGCGATGTACTTGCTGACCACTAAAATATAGCCATATCTGGGATGGAACGCTGCTGCTATTTAAAAAAGCATGGCAGCAGAGCAGACAAAGGGAAAAAAAATCCATTACAAACTAAAGCAAGAGCTGAAGTAAAATAGAACTACCTTAATTAGGCATAAGCATAGAGTGGAGCTAAAATTGTGAGTTTGAAGTGCACCCTGGAATCCTTCTGCCTATAAGAAATCAGGAGTTAACGCAGCATTTCTCGAGAGGATGAACTCCAACTGCACAGTGCCCTCTACCGTGAAATGAAATCTGTAGAGGCTCAGAGGGGAGAAAATTGTGTATTAAATCACCCAGCCAGCTCATCTGCTGCAGCACTGTCCTGAGGTTGTAAAATCTGGGGAGGACCGAACACAAATGGTACAGCTTCAGCCTGGGCATGCAGGACTGAGCTGGTATCCTCATCTGTATTCACAGTAGTTGGCATTTGCTAAGCCACCTCCTCAAAACAATTTCCAAAATGGCAAATGGGATGAGTAGAACAAGACTTAGTATGCCTAAGTGCATCTTATACATGTACAGTTCTAGTAGTTTTGATATTTAGTTTAGTTCCATATTTTAACCCCTTCAGTAACAGTTTGCAACACAGGCAGTGTTACAGAAGTGTATTATTCACACCTTTGAATGACAAGCCATCCCAAAATGGGCTAGATCTTGCTTTGTCAAAAAACAAAACAAAACAAACAAGCATCACTTTAGGAATAATAATAATAATAAAAAAAAACATTACCCAGCACAATGTGTTCCTGACACATATTAAACCTAAAATTATAGAATTCAACTTATGTTTTTGACATTTAAAGTAGTTTTCAGAGTGAGGACAGTTCTAAGACGTTCTTTTGCTCTCCTAATGCTTACTACAATGTTCTACAGAGCAAAAACAAAGCGTGGGATTCCAGCAGGGAATGTGAAAGGACCCAGAAAGTTTTAAACATAGAAAAATCCCTTAGGTGACCAAAAGAAAGAAAAGTTGGTTCAGCAGCAATGTGCAGATCCTTTGACAAATAACACCTCTATTCAGGAGGTTCCTTTTTCCCCTTCTCCTGCAGTATTCTCTGTCAGGAGGGCTTTTTCACCCCTGTCCCTGAAACATATACACACACACACACACCCTCTCAAGAGCCAGGCATCCCTAAGAGATTTGCAGCTGGTGTAATGTTTTTCCCTACCACGTTCCTCAACCTGTAGGAAACAAAGCTACTTCAGAGAGTTTGCTTAATGAACTTTGTTTCTTCAGGGAGTTTGTTTCATAAACAAATCAACTTTAGCTCCAGCTAAACAGAACTGGTCAAGACTCCTTGAAAATGCTCATCCAACACCACTTTTGAAAACCCAGATCATATTTGAGTTTCATATGTGAAGACGCTACCGGACACATAAAACTCTTTTGTTACTATACTCAACAAAAACCACAGATATCTGTCTCCTAGGTAATTAATTTTTTTACTAGTAAGGAAAAAGAGAATGCTGGAAAGAAATGCAGAGGATTTACAGTTTAGAAAGGCTTAGAAATAAACCAAACATTTGCTGTATTCAATACTGTTCTTCCACTGCTGTTAGCACAGCCCAACAAGCACAATAGCAGTGAAGCTTTTGGATAAGTTTAAAGCCATTTTTTTTAACCCAGAAAAGAAAAAGAACTTGTGTACATGTTAGCAGCTGCTTAATAATAACAAACGAAGCTTAAAAAAGGCACATACATCAACACAAGATGCTCCTCTGGCTTGAAAATGAAATAAAAAAGTCAGAGTTCTGCTCAGCTTGGACACTGATACTAGATGAAAAATACTATTTTTCTCTTGCATTTCTGGAGACAGACATTGCCTGCTGAAGAATGTAAAATTCAATCCCCACGGGAATCCCCAAAGCATTTTGGCAGACATTTTGAAACTCAAGTTGACTCTTTTTTTATAACAGTTAACATTAGAAAGAAAAGAAATGGAAGAAGACGAGGAGACATAATTATGCTCAATATTTACATGGCTCTGGCTTCTTGAATCAAAAACGTATTAGACAGCCGGGACTGGACTTAGTCTAACTTCGTACAATAGACAGGTGGACCACAATTACTTTTCAGTTACTCTAAGTGGGTATTTAGTTATTTATCTTCATCTTTCTAGAAGAACAATGGGAAAGAATATTCAAATTTATAAGAAAAGAAGAAAATGTTTTCACTTATATTTGTACTTCTTCTAGCTCCCTGCCACCTAACAATGTCAGCTTTGTGCCTAGAATGACCAGTTAACTAGCCTAACATCAGGGTGGGTATTTTACATCAGGGTATTTTACTGCCAACATCCCTCCAAACACTGTTTAACAAATGTCCTCCATTCAAGCTGAACAGATGGAAGAAAAATTACTCTGAGGAATTGTAGTTCTATAAGCATAAATTATATGGATGCTTAGTAATAGGAGTGTTCAGGCTCAAGAGGATAGGGGTTGCTATAAAACCGACTTGCTTGCTTGGCCATGCAAATAAAAGCTCTCTGCACCCTAAGGAACTGTAGGCTAGCAATGTTACTCTCATAGATTTTGGACATACACAGTCTGTTGGCATTTTTCTAAATACCTTCTACTGAAGGGAATTCTGTATCAGTGTCAAAGCCGATCAACAAATCAAAAAGACTCCGATTGCTCTACCCTCCTCATGGTTCTCTTTCATATTTAAAGCTTTGGCAGTTTAACTGGCTTTCCCTATTCTTCTCATATAGCTTTGTATCCACACATTTATTAAGAACGTATCTTCAGTGTTTTTGACTGAGCAGTGCCCCTCTTTTCCAGTCAACCTTATAAAAACAGTTGAAACTATATTAGAGTGGCAGAAAAAGGTTATTCAGTTATGCGGGAAAACAGGAAAAATATCAAGAAAAAACTCAGGTCTAGATCTAATCTCTTACAGCTGGGAGCTCAAAAACAATTTTTAATGGATCAATACCAAATCCATCCAAAATTTTTTCCTTGAAACTCAACTTCTTTTAGACTTATCCATGAATCCTGTCCTGCAAATTACTGGTCCATGTTTATATTTGCATAATTACCTTTTTGGATGCAATACTTGTAACCTGTAACTGTAACTTGTTCAAGCACAGCTTTACCAGAGGAATTAAATATTATTAGTAGACAATTCCCTCTCCCTCCATTAGCATCACTCGAACTGCTCTCTCTCTTGCTGTTCCAAACCATCCTTTCAATTACATAAGCCAAAAAAATTTGTTAAAAAGATACTGCAAGAGTGAGAACAGCTCTAATGGCAAAGATGTTAGAAATTATATGGAGACTGAGATTAACGGGGAACAGATAAAGGGAGAACCAATTGAGATCAAATCCATTAACTGGTATTAGTGAAAAATTTTGTTCACCTGAGATCCTTTCTTGGTAAAAAGACAGTTTTATCTCATATTAATTATAATAAATTATGAGAGCTAATCTGAAAGCACTGCCTCCTATTTTATTATTTTGGCCCACTACATCAAAGGTGAATGCTGGTAGTATGGCAGTAGAGGCTGAACTTCCCACCAATATCCTGCGACGTTTTCCCTCTGATGGCAGTAGAGAGACAGTCTGACAAAATGGTGTCTGACATGGGAAGTGCGTACGAGTGAGCACCTTTCCAGAATGACCAGCTTCTGAGACACCTAATGAGAAGTAACACAGAAAAACGGTTGTTTGATTTGCTCTCCTTTACTGACTCTGAAGTATCCATCGCCCAGAAGAGATTACAGAATTTCTCCCATCTTTAATAACACACTAAAAAAAAAAAAAAAAAAAGAAGAAGAAGAAGAAGAAACAAATCCGTTGTCTGCAAAGTCATACCTGTCTCCCTTTTGGACTGGTGTAGTGTGTTGTAGCTGTTCAGTTAGCAGCGCCTTACAGCAAACACAATATGGCACTGTGGACAGGCTACTCATATAGCAAGAGCATAGTAGCAATCTATGAGAAGAAAGAAAAAAATCCTCACAGATTCTGAGATTACATGCCTATCAGTTATTCTAAGTACACGGTAAAGGTTACTACACCAGGGATCCATATATTTATCAGTTAATCTGTCCCAAAGCCATGGAAGGTAATTAATGAAAAAGATAGTCAGGCATGGCTTCAGGCAGTAATTCAATATTACTCAAAATCACTGCATGAGCAAACCTGCGAACCAAAGAGGAAATGCATACTGTACAAGGACACTTGTGTTCTGAAACATGATCCCCCATGGAGTTTTCAGATGAAGCACTTTTCCAGTGATTAACTCAGTACATTTGAATTTCATTACTTAATGTTTTAGGTGACTGGTTATTTGTAGCTCACAGAGAGGAAAACAAGTTTTCCATGAATAAAATCAGAGTAAAAGTCAGATAATGGCTAAGCCATCTCAGGTCACTCAGAGCCCAATCTCTCCTTGCTGACTCAGTAGAAAGTTCAGTGTCTGTTTCTACAGCTCTTTTGATAACTATGCTACACTTCCCTTACATTCCACTGGCAAGAGATCCATGCTAGATACATGAACTTATTTTCCCTACTGGTACATCTCTTTCTACAGACTCAGTAAGGATTAGCAGAGAGAGGCGCTGAAGTGTAAGAGAAGATTTTTAACGTGTGCTGAGAATGCCTCAATAGTAACAGATTTTATAGTGGTATGGCATTCTCCCGCTCCAGAACCCTGCATGCTCAGTTCTTCCAGTCCATAGAGCTCATGCTGATTTTATAAAAGATGAGAGTCCTCAAAGCTGCCTCTCAGGTGCTGCAAGGAATGTGGTTGGCTTGTCCTTCTCCAGGATGTGGGGAGAGGCAACACATTATTTGTCTCTCTCCATTCTATCACTAAACAAGAATCAGTTAGGCCATCGGCATCAAATTATCTCTTCAAAGATCTCTCCAGAGAAATTCATGCACCATTCTAGAGACTGTCAAGAAGTGATTTGCCATGCCATGCTTCTGGGAAACAAAACGCCAAGGATCAGACAACGGGACTAAAATTCAGCAAAGAAATTCAGATAAGGGCAAGAGAAAAATGAAACCAAATTTCAAAACTTTGTCTTTTTATTGCACTGTAAGTCTTCTGGTTAAATTCACCAGGCTCTGGATTTGGTCAGATATGCAACATCAAAATATAGTTTTATCCTTTATCAGAATGTGGTATTTTAAGCCTGTTTATGGTCTTTTAGTTCAGCAGTATTTTCACAGGCTGCCTTTCCCTTTTAGAGATCAAAGACAAAATTCAGACTACACTGACAAACTCAATTCTGGCTTACATATGGATATGAAATGGTGTTTCTGTACCATTAAACTGTTTCAGCTTTCAAGCACAATCTTTTCCTGTTCCCTGTTGGGATGAAAAACAAGGCCTTTTGAAGTTTTATGTTAAAAACAAAAACTCGGGAGAGACCCACGCAGTCCCAGCTAAATGCCTGGTGGTCAGAGCTCTCATTTGTCTGATTTGGAATAAAAGCCTGTAACTACATTTCCCTTAGATCAGGAAACATCACTGAATATAGGGCTACCAAAATCTATATACCAGCCTGTATATTTCTGGCATAAATTCTGCCCTGGAGCAGAAAAGTCTTAGTAGTTAAAATTGGAAAATTTGCATTAAAATTGCAGTGAAGAACAACATCATTTAGACTAGTCCCGTTTTTATTAAGAGTCTCACCAGAAACAAATTACGCTAACCACAGTTGGTGAGACATTTAAAAACAAACACTGAAGAAATCCCTCTCAAGCCCAGAAAGGTGTCACTTTCATACATTCCTGATACTTGTTCTAACATTCCTATGTGCAATACCCTTGGCTTCCTACTTCAATGAATTAACAGGTAGCAATGATTATATTTTCAAATGCTAATTATAAAGCTTTACAGATTCTGCTGGTGAACTTTCAAAGCATTACCAGTTTATCTATGGGCTTATGAAGTCTGCTGCTTAAAATAATTTATACCCATACAAAAAAATGGAGCCTTCTGACCCGACTCCCGGGGCGGTCAGGACTGGAGGAACACTGCCCTGTATCTGTGCAGTCTTTACCTGAAGCTGCAGCTGTTTTGCCCCCACTGCATAAATGCAGTACAACAGAGATCTCTTTGTAGGATACTGGTACCCAAGCAAATGAAGGTAAGGCACCTATAGATAACAAGGCCCTGCTAAGATCCACATCTGTGTTTAATAAAGTGGCACACAGAGATGTGTTTATATTCTACACTGCCAATATTATTTCAGGTGACTGGGGAAACAGCCCTGTACAAGGTTGCATGCAAGCAATGCTGGTACCTGTGTGAAGCCAAGAGGAAGCATATGGAGAGGTGCACTGCAGAGGTGTGCCAAAGCCCTGAGGTCAGCAGGGACTCCTGAGTGAGGGTCACTGCAAAATCAAGACTTCTGTGTCTTCAAGTCTGCTTTGCAAGTTGAGTGTAACAGCACTGAATAGGCAGACAGTAGACTTTTAGAAAAAAAATATGACTGCTTTTTCATTTTGTTTCAAATCTGCAGAGCAAATTTCTCTTTCCCTGTACTTTCCCCTTCCCCTTCTCACGCCTTCATCTTTCGTTTTTCTTTCTTTTCCCCTTTTCTCTCTCTCCACTAGATTTTCAAACCTCTATGCCGGTTTGTTATACAGTAAATACAAAAGCATTTTCTCTCTCACTGTACCAACAGCTGATCAGGAAAATTTGTTCTATCAATAGAGAGTTGACATCAGCCAAAAGGACTACTTTTAATTAATGAAATACATATTTAGTGCTTTAAACCATTAAGACTTTTATACATTATTTTTGACTCAACACATTCGTTATTCAACATTTAAAATTCTTCTCACTTATTGAATTCTTTGAAAATACTCTCACTCCATGACAAAATAATGAAGGAACTTTTTGGCTACTGTTAGAAAAAATGTGGAAGCAGTGCAAGCTAGAAGGGTTCTTTACGTCTCAGAGGTCTTTACCTGAACAATTGATTCAGAAGTGCCCAACAGAGGCACCTGAAGGCTCCCACGGGCTCCTGGACACCATAAAATCAAATCTTCTGTGGCCCAGTGTGGTTCTTCCTCTATGCCATTCCTCGCTGCACTGGGAGTGCTTGAGGCCTCCTGCTTTTGAAAGAAGTAAGTCACAGGTCATGTTTGCCCCTCAATTAGTACTACATCCCTGATTGTTGCATCTCCTTTCTCCTAAAAAGCACAGCAATGCATCTGCTGGTAGTTACCCTTGGACTCCTCAGATATAAGGCTACGTTGCCCTTTTGGAGACAATTCTTTTGCAGAATTCTGACACTTGAATTGGATGGGAGACAGTTCACATATCTCTGAGCTACAATTTTAGGCTTAGAACAGACTCAGAAAGACACTTTAACAGCCGCATTCCATTCATATTTTTAAACTTTATTTAATCATCATATATGCAAGCAGATTTCTGTCTTTTTGAATGAAAATCATCATATGACACCAGAGATCTAAGCTGTCTATGACGTATTCTAGTCCTGCAACTACTGGACAGAACTGTTTTTAATGCACATGCCAGTTTCACACTGTATCATTAGAACTCTAGACTAAGGTAATTGTTTAAAAATGCTGCTGCAATTCTAATAAAGGTACTGTTTTTGAATAAAAGGAAGTTAAGTGTCAGAATGCGGCTGTTGTGATGACTGTACCATTTCCACATTATTAATAAAATACATGTGTTTTAGAGCAAAAACTAGAACATGCTCCACATACTTCTTCAGTTGTTGTCTAACATATCTGGAATACATTAAAAAGTCAAATTCAATTATAGTTCAAACAATGCACATCATGAAATATACACTCTTTGTTATGGAGAACTAAGACATAGTTTGAATCCCTTTTTCAAAGGGGCACCATTGCTGTCTGAGTGCCATTGATCCCAGCACAGACACATCAAACTGTGTATTCAGCTCCTACATCAGTTGAAAATTCCTTGCCTAAATTCAGCTTTCTTGGCTGAGTGGTCTTTCCAAACATTATCCTTAAAGAGAAAGAGTCACTACCAGCACAGCTTGCTTTTTCTGTTCTGTTATGACAGCTTTACTCTACCTGAAGTTAATGACGTAAAACTGTAATGACAAAATTTCTGTAAATTAATGACAGTGAGAGTTCCCCTTGTTCACAGGCAGTTCATTCATAGCCTTCCAAGTTAGTGACAAAGATTCCATTGACTTTAGCAGTGGCAGACCTTTACCCATATGAAGAACAGGTTTTGATCCCATCTCTAAAATCCATATATATTCTTGTAGTTAAATATTTCTCCACAAAACATTAGAAAGTATGCCTTATAAAAACACAGAAAATATCTTTTTCTTTCTGGGGCAATTTCTTCTTTTAAATGCAAACGGACACGAAGGCTATAGGAATTTACTCATTTGAATAAGAAGATTCTTGGCCTCGAATTCAAATCACAGACCACATCTAAAAGGCAGTGAGACAGCAATGTGATCAGTCACACCTTATCTGTCTTTAGTACATAATGGGAACACAGATCAGCAACATGTTCCCCTTAGGGGTTTTACTCAGCTGCCTCTGAAAAACAACTGAAAGATGCCCAGAGTCTTCAGTGAGCTGAATTTGGACATATGACTTCTGAGATGGAGCTGAGAACCTGGTGCTTCATATAGGATTTATTTATTAAATGAATGTTCTTACAGAAAAAAAATAAAATGGCTCCCACTGTATAACCATTCTTGCTAAGTTCACCTTTAGCATTCAGTCCTGGAAGTCTTTCTATATACACCCAACCAATATAATTCACCTACTCACCAATAAGACGTAGTAGAGAATAATACTCTAATTTTTAATCATGAAGAAAGAATAAAACCGCTACAGACTTTGAAAGCCTGGCGTAAATATTTATTTGCTCCTTTCAACTGTTTTATTACTTCCTTGCGATTTAACTGCAACTTTCCTTAACAAAGGGAGCATGTAATAAAGCGCTCTGGTAATAACTGCAAACTTTTAACATTAAGTTGGCAGAAACAATCCAATTTTAATAACAGTCTCTCTTGGTAACCTTGTATTTTGACCCAAGGTGAAAGGTGAAGATTAAATCTCCTCCACCTTTCTGAATGCAGCTGCTGTGCACACAGACTTTAATTGATGTGAGACTTAGCTTTGTAACTCAAGACCATCTCCCGCCTGCAGCACTGAAAACGTGCGATTCAAGGCTCAGTTACTGCTGATAGCAGGTCCCACTCAGCTGATGGTCTGGACAGGAGAATAAAGTCTTTGTCATTATCTGTTCTTCATCAAGGTGACTTTTTTCTTCTTCATAACTCCAGTATTCAGGTCAGGTTTGTAATGATGGCCTCTCAGCAAGAAACAGTATAAAGTGAAACAAACCAAAAACTGTGACAAACAAACCCCTAGGTGAACAAAGCAGCAAGGCTGGAGCAGGGGTCTACTTGGAACTCCCTAAGCAAAGTGTGTGTGATTTTTTTTTTTTTTGTGGGGAAAAAGGTTCTCACAGACACATACATATGCATATATACATATATATACACACATCTTTTTCAATTCTGTTTTACAATTGAGTGAATACAACATATTCCAAATCCAAACCAATTTCCTTGTCCTCTTCCCATCTACAGCACATTCAGGAATTAATTTGGTGGCCTTGGCATTGTGGCAGGTCTGGTTAAATGATTTTTCAGGGTAACAGGGCAGAATTTATTTCAAGAATTTACAATCATAGCCTCAATTACTTGAACAATATTAGTGCTGTTCTAGACACTTCTGTCTGAAACCAGGGACCAAATCGAGACAAACAGAAACTGACGAAGTAAGATTTCATGAGCCTTTTCTAAGCTTCCATCACATCTACTGATATGCAAAAGCATCCAGAAAACATTAGAAGCTAATCAAAACTGTTTTACAATTCTGATCTGAATTTGAATAAACAAATAAAGAAGACTTGCTGAACTGTGACTCACAGTCTTAGAGGCTTAGATATTGCCCTACATGAGGCTGTAGTCACAAAGCAGCATCTCTAACACATGGCAACCAAATGCACGTGCTGAGTTTACATGGAGGACCAGTTTTTCGTATACACATTGGACTTATTACTTCAAAACCAAAAGAAATGGATCTTTTGATGTATACTGGTAATGATGAAAATTGTGTAAGAGTATTCCCACAATACCTCAAACTTTTTATATACAAGACTATAAAGTTAACATATATTATATATGCATGATCTAAACAATCTGCATTGTTTGCTCTGGAAACAGAAAGAAAGAAAATGAAAGAGCAAAACCAAAGAACAGCATGTACTTCCAACCTAGTTTCCTATGTCATATCTTTCTGGCAGGTCTCCTTCTTTTAGGGAAACTTGGCATCTTCCACTTTGTGATTTTAATTCCAGCATTTGGCAAAATTTAGATTTCTAATCGCTGTCTGAGTTCAGAGGTCCAAATTACCAAAGTGAAGATTTTTCCCCACTGCCTGCCAAGATGAGGCGATAAGAATGGGCCTGCTCTGTAGCTGCCAGAACACCCAGTGGTACGTGTAACTAGATAGCATCATGTTTAAGGGCTGGTGAAGAATAAACTACACTTGAGCTGAGGAACATTGTTGATACATCTCAAACCATTCCAGTAATCCCCTGAGACTCCTGCTCTTCTGCTTTCACAGAACAGTATTACCGGACGATCATCAAGCACCATAGGTTTAGTGCAGGCAGTACAGAGAGAATTTTTTTTTCCCATTCTGAATAGAACAAATTAATGTGGAATTACAGATCTTTTAAGATAAATCGCTCTCATAGTATGCTTTAGAATTCATTAGCCTCTCCAAGGAGAAAAAATTAAAATGACCTTCCCACCTCCCAACTCATGAAATGAGAAAATGAAGATGCCTAAGGGTATTGAGCATTTGCTGAATTCCACTGGATTGGACGACATTTTTAAGGGCTTTGAGCAATTAGTCTGGTCATTCAATTTGTTAATAATTGCATCACTTTTGAAAAGTGTTAGGAGCCACCTTACCAAGGAACCTGAAGTTTGTTGTGGCCAGGTCTGCGCAACAGGTATGGAAAGCATTATTAAAACTTCACTCCCATGCAGCTGGTAGCTATTGTACCATTAGGAGCTTGCAGACATAGCTGGAACCTGGTCCACTGCTAGTTAGATGATCGTAATTATAACATCCAAGTTACAACTTCACCAGATAACATACTCTGGTTTTTCAAAGGCTGTGGCACTTCGTGCACAATGATTATCTCCTCAGAGCTAACTGCCAATCAATAGATGATCAAATATGGTCCACAGATATTTTTTTCAAAAGGAGAAAAAACAGCTTTTGGGAGAAGTTAATAGAATATCTTATATGAAGCGTAACTTCCTGCACATGCTGACTGCAAAAGACTCGCTAATTAAGCAATCTGTTAGTAGAATTTCACAAGGTTCAAGAGAGCTTGAGCCATACAACTATAATATCATATAGTGCTATACTGTGTAATTGCTGATCTACTGTATCTTGGTCTAAAGAGGCTAGAGATGGAAGTGGAATGGGAAACTCATCATCACTAACCTAGTCCAACATTATCACCTGATTAATCTGCGTGTCAGCTAGTATCTAGAAAAAAAAAAAGGGGGAGAAAGGGAGAGGAAGAAAGGAGGAAGAGGAGAAGTAAAGGTCAAAATGAAATAACCAGGAAGAGCCCCTATTTTAATACACAAGCTAATTCAGGAAACAGGCTGAGGGTGCAGGGCTTGTTAATAGATTATTGTGCTGAACTCAGAGCCAACAAGCTACACAGGAAAAATTAAGTTTCTATAGGGCATAATATAGTCCATCTGTCAAAGCAATTTAGCATTTAAAGCCACAGCTCTATATGGTGATGTATGTGGCACAAATACCTGCATTCAGATCAAGAAACTGCTTTCCCCTTCTTTTTTCCTGGAGCTGTAATGTGCTACAGGACAGAATTCAGTGTAGAAAAATCCTAAGTAATTATGGTACACAAAATCAGAAAAAACCTCACTCATTTCTCTCCTACTCTGCGCATTGAAGGGGTTAGTCTCTTATTTACTCAATTCAACAGAGAGTACTAATTTTGGAGATGAGAAAATTATTTTGGGAAAAAAAAAAAATCAACCAATCAGATTTTACCACAGAAATGTTGACTGAAATATGGGGTATGGGGGGAAAATTCTGGTCGTATTAAAAATACGGTAAATTGAGCCTCCCTTCAAATTTCATGGACTTGCTCAATTCCATTTCTCCCAGAAGGATCTAGTAGTCTGCCATTGATGTGTATATACATACACTACGTGTTACTGAAGATCAAAATCCCATACTACTAAAACAGAACTTTATTATACCTGTGCATACACCTGTGTATCTGTTGAACTGTTTTCACGTGGGTAATTTTGAGCAATCCATATCACCTCTGAACCCAGCTCCTGGTACAGTGAAAGAGCAGTTTCAAAAACGTTAGGCTTGTCCTCAGACTTCTCAACTCCTTTTCTGAAATGAGAATCCATCTGCTCTACTGTCTATATACAAGCAGGAAAAGCACTACTGGCCAGCATATTCTGCAACAGCTTGCAAATATTACCCAGAACATTTTTCAGACCAGTAGAGCATACCAACAGCTAGTCACATGTGTTAGAGACAGCTTACCAACTGGGCTTACTTGGAACATATTGTTCATACACTTTACTTTTCTGCTACCAAAACCAGGAGATGCCTAAACAAGAGATACAGTACCTTCTACTCTACTTTACTATACCAGCTGGTGCTGTGAGGTTTAGAGACAAGACAATTCACTTTAAGCTTGAGGGCTAACAAGGGCGATAAAGACATTTCAGACAGAGAAGACTTCCAACAAGGCAACAAGAAGGCAAGTGTGGAAAAAGATGCCAAGGGGAAGGTTAATTATGCAGCTTAGGGAGTTGTTACTGGGATTGATAGGCTAGAAGTAGAATTTGGGGTCCTTCCAACTCATTAAGCAATGTCTTACAAGGGTGCCTAATTGGATAAGATTTGAGATTAGTATTGAAAGATCTTCTACTGGACCTTTCTGCCTCACAGGTCCTATGAGGGGGTCAAAAGAACAAAAGAAAAGTCTCAAATAAGGACAGCGGCAATTAGGAGTACTCACTAATGGTCAGAACAGCACAAGTAGAACATAAGGCTTGAGTGGGATTCACAGGTATCTAAGAAATAAAAACATAAATTTAAATTTAGTTTGCAAATAGCTACTTATGAAGCAGATAGAAACAATCATCCACCCTCTTTCCCTGGAGCAAACAATCATTGATGAACAAAAAGGAGAGTAAATGCAAAGACCAGATGTTGTCTATAAATGTGGCTCTGTATGAAACAAAATCTGTCAGTTTAACCTAATAAAAAGCACTCCTCAGAATTTCTTAACTCTGAGATAAAACACGTGTGCTACAGAGTATGGAGACTTCCAGCCAATAAAGTATTAGTAAATTTCTGGTGTATCAAGTTAATTTGGCTACATGATTATTTACTCTGCAATATGGTGTGAACTAAACTCTCTTTATTCATCTCATGAGCCCAAGTCCCCAGATTTATTTAAATGCTTGTCTCTCAGTGGGAGCTTTCTGTTTAAAGAAGTTTTGAGGGTCTGGGCTATGGCTCTCAGCTCTTCATTCACTCAAAAAATGTGGTGTGACTGCTTTACGCAGAAAGGGACTTTGACCCAAAACAGCATCTTTGTAAGAGGATTAGAAAAATTCCATTCTTTTAATGACTGGCTAGATGTTTGCTCTCCTTTACTAAATACTCTTTGTCTGTTATTCTTAATTATCAGCATAAATGCTTTAAACCAATGTTGTAAGTAATCTGTCATTTTATCCAAGGTTTTGTTGAATAGTTCTTTTGAAATGATCTGATTATTGGTTTCTTTAGGCCACCATTCAGCTAAATTCCCATGCCTGCATTTATAATGGCACTTCTGCCACTTCTTAGACCTTCCACTAAGATCCACAGCAGTACTACGTTTGTGTTAGCACCAGCATAGACAGATAAGAAGCTTCACTGGAGGGGGAAGATGCATATAGCTCTGCCAGAAAAGACTGGCACAAAACCTCTTTTCTAGTGTTTCTAATGTTATTTGGCAATTCTGTGATACTTTTTCTCTTTGTTCTAAACAGCAGTATTTTCACAGTGCCCCGATAAAGACAAAGTTTCTTCCAAAAATCTTGTACCAATCAACTCCCTTGGATCCTAAGTAATTTAAAACTAGGCTTTCTGTTTGCATGCTTACAGATGGACATCAGCACCTAACACAGCCTCTTAAAAATCTTGGCTTAGGACTAAATTTCACCCCACTAATTTAGTCCTATGTTACAGGATAGTGTGTGATAACAGGTCTTTTAAAACAGCAGAGATGTATTTTGTAATTTAGAAAATGGCTCTGAGGAATCATTTGTCAGTTTAATGAAAATCTGAAACTACAGGTTTACATAATAGAATTAATTGTAATGGCTCTGCTGGAATGATTTCTTTCAGACAGGTTATTTGCAGGATTGAAAGAGGGATTTCACAGCTGAAAGAAAAAAAGGATTTATCCTAAGACCCATGTAAGCAAAACATGTTTAAATTTCATAATACAGTGCCTTTGACTCTGTGGGACTATTGGTTTCACATGTCTTGAGATGCAGGAGATACTTCTATTCAAGGGTCTATTCAGGAATACCTTGAAAGAATTCAGTCCTTTCCTAATGCAGGTGTTCATCATGTACAGAGGGCAAAGGAGTGTATTTACTTATTAAAATGTGACCTTACAGAGTCATAAATGTTACATGGGGTGGTGTAATGTCCCTGCAAAGGTGGTGTTATAAAGTAAACAGAAAATGTATATCTAACATGGAGAAAAGGCCTTTGACAGGTGACATTGATGGAAAAACTATAACACATTACATAGCTCAGTCACCCAGGAAGCTGCAGGGAATTGTCAGCCTCTCGTAATTCAAAACATCAGTTCAGAATAAGAGTGGTGACCTCGTGGGAGAAAATGAGTCTCAATAATTCCACGTGCAAGTTTGCTGCACAGGTTCCAAAACTGTATTCCTGGTTGCATTTTACACTCTTCATTGACTGATATTAACTTCTGAGCGTGTTGTGTGCGTGTGTGCCTGCATGTGTGTGGCAGGCACAATGCTTTAGGCTATGACTCCCCCTACCCTTCAGGCCCTCAGATAAGAGGTCATTTCCATTCCTCATCATTTCTTCCTCAGTGACTGGAAATATTCTGTCAGCCGTTTGGCAGGGGGAACAAAAATAGTTTGTATTCTGACAATTGTGTCCTAGCAGCACTGTATCACTCATCCTAGCACAAGGGCAATGCTAACATCAGACCACAGCTAAACACTTGTCAGGAAGTGGAATAGCACACGAGTTCAATTCCATATGGCTGCTGCTCTCACCGGTGACTTCTTGGCCAGTACACTGTGCCTGTGACTGGGGACTGACACTAACAGACAGGAACAAATTACACGACCACAGATGCAACAGCACATCTGATGCTCTGAGAAAAGCAGCAGGTGGGGTGAGGGTCCCAGAGCTCTGCCCAAAATTGCAACAAACAAACAGCAACAGTAGATTGTGTGACATGTGTAAAGGGCGAGAGGCAGTGCAGTTTGACATCTTTGCCATACGGGCTAGATGGGCCAACTGACAGCTCCTGTCCTCCCCTCTCACAGCTGCACTTACCATATTGTACTCATTCCTTCCTTAAAATACTGCTGAGTACTCAATATGCAAGCACTGCAGTTCGAGATCGCAACTTCTGAGCGCATAGGCTACACAGGATGTTTAAAAACACAAATTCTGATATTGTTATGAGACTGATTCCTCCCATCTCAGTTTGAAACCTCTCTCACCTTACAGACTTTTTTTTTTTCAAAAAGTGTACATATATTTCCCAGTACATGGAAAATTGTTGCTCTGTGTGCTGCTGTAATACAAACGCTAATGTGTAAAGTGAGGCATTTGCCTTCTGCTTCTCAGGCTGTAATTTTCTCAGGGGGAGGGGAAAGAAAAAGATTAAACCACATTTCTGACCTAGAAGCCTGAAGTGCTATTATGGTCACAGCAGCACTAGAACTATAAGAAATGCAGTCATCTCCACTGTGTGATTTAAAATAAAGACATAATTATCATTGTCTTCTGGTAGCAAGGTAGATAATTATGCATTGCATTTGTGCCACTTGTAATTTTATGCAATTTGTTCCAAATCTGTTGACAAGTGTAGCAGAGCACAACTAGAGGCTGGTATTTAAGGGAGTGTCTTGGGAACTGCCATAAGATAAATAGATGTTAGCGAGTCTCCAGCCCCAAAAGGCCAAACTGAGCATGTTTAAACGCCAATCTGCAAGCCACCTGCAACTTCATCTTGCTAAAGTGCTCAGCAAACCTCAGCCGCACATAAGGTATATTTAAGTTCAAGATGTTTTCCCAGACGGGTATAAAATACCAATTTGAAGCAGTGTAAGAATACAGTAATGGCCATAATAAGGCATTCTCCTTCTTAGCATGGCTCTGCAGATAGGAGTGCATTTTTGGTTCAGCTGCCTTGTATAGGAAAAAGTTTGCCTCTTAGATTACAATTTACCCTGTATTACTTTGTTTATAACATCTCTCCACCCCTCCTCATGCCACCCAGAGCGAGAGAAAGTTCATGACACTTTTGATGTGTATTTTACAAAGAGTGCATTTTAAATAAGCTGGGGAGGTTAACTCAAGATCCTTTAATCCCGACATATATCTTTGTTAAGGAGACATAGACATTGAAAACCCCTGCTAGAAAACAGGTTTGAGTAAATCTCTCACCCTGAAAAAGCCCCCTCAGCCCAAACTCAGTGATGTGCATTCACTTTCCTTCTGCAAAGTGACAAACTTCAAGCTGGTGAGAGAAGGCAGTGGTAGAGGGGTGCAAATCAACTTACACCCAAGTTTTAGCTCAGCACTGCACAGCTGAACCCCCAGATCTGTGGAAGACTGGTGCTGCGTTAACACCAAACACAGAGGAGCTCTCATCAGCATCAGCACTGCTTCCAGAATTGGGAGGGAGTTTGGATTCTATCTGCAGACAGACCCAAGCCTGGCCAGGTCACACCACACAAGGAGGAAAGGGCCAGGGCAGCACCAGGCTCATAGATCCCCCAGCCCCAAGGCAGAACAAGGGGCCTAGGGTGGGTGCTGCACCTTGTGCTGCACCTTGCCAGCAAGGCCTGAGGCTCCATGCACTCCCAGTCCCTGCCTGGCATAGAAGAAAAAGCAGCCATGCCCTCACAAGCCTGCTGAGCTTTGCAGCTTCCAGCAGTCTCCAAGCATACCATCTCGCAGAGCAGGGGACGAAATCTGGAGAGGTACAGTAGGCAGCCTGTCAATGGAGAAGCCACTCCTGTACCTGGCAGCTCGCCGGCAAGGAAACACATGTATCTTTGATTGGGATTGACTGAAAATTATTAGCCCTGTCCCTCTTCCCTATTTCTTTGCAATCTGCTTTTTTTTTTTTCACTCTGTTAAAGGTCATCAATATTTATTCATGTAAGTAGATGCTGCCCCAGTTGACCTAGCTTGACGTCCACCCTAAGTCCTGAGAAAATCCATTTGGGTTACAAATGACCTCTATTACCTTCATTGACAGCTCAGTGTACGTCTGCTATTCGTGAAGTGAAAACGAAAGGGCTAATGAACTGCACTACCTGGCACTGCTGTATCTCCACCCAAAGGAGGAGTTTAAGGCCACCAACTGTCCCAGCCCAGCTAAAATGCCCCCTGAAATGCTTAAAATATATATATATATATATATATATATATATCAGTATTTTCCCATTCTCTATTCACTTCTGTCTTGGATTCATCAGTTCCAGGGAAGAGCATGACATAACTGCACCACGAGCTGTAATGTTCTGAAACTCCAATTCAGTTACACTAACATTTCAAGGCTTCTTTTTATGGCGAAAAGTACTGAAAGGACTGAAAGCGATAGCAGACAGTGCATATGAATAAACACCTGCTTACACCAAGGATCACTTAATGTTTAGCTCTGGAAAAGAGTTTTCTCTATATTCCAGAAATGAAAAATTGGTCTGGAAGAATGTAGAAGAAAAGAGAATTTCTTGATTTTTTTTGACTGAAACCAAAAACATTTCCACAAATATATAAGTTTAATCATAAAACATTTGCTTTCCATAGAAAGATTCACAACCAGTTTTATTATTGGCTTGTGATTTTTTTTCCTTGCATCAGCTCTGTTCATTTTTCTGTGATCTACAGCGAAAAGACATGCCAGCTAAAGCTAACGTGTCACAACCCAGAACTGAGTCAAGTGATCCAGCACAGCCAAGTCAACATCTCATTAAAAAGTTTTTCAGTCTTTATTAAGGAGACCATTTTTTAAGTGATGACATTTCTTTCATGTTCCTATATATCAACCTGAAAAATCCAGCATTCAAGAAAGCAGTAAATATCTTCAGCAGTATATAAAATACGATAAGATAGCTGGTAGCAGAATGTATCAGTCTTTTGAATGCTTCCAGAAAGCCAGTTAGGCTAAAGAAAGCTGCAGTCTCCTCAGGCTAGAAAGACCGAACAACTAGAAATATTTGCATGCCTACAGGCGAGACCTCTTTGCTAGGTCTGGTAATTTTCCCCATGGCAGCTGACACGCTGTCAAGATAAGATAAAGCTTCAAGATACCCTTTCATCAATTACTAATTCAATCCTTGGCTAATTAAAATGTTTTAATAGCTCAATTTATATTTCTCTGGGAATTTGACTTGCTCTCTATGTAACATTTCTCCTAAGAAGTGTCACTCTCTTGCTGTGACTTAGCTCTTTTTTCTAATCAGTTTTGCTTTCCAGTAACTTTGCATTATTGCTATTCTGTGGTTATCCAGAACTGAAGGAGAGTTGCTTTTCTGTCTGGAAGTTGTGTGCATCCTCATGTTACTGCAACCTCTTAGATCAGCAAGGGGTGCACTCAGGAAACCCAGGAGAAGCCCAGGGTGACGATTCCCAGCATGATGCCCTCCTGCCAGGTATGCAGCAGGGAGGAGGTCACAACTACTTTCCTACTGCTGTTTACCAGAAATACTTCCTCCTATGAAGTGAATTAACCACCCCGCAAAGTGACTTACAGGAAGGGTTCAGACACGCCACGCACCAAAAATATACGGAGGAACCAAGACCTTAAATTCCAAGATGCAGAAAATGCAACAAGTGTAGACCTACAAAGCCTCAGCTAAAACAGTGCCTTGCATCATCCCCTTCTCAGTTCCTGGTCAGACTGTGGCGGAACACATCCTCATGGGGAAAAGCAAGTAAAAACAAATAAACAAAAGCTTTATTTACAGAGTTGTTCTTCCCTGCTTCCAAAATAACTGGTTTTAAGACGAGAGCACTATGGTAAAGCTAAGTTTGAGGGCTTTTGGACTCACACCTGATACAGCTGGAGGGCCTCCTAACTGAGCTGTACAGGAGAGGATATCTCCAGAGTGTACAGGCAGCAGAGGCAGGGAATGGACTGTGCCATTTTGATCCTATCATGACTTTTGGCAGCCATTACTACCAAACCAGACTGAAATTGCTCTAAGATAGTACACCTAGAGGGGCAGCTCTACAAGATGCTAGGATAGCTTGAAGAGACTGAAAGAAAAATGAATTTATCAGCATTTCTTTCCATAGCACCTGAACCTTTTCTGCATTTGCAAATCTGCATTTGCAGCATTGTGTCACGGCTTAGGTTCCAGACATCCCTGGTTTGCTGACTGGTTGTATGTCCCATTGCGACCTATGTGCATAAGTCATCCAGCAATGGAGCAATCCTCCCGGAAATGTACCTTTGCAACATTTGACCAAAGCCACTCGTCATCTGAATCATTGCATCAAATGTACAACCCATATCCAGTGATAAAAAAAACAACAGTCCCAGACTTGTGGTTCAATAAACCTACTTCCATTGGAAATAACGGTTCCTAAAAGTTAAATATCCAAAACTGAAAACAAAATTTTCAAGAAAGCACTTACCAGGAGCATTTTACGTACCTCATATAATGTAACTCCACTGCCAACAGAAGTTGTGTGTGTGGCCTTCACCTCATCTATGCCTTTAGAGAGATGCAAATGAAATTTTAAATATTTGGTAGTTAATGGTCCCCACTGTCTTTTTAAAATAAAATACGTATTTCTTCTGTGAAAAAGTGACAAATCCATGTTTGCACCAATGATTTTCCTCCAGGCCTCCTCTCCTGCTTCCAGTCCTTCAAGGAATATTGTCTAAATACTCTCCAAGGATTTTCTCTGCTCTTGGCATGCATATGAAATCTGCTATTAGTGTCACTGAGAGTTATGTCTGCATATAACAAGGAGAACAGATACCTAAATAATTAATTAGACCCTTACGTAAGTACGTTTGCCTTGATGAACAGCTACTATCAACATCTGTGGGAAGGTCCATTTCTAAATATTTTTAGAAACTAGAAGCTTTCAGTTATTAAGACTCTGCTTACAATGCAAGTGATTTAAACCAGAGACGTGTGGACAACACTGATTCCCTAAGACTTTCCACAGAAGCATCAGTCATCAATGCTGACACAGGAAATATATGGGGAAAAGGCAATCAATGGGGCTACATTTTGACTTGACTTAATTCATTAATATT
>JANHGO010000027.1:18808874-18860599 GCA_024606505.1 Aquila spilogaster | reverse complement strand
ATGAAAAGTTTCAAAGGGGAAGGTAAGTCAAAGGTTACTAATGGGATGTCTGCAACACCTGCTTTTAGTGGAGGTTTCATAAACAAGCTTTACTTCTCAAGGACAGCTTGGCCTAGACAAAAATACCAGCTAAAATATCTGTGGCTAGCTTGAGCAGCCTGGCACCTATGAACAGAAAGGTCAGGTTTGTTATATCCTAACATGGCCTCTCACCCTGCTTTTATTGATAAAATGAGATTGCCTTGGTGGCCAACATTGCTTTTCACAGCCTAAAGCTGAAGGCACTAGCAACATGGCATGCTCAGCCTCTGTAGGGGAGGAGGAGGAGGAAGGCGACGTTCAGCATCACTGCTGTAGAAAGCCCTGCTCTTTGAGGAAGAACTCAACTGTTGCACACGGGAGTGAGTTTTGCAAACTTCAGAAGTTTCCCAGCTCAGCTAAATGGCCCTCATAAGGCACTTTCGGTTATCATGAGCAAGTTTCATAACTGTCATAACAACTCAGAGACCTTCAGTACTGTTTTTCCCCTGAAAGAACTAATGCGTATTTCTAAGATTTTAACATTGAGACGCAGGCAAGAGAAGTGAAATCCTGCTAAATATTCACTGGACCATTACAGAACTTTAACACTTAGCCATTACAAACGTCTTTTACCCAGAGAACATTTGTGATACTGAAAAGCAATACCTCCATCTCACAGGCAGCGACTCAGCAACAGCGCTGTGTAAAATGCTTGTCCTACAGCAGAGAGATCCTGCTGCAGATATAGCACCCAAGTCCTCAGAGACAACTTCAGGGCTCTCCCTGAGACAGCATCCTTCTTGTCCAGTGAAAAAGTGTGGCAGTTTCTACAAAAGCTCAGAACATTTTCATTTTAATATAGAAGCAAGGAGAAAGCAGTGTGATAGATAAGGACACAAACTGCTGTTTGGGGCTGATTATACACAAAAACCCATGAAACTTTCTCATTTTTTTACCACAGAGCTAATTACATTTATATGAAGTTGGTATTGAAACAACAAAAAAGATAACGTTTTCCCCACAGTAAAATATTATCAAATGTTATCTGCTCTCCTGTTATCACCATTTATAATTTCTGGTCCATAGCAACCAACAGAACTGCTTCAACAGGAACTGTGTTATTAACCATTACCAAATCAAGACCTTTTTAACACTCTCTATTTATCATCAATGTTGAAAAGAAAAAGCCCCAAGATGATGAATAAGATAGCGGGCATTACAATAGATATAGGCACAGACAGAATCCCAGGAAACTCTAGGAAAATAGTTTCTAGGCTTTGCTTTACTTTGGAATTTGTGGAGCCTGGGTGTTTGCCACAGATGACAGAAAATCAAATCTGTTGTGATCTGATTCCTTCAGCTGAATTTCATTTTTTAAACTTATAATCCCTGTTTCTATTCCTCCAAAGAATTGTCAGCACCATTAATCACCTCACATACCATGGCTGGGCACCAGGGACATACCCACTTGTAGAGGACGCGGATGCAGCATGAAGTTTTTTAAAGCACCTAATGTATTTCTACACATGCATTTATCCAGACGGAAAATTTTCTCTTCAAAACCTTTTTGTAAGCCACAACTACCCTAAAAAGAGATCGTGTACATTAACCTGGATACATCTTTGTGGTGATGATGATTCAGTCATATCATTTCTGAACTGGATTGTATCTGGTCAGCTCAGAGCATAGGCAGAATACAGAATACTTCAGACAAATAACCATGAAGAATTTAATATCTTTAAAAACATCAGACAATGGATGCTTTTAATGCTGTTTTGAGATGGCAGAAACCATTTGTTTCACATGAAAGCACAGAGCTGGACAGCAAAGTAAACACAGAGTGTACTCTGTATGCCTTACGTATATAGTCTAAGTTTATTTATAAATACACCAGAAGCTGAGAAATGTCTTCAATAAACTATTTGCTTTTTTCATGTTTGCAGATATGCAACTCTAGAAGTTCGTCTGGATAACTACAAGAAGGTTTAGATAAGTTTGTAAGATTGACCCCACTTCTTATTTCACATAAGTTTTCCCTCCCATAAATTCACAGAGCTTCCACTGCGTTCAGTGGAGCTGTTCCTTTTTACACTGGGTTGAGCTCAGAATAGGGCCTTTTGTAAATGGTATGTCAAGAAGCATGTTTAAGTCAAATGTAAGCCTTTAAAGTAAGGGTTCTGCTTTTGGTTTACATAATGATATGCTATGGAGAACAGCTTTCCCATTTTATCTTCCTTCCCTTCTTCTCATACCACCCATGACTCTTCTCTTTATGTATTACTTTGGATCTGTTCTTCTTGCTGTTACTATTATAAACTACATTTCTTTTGCACCCTTTAAACAGCATATCAATGTGTTCAAACTTCCTGCTTTTTGACTGGAAAAGCATTCAGAATTTCTGGTGGGACTTTCAGTTGGGCAGATGGCTGCATGCAGGCTGAACAGTTCATATTAACTTCTGTAAAGTGATGGGAGTAAGCACTGAAGAACCAGCACTGGCTCCATCGGTGTCTGTTCAGCAGGAGTCTTAGTGTAAGAAATCGCTATGTTTTGCCCCAAGTCATTCCAGGGAAGTCAGGTACCATTGTACAAGTGCTACGTCAGAAGATGACAACATCCCCAAATGACGCCATTCCCTTGACTGTGTAATAAAAAGGCCAATTACAAAACAATGTTTGAACGCCAGTTTAACTGTACAGAACTGGAAGCGTAAACAGCTAGAGGACCAGTGTGATGCTTGGTATCACTCAGGCCTTCTTCAAACCTTACGCTTTACGCTGGTGTGCATAACAGAAATGCTGACATATCAGTTGTTTTGTGTATGACTGCTCAGAACTAAAAATTACTGCTTGAACAATCAAAAGCATCATTCATTTTCTTATCAGATACAGCATCTGGACAATATTCATCTGTATCAATTCTTTCAGTAACCAGTTTCTCTTTTCAGGACTGGATTTTTGTGTCAAATCACTCTGTAAGAGTAGGGTTCTGGAAATGGCTTAGCAGAGAAACACGAATATGTGGTAGTGGAAGCCCACCTCCCTTAGGGCAAAAATCTCAGCTAAAGCACCTTAGCAGCATATTAATAGCTATAAAAGGCTCTTTCTTTGCTGACCACAAATATGTTGTGGTCAACAAGAGGTCTACTCACTGTTTTGTTAAAAACAGTGATGATTTATTTTGCTTCAGCCATGTGTGAAACTAGTCACCGCATTATGAATAATAATATCCTCTTAGTCTCAATGGAGCTCTTTTTATACAGAAAGATCCACAAAGCATTTAACTAAATACTATGTATAGCAATCTACTGGCTGACCACTAAAATATAGCCATATCTGGGATGGAACAGTGCAGCTATTTAACAATGCACAGCAGCGGAGGAGACAAAAGAGTAGAAAAAATCCATTAGAAACCAAAGCAAGAGCTGAAGTAAAATATAACTACCTTAATTAGGCATAAGCATTGAGCAGAGCTAAAATTGTAAGTTTGCAGAGTGCCCTGGAATCTCTATGCCTACAAGAAACCAGGAGTTTACGCAGTTTCTTGAGAGGACGAACTCCAACTGCACAGTGCCCTCTACTGTGAAATGAAATCTGCAGAGGCTCAGAGGGGAGAAAATGATGTATAAAATCACTCGGCCTGCTTGGTTTCTGCAGCACTGTCCTGAGATTATAAAATCTGAGAAGAACCAAACGCAGGTGGTAAAGGTTCAGCCTGGGCACGCAGGACCAAGCTGGAGTCCTCAGCTGTGTGCAGAATAGCTTGGCATCTGCTAAGCCAGCTCCCGGTAACTATTTCAAAAATGGCAAACGGGATGAGTAGAACAAAATTTAGTGATTAAGTGCCTTTTAAACATCTACAGTTCTAGTAGTTTTGATATCTAGTTTAGTGTGATCCATCTCAATATTTAGACATTATGATCCATTGCAATAACAGTTTGCAACACAGGCAAAATTACAAAACTGTACTATTTGTTACACCTTTGAGTGGCAAGCAATCCCCAGTTGGCTAGATCTTGCTATGTGGAAAAAAACAAGCATCACTTTAGGGGAAAAAAAATAATAAAAATCACCCAGCACAATTCGTCCCTGATGCTGCAACACATTCATGCTAAAATTATAGAAGTCCACTTACATTTCTGATATTTAAAACAGCTAGTACTGCGCTAGGGCATATTATTTTATTCTCCTAATGTATACTAAATGTGTTCTACCGAGTAAAAATACAGCAAGTTAAATTCATAGGGTTTCCAGCAGGGTATATGAAGGGACCCAGGAAAGTTTAAGCACAGGAAGTATCTCAGATGACCAAAAGAAAGAAAAGTTAGTTCAGTAGCAAAGGGTAGACCTGTGACAAATCACAGCTCTATTCAGCAGGCTTATTGGAGTCCTACAGTGATTTCTTTCCTCTTGCTCCTCCACTAAACCCTGCCACTAGGTTTTATACCTCTCTACCCCCCAAACACACACACACACACACTCTGCCTCAAGAGCTGGGAGACCCCAAGAGGTTTGCAGCTGGTGTAATGTTTTTCTCTACCACCTTCTAGCAACCTGCAGGAAACAAAGCTTCTTCAGGAAGTTTGCTTCATAAGCAGACTGCCTTTAGCTCCAGTATAAGGCACATTTCTTCAACCCTTTTATTCTCCAACACAAATATAAAGCAAGTATGTGAACACCCATTCATATCAGAACAGATACCCACATGTGCACAGACAGGACAAAGCTGCAGTGGAGAACACCAGTGCTTAATGTCCTACAGAAAATATTCAGACAGGACAGTGGAGAGTGTGGAATAAAAGCCTGTATAGAGCAAACCAGAATAATTTTCTGAACAAATCTCGTGGAAGAGAGGAGACGCCCAGAAGTGCCCTCTGTTTCAAAAACCTCTGCCGACTAGATGGGGCACAAATTGCTTGCGCATAGCTCTGTGCAGTCCTTTGGCGGTTTTAAATAATGCCAGGCTGAGCAAACCACTTGTTGGCCTTAAGTTGCCAGAAGACTCCTGAGCCACACTTTTTACATGCTGCTAACTAAAGGAGATGCATATGTTGTAGTTCAGCCCTAAAATACAGTTTTGTGCATTTCCTTTGGTGTGCATGTTGGGTCATACTCAAGTTAAAAAAGTAAAATGAAAGAAAGTAAATTAAAAAAAAAAATCTGGAAAGCTGTGAGGAATAATTTGGCAACATGATTATTGTCTTAGTTGTGAAGTTTTCCTATGAGAGTCTGAAGAGATTACCTTCAGATTTATATACCCTGTAAACTTCAAGGAGTGGTCTTAGTGATCTAATCGTATCAGTTGGCAGTGATCGTGCTGGAGATGGGGTATACATCAATGGAGATGGCAAACAGTTTCAGATCTGAACGTCACCTGTTGCACTCCCTCTCTAAACACACATACACACCTTTCTGCTCCTGTCTGTATGCAAAATATTTAAAATCACTCTTTTTTTCCCCCTTTTTAATTTTTGGAAAATCTTTGTGGTCTGGGAGGGAAATATAGAGCTGAGGTAACGCAGGGAGAGGGAAATGTGTATATGTTCTGAATAAAAATATTCCAGAAAGGTCAGATTTCAGCTTGACTTACCTTGAAAGGGACAATGTTTTGTACTTCCTGCTTTTTGACAAATCAGCCCTCCTTTGAAATGCTTACTCAACATCACTTCCAAAATTCTAGATCATATAGGAGTTTTATAAGTAAAGTCACTATCAGAAATATGAAATTCCTTCTTTATTATACTTGAATCACAGATAACTTTTTATGTTACTATCTCCCGGCTAACCGATTTCATTTAATTTTCTACTTGAAAGGAAAAGGAGAAGGCTGAGAAGAAATGTGGGTGATTTATAATTTGGAAAGGCTTTGAAATAAACCAAACATTTGCTGCATTCAATGAAGTTCTTTCACTGGTGTTAGCATAGCCCAATAAGCACAACAGCAGTGGAGCTTTTGGATAAGTTAAGAGCCTTTTTTTAACACAGAAAAGAAAAAGAACTTGTTTACACTTTAGCAGCTGCTTAAAGATAACAAATGAAGCTTAAAAAGGCACATATTAACATCAACATAAGATGTTCCTCAGGCTTGAAAATAAAAAAATCAGAGCTCTGTTAAGCTTAGCAATTGATATTAGATTAAAAAGAAAAATAGTGTTTTCCTCTTGCATTTCTGGAGACAGACATTGTTTGCTGAAGAATGTAAAATTCAATCCCCCAGGGAATGCCAGAGGCTTTTTGGCAGACTCTCTGAAACTCAAGTTGACTCTTTTCTGTAACAACTAACATTAGAAAGAAAAGGGGGTAAAAAAAAAAAAGGGGAAAAAAAAGAAGAAAAGGAGGAGGAGACATAATTACTTTCAATGTTTACATGGCTCTGGCTTCTTGAATCTGAAAAAGTATCAGACTGCAAAGACTGGACTTAATCTAACATTATACAATTGACAGGTGGACTTCAACTACTTCTAATTATTCTAAGTGGCTAGTTAGTTAACTCTTTTTAGAAGAACAATGGGAAAGAATACTCAAGTTTATAAGAAAAGAAGAAAACGTGCTCTCTCATATTTGTACTTGTTCAAGCTCTGTGCCATCTAACAATGTCAGCTTTGTGCCTAGAAAGACCAGTTAACTAGCCTAACATCTCAGGGTGGGCATGCATTTTACTGCCAACATCCCTCCAAACACCATTTAACAAATGTTCTCCATTCAAGCTGAACAGATGGAAGAAAAATTACTCTGAGGAATTGCAGTCCTATAGGCATAAATTGTATGGATGCTTAGCAATAGGAGTGCTCAGGCTCAGGAGGATAGAGGTTGCTATAAAACTGACTTTTCTTGCTTGGGCATGCAAGCCAAGGCTCTCTTCACCTTAAGGAACTATAGACTAGCAATGCTACTCCCATATTTTTGGGGCATAAGTAGCCTTGTTGGTAGTTTCCTACATATCTTCTACTGAAGGAAATTCTATCTCAGTGTCAAGGAAGATTAACAAATCAAAAAGGCTCTGATTGCTCTACCCTCCCCATTGTTCTGTTTCATATTTAAAGCTTTGAAAGTGTAATTGGCTTTTCCTATTCTTCCAGTATACTTTTCCATCCACAGATTTATTTATTAAGACTGGATGTTTAATGTTTTTAACCGAGTAGTGCCCCCCTTTTTCAGTTAACCTTATAAAAACTTTATTTAAACTCTACAGGAGTAACAGAAAGAGATTGTATGATTATGTGGCAAAAGAGGAGAAATACTGAGGCAAACCTTAGGTTTTTAGATCTAATCTGTCATGGCTGGGAGCTCAAAAACAATTTTTAATAG
The DNA here is from genome assembly GCA_024606505.1 of Aquila spilogaster. Taxonomy (NCBI): domain Eukaryota; kingdom Metazoa; phylum Chordata; class Aves; order Accipitriformes; family Accipitridae; genus Aquila; species Aquila spilogaster. The sequence continues at coordinate 18,853,271 of JANHGO010000027.1, read as the reverse complement.
ATCAATAGCAAATTTATTAAAAAATCCCATCCTTGAAACACAACTTCTTTTAGTCCCATCCATGAAACTTGCCCTGGAATCTTCTGCTCCATGTCCATATTTGCATAATTACCTATTTGTTACCAGAGGAATAAAATGTTCTGCATTTCCCTCTTCCTCTGCTAGCATCACCTGAACTGCCTTTCACATTCCTTCTTGGCCTTCCAAACCATCCGTTTGATTACACATGCCAAAAGTAATTGTAAAAAGGATACTGCACATGTGAGAGCAGCTCTATGGTAAAGACGCTGTGGGCATGGAAATTGAGGTTATGGGTGGAACAGATACAGGGATAGATAACCAATTCAGATCCAAACCAGTGAATAGGAATAGATATAAACTGACCTGCTATAATGGCATTAGTGAAAAGATTTGTTCACCTGAGCTCATTTCCTGGTAAATAGATGGTCTTATCACATATTATTAGTAATTGATTACGTACATCAATGCAAAGGCCTTAGAAACAAGTATGCAAGCACATTAGTTCAGTTCTCTCTGTATATAAGTTTAATAACACTGATGCTTGGCTTTATTTGATTTCTTCAGGCTGTGGTCAAGTGATTCTTTTGACTTGCAATGATGACCTAAAGCAAAGCTTTTGGGATTACATTTGGGAAGTTTCAAGCAACCCCAGCAAGGTTGCTGTTCAGTAATAGTCTAACCAGATTACTAGCTAGATTATGCAGTAAATATGCCCACAAGAAACAAAGCAAAAAAGACAACAGCTCTCCATACACAGAATGAGTATCTGAAGTGCTTCTCGTTGAATTTATAAATTTTAAAAAATCTGAGTAGTCTTTGCACAGAGGAGGAGGAGGTACACTGGTCAAATAACTTGCAACAGATAGTTTGCTGAAGGGCAGGTTAGAGGAACATAAAACCCAGTTGCAACAGAAACTAGGCTTTTTTTTTAAGATGGTGTGATTACCCTTCCAGAATGGCCAGTTTCTGAGACATTTTGCTAAAGAAAAAAAAAAAAGGTAAAAAAAACCCCAAAACAACAGAAAAATGGTTGTTTGATGTGCATTTCTTAGACTACTCTGAAGCATCCATTGCCCAGAAAAGGTAACACAGGGCTTTCTGTAGTTTCACCCATCTTTCATCCTAACATGTGAAAAAAAGAAACAAATGTATTTTCTGAAAAGCCATAGCAATCTTCCTTTTGGACTGTTGTAGAAGTCTGCTGTAGAGGTGCTAGTTGTTGGTTTAGCAGCACCTTTTAGCAAAGACAATACAGCAGCTTGGACAGGCAACTCAGATAGCAAGAGCACAGTAGTAATCTACAGGAAGAAAGAAAAAAGTTTTTCACAGATTCTGAGATTACACGCCTATCAGTTAGTCTAAGTACACCATAAAGGTTACTACACTAGGGATTCATATATTTATCAGTTAATCTAATCTGTCCCAAAGCCATAGAAGGTAATTAATGAAAAAGATAGTCAGGCATGGCTTCAGGCCGTAATTCAGTATTACTCTAAACCTCTGCATGAGCAAACCGGTGAACCAGAGAGGAAATGCATACTGTACAAGGACACTTGTGTTCTGAAATGTGATCCCCCGGTGGAGTTTTCAGATGAAGCACTTTTCCAGTGATTAACTCAGTACATTTGAATTTCATTGTTCAATGTTTTAGGTGACTGGTTATTTGTAGTGCATGGAGAGGAAAACAAGTCTTCCATGAGTAAAATCAGAGTAAAAGGCAGATAACGATTAAGCCATCTCGGGTCACTCGGAGCCCCATTGCTCCTTGTTGAGCTGATAGGACGTTCAATGTGTGCTCTTATGGCTTTTTTTGATAATGATGCCATACTTTTCTTATATTCTGGTGGCAATAGATCCATGCTACAACACACAGAACTTATTTTCTGTACTGGTACATCCCTTCCTATAGGGTTCATTAAGGATCATTAGAGGGAGGCATTTAGGCTCATCAGAATTTGCCAACATGCACTGAAAATGCCCTGATTACACCAGCTTTTACACTGGTACAGCAATCTTCTGCTCCAGGGACCTGCATGCTGAGTGCAGCCAGGCAATTGAGCTCTCATTGATTTCATAAAAGATGGGAGACCTCAGAGCTGCCTTGCAGGTGCAGCAAGGAATATGGTTGGCACACATCTCTCCAGGACTTGAGAGAGGCAGACTGTTATTTGTCTCTCTGCCGATCTATTACTAAGCAAGAAGCAACTAAGATACATCTGAGGTGTTCATCAAATTAAAAGATCTCCCCAGAGAAATCCACTGGATGTGTACGTGCTTTGCCAAGAAATTATTTGTTCTGCCATACTTCCGGGAAAACAAAATGCCAAAGATCAGATAATGAAACTAGAAATTCAACAAAGAAGTTCAGATATGGGTTAGACAAAAAGTGAAATCAAATTTCAGAGCTTTGAAATCGTCCCTTTACCGCACTACAAGTCTCCCTGCTAAATTCACTGGGCCCTGGATTTGGTGGTATACGCTCCATCACAATGTCATTTTACCCTCTATCAGAATGTGGTATTTTAAGCCTGCTTATGTTCTTTTAGTTCAGCAGTATTTTCATGGGCTGCCTTTCTCTTTTAGAGATCAAAGACAAAATTCAGCCTGCACTGACAAACTCAATTCTGGATTACATATGGATATGAAATGGTGTTTCTGTACCATGAAACTTTTTCAGCTTTCAGGCAAAATCTTTTCCTGTTCCCTGTTGGGTTGGAAAACATGGCTTTTTGAAGTTTTATGCAAAAACACAAAAACTCAGGAGAGACCCATGCAGTCCCAGTTAAAAGCCTAGTGGTCAGAGCTCTCATCTGTCTGATTTGGACTAAAGACTTGTGACTAAATTTCCCTCAGCCCAGGGAACGTTGTTGAATAAAGGACTACTGAAATCTCTGTCAGCCTCTCTATTTTTGGCAGAAATCCTGTCCTGGAGCAGAAATGTCCTAGTAGAAAATCAGCAAATTTGTATAAAAATCGTAATGAAGGAAAAATTCAATTGGACTAGTCCAGTTTTTATCAAGCCCCTCACCAGTAGCAAAACAGACATTAACCACAGATGATAAGACACTTAAAAACAAAGTAACACCAAGGAAATCCCACTGAAACCCAGAAAGGCATCAGCTACATGCATTTCTGCCACTAGTTCTGACATTCTGGTACACAATACCTTTGGTTTCCTAGATTAATAAATTAACAGGTAGCAACGGTTATATTTTCAAATGTTATTCATAAAGCTTTTCAGATTTTGGTGGTGAATTTTTCCAGGCATTATCAGCTTAATGAAGGGCTTCCAAAGTCTGGCAGTGAACATACCTTATGTACAAACAAACAAAAAAATCTGGCCTTCTGACCTTAACTCCTGAGGAGGTCAGGACTGGAGGAACACCTCTGCCCTCTATCCGTGCAGCCCCTAAAGAAAGCCCCTACAGAAAGCCCCTACCTGAGGCTGGGTTTGCCACCACCGCATTAATGCAGTACAACAGAGATCTCTTTGTAGGATACTGGTACCCAAGCAAATGAAGGTGAGACACCTCTAGGTAACAAGGCCCTCGCAAGAGCCACCTCTGTGTTTAATAAGGTGGTACACAACGATATGTTTATATTCTGCGCTGCCAATATTATTTCAGGTGACTTGGGAAACAGCCTTATACAAGGTTGCATGCAAGTGATCCTGGTACCTGTGTGAAGCCAGGGGGGAGCATATGGCGAGAGGTGTGTATGGCAGGGCTGCACCACAGCTGGGAGGTCGGGAGGCATTCTGAGTGAAAGTCGCTGCAAAATTGAGAGTGCTGTGTCTTCAAGACTGGGTTTCCCCTTCTGCTTTGCAAGCTGAATGCAACAGCACTGCATAGGCAGAAAGTGGAGTTTTGGAAAAAGATATGACTGCTTTTTTTGTATTGTTTATAACCTGCAAGGCAATTTCTCCCTTGCCCTCTCCCTTCTCCTTTCCCCTTTCTCCTTCCTTTTTTTCGCTTGCTTTTCTTTTTCCCTTTCTTTTTTCTTCACCACAGTACATTTTCAAAGCTGTTCCTTGCAGACCGCTGTAGAGAGGCTATTACACAGTAACTACACATACAGTTTCCCTCTCATTGTGTCAACAGTGGATTGGGAAAGCTTGTTCCATCTACCTTATACTGAGAGTTGACATCAGCCACAAGGACTACACGATGACTTTTGATTAGCAAAAGATATATCTAGGGCTTAAAAACCTTTAAGGTTTTTATACATTAGGTGCTTTGACAGTTATATTCAGTTCATTTTTTTTAACCTTCATTTAGACACCATACAGGCAAGAAGATTTCTATCTTTTTTGTATGAAAGTCATCGTATGACGCAAGGGGTCTAAGAACTCTATGAGTTATTCCAGACCTGGAACCATTGAGCAGAAGCTTTTTTAATGTACAAGTGATGATCAGTATCACTCTGTATCATTCAAACTCTAAATAGATTAATATAATCGTTTAAATGGAAAATTAATTAAAAATAGTGCTGCAATTTTAATAAAGGTATTGTTTTTTAATAAAAAGCTAAATATCAGAGTGTAACTATTGCGATGACTGTACAGTTTCCACATTATAAATAAAATACATGTGTTTTAGAACAAAAACTAGAACACGTTCCACATACTTCTTCAGTTGTTGCTTAACATATCTGGAATATATTAAAAAGTCATATTCAGCTATAACTCAAACAATGCACACGTCATGAAATATACAGTCTTTGTACAGAGGACTAATGCTAGTCAGAATCACTTTTTCAAAGGGACACAATTGCAGTGCGAGTGCTGCTGAACCCAGCACCGACATACCAAATTGCATGTTTGACTCCTACATTAGATGAAAATTCCTTCCCTAAATTCAACTTTCTTGGCTGAGTTGTTGTTCCAAACATTATCCTTAAAGTGTAAGAGTTGCTACCAGCACAGCTTGCTTTTTCTATTCTGTTATGACAACTTTACTCTACCTGAGGTTAATGACGTAAAACTGGAACAACAAAATTTCTGTAAATTAATGACAGTAAGAGTTACCCTTGTTCACAGCAGTTCATTCATACCATTCCAAGTTAGTGACAAAGATTCCATTGACTTTAGCAGTGGCAGACCTTTACCCATATGAAACACAGGTTTTGACCCCACCTTTAGAATGCATATATATTCTTGAAGTTAAATATTTCTCCACAAAAGTTTGGAAAATAGTCTGTATAAGACCACAGAAAAATATCTGTATTTATCTCTCTGGGGCAATTTCTTCATTTAGATGTACAAAGAGACACAAAGGCTATAGGAATTTACTTATTTGAATATGAAGATGTTTGGCATCAAATTCAAATCAAAGACAACGTCTAAAAGGCAGCAAGATACCAATGTGATCAATCATACCTTGTTTACCTTTAGTGCATCCAGGGAACACAGATCAGCAAGATGTTCCCCTTCGGGCTTTATTCAGCTTCCTCAGAAAAACAATGGAAGATGCCCAGAGACTTCAGTGGTGAGCTGAATTTGGACATATGATTTCTGAGATGTAGCTAAGAAGTTAGTGCTTCATATAGGGTTTGTTTCTTAAATGATTATTTGTACTAAAATAAAATCTTCCTCCCACTGTATATCCATTCAAACTAAGTACACCTTTAGTGTTCAAACCTGGGAGCCTCTTTATACTCAATCAGAATAATTCGCCTACTCACCAGTAAGATGCAGTTGAGAATAATTCTCTAAATTTTATCAAGGAGAAAGACTAAAACTGCTACAGACTGTGGAAGTCTGGCATAAATATTTATTTGTTCCTTTCAACTGTTTTATTACTTCCTTGCTATTTAACAGCAAGTTTTCTTAACAAAGGGAGCAAGTAATAAAGCGCTTTCGTAATAACTGCAAACTTTTAACATTAAGTTGGCAGAAACAATCCATTTTTAATAACAGTCTGTCTTGGTAACCTTGTATTTTGACCCAAGGTGAAAGGTGAAGATTAAATCTCTTCCACCTTTCTGAATGCAGCTGCTGTGCACACAGACTTTAATTGATGTGAGACTTAGCTTTGTAACTCAAGACCATCTCCCGCCTGCAGCATTGAAAACGTGTGATTCAAGGCTCAGTTACTGCTGATAGCAGGTCCCTCTCAGCTGATGGTGTGGACAGGAGAATAAAGTCTTTGTCACTATCTATTCTCCATCAGGGTGACTTTTTTCTTCTTCATAACTCCAGTATTCAGGTCAGGCCTATAACTGTGGCCTCTTGGCAAGAAATGATATGAAGTGAAACAAACTGAAAAATGTAATGAACAGCCCATGGGTGAGCAAAGTTGTGACGCTGGAGCAGAGACCCGCTTGACACTCACTAGGCAACGTGTGTGTGAGTTTTTTGGGGGAGAGGGGTTTGCACAGACATAGTTCTTTTTTCTTTCAATTCTCTTTTGCACCTGACTGAGTACAAAGGTATTCCAAATCCAAAACAGTTTCTTCATTTTCTCCCCAACTACAAGTTCCTGTACACTCAGGAATGAAGTTGTTGGCCTTGGCATCATAGCAAGTCTAGTTAAGTTATTCTTTAGGATATTTAACCAGACCGTCGAGATTTAAAACCATAGCCTTAGCTGCTTGAACAATATTAGTACTCTGAGTACTGGCCTAGAAACTTCTCTCTGAAATCAGGAACTAAATCAAGACACAATATATAAACTGACAAAACGGACAAGATTCCTTGAGCCTTTTCTAAACGTACACTGCATCTACTGATTTGCAAGAGTATCTAAAAGCATCAGGAGCTAATCAAAACCATTTTACAATTCTAACTTGAATTTGAATAAACAAGTAAAGACTTGCTGAACTGTGCTGTGCAGTCTTCTCAGAGACTTAAGATACTACCTTACATGAGGCTCTAGTCACAAAGCAGCATCTCTAACACATGGTAACGAAACGCACATGCTGAGTTTAGATGGAGGACCAGTATGTCATATACACATTGGAGTTATTACTTCAAGACTAAAAGAAATGGATTTTTTTATGTATACTGGCAATGATGAAAATTGTGCAAAAATATTCCCACAATACCACACTAACCTTTTATATACAAGACTATAAAGTTAACATGTATTATATATGCATGATCTAAACAATCTGCATTGTTTGCGCTGGAAAAAACAAAAACAAAAACCCCAGAGCAGAACCAAAGAATAGCATGTGCTTCTAGTCTAGTTTTCCAAGTCATATCTTTCTGGCAGGTCTGCTTATTTTAGAGAAACTTGGCTTCTATCACTTTGTGATTTTAATTCCAGCCTTTGGCAAAATTTAGTTTTCTAATCGCTGGCTGAGTTCAGAGGTCCAAATTACCAAAGTGAAGACTTTTCCCCACCACCTGCCGGGGCCAGGTAATAGGAGCAGGTCTGTTCTGGGGTTTCCAGAACACCCTGCCGTCTATAACTAGATAGCATCATGTTTAAAGACTAGTGCAGTATAAACTATGTTTGAGCTAGGGGGACATTTCTGATGAGTCTCAAACCTCTCCAGTAATCGCCTAAGACTCCAGACACTTTCACAGACCAGCATTACCAGAGGATCACCAAGTGCTATGGGGCTTTAGTGTAAGCAGTTCAGAGAGTGGATTTTTTTTCCCTGCTCTGAATAGAACATTTTAATGTGGGAGTTACAGACATTTTAAGATAAATCACTCTCAGATTATGCCTTATAATTCATTAGCATCTCAAAGGAGAAAAAATTAAAACCGAACTTCACACCTCTGAGTTAAACTCAGGAGACAAGAAAATGAAGATGCCTAAGGATGCTGAGCATTTGCTAAACACTGCTGGATTCGGCAACGTTTTCAAGGGCTCTAGGCAATTAGTTTGGTCATTCATTTTGTTAATACTTGCACCTTTTTTGAACAGCGGCAGGAGCCATGTCACTGAGGAACCTGAAGGACCCTGGAGCAAGATCTGTGCAATGATGACAGAAAGTCTTGGTAAAACTTCATTCCTGTGTAGCTGGTAGGTACACACATCAGCACTAGCTTGCAGGCACAGCTGGAGCCTGGCTTCTCCCTGCTGTCCGCTGCTAGTTAGATGATCCTAATTATGACAAAGTTATCACTTCAGGAGAAAATATACTTCGGCTTTTCACAGGCTGTGGCACTTTGTGCACTACAATTATGTCTACAGCCTCCTCAGAACTAACTGCCAATCAATACCTGATTAAATATGGCCATGGATTTTTTTTTCAAAAGGAAGTATCTTTCTAAGGGACTCTCAGAAGCATATCTTATATGAAATGTAACTTACTGTATATGCTGATTCCAAATGACTTGCTAATTAAGCACCAGGTCATCTGTTAATAGAATTAATTACAGAGGGTTCAAGAGACCTTGAATCATATTATTACTCCAAGCCTGAATTCTGCTATCCTGCCACATTGTGCAATCGATGATGTGCTGTAACTTGGTCTACAGAGGCTGGAGAGGGAGTTGGAGTGGGAAACTTAGCATCACTAACCTAGCCCTAAGTTATCACCTGAGTCATTATTGCATTAACTAGTATCTGAATAAAAGAAAGAGGAGGAGGAGAAAGTAAAAATAAAATAACTAGGAATAGCCCCTATTTTAACAGAAAAGCTAATTCAGGAAATAGGCTGAGGGTGCAGGGGCATTAATACGTTATTGTGCTGAACTCAGGGTCAAAAGGCAGCAAGTTATGAAGAAAAATTATGTAGCTATAGCGTATAATATAGTCCATCTGTCAGAGCAGTTTAGCATTTAAAGCCACAGCCCTCTACAGTGCTGTTATGTGGCACAAACTAGCTTTATTCAGATCAAAAACTCCTTTTCCCTTCTCTTTTCCCAGAGTTGTAATATGCTACAGGACAGGATTAAGCTCACAAGAGTCCTAAGTAATTGTGGTGTGTAAAATGAGAAAGAATCAACTCACTCCTTTCTCTCCTATTCCTCAGACTAAAAGGGTCAGCCTCTTGTTTAATCCTTAATTCACTATAGGGTATGAATTTTAGGGAGGGAAAAATTCTTAAGAAAAAAAATTGACCCATCAGCTCTTTACCACAAAAATGTTGAATGAAATGGGGGGATGGGGGTATTTTTAAGATTCTAATTGTACTAACTGCAGTAAATTGAGCCTCACTTCAATTTCCATGCACTTGCTCAATTCTATTTCTCTTGATAAGGATCCAGCAAGGTCCGCCATCAGTTTATATATATATGCACTATATGTTACTGAAGAGCAAAATCCCATACAACTTGAATATAACTTTCTTATACCTGCCGCTATGTCTGTTTATTTGGCTGAGAACACTTGAATTGTTCATGTAGTGTAGATGACTCGAGCAATCCACATCACCTCTGAATACCAAGGGCTAAGGCTGTACCAAAACACTGGTATAATGAGACAGCAGTTTTGAAAACATTAGCCTTGTCCTCTCCAGACTTCCAAGCCCCTTCTCTGAAATGAGAATAAGTTTGCTGAGTTGCCTAAACACAAGAAGAAAAAGCACTACTGGCCAATGTACTCTTAAACAGCTGATGATCCTTACCAGGAGCATTTCTTACAACAGCAGACAATACTACCAGCTAGTCATGTGTGTTGTACACAGCTTACAGACAGGAGTATTTGGGCCTTGCTGTTCATACATGCTACATTTGCAACAGCAAGAACAGGAGATACTGAGAAAAGCAGTACGGGGCCACCTACTCCGTTCCTCCACTATGCTGGCTGATACAGTCAGGTTTATATGCCTTATAGAAGAAGAGACTTCTCCCTTTAGACTTGAGCAATAAACAGGGTGATAAAGACATTTCAGACAGAGACTTCAAACAAGATGACATGAAGGCAAGTGTGGAAGAGGTTGCCAAGGGAAAGGTTAATTATGCAGCTTAGGGAGTTGTTATTGGGTTTGATAGGCTAGAAGTAGAATTTGAGGTCCTTCCAACTCATTAAACAATATCTTCCAAGGAGGCCTAATTGAATAAGATTTGAGATTAGTATTGAAGGATCTTCTACTGGACCTTACTGCCTCACAGATCCTACAAGGGGTCAAAAGGACTCAAAGGAAGACAACTGCAATTAAGAGTACTTACTAATGATCAAAATAGCACAAGTAGACCATGAGGCTTGAGTCTTCACAGGTACCTAAGAAATAAAAACATAAATTTGACTTTATTTTGCAGATTCAAAATTGTTTGTGAGGCACATAGAAACAGTCACATACCCTTTTTCCTAGGAACAAACAGTCATTGGTGAACAAAAAAGACAGTAAATGTAAAAAACAGATGTTGTCTATAAACGTGGCTCTGTATGAAATAAAATCTGTCAGTTTAAACTAATAAAAAGCACTTCTCAGAATTTCTTAACCCTGAGATAAAACATGTGTGATACAGAATATGGAAACTTCCAGTGAATAAAGCATTAGTAAATTTCTGGTATATCTAATTAATTCAGCTACATAATTATTTACTATACAGTACAGCATAAACTAAACTCTCTTTATTCTTCTTATGGGCCCAAGTCCCCAGATTAATTTAAATGCTTGTCTCTCAGTGGGAGTTGTCTGTTTAAAGTAGTTTTGAGGGTCTGAGCTACAGCTCTCAGCTCTTCATTGACTTAAAAAGCCGTGGTGTGGCTGCTTTATGCAGAAATGGACTTTGACCCAAAACAGCATCTTTGTAAGAGGATTAGAAAAATTCCTTTCTTTTAATGACTGGCTAGATGTTTGCTCTCCTTTACTTAATACTCTTTGTCTGTTATTCTTAATTATCAGCATAAATGCTTTAAACCAATGTTATAAGTAATCTGTCATTTTATCCAAGGTTTTGTTGAATGCTTCTTTTGAAATTATCTGAATATTGATTTCTTTAGGAGACCATTCAGCTAAATTCCCATGCTCGCCCGTATAATGGCACCTCTGCCGCTTCTGGGAGGCTCCACTAAGACCCACGTTGCCAAGTTTACCTTAGCGCTGGCCCAGGCAAATCAAGACCTTCACTTGAGGGGGAAGATGTGTTTAGGACTGCCAGAAAAGACTGGCACAAAACCTATTTTCTAATGTCATTAATGTTACCTAGCAATTTGTACCACAATTTTTTTGTTCCAAACACTAATATTTTCATAGTGCCCTAATAAAGATGGAAACTTTTTTCCCCCAAAAATCTTGTATACCAATCAACTCCCTTGGATCCTAAGTAATTTAAAACTAGGCTTTCTATTTACATGCCTACAGATGGACATCAGCACCTAATATAGTTCCTTAAAAATCCTGGCTGAGGACTAAATTTCACCCCACTAATATAGTCCTATGTTACAGGATAGTGTGTGATAACAGGCCTTTTAAAACAGCCAAGATGTATTTTGTAATTTAGAAAATGACTCTGAGGAACCATTTGTCAGTTTAATGAAAATCTGAAACTACAGGTTTACATAATAGAATTAATTGTAATGGCTCTGCTGGAATGATTTCTTTCAGACGGGTTATTTGAAGGATTGAAAGAGGGATTTCACAGCTGAAAGAAAGAAAGGATTTATCCTAAGACCCGTGTAAGCAAAACACGTTTAAATTTCATAATACAGTGCCTTTGACTCTGTGGGACTATTGTTTTCACATGTCTTGAGATGTAGGAGATACTTCTATTCACAAGTCTATTCAAGACTATCTTGAAAGAATTCAGTGCTCTCCTAATGCAGGTGTTCATCACCCACAGATGGCAAAGGAGTGAGTGCATTTACTTATTAAAATGTGACCTTATAGAGTTACAAAGAGTTACACGGGGTTGTGAAACATCCCTGCCAAAATAGACTTATAGAGTAAACATTAAAAGTATTTCTAACACGGAGGAAAGATTCAGGCCTCAAACAGGTGAAATAGATGGAAAAATTATACAAAATCACATAGCTCATAGTGACAACATGGTCACCCAGGAACCTGCAGGGAATCATCAGCCTCTCAATTCAAAACATAATTTCACAACAGGGCTGGTGACCTTATGGGAGAAATTAAGTCTTGATAATCCCATCTGCAAGTTTGCTGTTGAGGTCCTGAAACAGCATCATTATTAGCAGTATCTTACACCCTTCATTACTGAACGTTAACTTCTGAGCAAGTTGCGTGTCTATGTGCCTTGAGGGGGGGAGGGGGGCCACGTACAATACTTTGGGCTGGGTCTCCCCCTACCCACATGATCATTCCCTTTCAGTCCTTCAAATAGAAGGTAATTTCCATTCCTCATTTCATTTCTTTCTCCCCAGTTGGAATGATTTTGTCAGCCATTCGGTGGGGAACAAAAATTTTTTGTGTTCTGACAATTCCACCCTAGCATCCATCCAGCATGTCCCAGCACCAGGGCCATGTTAACAACAGGCTGCAGAAAGTGTTTCAGCTAAACATTGTTATGAAGCAGAAAAACACATGAGTTCGATTCCATATGGCTTCTGCTCTCACTGGTGACTTCTTGGCAGGTAAGCTGTGCCCATGACTGGAGAGTGGCACTTAACAGACAGGAACAAATTACACGGCCACAGATGCAACAGCGCATCTGATGCACTGAGAAAAGGAGCAGGTGTGATGAAGGTCCCAAAGCTCTGACCAAAATTGCAACAAATAAACAGCAACAGTAGATAGAGTGACATGTGTAAAGGGCGAGAGGCAGCACAGTTTGACATCTTTGCCATAAGGGCTAGCTGGGCCAACTGATGGCTCATATCCTTCCCTCTCACAGCTGCAGTTACCATATTGTACCCATTCTTTCCCTAAAACACTGCTGAGTATTCAATATGCAAACACTGCTATTTGAAATCACGGCAAGAAGTACTTTTTAGTGCATGGACAACATAGGATATTTAAACACAAATTCTGATATTGTTATGGGACTAATTCCCCACCTCTTAGTTTGAAACCTCCTCCATCTTACATAGACTTTGATTCAACTATGCAAATATATTTTCCAGGATGTGCAATTGTTGCTCTGTGTCCTGTTGCAATGCAAGTGCCAATGTGTAAAGTAAGGTGTTTATTTGCCTTCTGTTACTTAGGCTATAATTTTCGGGGGGTGGGGGGAGAAAAAGTGGTTAAATCACATTTCTGAACTAGAAGCCTAAAGTGTTATTATGGTCATAGCAACACTAGAACTATAAGAAATGTAGCCATCTCCACTGTATGATTTAAAATAAAAACATAATTATCATTGTCTTCTGGCAGCTAGGTAGATAATTATGCATTTCATTTGTGCCACTTGTAATTCTACACAATTTGTTCCAAATCTGTTATTTGACAAGCGTAGGAAAGCACAACCAGTGGCTGGTATTTAAGGGAATATCTTGGGAACTGCCATAAGGTAAATAGATGTTAGTGAATCCCTAGCCCCAAAGGCCAAACTACAGAAGCTGAGCAGTGTTAAATACAGCATACTTGCCAACCTGCGAGCCACCTGCAACTTCCTCTCACTGAAGCAAACAGCAGTGCTCAACAAACCTCAGCTGCATATAAATTACATTTATGTCCAAACTGTTTTCCCAGGAGGGTACAACATACTGCATTGAAGCAGCATAACAATAAAGCAATGATAATAATAAGACATTATCCTCCTTCACACAGTTCTGCAGCTAGGGAGTGCATTTTTGGTTCAGCTGCCTTCTATAGGAAAAAAAGGTTGCCTCTTAGATTACAATTTACCCTGTATTACTTTGTTTATAACATTTCTCCACCCTCTATGCCACCCAGAGTGAAAGAGAGTTCATGACACTTTTGATGTGTATTTTACAAAGAGTGCATTTTAAATAAGCCGGAGAGGTTAACTCAAGATCCTTTAATCCCAGCATATATCTTTGTTAAGGAAACATAGACCAAACCATTGAAAACTCCAGCTAGAAAGTAGGTTTGAGTAAATCCCTCAGCCTGAAAAAGCCCCCTCAGACCAAATTCAGTGATGTACATTCAGATTCTTTCTTCAAAGAAATAAACTCAAGCGGCTGCAGAGGGGAGCATGTCCCTGTCAGCGGGGGCTGCGGCTCACCTCCCCCAGCAGCAGCCTGGTACAGCAGAGAAGGATGCCGTGCTCTCGGGGGTTTCTGAGCCTTGTGGGTGCCATGGGTGACCACCCGCCTTCCTTCTGCCTCCAGGATGCTCCCAGTGTGCTGCCTCGCAGAGGAGGGCATGAGGTCTGGAGAGCAGCAGCAGGTCTGACAGTGGAGCATCCTCTCCCCATCAGGCAGCTCTCTGACAGGAGAGCTCGCAAAGATACACAGGTAACTTTAATCAGGATTGACTGAAATTGATTAGCCCTGTCCCTCTTCCCTATTTCTTTGTAATAAAATATTTTTTCACTTAGTTAAAAAGCATCAATATTTATGCGTGTAAGTAGGCGCTGCCCCAGTTGACCTAGGTTGATGTCAGCCCTAGGCTCTGACAAAACAACCTGTTTTGGTTACAAATGACCTCCCTTACCTTCAATGACAGCTAAATGTATGTCTTCTATTCGTGAAGTGAAAACGACTGGGCTAATGGGCTGTCCTACCTAGCACTGTTGTATCTCTGCCTGAAGAAGGAGTTTTAGAGCCACCAAACAGTCCAGACTCTTAGAAAACTCAGTATTTCCTCCTTCCGTATTTGCCTCTGTTTTGGAGCCATCAGTCCCAGGGAAGAGCAGGGCATAACAGCACAGTAAGCTGAAATTTTTTGAGTCTCCAGTTTAGTTACTCTGCAACAGATCTGTTTTATAGAGCAAAGTATCACAAAGACTGAAACCAGTAGCAGACGATGCATGTGAATAAACACATGCTTATACAAAGGACCATGTAAACTTATGTTTAGCTTTGGAAAAGAGGAGTGTTTTCTTTGTTTGCCAAAAATAAAAACAAATTGGCTTGGGAGGAATGCAGAAGAGGAGACTTTTTTTTTTTTTTTAAACTAAAACCTAAAACATTTCAACAAAAATATCACCTTACCCATAGAAACGTTTGTTTTCCATAAAAAGATCCAAAACCAGGTTTACTACCCTTGATTTGTGATTTCCCCCCACACACACACACGGGCTTGCTCACTTTTCTCTGAACTACAGTGAAAAGACGTGTCAGTTAAAGTAAATAGAAGTCAAAACCCAGAACTGAATCTAGCGATGCAGCACACCCAAACTAACATCTCATAAAAAGTTTTTTCAGTCTTTATTAAAAAGACCATTTTTAAAGCGATGACATTTCTTTCATGTTTTTATGTCAACCTGAAAAATCCAACATTGGAGAAAGCAGTAAATATCTTCAGCAGTATATAAAACATGATAAAATAGCTGGTAGAGGAATTTATCAACCTTTTGAATGTTTCAGGAAAATGAGTTAGGCTAAAGTAAACTGCAGTCTCTCCAGGCTAAAAAACTTGAATTCCTAGAGATATTTGCATGCCTATAGGTGAGTCTTTATCCTCTGCTCTGGGTTTGGTAATTTTCCCCACCACAAATGACACGCTGTCTAGATAGGATAATAAATTTTCAAGACAGCCTTTTGTGAATTGCTGATTCAATCTTCAATTAATTAAAAGGTTTTAGTAATCCAATTTATATTTCACTGGAAATTTGACTTGCTCTTTTTACGTTTTATTTCTCCTAAGTATCACTGGTTTGCTGTGAATTATTTTTGTGTATCAGGATGCAATTTCTATTAAGTTTTGCTTTCCAGTAACTTTGCATTATTATTTTGTGGTTTTCCAGAACTGATGGAAAATGTTTACACTAAAGAAATACTACCCACTTAAAGTTGGTTTTTTTTCTGTCTGGAAGTTGTGTGCCTCACCACATTATACACAACCCCTAAGATCAGCAAGGGCCAGACTCCTCACAGAGCCAGGAAACCAAGAAGGTCAGGGTGATGATTCCCGGCATGTTGCCCTCCTGCCAGGTGTGCAGCAGGGAAAAAGGCCATGATAACTTTCTCAGGGGTTGCAGATTACTTGATGCTGTTTGCCAGAAGCATTTACTAATGGCATCACAGTTCCTCCTGTAAACTGACTCAACATGCCTGCAATGCGACTTACAGGAAGGGTTCAGAAATACCAAGCACCAGAAACATACAGTAGGGCAGAGGACTTCAGTTTCAAAATGCAGAAAAGGCAACAAACATGGACCCCAAAAGCCTGAGCTAAAACAGGGCCCTTCAGCTCCCCCTTCTCAGTCCCTGTTCAGCCCATGGCAGACCACATCTGCAGGGAAAAGCAAGTAAAACCAAAAAAACCAAAAGCCCCAGGAAGCCTTATTTAGAGCGCTGCTCTTCCCTGCTGCAAATAACCAGTTTTAGGAACTGAGCACAGTGGTGAAGCTAAGCTTGAGGGGTTTTGGACCCACATCTGATACAGCTGGAGGACCCCTTGACTGAGCTGTGTAAGGCAGAATAGCTCCAGGGAGGAGAAGCAGCAGAGACAGAGACTGGAGTATGTCATTTTGATACTACCATAATTTTTGACAGCCAGTTCTACCAACCTGGACTGAATTTCCTCTGATACAGCGCTACTGGAAGGATGGCTCTCTGAGATGTTGGGATGGCTTAAAAAGACTCAAAAATGAAATTATGTACATCTCTTGCCATAGCACCTGAATCTCTTTTGCTTTTGCAAATCTGCATTTGCAGTCATGCCACTGTCTAGGCTCCAGATGTCCCTGGTTTGTTAACCTGTTCTAGGTCACATAGGTCCTATGTGCATGGGACACCACTGTGCACAGGTCACCCAGCAACTGAGCAAATCCTACTGGAAATGGGCCTTCGCAATATCTGACCACAGCCACTCAAGCCACTCAACACCTGAATCAGTGGATCAAATCTACATCCTATATCCAATGATAAAGAAACACACCCCATATTTCAGATAATACTTGTGGTTCAATAAGCTTCCTTTCATAGGAAACAAAGGTTCCCAGAAGTCAAATACGCAAGACTAAAATGAAAGTTTTCAAAAGAGCACTTACTAGGAGCATTTGCTTTTCTTCAATATTAGCATGCTTCCACTTTCAACTGGAGGTCTCTGTGTGGCCTTCATCTAAGCTCTGCCTTTACAGATGGAAACAGAATTTTAAGTATTAGTTAATGGTCCCCACTGTCTTTTTAAAATAAAAATACACATAGCCTCTGTGGAAAAATGACAAATTAATGTTTGCATCAATGATTTTCCTCCCTGCCTCTCCCCACCCCAATCCTTCAAGGAATATTGTCTAAATACTCTCCAAGGACTTCCCCTGCTCCTGGCATGCATATGAATCTCCTATTAGTGTCAGTGAGAGTTATGTCTGCATATCACAATGAGAATAGATACCTAAATAATTAATTAGACCCTACACATAAGTATGTTTTCCTTGATGAACAGTTACTATCAACATTTGTGGAAAGGTCCATTTCTAAATATTTTTAGAAACTGACCAACTGTCTCAGTTATTAAGACTCTGCTTACAGTGCAAGTGATTTAAACCAGAGAAATGTGGGCAGCACTGATTCCCAAAGATTTTCTACAGCAGTATCAGTTACTGATGCTGACATAGGAAAAATATGAGGAAAAGGCAATCAATGGGGCTACATTTTGACTTGACTTAATTCATTAATATTTGAAAACAAGTAAGACTGGTTTGCTCCAGGGATTGGTAATAGGATACAAGCCTTTCACCTCTAGGTCAGCAGTTCAAAGCCAACTTTGGTCAATACTGACTGAAAGTCATTACTATCTATCCGAAAGCTCTTCAAGAGTATATGTAAAATAAGTTGGTGGTCTCTGTTTATTTCCTAATGGCTAAGGCCCTGATTCAGCAAAGCTCTTAAGCATGCACATAATGAGAAGCAGATGTTTAAATCCTTTTGAATTTGAACATCTGATTACAGTTAAGCGCATTCTTAACGGCCTCACCAACATGGGCAGGCTGGAGCACACACTTATGAAGCTTTGCTAAATAAGAGCCTCAGTGTGCTGGCTTGTCAGTTGTTTGTGCACACACAAACAGAGGGAACAAGCAAGGCAGCCCATTGCCCCTTCCCCCAGATAGTATTACCCACATGCTGGCACTGTGTGCTAATGATGGTACAGGCATAAGAATGAGACTATCAGTTCCCCTTTTTGTTCACCCATATTAATGAGACAAGGTGGGGAAAAAATGTTTGAACTACCATTACACAGCAGAATACAAGGACATAGAACTGTATTACCCTTCTTGTTCACCAGTCCAGCAGCTTTCATGAGCATGGAATGTGTTTTAAAAAGGAGTGGAATAGAAACATGGCAGCTGCACAGCACTCCTGGTGCTTATTCGTGCATATGTTGTGCTAAAAATGTGTGTGCATGTATGAATCTAGTCTGGAAGAACGGAAGCCTCATAGCCCAACCACATTCAGTATTTATCTATAGATGAAGCTCATTTTCTTATAAGGTAAGGCATTTCAAGGGAGGGGGAAATTATTTTGGAATTTAATGTTTGGAGTTCTTATTTGTACTTGAAAATCATTAGGACTGGCATACGGGTAGAAGTTTTTAAACACTGCTGTTGAAGCTGTTGTCTCTTCTGCTAGATTAAATACCTTCTAAGATTACCAGTAGATCAGATTTTGTTTGCTTCTTTTAAAGAGAATCGTGTTCTGGGACTTTTCCATGGTGCTGCTGCTTATTGTCCTGCACGATCAAGGTAAACTGCCGTGAAATTAAAGCTAGTGTTTCAAACCGCAGCAGGCTGAAGAAACCACCATTTTAATATCATGTCTATGATGTTAGTAAAGCAAGTAGAATTTCAACGGTTGCAGCGCTATTCCCTGTCCCTGAAGACCTCTGCAATGGTCTTAGTTGTACAACCTAGTAAGTCCTCTCACAAAGAAGTGATGGTCCCAGTTTTGCCATGCTTCAGCTGTAATCAGTGGAGTGAATTATATCACGGAACTGAGATCAACATCTAGTGCAGCATTTGGTAAGTCTTCTGCCAGGATTTTGCTTGAATAACAGAGATAGCCAGCAACTAAACTGGTTCGTAATTAAATGATCACACCCAATTTCCTGCAGCTTAAGCAACAGTTTTCCAAGTATCTAATCTCAGAAGATTTCTATCTCACAGAATTTTGGGTAACATTTTGATAAACTTCTTTCACTAAAATGAACGAAACCACTGACCTCTATTAAATTTACCCCTTGCTAGTAGAAAAATCAATGAAAAAGTCATCGTTAATCAAATGTTTGGCATGACTGAGAACTCCTCAGCCTGCAGGAATTCTCAGAAAACACTTCCTAGAGCGTAAGCACTCGCTCCTCTTCTGGAACAATCGAAAAAGGCTATTCCAGAAACTTTCCTCACTCGGTAACAGGATGCTCCATGCTGATCCCAGTATTGGAACTCTTCAGTGCTTTCCAAGACAAGCCTTAAGCTCATGTTTCAAATGCATGCACAGAATTCATCCACTTTTTTTTCTTTAATCAGAAAGTACCTACAGTTTTGATTATGTTGACTATATTATACAAACATGGTAATTTAAAACTCTGAGTGATCTCAAAACAATTTACATTAGGTGTTTTTTTTATTGTCTCTAATTCATAAGCTTTTGTTTTTGCAGCCTGTGATTAACCACTGACCTTCATAAAGACTAACACAGCATTTAAGCAGAATGCAAATAGGTGTCTGCCATCCTGGCTGAACTGGAAAAAAAAAAATCACTATTCAACCAAGCAATGCAACAGCTTTCCTTACATTTTGCACAGTTCTGTGCTATTTACTAGGATTGCTCCATAAGTTTGTGAAAAGAGTTCATGTTTACCTGGGATAATATTGCTGTGCTCTGGGGCCAGAGCTCTGCTTCTGCTCCTTTATTCCAGGAAAGGAACTTTCTTTTTTTTATTACTCATAGTAGACACAGGAAATTAGAAGTGCCACCAAGACACACTGATGATAAAGGTTTGGAGCTGCCTTTCCTTTCCCTCCTCCGTTTATGGAAGAGCTTTATCTACTATGACAGTAACTGCTAGGAGAACCAGCTTCATTCCAGTCCTCTAGTGTATGTTCAACTTCACTGAAAACAAAGAGGAGTTCCCGGTTCATTATTTAAAATGCTGTGACCATAACTCAAAATAGAAAAGAAAGCATAACAATAGGTGCTCAATAAAGGAAACACCTGCTTTTCATTTTCCTGTAGAGTTTAAAGGAAGCAAATTAAATAACCTAATTGAGGACAAAAGTTTAAATCCAGGTTAGAAATTGGAGCCATGTTACAATGCCTGAGACTGACAAGCAGGGTAACTGCATGTTTGATTCAATTTAATTTTTGGTGGTTCTTAATTAAGTTTAAGGACTTGAATGGAAAGTATGCTATTACCTGTTACAGTCCCAGGATAAAATTTCTTGTGTCTCACTGCAAGTGCATCATACTGAGATGTTTTTATTACCTGTATAACAGAACCACCCCTTAGACTAGATAAGGGACTTACTGGATAAGGTCTTCTACTTGAAGGTCTGTGTGGCACAGTGTAGTGCTGCAAAAGACACTCAAGCAGATTGGGAGAGGCATAGACATGGTTTTGGCACACTGTTTGGCCTAACCAGCCATGCTGAGAAATAGTATGCACTAGCTTGATTCACTAAAGCAGACAAGCAGCTTCTGGCCTGCAAGAAGGCTCCCTGGGAGCAAGCTTAGATTACCTACGCAGCTCTACATTGTGCCACGTAGACAGCCTTCATTCAGTACATGCAAGTAAGACAACAAACATTGCCTTAGGGAACTCCAGCATCCTTAATCACTTACGATTGCCTAACAATGCCAAAATACCTCTGAGATCTGAGCTTTTAAAACGTGAGTAAATGAGACAGATAAAGCCCAAGATGAAAATTCTTTCAAGCACACACAGGAGCTAAGAGGCTGAAGAATGAAGGAGCCATACTTCCCAACTTCCAAGCCTGTACAAGGCCCAATGGAGCATTTGAGCTGTGCTGGTATTTCCTCATTTCCTCCGAATTATATCCAGCGGGCCCCAAAAGCTGGTCACTAGGCTGGAGGCAGAGAGAAGTTCATATGCAGGAACCTCCTTAGCTTGTGGAGCAACACTGGGGCTCCTCTGCAGCTGGCCACAGCACTTCTGAAACTGCAGCAGTGACACCACATCCATCAATGAATTAATGTGGCGATTAGACCACTTGTTCCCCCAGCAGTTTGCCCTCACAAGCAAGGAGTAGTCCTGCAGTCCCCGTGGCCCTGGGCTTTGTAGAGTGGCAGGGGCTGAAGGGAAGGTGGCTGAAGCCCTGCAGAACTAGATGCTGATGCCACTTCCTCGGCAAGGGAGGAGAAAGGGGAGACTGAAGCATGACTCTCTGCATTTGTGCAAACCCCGCAGAAGCCTCTTGCAAAATGCAGCTTACAACAAAATTCTCAGGGGTTGAATGCCACACAGTGAAAAAGTTACACATTTATGAGCTAATCCTTTTCTGTTTGGTGATGTGGTTTCATGTTCTCCATGTTTTCCTTTCTGCTAAGTGGCAATGGGGGGAGAAAAGCTACTTTTACTTCAGAGAGTTGCGTTTTTCATGTTTATGAGGGGACACCCCAAACTGGCAAATTTCCATGTACATCAGTAGTTCTTCTCCCCCTTCCTCATAAAATTTGGACCATTTTCAAACTTAATGAAATGTGGAAAAGATTTAATTGTGACAAGTTTTGCCTTTCATTAGAAATATTTTGCATGACATTAGCTGGGAATAACCCACGTCTGTGTGTTTTTCTTGGAAGCCCAAAGTTCATTTAGTACAAAACTCTGAAGACAACACCTGTGCACACTCCCACCTCGCTCCTTTCCTTTGACTTCCTCCAGAAGTCTCCAGACCCCAAATTCTTACGTTGGATGTTTTCAGCAGGGTTTCTGGGACCTGCTTAGAGAGGGACTCCCCTTGTGAGGAAGTCTTTTGGGGATCTATGGAGGGTTGGCTAGCATGCAGGGACTCCAGCCGAGGTGTTAAAAAACCATCAAGCCAATGTTGTAAGGACAGAATTGTTATCTGGTAAGAACCCATTTTTGTTAAGCAGGAAGCCACTTTCTATGCAAGTTTTCTATTTGAACACTTAAGCACTTTAATCAACAATATTTTACAAAAAGGCACTTGTAACTTAAGCTGACAGCCAGGGCTTGGAAAGAAATTTCTCTTTCATCTGTTTCTGCCAGTCTTCCAAGTCACATCTGCAAACAGAGCATGGGGAGAACATATTTCTAAAGGTTTTATTTCAAAGTTCTTGCCTTCCTCCTGCCTGTTGGATCACCTTTACTAATAAAACAGACTGGATGCACAATGACTATCAGTACTGAGAGTCAGACAGTTACCATATGTGCCCATAAACATGAATTTTTCTGTCATTTGAGTATAATGGCAAAGAATGGTCATTCGATTAAATAAAAGGAATGAAACCCTAAAAAACCCCAGTGAAAACACAGCATTAGATTTCATTCTCTAGATTCTCAGAAATCAGCAACTCACTTGAATACATTAACAAATTCAAAGAATCACACCAGGCTCACTTTGTGTTCAGCATTATCAGAAATCTCAACATAGACCAGCTCTAGGGCTGGAATCAGCTCAAGGGATATAAGAAGGTATGATTACACAAGATTTTTCAATTCAACTTTGAAGATTCAATAGGGACCTGATCCAAAGCCTACTGAAGTAAATGGAGAAAAAGTCTTATATCTTAGTTTAGATATATTCAGTTTGGATACAGTTCAGAGAAGTACTCATACTTGGCAGCTGATATAAACTAAACATATTAACCTATCATTAGGAAAAAAAAAAAAAAAAGGTGCCAGAATAGATCTATATAAGGATAAATCTATGAAGTATTGTTTTATGGTCTGTCTAGCCACTCCAGGATTCCAACACCTTAACAGAGAGGTAAAACAAACTTTTTGTCAATTTATTTATGTGGAGCTTTTACAGTGGCAATTAAAATCTGAATAATGATCTGATCCTACCCTTTTTTCCATTATTGCCACAGATAAATGCAAGTCTGCAAATAAATAATGACTTTTTTGAAATTAGTGAGGTTACACATAGTGCTGCTCCCAACACTATTTTTTTCTTTAATTGCTATTCCGTGACACTTTTCTTCAGTTTGTAAAGGAACAAAGAATTTATCACATTAATGAGATAAAACTCCATGAAGTCATTTGCAGCTTACTTGAATATTTGTATTTTAATGGCAAAGTATAACAGAAAAATGACTCTTAAACCATAGCACAGTATTAATTGCTAATTAGTTTACCATTATGACTGGAATGCCTTCTAGCATTCTAAGTCAGTTTTAATCCATATAAACAGCCAAGGAATGCTCTATCTCAAAACATGTAATTATGGGGGATTATATTACACCTCCAGCATTTTGGCACAAACTTGCAATGGCAAAAGATAAAAAGTAATACCAGTCTTCTTGTGATTTCACACAAACAGAAAAAAAAAAGGCTCATTATCACCACGGCACATTCACTGTTTAGTGGTTCCCCCCCAACCCCCCCCTTTTTTTTTTTTTATTTGGAGATACAGGCTTTATGTGTCACACAAAATTTTTCTTCTACATTCTTCTACATTCTCCTTTGCCTGTGTCACTCCTAAAATAGAGAATTTATTATTATTATTATTAGAGCTGGTATTTATTCTCAAAATTTCCAAGAGAATTCCTGTACATCACTACCATACACACTACTCTTATTTACAATAGGGTTACAGTTAAAAAGAAAACCCAAACAAACTAACAACACAGAACTTTGTTTTTGCCAAGAATTAAGTGGTTGTCATGTGCATTGTTTGCTGGCTAAATGACAGCAGTTTTAAGCACTAATCATGCTTACAAGTGCCACAGTTCTTTTAGATGGAGCTCAATTTAAATTGAAGTAGCTAGCTCATGGGCATTCACCTTCCTCTTGAAGGGAAACAACTGCCTGAAGCATTTATTGGAAGGGATCTCAGCCAGAGGTATAAACAAGCAGGAGACTAACTTCATTTTCCTTTCTAAGGAGAATTTACTGGCTTGAGATGGAGATCTCCTCAAACATGTGAAATTTTTGGGCCACGGGCAACTCTCTACCTTCTGCTGGGCCTTTTTCAGCAGGGGCAGGTGGTCGCAGCAAGGACCCTGAAGAAGAGTGAGACAGGGCAGGGAGACTGGCCCCTGGGGGACAGCAGAAAGGAGAACTTCACATCCCTTTTGTCCTACAGGCCTTCAACACGGTTTTAGATTTGCAACGACGTAATTTCCCTTCAGTTCAAGCCCTGGATTTGCCGAAGCAGAGCCTGAATCCACGAGTTAATGACCCTGCTGACTCTGGTGACTGTCTCTAGCTCCCAGTTGCACCCCGCAGCATTCAGTGCTTTGCCTTTATACACCTCTCTCCTGCACACCCCCAGCTAGGCTGCCTGTCACTGTCTCCCACGGGCCCAGGGCTCACGTTATTTCTTTGCTGTTTCATGCCTGCAGCGAACGACCAGAGTTGTTCTTGCTTTTCCCCAAAAAGCAACTCTGTTTTCGAAGAGACGTAGACTTAGACTTAGCCCATGTTGGTCCCAACAGGCTCTGCTGTCCTTTGATGGCTGCTAGCTGCTCCTGCGGGCCCACAGGAGCATCCCCTCACTTCCTGGCTGCCTTTGGACCTTCCTCAAATTAATGATAAACCCAATTGCCCTTCTCCCCAGCCAACCCCCAGGATCCTCATTGACTCTACCAATGAAAGCCTCGATTTTCAGCACCCACAGCTGGATCAAGGCTTTTCAAGTGGCCCCTCTTTCTTTTGAAGCCCTTTAGAAGGGGTGCATCTGACAAGATACATCAATTATTTTGCAATAAATGGATACAGTCACCTTTTCCTACTTGACCAGTGAATGAGCTGAGCTCTTCTGAATTTTAGGCCCTGTTCTCTCCTTTTCATTTTAACCAAAGCCATGGAAAAAACTTCCAGACTCAGGGCTTGAAATACAGATTTCTGGTGGAGATGTTTTTAAATCCAAGTCTTTTGCACTTTAGCAACACATTGTCGTTTTCACTTAATTTTCCTGACAACCTGCCAATAAAGCCAAAAGTCTGTTCAGCAAAAGTGAATTAAAGTGCACCTTTCTCATCTGAAGAAATGAAATCTGCTGTTCTAAAGATAATTTGTTAATTCTCACAGAAACAAGATATTAAATATCCAAATCTTGTTTGTTGTCATGAAAACCTGGGAAAAAAACAATAAGCTGACTTATTTGGAAAAATTAGTTTTTGAAGCACATACTTGAAGAAATGCAAGATCCTGCCCCCTCTGCTCTGCTTGTCACAGAAGTTTTGATTTTTAATCTGTGAATAATCCCAGTGTTAAACATGATGAATTTGATTCCAAGTTTAAGAAGGTTCTTTTATCCTGTGAGTCATTCAGCTTCTCTCTTGAAAGGCATTTTACTGATTTCTGATTTCAAATTTTTCTGTTTCATAAACAGGCTCCTCATCTTTCTGTTGAAAATCATCACCTTACAAATGAATCATGCAAGGACTACCTGACAGCTGACGTATATCCCAACATAAAAATTACAATGGTTCAGGTGATTTTCTTTTTATTTTTTTTTTAAATCCATTAAGTTAAACCAGAGGAAAATCCTTACTACAATCTAAATCAGTGGAGATTTAGTGCAAGTCTGTGAATTTAGTTGGAAAGTATTTTTTTAAGCATTTGACAGATTAAATTTCTCAATATCAACAAACCTTTAATGTCACTTAAGTCCTGGAAATAGGGTGTATTTTTCTTATGGACAAATAAAGCTCTCTCCCAAGCAGTGGATTTAATTCTTTGTGAAACCGGTGTCTTACGCTGTACTGAGTGGATAACAAGGCATGCATTTAATACATAAAAATCAGAGTCATGAGACACCGAAAGTTAATTATAATGTAGCAGAGTTTAAGGGTCAGGATTAGCAGGCTAGGATTACTTGTCAGTAGGAGCAAAAAGACCAGGGAAGAAGAGGTCCATCCCAGTAAGGTAATAAAAGAGGACATTAAAAGGACATCTATGGAGACTATGCTTCCTCTACTGGGTTTGGTTTTTTTTTTTTTTTTTTTTTGTGGATTTTGGTTTTGGGGGGGGTTGTTGGTGGGTTGTTTTTTTTTAACATGGAAAAATCTGATTTTGAAAATTGGTTCCAGGTATCCAAAATCAGAGAAAGTTATTTGATTTTTGACCTTCAAACTTTGTGTTCTTTAACTTTGTATACTTTTCTTTTTCTGGCATTTGTAAAGCACACTTTCCCTCTCATATTAGTTCCATTCCAGCCTTGTGCTATGAACGGAAAAACTTTATGGAAAGAACATAGTGCCTTGATTGTCCCTATATACTAGAAATAAAAAACCTGGAATCATCTGAGCAGCACTTGGGACTAGATATGAACTAAATACCTATTACAAAGAGAAACAGACTGTACCAACTATAGTCTGAAGTGACATATTTTCAGATATATTCCATTTCCATGCCGCCTTAGTGGCATTTATCATATGAATTGCTAAATATTAGATCTTGCCGGCAAAGAAAAAAATTCAGAAGAAATGTATTTGTCTTGGCTTATCCAGAAACCTTCAGCTGTTTGTATTCAGGGAGTAGAAGTATTTAACATGGGTCTGGTCCTCAAGACTGTCCTCAGTTTTATATTTACTCCCTACTCCGGAAAACTTTCCAGTTGACTTCAGTGGATACTTTTGCTGAATTTTAACTGAAAGCCAGTGCTGAAAACTCTTCTGCACATGATTACTGTTAGTAATCAACCTCCTTAAAGTCAGTGAGACTATTTACTTGAATTGTCTTAACTTTTCTTTGTAACCTTGGACAAAGTTATTAACCATGAGGTCAAGAGCCTTTGATAATTCATCAAAGAGGGAAAATATATTCTTCAGAACCCTTCAAAGACAATTCAAAATCCTAAAAAAAACCAAACCAAAACAACTTTTTTCTTCTCCACCCCCAAAACAAATAAAGGAAGTGCAACTGGCTGTGCACTGGCTACTTAAAATAGCCATCATGGTATCCTTAAGATACACAGGACCAATGACAGCCTTAAAAAATAACCCTTTCTTGCATACATGAGATATGCAGAATTTCTGTGATTTGTTGCAATTTCATCAAACCATTCTATAAAGTGCACATGTGCTGCTATTCCTAGCCTTTGTGGTTAGATTTCCACTAGCCAAGTTTCCAAAATAAAATATGAAGTTCCTACAACAGTCAAAAGTGTCCAGTAGCACAGTGCAGTATAGTTAGAGATTAAACTAGTCAGTAAATAAAATAATACATTGCTTATTAATTACAGGACGGGTGAAGCCAAGCCCAGGAGGTGGGTAGGATCAGAGCACTGCTGCCAGACACCATTAAGCTATCATACAGCACTAAGTAGGACAACAGCAACTGAAATCAAAGGTTCACAAATTGGCAGGACACATTCTTTTGTTGCACAGAGTCACTGGTTTTTGAAGGGCGAAATCCAAGCCATGTTGAAGTCACCAGGAAAAGTCTCTGTGAGCCAGGACTTCACCTTAATAGAAAGTAATTAACCTCACTATTCTTGCCAAGAGTTTGGGTCTGCGGGCACCAGCCCATTAAGCCATGAAACTTGCCCATGCTACAAGAGCAGCCATTGCAAAAATGTGCAGAGCACGGCAGGAAGAAAGGTTGCCCTGGTGATGTTTGGACACTGTGCTGTTTGCATGATTATATAGGAGACCGTCTCCTTTTCCAAGCCAGCATCAATGATAATCAGTGATGTGAAAAGAAATGATGAAAAATTACAAGATGCCATTTCAAACATAGTTTTGGCAGTAGGCAAAATTCCCAGCTTCCAGGCAGCTTCCAACAGCTCTGTCTACCGTACAGAAAGCAGCCCAATTCAGCACCCTGGGATCTGAGCGTGGGCTTGAAACTTGTGTCACAGTGTCACAACTGAGTCATTGAAAATGTCTACTGCCTATACCCAGACACTCTGTAAGTTTTAGGCAGAGTCTAAATTGGGATGACTTCAGGGGAACCTCTAGTTTAGAGATGCCCATATTTTAGGCACCCAATTTCTCCCCTGCTGCTCACATCTGTGTGCTTGCCTAACTCCACTCCTCCTGTCCTCTTTGACAGCTATGGCAGCGGTGGCTGAAGTAGGAGAAAGGAGCAATGACAAATTACACCTTACCCTTAGCTGGTGGAAAAAACAGTAAAAGCTAACTTATATTGAACATCGTGTTTATTTCAAGATCATGTTTCTCTTTGTTAGGACAGCAGAATAACCTTTCAACCTTCATATGCCTAAACCAGAGGTCTACTGGAACCGTGCCCACAGCACCCACTGACAAAGATACCACTGAACACTCCTATACACTGTTACTCACTGTGAAGACTTCTTTATACCAAGCCAGGCTAGAATAACTAAGATGGGTAAGGAAATTCATTCGGGGAGGAAGAGGTCTTGACTCACATTAGCCTGGGAAGGACCAAAATCATGCTGACTGAAAATGGTAAACGTTCTCAAGCATGAAACAAGATGTTGTGTCCTCTGCCACTGAACAACATCTTCCAAAGGAGTGGTATAAAGCCTTTACTTGGATGGCTGGGTAGCTGTGGCATTTTGAAAGGATGGGGGGTTTTACTTCTAACTTTATAGAAAACATTGTCACTTCCTGTGAGATGAGCATCTGGCCACGGTGACCCAGATAAGTGTTGATCACCATAGCTGACTGTCTTTGGAGCTGAATGTGAACATCATGCATTACCAACTGCCAGAAAAAGCCCTTGCTGCCTCCCCGGCAGAGACCACCACATCTCCACCAGGCCCACATACCACTGACCCACTGGCATTCATCCAGCTTCCTCATGTCAGTGCAACTATGCAGTGTTGCATTTCAGTGCAACCATCAGGCTGCTGTTTGTCTTAGAAACACACTTTGCTCAAGGGCACTATGAAGTCTGAACTCCTGTGATACACACCAGATCACAAAACCCAGGAGCGAGTACATAGAAACACTAGAGAAAGCATTTCTGACTCATCAAAATCACTTTTCAAAAGAGTTTAGACAGAGCCATCCATGTTCTGGCCACCCGGAAGAGACTACAAAGGTTTTCCTTTCTTCTATTCTCCCCCCCCACCTTTTTACCACCAGAAAAGTAAACACCAACCAACCACAGTTAACCTTAAAAGAAAAAAAAAAAAAAAAAAAAAAAGTCTATTACCAACTTTAAAGGAAAATCATGACTGAAATACTAAAAATCCACCCCAAACACCTACAACTCCCTGCTCAACAGAATTTTAACCCTGAGGACACTCATGTACAAAAAAGCTCAAAGAACTGCAGCAGGGGTTTTGTCAGCATTAGTAAGGCAGACAGGATGTAAATATGTATAAGCATAGAGGGCAGATAGCTGTTACAGTGGGGGCTTGGGTATGGTTCTGGTTTTGCAATCACAGTTATTGTTGTGAAAGCACAGATTTCTTTGGGCCCTGTATAAGGATGCCACAGAATGTTCTCCAAAGTCACTAATGTCTAAGACCATATTGAAAGACCTGAGGTCAGCATCAGACTCGTGTCATCAGCATTGTCATGAGTCTGTTTAACTCTTAAGTTTCCCTTAGTTCAGAAAAAATACCCAATAAACTGTTTTCTCTGAAGAGAAATTGTGAAAGTGTTTTTCAAAAAATATTTGGATGTGAGGATTCAGTGATTAGAGGCGATAAACTTTCATAACAGACTTTTTCTGGTTCAATAACAACAGATTATACCATACATAGTCAAACGAACATTACCGAAATTGGCCTGATATTAGATACCCAGAGCGTATGTTTGCAGACTTGTTGGCTCTGATTGTAAATAGGCTTGTCTTCAATTTTAACTACAGTTCATTTCCAGGGAGCAATTTCTACTGTTTTAAAACCAGTCTGTACATGTTGTACCTAAAAGCAAATGAAGAACATTAGAGAAGGGAGGTAGCATGTGTATATTTCCAGAGAAAACAGCTGTTTCAGCAGAAAACAGTGCCTGACAGTAAATACTTAAGCATAAGCACTCTGGCAGCAGAGCGCAGAGATGTTACATGGCATGGTGGTGCATCTAAAAAAAAAATTAACCTGATTGATAAAACCTAAGAATCTTATTTTCATTTGTGATTACAGGTAACATCAGAGACTGTAAATCTTTCTTGGATTGGAAAATCTAAACAAACAAACAAAAAAGTCAAAAAAAGAGAAGCTTTTACTAAGCTAGCAATCAATAGCCCACATTTTCACATGTCTTTGAGATAAAATAACAAAAATCATTCTAAATGATCTTTTAAAATACCTTCTATATGATTCTGCATGAATGGATAGTACCTTCCTATTAATATTTGTTGGGTCATTCATGTCAGGCTTACAATATCCTAATTCCACCTGTGTCATAACTTATTAACACTTCTTTTATCCATAACAAGGGTACAACGCCTACCTGAGACTTGATCTGCTCACTTCTCTCTTTGATGTTCCTCACTCTGCGACAGGGGTCACAGTGCTGGCAGACAAGCCATGGGGTATGAATGATTTAGAGCAACAGGTGAAAGTCCTTAAATGAGTGTATTTACTACCACCTTTCAAGGACTCTGTATCAGCTATGCTTGATCATATTCCATGAGTGTTCTCAAATGCACTTTCCATTGTGTTGCTGTTTAGTAGCACGGTCATATTTCATGTAAGTTTGCTATTCCATGAATTTCACATGCTCATCTTGTAAAGCTGGTCTAGTGTGGATGGTCAATCTCCCGGGCTTTCATCACTCAATAAGGGACAGATGCACTTCAGTGTTAAGCAAACTAATAATATCTCCTACATTTCCCATGAAAATACTTCTGCCTGCATCTTGTCTACTTACACTTTCTTTAACATCCACCTCTGCTGTCTCCTCTCACTGCAAGAGTCTGAAACAGCTCCTACGCTTTAAACAACTTGTCGTTTTTAAGGTGATTTTACTTTCCTTCCTTCAAATCTTTTTCTTAAAGACCACTACTTCTAGAGCTATTTTATGCCACAAAGCTTTGAAAGCTCAGCACCCCCTGAGGCATGACATGGCCTTTAGCTAGAATTCCAGCACCAGTCTCTGATCAGACACTCCTCCTCTGCACAACTGCAAATTAGTAGAATCCCCGCTCTTATCTTTAACTGCTTCTCAAGATGTTACAATTGCATGACAGCTGTAATGATTGTAAACCTAACTGGAAAGAAAAAAAAAAAAATCAAACAAATCAAATGCAAAAACTGCAAAGTCCCCCAATGCGAGGAAAAGATACTGAGTATAAAGTAGAAAGAATGTCATTAGAGGTTGTCTGTAAATATTGTCCTATTCACTAAAATAACAAACACAAAAGCAACTATGAGAACACGCACCTCTGATATCACAGTGTTTCGGTATTGAAGATTTATATATTTGGCTAGGAAACCAAAATTCTTCCTTTTCCTTCTTGCTCTCCCCTTCATTTATCTCATAGCAAAATGAATGTACTTACCATACAAAGTAAAGACTGAACAAAAATAATACTTTTTGGCATAAATTATTCCCAGATTAGAGACGGTCAGTCAGGATTTCCTTGCTAGGTGACATGATATTTACTGTACACAGAACAGTGAGATCGGCTCCTAATGTTGATAATAGAAGGCAATGCTGATAAACAGCTACAGAATAGATCAGGAATTAGGACACCTCAGTTCTAATCCAGGCTACACCACTGCTTAGTCATGACGTTGAACAGAATACTTCACAAGTCAATGCCACTCTTCCCACTACAGTGTGCTTCTACTATGTAGCATTTTAAATGCTGTAAATATTTCTTTAATAGTTCCAGTAGCTTCAAAAATGATGGGATCACTCAATCATATCCTTGAGTTCATGGCAGCATCCTGTAGCACATCAAGAATTTATTTAATGTTTTCAGGTGTTTAAATATACCTAAATTACACTTAAAAATAAATATTTTAAATAAAAATAATTAAAAGCTGCACGCTTGGCTTCAGACTCCGTTTGCAGATTGATAATGATCAGCACCTATAAATCCTCATGGGCAGTGAAACGCTGGAAGGGAGAGAGAATGTTTTCAACAATAGCTGATGTCTGCATCAGCAACAAAAACAGTCTCTGAGCACTGGCATCAAGGAGCATTTGATGTGAACAAAGTGACATCTTGT
This sequence comes from Aquila spilogaster, assembly GCA_024606505.1. Taxonomy (NCBI): domain Eukaryota; kingdom Metazoa; phylum Chordata; class Aves; order Accipitriformes; family Accipitridae; genus Aquila; species Aquila spilogaster. The sequence goes on along the minus strand of JANHGO010000027.1, from coordinate 18,821,104 downwards.
TTCATCAAAGGTTAATGAGTACAGCAGCTCTGTCAGCAGTACATTAAGACAGCAGTGTCCCTGTTCGTCATACTTGGTGAGTTCAAGGTGGACTGCAAGCATCGCCATTTGAGGATTTGTTGGGGTTTCTTTTCCCTCCTGCTTCAGTAAGTTTAATGTAACAAGTCAGTATTTCACCATAAGCAACTCTTTACACTGTTTTTCCGCAGAGCAAAAATGCTTTTGTAAGCCTGGTACTTGTGCTGACTGGAAAACTAGAGGCTTTTCTTAGTAAATTTTATTTGTTTAACTAGAAAGCAAACCAGAAAATGTAATAAAACATCATTAAGCATTTTTGTTTATTTTTCAGTTTTCTGATAAAAACTTTTTGATAGATTTTTTTTTTGTAGAAAATGCAATATTGCTCAGTTAACGGCTTTGTTTTCAAGCAAAATTTTTGTGTAAAAATTTCTGTTTAGATATTTATCCATAACTGTCTATTAAAATCAGTGGGAAAGTATATAGGAGCATCAACAGGGAAACAAAGAAATAGCAGCAGTGAAATGCTGTACAGCCTAAGTTCAGCACTCTGCACAAATTCTGCTGCTAGATCCAGTGCCACTGGGCAGTGCTTAGAAAGATATTACAACCGGCTTCCGAGCTGGTAGCTTTCTGTTAGTATCTCAGGAAATTATTATGTGGCTGAACAAGCACCTGACTTCAGGACAGATTAATTAAGGACTAGATAGATGAGTAAGGATCTGGGATCTGGACCTTAGATGCAACAGCATTTGCCACGTTCTGTCATCCAAGTTCATGACAAACAGCAGCTTATTTCACTGCTGGATAATACCTTATCTTTCTCTAACTGTGGACAGGATATGGATGACATTTCATCGTCTCACATGGCATCAACTTCCAGGATCCATGACCAAAGCCAAGGATGGGAAACTTCTTTCTGCTTGGGAGCTGCCCGGGTGAGCTAAAAGTCTTTGCAGCCTTTAGCAAGTCAGTAGTGTTATGGGGCATTTACTATGCTAGCATTTTATGAGTTGTGCTCATATATTTGCTGAAAGTGCTTCTGAGTCCTGCTGCTATTGGCAAGTTGCGGCTATTTTCAAAGGCTTCGGTTCTCCCTCCTCTTAGGGCTGAATGACTCATTTGGGACAGTTTTTCTGAACTTGTTTGTTTTACACAAGCCAAACTTTCAGCTCTGTCAGTCTCTAGCCAGACAAACCTTAACTTTAACAGCTTATTGCACAGAGGTCTTGTTTCCATCATTACATCTGTGTTTCACAAGGCAACCTGGACTTTATAGAAGAATCATAGAAAAGGTGGTTCAAATGGATCTCAGGAGGCCTTGTTGTTGTCAGGTATTCTTACGCCATTCCTGACAGGTGTTTGCATAACCCCGTTTTAAAAACCATGTAATGACAGAGGTCCTGTCTATTCCCTGCACAATCCATTTAACCTCTGCATCAGAAAGGCCCCCTCTCGATGTTACCTCTTTCTTTGTGCAAAGACTTGACTTAATCGCCATGAATATGAATAACAGACTATTCCTTTCCTTTCTGTGGCCTGTTATAAGGTTAACTGTATATTCTTTTGTATTCTCTGGATAGCTCAACACTGCATGGAGCCAGGAGTCCTATATATAACTTTCACCTGTTTCCTCTGTAGCAAGCAGTTGTACTGAATCAGACTATGCAGCAATGAAGATTTTCACTGGTATCTCACCTTCACGCACAACGCAGTCCCATTTGTGTTGTAAATTTTATTCTTTCACTTTTTGGCTAGCATCCCATCCCATTTTCTAAGGATAACGATAGCTTTGAGTTTGGAGATACTGTTTTGGCAAGTCCATTTTCTGGTTTTCAAAGCAAATGGAATGAAAGCAGGAATGACTTTTGCCCTGGTTTCCTAAAGATATGAGACCTACACAATCATGCTACACAAGACTTTCTGTCGACACCCCTATAGCAACTTCTGATCCTGTAGGTCAATGTCAGCCTGACTTGACAGGAATGAAGCGTTCAAAGACTGAGTTTCTACAAGATTGGGGGAAGAAAAAAAAAAGGGGGGCGGGGGCAGCAACCAACCAAGAACAGAGACTATCTGAATCAGAATAAGCAAATAACATATCAGACATTCAGAATCCTTCTAGGAGTGAGACTTAAAAAGCATCTGTTTTGCACAACAAGTTTCATCTCAAACTTGTTCCCTCTTAGAGCTGGACTAGCCTAGAGCACGTATTGGGCTTCCTGGTTCTAGAACTCCTGGACCCATTTGCACTAACCTGGAAAATAAGTTTGCCATGATATGAAATTCTCAGTGAATAGGGTTATTATTTGTTTCTGTAAAGCTCCTTTCATCAGAAGATCTGAAAGCATGTGACAAAGAAGGCCTTGAGTGTTATCTCTGTTTTAAGAATTGAAGAACAGAGAGGGAAAGCACCTTGCCCGAGGTCAACAGATCAATGGCAAACCCAGGTGTCCCTCAAGCAGTTGTCCATGCTGCTTCAGGCACACCTCAAATAGAATCAGGTAACTTTTATTTTCCTATCCTATTTTTTCCACTATAGGCTTGAGACTCACTTGGAGTAGTGGCCTAAGCTACTTTTATTTTTACCTGAGACATGAACCAATAGAAAAGAGCCTGTTTTTGCAGAAAGCAGCACATCCTCAGATTTTTAAAGTTGTGCGCATGTGAGCACCCAAATTTTGAGCCATTCCAACACTCAAGTTGGTTGCTTTTGAAAATTAAGTTGTTATCTGTGTCTTTGAGTTAACAAAGGGAATTCAGGAATCACCTCCAGCCACAGCAGTTCTCATGCAGTTTGAAGGCAGAAACTCTTGCTGAATTCTGGGTTAGGTTTACTACAGTTGTCCAGAGAAGCACCATTTGCTCCCACTTAAAAATCATGTAACCTCTGTGCATTCAGAATCTCAACATATGATTTGCTTAGCTTTAAATACATTCTAGGAGATTATGTAGCCTTAACTGTTGCGTTCAGCTATCCTAAATAACTCTGTTCCATAATCAATGCCTGTCCACAAGTAGTTTCTAAAAATCAACCTGTCTGGAAGATTCTCACACTGAAAATCAAATTTCGTGGAGGATCCATACTCATTTTATCAGAACCTGTTTTATTGATCCAGACAAATCCATTCAGTGTCAAAGACCGAGGATAAAACCACAAAACAGTGTTCCCTCTGCTAAACTTTAGCAACAAAGAATGATTCATTTGAAATAAGACTTCCAACTGCAATTCTATCCCAATAAATAAATAAATAAATGAGGTGCTAAAAGCACTGAATCCCCATGATTTCTCTAAGATGTCAGGAAGGAAGAAAAAGCTAGCTCTTACCACATAACTGCATTTAAAATTTAATTATCCAACAGCCTCCCTCACCATCACAAATGCTCTTTCTCACGTCTTCACTTCAACAATACAGATTTGAAGAACCTTAAAAATGGTAGGAGACATCAACTGAAGAGAATTGAGAATAGTAAGTGGTACTTGAGTTTTAAATCTAGTTCCAGATACTTCATTCTGGCCATACCAAAATCTTGACATGCCTGTGCCTTCAGCAACCCAGGTATAAAAATGCTAACACTAGGATCACTCCTCTGAGCCCCAGTGAAACAGGTGGCCCTTCTCTCTGGGTCAGGCATTAATCCTTGTGATTGGCAGGCCTAGATGTCCAAGCAGCATCCTGACTATAAGTGCGATGCTGCATCACGGCTATTCTAAATATATTTTAGACTTACACGCTTATGTACTTCTGCCTGGATGTTTTTGTTTGACTTTTTTTTTTTTCATTGTAGTTTTGGGCATTGCTTCAGTGAAACCCTTTAGCAAATGGTTACATGATGAAAATTAAACAACCTAGCCATCTTCTACAAAGCACAGCTTCTGCAAAGCACAGTCTTTTTCCATTTTAAATGCAAAGAGGATTTAAACACGTGCTTATGCCTTATGCTGACAGGAAAACCTTGTGCTAGTGACAGAAGCAGAGCTATTGGTAGCAGTCACCTTCCCAATACTGCTGTATCACTGGGATTCACACCTGATCTAGAAAAGTCCTTCAGTCTCAATGGCCATTCAACTCCTGTACCCTCCGCTAAGGGCATCACTAGTAGTTTTGAAAAGGACAACTTCTCTTTTAGGAAACTGGAGCACAGTTTTCAATCACACACAGTTTTAAACCCAGTACAAATATGCTGGAAACAAAAAGGGAGAAGATAAAGGTTTGCTTTCTGTCAGAGGACTCTCTAGTGTCACGTGACACCTCCTAAAATTAAGGATTGTACTAGACATGGACAAGAACAATATTCCGAAAATGACAGCACACAACAAGTATCTGTTTTGACATAATATACAGAAATGCTCTGATTTAAATTAAGAACATACACTATTAATTAGATCTGAGTTGAAAGTAATATCCAACACTCTGTGGGGATTAGAGCAAAGTCTGTGAGTTTACACTTACTCCAAGGGCGATTTTAGTGAGGTTTTTTGTGGGCTAAAATTAATGAAAGGAGAGAAAAAGCCAATGGAACATGAATGAAAATTAAATTATTTAATTAACCCAAGTGACTTTTAAATGTATAATCACTTTCAGAGCCTAACACTTACTGCTTTCAATGGCTAATTAGAACACTATTTGGGATGTTAAGGATTATGTGTGTGCTTGAATGAAAGTAAGAATTTGGGATTTGGATTACTTCTTTGATCATTTAGGGTATGGCATCGCAGCCTCGTATGCACATATCTAAATGGGATGGCTCACATGAGTAAGATTAGTCACGTGCATGTGTGGTGGCCACAGCCTTCACAAACACAGCAGGGAACTTTAGGACTGAAAGTGTAAGTCTGCACGTTTGGCTTAAGAGAGGGACTCCCAGGCTGGGGATTGTTACAAACCAAATAATCTGTCAGTCAAGCACAGAGACAGTGTTGCCAAACGCTGGGTTATAGATGTTTGCAAAATTGTGCTTCTAATGTACATGATAAGACATGCTACACATTTTTATTTGCAGGCTTGGGTACCACTCTGAAAATAATCTGATGTCAGCAAATCAGTATAGTTGCTATCTAAAAAGGAGGTGCACAAGCTACAGAAGCCTTTATATCAAATCTTTTGCCTGCTTTCATGGAGTGAAAAAGTTATAGCCAGTTTAAAAATTCAATTGATCCACAGATTATGTAAAAGTTCCGCAAAACTATAAGGTAAAAATACACTACATAAACCATGCACATAGCACCCACAGCATCAAAACATCCACTAAAATGCATGTACATGTCTACTTTCTGGTCTAGTAACTGTCCATTTTCCACATATTCAGGTCACGGAGACTTTCTTTAAAATACGAACATTGTTTTGAATCATATAATCTAAGATTTTACTTTGGAAACCAATCAGCATATAGCCAGTTAAGTCCTTAATGTCTCTGTGAGCTCCCTTCCAGATTGTCAGATGTCAGAAAGATCATAGCAAGATATAATGCGCTGTGTATGGGGAGTTTCAAACTCTCCTACATCCATGCTATATACACATATACACACCCCCCTAAAATAACGAGTAACTGTGTATTAAGATATCTCAATCTGCCTTCCTAGCAATAAGTGAACCAGTCTTTACATCAGCAGTCTTCACCTCAGTTATTTATCTTCAATTTGAACAGATACAGCTATATCCCATGTCCTCACAAAGACGACAAAATAATGAAAGGTAGGATAGCTCCTTAAATCCATTTCATGCATCCCTAGATTTACTTCTGTATAGTACAAATGGACAAATTAAAAAAATCCCTGTAAAGCTTTTTTCAATTGCCAGTTTAAAGTGACAGTTCAAGGAAGATAAATTTTGTAGTTACCCCATCAAGATAACAATAAAATATTTGGGTTCTTATTTACCCCGGATTCATCTATGTTGCAGATCATCCTGCACATTCACAAAACAGGTTGGAGTGCTTTAAATACATGACATAAAATGGAGACTGAACAGTAAGACTGAGTGTGTAGTCACTGTGCATGTACAATCTCAATATATTCCTCTCAAATGGGTGAATCCTGAATGAAAATAAAAATAGGCACAATGAAAATACAAGAATGCACAAAGCTAACACAATAGCCCACAGAAATGCACAGTGGGTGTTAGAAAGTCATCTGATCTTGCTTCTAGGTCTGGTTGTGACTTTGAATGCTGAATTATATACAGATATTAAAGATGTTTGACTAATATTACATTTCTATGTGAATCCTTTCACAATATATGAGAAGAAATACTGCATTTCTAGTTCTCTTTGAAAGGCTGATGGGATACCAAGCTCATAAATTGCGTGCAATGAGGCCAAGGACAGCCCGAGATGATCATTCTGTTTGTAGGGGTACTTGAAGGGAAATTGCAATTGGTCAAATTCAGTAACTGCAGTTTCCACATCATGAATTTGCTCAGGCTTCTTCATCTCAAGAAGAATCAATATCACCAATGAAACTTTGATCTCGCACACTCACAGAATGTTCTTTTAGGAACAGTTGAGAGGAGAATTTAGGGCCAAGTTCTGATTTGCTGCTTATCTTACAGACTACTGTTGACTTCTGGGTTTTCCTGTCGTGGTCCTCTCTATCTGTCCATATTGCCTGCCTCCTATTGTAAGTTTTCACTATGACATGCTCTAGGACAGGATCATCTTGCTTGCACAGAGCTTAGCACAACTGAGTCCTGACCCATGATGATGGCTCTGAGTGCTGAATATCATAAGAAAGAGTCAAAAACTTCCAGGTGCTATTCCTTTACCACTGAGTGGCTGTGAAAGATCAGGCAAGTCACTTCAGTATTTCCTCTAAAAATAGGGTAAATACCACATTTTTAGAGTCATGACAATTACTTGCTTGATACTCCACATTTAAGACCTGTGAAGCAGGTGGAGAAATCAATTCTTATTAAAAGAAAGACTTTTCTTTCTCTGTGGACACCAAAGAGTATAAATGCTGACCAGAGGACAGAAGAAAGACCGATTATTTAGACAAGACAGGTATCTCCAAATAAGCAGGGCTTCATGAAATCTGGTCTTGACTACTTCATGAACTAATCAAAACGGTCTTTGAACCATAGGTAATCACTTTTGAGAGTATACAGAGGACAGGGATAAAAAGAAAAGAAGAGGAAGGAATCACAGAATGATTGATGAAATTGCAAACCAATCAGGTCCTGGAAAGGTTCTGGAGCAAATGATTAAGCCAACAATTTTCAACCACTGGTATATAACAGTGATAAAAAGAACTAGAAAACAACCACAGCAAGTCAGTCCAATTTCCCTCTTTGATGGATTAATAGGTTTAGTAGATAGCAGGAGAGCGGTAGATATATTTCAGCCTGAATAAGACTTTTGACATGTCATATGCAACTATCAAAATTAATGAAAGAAATAGTTTAAATGTGCACATACTCTATGGTGTTTACAACTGACTGAAGAACATCTATTGGTGATTCACTGCCAAAACAATTCCTACAGAGGAACAGGTATCTGAAGTATCCTTGAAGTATTTGTCCTGGAAGTAATTCTTATTTAATGAATGATTTGAACAATGGAGTAGGACAGGCAAAAAGTGTGCAGACAGCAATTAAGTAAGGAGATACTGCAAGCATAGATTCAAGGCCTAATCCTGTCCTCCAGGGCTCTTGACTAGTATGGAAATAGTGGAATATAATAAGGTGATAAAACACTCTAGGACAATCCATACGTCCAAAACCAGAAGATGAACTTTGGTAAAAATGACTTGGAAGTATTACACTTAGGAAGGAGAAAACAAATCACAGGTGCACACAGCTAGTGAGGCTGTAATACAGTAGAAAAGATCAGACTAAACAGGAGCATACAGTGTGACAGCTTGAAAACAGAACAGCTTATTTGGGTCTTGAAAGGAGTGTTGTAGGACACAGGTATTGCAGGTGAGACCTCAACTCATGTACCATATCATCAAAGGCACCACAAATTACTTGACACATATTCATATACAGAAGTTCCCTTTAGAGTAAATTGTTCACTTGCATTTGCTTGGGAGCCAGCCTTGCTGGGCTCTAGGTACTCATGCAGCAATAGCATCAGCGATGGCCACTCTGGTCGCTTACGCTGTACCCCAGTAAGGAAAAGGGCAGGCTGAAATATTTATCATTGATTTAGAAACTGGGGAGTGGAAGAATGTAAATTCCATCAGTTAAACATGGATTAAAACTAAATTATGGTGCCAAAACCCACCTGAACAGAGGGTCTCCTGGTCTCCAAATATTAGCTATGGGCATCTTCAATGCCACTGTTAATGGCAAAGAAAAAGCCTCCTCTGGTAAAGTCATTGAAGATTACTGTTCATGGCACAACAGCATCACATCATAGTCTATAGTTGGTCAAGCAGATTTTTAAAAAGCTGCAATAGACTGCCTTTCTCCAACATGGACAGCGGAAATTTCTCATGAACACTGCTTCAGCAGTTTTGGCAAAGAGGAATCTGGGGCTCAGAGAAGTTTCTAAACCAATGCAGGTTGGCCTAGTAATGTCATGACAAAATGACCAAGTGCTGTGCCAAACACAGCTCTTGCTACCCCTGCTAAGCTGAGCCATCAGAATTACATGGCACTGGTTTTCATCATGAAGGCAGCCACTATGAGAGCTGGCAGGACAGTAAATGCTGCATGCTTCCCCCTCCTCACATTAATCCCTTCCTCATTTCTCTTCCTCAGAGATTGCTGTTATGTTATGGTATTGACTCTGTAGGCAAGCAGCTTTTTAACTGCAAGATAACCAGTACGAGGAACACAACAATATCCTTTTCCTTGATGGAAATTTTAAGCAACCGTGCCAATGGCAATTGCAAATAGGTGGGCAAGTGAGTTTGGAGATACTATATATAGTATTTACAGTCTGTTGGCCACCCATTGGTTCATGTGTATACACACAGAATACAAAATACGTTCACAGCCAAGAAGGCATAATGTCAGCATAAAGCCTGAAAAAACACTTCCCCATCCCCACCTGGCATGAAAGTGCAGACTAAAGAAAGATAACCAAGATACCCAACAGGGCATATAGAAAGAAAACTTTTCTACAACAATTAAATTCATTCAGTTAAAGGCCCTTTTGACTCTGTGAGGAAAAAAAAAAACCACCTAAAAAACCCTATAAAGTAAGCTTTCTACACAATTAGGCTTTGTTTTCTCTGTTTGGACATTCAATCTGTCATCACAATGTCTTTGAAACCTTGTTTACAATGAAGACAGGTTACAATGGAGCAAGTGAGATAAAAGCTGGTGACAGACAAGGTCCAGAAAGGATTTTTATAAGCTGGAATCAATTTTATCTATTAAATCAGTGAAGAATCACTCCGTGAAATGATTCAAACTATACATATATTTTTTCCAAACATTTTTTAATGTTTTGGAATAAAGGGAATAATATTGGCCGTTCGTATAACTAAATTGAAAATCTAGTCAGAAGTTACAAGAGTACTCAAAAATTATTCCTTCTGCTATTTACCAAATAATTTACTGAATGTTATTCTCTGATATGCATTGCCATGTGGCCGGAGAAAAGCCAACGCAACACAGGCTGACTGGAGGTTTGAACACAAGGCTGCTTGTGAGGCCACGTGTGAGAAATGTAAGTTACACTACGTTTTGCTTTTGCCATCTAACGAACTTGTCTGAGCGAACATACCTGCCAAAAATTACATTAGCAACAAGGTATCTTGCACCTGTGCCAACACGTTTCCCTTCAAACATGGAAATAACTTACCCCACATGTCTGGCCTTCACTGATGTCTTGAAAGCTCAGACATATCTGTTGCAAATTAATTTGAGTTTTTGCTTTGGATGAAGGGACCAGTCTGCTGATTTGGTGGGATTTGGAGCACAGAAGAGGAGAGGCTGAGACAACTGGGTTTATTCAATCTCAAGAAGAGAAGGTGAAGGGAGATCTTATGGTTTTCTTCATCTATATAACAGGCATTTTTAAAGAAGACAGAGCCAAATTTCTGGAGGTCCACAGTGAAAGGAAAGAGGCAATATACACAGGCTGCAGCCAAGGAAATTCCAATTAGATGTTAGGAAATTTTTTTTCACCATGAGAGTCGTCACAGACTGGTACAGGCACCCAGGGGTGCCAAGGAGCCTCCGTCCTTGGAGATGTTCAACACCCGACTGGACATAGCCCTGAGCAACCCAAGTTATCTTTGAAGCTGGATCTAACTTCAAAGTTGGACGTGCTTTAAGCATGGTTGTTGGACCAGGCAGCCTCCAGAGGCCCCTTCCAGACTGAGTTATTCCCTGACTCTCAAAGAGAGTTGCTGCAAGGCTACTCATTTAGAAGTGTCTCACAAGAAACAGGTTCTGATCTTAACAGCAGCAACAACAAACAAAGGCTCACCTTTTAGATGTTTCTGGGCTCCATATGCCAGCGGGGTATTAAGAAGCATTATTGAAGATTTGCCCCAGAATTTGTTGTGTATGCTGTCAATCTGCAAAAACATTCTTTAGTTTTACTGTCTCAAATAGGAGTTGTTCCTTCATGGGATGCTACTTCAGATGAGGAAACACTTTACAGGAGAAGGAACATGCAGGTCTTGATTTTTTTCTTTGCAATAGTATAACAGAGAGGCCCTCTTTATGCTTGCACTGGAATAGAATAACTCTGAACTGGGGTTGGGTTTTTTTTGTTTGCTTTTTTTTTTTTTTAACATCCCTAAAAGCTTCCTAGTGTTAGAACTAAAACCAAGCAAACAAAAAGAAAACCCAAACAGGATCTAAGTTTCATGTTACATTTGCATCCAGCATCTGCAATCTGATCTTGACAAAACAGGGGGGTTATTTAGAATTAGTTTGGATTCTAAACGAACAAGTGAAGAGTTGGAAGGTACTCTTAAAGCACATACAAACAACACATTAAATAAACACTGAGCTGGACTTGGAGATCTTGCTCTAATACCCAGTTCTGCATGAATACCCTAAAGGACATTGGTCAAGACATTTTTTTTTCTCTGCCTCACTTCTCCCCCATAAAAAAAAATTTAATATCACAATGCAGTGAGGTTATCAAAAACTTGAAAGTACAGCTAACATATGTTGAACAGAAACAGAAAGAAAGAAGAGCAAGTACCCCCTTGCAAATACATGATTTTGCTTAATTTAAATACTGGAGACTCTTGGACGGCCAAGGCTTTTCTCACATCCTTAGGCAGCACTATCTGTCAGTTAGTTGTGCCGTCCAGATTGTGTCCCTGAGCACACAATAGAAGTCTCCTTCCTCTGGGGTAGCTTCTTTTACAAGAAATAACAATTCCCACCTCTCACTGAGATCCAGATTTAGAAACACAATCCCATAGAATCTGTGTGAGGAACCTGATGGAATCTAAGCAGGTGGCACTGAAAGCAGAAACCCGACACATGAGGACAGGGCATGGTCTCATGTAGAGCCACATTGTCAGTTTGTCTCATTACAGTTTGCATAGATCTGCAGAGCTAGCTTTGGATTATTGTGCCTCAAGACACTACACTCAGATAACACTTTGCAGACTGTAAGTGTAAGCATTTAAATAAATGTGAAAGGCAAGGCAGGCACATTATGGAAGGGAAGTTTTCTTGATGCTGGTTTGGTTTCCAGCATTGTTCTTGAGAACGTTCACACTCAGGCCTGCAGGTGAAGAGGTTTCCCCCATCTCCCCTGAAGCAAGCCTTCTTCTTTGCCTTTGTCTGTCCAGTCCTAGACATGTTATAACCCAAGGTCTGACATGCTATCTGGAAGCAATGGCCACAGAAAGGGCCTGTCTGCCAGTGCGTCCTGACTAATGTAAGAGAACAAATCCTCCATCGTTGCCCAAGCGCCATATGTCAATACAATAAAATCACTGTCTTCTCTGTACTCAAGGTTACATTTGTTTATGATTACAATGTTTATTTCTTGCTGTGAGACTATAACTGTGCATGCTCTTTCTTCTGCTAAAATACATTTTTCCACCCCCACCCTGTTAATCCTTTTCCCACCCCCCACCCACTTCTCAACATGTAGCCAGAGGAGGAAAATTCTCTTGCGCATATGTAAAATATAATGTTTCTTTTTTAGGAGTATTAATAATTGGGTGTCATGGTTTAACCCCAGCCAGCAGCTAAGCACCATGCAGCCGCTCACTCACTTCCCCCCCCACCCAGTGGGATGGGGGAGAAAATTGGGAAAAGAAGTAAAACTCATGGGTTGAG
>JANHGO010000027.1:18774892-18808774 GCA_024606505.1 Aquila spilogaster | reverse complement strand
GGCGCTCGTCCTCGGCAGAGCCTCTTTCCGGAAAGGCAAACGTCCGGCTCCTGCTCCCACAAGGAAGGTCCAGGCCCCCAGCCTTCCTGGTGCTTATTCACGCATGTTTTGTGTTAAATGTGTATGCATATATGAATCTAGTCTGAAAGAATGGAAGCCTCATAGCAAAACCACATTCAGTATTTGCCTATAGATGAAGCTCATTCCTAAAGAGGCACGTAAAGAGGAAAAAAGGTTCTTCAGAAATTTTATGTTTTGAAATCTTATTTGTACTTCAAAATCATTAGGGCCGACATACAGTCAGAAGTTTTTTAAACACCACTACTGAAGCCGTCATCTCTCCTGCTAGGTTAAATACCTTCTAGGATTACCAGTGGATCAGATTTTGTTTTGCTTCTTTTAAAAAGAATTGTATTCTGGGACTTTTCCATGGTGCCACTGCTCATTGTCTTGTATGATCACGGTCAACTGCGGTGAAACATAAGCTAGTGTTTCAAACCACAACAGGCTCCAAAACCCACCATTTTAATATTGCGACTGTGATATTAGCATGGCAAGTAGATATGAATGTCGCCAGTTACAAATACTACTCCCCATCTCTAAAGACATGAACAATGGCGTTAGCTGTATAACTCAATGTCTTCTCACAAAGTGAGGCCGAGTGTTACAGAACATGTTCTGGTCCCAGTTTCACCGTGCTTCAGTTTGAATAAATTGAGTGAATTATAACATGGAACTGAGATCAGCATCTAGTGCTCAATTTGGTAAATCTGGCAGGTTTTTGACTGAATAACAGAGAGAGCCAAATTGGTTTGTAATGAAATGATTCACGCCCAATTTACTGAGACTTAAGTAAAGTTTTCCAAGTATCTAATCACAGAAGATTTTTATCTCACAGAATGTTGAGTAAGGCTGTAATAAACATACTTTACTAAAATGAATGAAGCCACTGAACTCTTTTAAATTCACCCATTGCTAGTGGAAAAGCAACCAACTAAGTCAGTGTTAATTAAATATTTGGCATGATTGAGAACCCTTCAGCAAGAATTCTCAGAAAAAAAACTTCCTAGAGCGTGTATTTGTTCTCTTTCTGGAATAACCAAAAAAAGGCTGTTCCAGAAACTCTTTCCTCAGCCTGTCACAGGGAGCTCTGTGCTGATTCCAGTGTTGGAAGCTGTTAGTGTTTTGCTAAGGCTCTCCATGACAGGCCTTAAACTCTCACTTTTCAAATGTATACATAGAATTCATTCAATTTTTCTTTCATTACGAAATACCTACAGTTTTGATTCTGACTACTATATTATACAAAGATGGCATATTTCAAACTCTCAATGCTTTTGAAACAACTTATATGGGTTGTTTATTTGTCTGTCTCAAATTCATTACAAGTTCTTGTATTTGCAGCCCACGATTAATCACTGACCTTCATAAAAGACTAACAAAGCACAGGAGTATAATCCAAATAGATGTCTTGCATCATGGCTGAACTGAGAAACAAATAACTATTCAGCCAAGTGATGCAACAATTTTCCTTACGTTTCACACAGTTCTGAGTAGTTTTCTGGTAGAGCCCTTTAACAATGTGAAAAGAGCTCAGATTTATCTGGGATACTACTGCTGTGCTCTGGTGCCAGAGCTATGCTTCTGCTCCTTTATTCCAGGAACTTTTTCATTAGTCATAGTAGCCAAGGGAAATTACAAGTACCACCAAGACACACTGATGATAAATAAAGGTTTGAATCTGCCTTTCCTCCCCCACTGTTTATAGAAGAAATTTATCTGTTGTGAGAGTTACTGCTAGGAGAATCAACTTCATTTCCATCCCCTAGTACACACTAGATTTTGTTGAAAACATAGAGGAGATCCTAGTTATTTAAAATGCTGTGACCATAACTCAGAAGAGAAAAGAAAGCATAACAATAGGCACTCAATAATGAAAACACCTGCTTTTCATTTTCCTATAGTGCTTAAATGAAGCAAATTAAACAGCCTAATTGAGGACAAAGTTTAAATCCAGGTTAGAAATCAAAGCCACGTTGCTCTACCTCAGACTGACAAGCTGGGTGAATGTCTGCTTCATTCAATTTAATTTTTAGTGGTTCTTAATCAAGTTTAAGGATTTGAATGAAAAGTGTGCTATTACCCTTTATGGTAATCCCATGATATAATTCCCAGTGTCTCAAAGCAAATACATCACACTAAGAAGTTTTTGTTACTTCTATAACAGAACCATTCCTAGACTAGATGGGAGACTTACTGGCTAACATCTACTTGAAGGTCTGCATGACACAGCACAGTGTTGCAACAGATGCCCAAGCAGAGCAGTATAGACGTGATTTTGGGACCTAACTACCCATATGGTGAAACAGTATGCAGTAGCTCCAGGCAGTAACAGACAAGCAGTTTCTAGCCTGCATGCAAACTTAGTATATCTACTTAGTTCTACACTGAACCATGCAAATAGCATTCAGTATGATGCAAGTAGGATCATTGCTTCAGAGAACTTCAGCATCCTTAAACACTTCGGATTGCCTGACAATACCAAAATAACTCTGAGACCTGAGCCTTCAAAACATAAGAGAGATAAAGCCCAAGATGAAAATTCGTTCAAGCACATATCAGCTAAGAGGCTGAAGAAGAAACAAACCATATTCCTTGACTTGCAAACCAGTACATGGCTCACTGGAAAAACTGAGCTCTGTCAGTATATCCTCTGAATTACATCCAGCCTCTGCCACTAAAGCCAGCAACTAGACTGGAGGCTGAGAGAAGTATGTATGCAGGAGCATTCTTAGCTTGTGGAGCAACACAAGGACTTCTCTGCAGCACTTCTGACACTACAGCAGTGATACCACAGCCAGCAATTAATCAGCGTGGCAATTAAACCACTCTTCTCCCCAGTCATTTGTCCCCAAAAGCAGTGAGTGGTAGTACAGTTTCCACGGCTCTGTGCTCTGTAGCAGGGCAGGTGCAGGCAGGCAGCTCAAACCATTCGGAGCACTTTGTCCACAACAGAGAACAGGGCAAAACGAAGCATGACACCATGGATTTGTGCAAGCTCCAAAAAAGCCTCTTGCAAAATGCAGCTTACAGCACGATTCACAGGGCTGAATGCTGTGCTGCACAAAGTTACATGTTTATGAGCTAATTCTCCGGTGTTTGGTGATGCAGTTTCAAGCTCTTCATGTTTTCCCTTAAGCTAGTGGGGATGGGGGAAGAAAAACTTCAGAGGGGGTGCATTTTTCATGTTTATGAGGAGATACCTCCCAAACTGGCCCTTTCAGCCAGAAAAAAAATCATGTATGTTAACAGTTCTTCTCCCTCTTCTTCATAAAATCTGGACCATTTTCTAACATAACAAAATGTGGATTTAATTGAGAGCAGTTCTGCTTTTCCATAGGAATATTTTGCATGACAGTAGTTGGAAATAACTCAAGTCTGTCTGTTTTTCTTGGAAGGCCAAAGTTCATTTAGTACAAACCACTAAAGACATCACCTGTTCACTTTCCCACCTTGCTCCTTCCCTTGACTACCTCCTGAAATCTCCAGACCCCAGTTTCTCATGTCAGGTAAGTACAGCAGGTTTTCTTGTGCCTGCTTGGAGGGGGACTTCCCTTTTGAGAAAGCCCTTCTGAGAGTCATGGAGGGTTGGCTGGTGTGTGGGCACTCCAGTCACAGCATTTGAAAGAAACAAACATATTAAGCCAGTGTTGCAAGGATAGAACTGTTATCTGATAATAACCCATTTGTTAAGCAGGAGAGCACTTATGTAAAAGATACTTTCTCTGCAAGTTTTCTGTTTGAACTCGAGCACTTTAACCAACAATATTTTACAGACAGGCACTTGTAACTTAAGCTGACAGCCAAGGTTTGGAATGAAATTTCTCTTCCATCTGTTTCTGCCAGTCTTCCAAGCCATATCTGCAAACATAGCGTGGGGAAAACATATTTCTAAGGGCTTTATTTCAGAGCTCTTGCCTTCCTTCTGCCTGTTGGATAACCTTTGCTAATAAAACAGACTGGATGCACAATGACTGCCAGTACTGAGAGTCAGACAGTTAGCATACGTGCCCATAAACCTGATTTTTTTCTGTCAAATGACACCAAAGAATGATAACTCCATTAAGCCAAAGGAATAAAACCCTAAAAAGAAACAAAAAACAATGAAAACACAGCATTTTCATTCTCTAGGTTCTCAGAAATCAACAGCTTACTTGGACTCATTAACAATTCAAAGAATCACATCAGGCTCACTGTGTTAAACGTTATCAGAAATCTCTACGTACACCAGCTCGAGGGCTGGAGTCAGCTCAAGGTGCATAAGAAGGTATAGTTTCCCAAGATTTCCAATCTGACTTTGAAGATTCGAAAGGGACTGGATCCAAACCCAACTGAACTAAATAGGAAAAAATGGTCTTATATCTTAGTTTAAACACATTCAGTTTGGACGCAGTTCAGAAAAGTACTCGTACTTGGCCACTGATGTAAGCGAAACATATTAACCTATAATTAGAAAAGAAAAAAAAATAAATAAAATGCGGCAGAATAGATCTATATAAGGATAAATCTATGAAGTATTGCTTTATGCTCTTGTCCAGCCATTCCAGGATTCCAACACCTTAACAGAGAGATGAAACAAACTATTGGTTGATTCATTCATACAGATTTTTTTATAGTGGTGGTTAAAATTTGAATAAAGATCTCATCTGTCCCTTTTTTTTTCCCAATTATTGTCACAGACTAACACAAGCCTGAAAATAAGCAATGAATTCTGTGAAATTAGCAAGGTTACACACACTTTTTGTCCCAACACTATTCTGTTCTTCTGTTCTCTTTAATTGCTATTCCAGGACACTTTTCTACTGATTGTAAAGGAACACAAAGAATTCATCGCAAAACAAGATAAAAGTATGAAATCATTCTTAGCTTACTTGAATTTTTGTATTTTAATGGCAGAAAAATTACTCTTAAACCATAGCACAGTATTAATTGCTAATTAGTTTACCATTTTGGTTGGAATGCCTTCTAGCATTTTTAAGTCAGTTTTAATCCATATAAACAGCCCAGGAATGCTCTTTTTCAAAACATGCAATTATGGGGGATTATATTACATCTCCAGCAATTTGGCAAATGCTTGCAATGGCAGAAGATAAGAAGCAATACCAGTCTTCTTGTAATTGCATACAAACAGAAAAAATGGTAAATTATCACTACAGCGACTGGCTCTTATTTTTAAATAAGACATACAGACTTCGTAACACATAAAACTTTTCTTCTACCTTCTCCTTTGCTCACATCACTCCCAAAACAGAATTTAGCAGAGCTGGTATTTATTCTCCAAATTTCCAAAGGAATTACTCATATCACTGCCACATGCACAGCTTTTATTTTAAATAAAGTTACATTTAAAAGGAAAAAGCAAACAATCCAAAGCAGAACGTTGTTTATGCCAAGAACGAAGTGGTTGTTATGTGCATTGTTTGCTGGCTAAACGACAGCAGTTTTAAATAGTAATCATGTTTACAAATGCCACAGTTCCTTTAGACCAAAATCAATCTAAATTAAAGAAGCTAGCTCACGGATGTTCACCTTCCTTTTGAAAAGAAACAACTGCCTGAAGCATTTAGCTTATGAGACCTCAGTCACAGAGACATAAGCAAGCAGATGAACTTCATCTTTCTTTTTCAGGAGAATTTACTGGCTTGAGATATCGGAACTCAGTAAATATCCTAAAACGCTGAGTCCTGTTCTACAGCCTTCTCAAAGGAAAGCTCCCCCTGAAACTCCAGAGCCTGCAGACGAAGCTCAAGCATGGGCCTGGGGAGGTATGAGAGCTTGGCCTGGCCCTGGGGCCACAGTGGTGGGGCCACCAGGCTCCTGAGGGCTCTGCATCCCATACACCATGCTGACTTGACAGCCATGCAGGGGAGGTCAGTCATGCTGGCCAGGTCAGTGAAGCTGTAAGAGATTCAGGTGGTTGGCAGAGGGGGAGCTGTGCTCTCTGGAGCCAGGACTACATGGAGACCTTTCCTCTCCAGCGGCTCTTTGCCTTCTGCTGGATCTCTTTCAACAAGGGTAGGTGGCCCAGATCAGGAGCCCTGAAGAAGAAGAATGAGGCGAGGCAGGGAACTTCCCTGCCTGTGGGACAGCAAAAAGAACTTCCTTTCCATTTTTTTCCTACAAACATTCAACCGGTTTCTTTGTTTTAATACTTTAGCAAGGCAGTTTCCCTCCAATTCAAGCCCTGGCTTTATCCAAGCAGACTGTGGATCTACAAGCTAATGATCCTGCTGACAGACATTCAGGCAGCCACTTCCTCATCATGGTGGCCACTGCTAGCTGCACCCCACATCGTTCAACACCTTGTTTTTGTACAGCTCTCCTCTTTTGCATTCTCTGAGCGAAGTGGCTTTTCACCATCTCGTGAAACGCTCATATTATTGCTTTACTCTGCTTCATGCTTGCAGCTTTTCTAGAGTCCTTAACAAAAAAGTAACAACTCTGCTTTCAAAGAGGGGTAGGCTTAGCCCATGTGCAGAGCAACAGGCTCCACTGTTACCCAATAGCTGCTCGCTCCCCTTCTGCAGGACCATAGAAGTCTTCCACCACCCTTCCCAGCTGTGTTTGGACCTCTTGAAAATTAAATTCTAAAGTGTTTTAATGGACCATTCTTCCCAGCAAACTCCTAGGCTTGTCATTCACTACAGCTTCCAGCATCCACAGCTGAAACAAGGATTTTCAAGAGGCATCTCTTTCTTTTTGACCCCATAAGTACGGGTACATTTGACAAGACAGGTCATGATTTTGCAATAAACATAGACAGTCAACATTTCATATGATTTCAGAGAATCACAGAATTATTAAGGAAAGACCTCTAAGATCATCTAGTCCAACCATCAATTTAGCAGTGAATGAGCTGAGTTTTTCTAAATTTTGAAGTAAAGAAGGGAAGAACAGGGCCTAATCAAAGCCAAGGGAAAAGAAAAACTTCCAGACTGTGTTTAAAGCAGATTCCTGGTGGAGATGTTTTAAAATCCAAGTCTTCTGCACTTTGACAAACAGTCATTTTCTCTTAATTTTCCTGACAACCTGTCAATAAAGCTGAAAGTATCTTGAGCAAAAATGAATTAAAGTGCACCCTTCTGTCACGCTAAAGATAACACAGTATTTCCTATGGAAACAAGAAGCTAAATATCTGAATCTTGTTGCCATCAAAACCTGAGGAAACAACATTATTGCTTATGCTCCCTTATTTGGAAATAAAACAGTTTTGAAGTGCATGCCTTGAGATATGTAAGATTGTGTCTTCACTGCTCAAATTGTCAGAAACCTTAATTTTGAATCCATATGTAATTCCAGTGCTAAACATGCAGAACTCAACTCTGTGTTTAAGGAAGCTACTTTATTCCATGAATCATTTGCTTCTCTCTTGAAGCAGTTTCACCAATTTCAATTTTTTCTGTTTGGCAAACTGGCCCACCATTTCTGTTGAAAATCACTGCCCTATAAATGGCTCATGAAACATCCCGAGATAAAAATTACAATGGTAAATTAAGCCATAGAAAAATCCTTGCAACCTAAATCAGTTGAGATTTAGTGCAAGTCTGAATTTAGTTGGAAAGTATTTTTTTAAGCATCTGAACAGCTTAAATTTCTCAGTATAAACAAAACCGTTAATGTCACTTAAGTCCTGGAAATCAGGTTTATTTGTCCTATGAACAAATAATGCTCCCTTCCAAGCACCAGATTTGGTTCTTTGTCAGACTAGTGTATTATGCTGTATTGAGTGGATAACAAGGCATGCATTTAATACATAAAAATCAGAGTCATGAGACACTGAAAGTTAATTATAATGTTGCAGAGTTTAAGGGTCAGGATTAACAGACTAGGCTTACTTCTCAGTAGGAGTAAAAAGGCCAGAGAAGACAACGTCCATCACAGCATGGTAATAAAAAAGGGCATTAAAAGGATATCCATGGAGGCTATACTTTCTCTATTTTTATTTATTTTTCTTACATGGAAAAATCTGATTTTGAAAACTGGTCCCAGGTACTTAAAATCAGAAGAAGTTATGTGAATTTTGAACTTTAAACTTTGTGTTTTTAACTGAAAACCTTTAACTCTGTATGCTTTTCCTTTTTGGCATTTGAGAAGCACACTTTCCCTCTGATATTAGTTCTATTACAGTCTTGTGCTATGAAAAGAAAAACTTAATGGAAAGAACATAGTGCCCTGATTGTCCCTATATACTACAAATAAAATAAGAACTGGAACAAGCTGAGCAGCGTATGGGATTAGATATAAATTAATACGTTACAAAGAGAAACAGGTCGTACCAATTATAGTCAGAACTCATATCATTTTCAGATACGTTTCATTTCCACACCTCCTTACTGGTATTATTTCACTGAAAGGCTAAAAACTAGATTTTGCTAGTGAAGAAAAAGTTGAAAAGAAGAGTTTGTCTTGGCTTGTCCAGAAATCTTCAGCTGTTTGTATTCAGGGAGTAGAACTATTTAATGTGGGCCTGCTCCTCAAGACTCTCCTCAGTTTTATATTTACTTCCTACTCCGGAAGATTTTCTAGTTGACTTCAGTGGATACTTCTGTTCAATTTTAAGTTTAACTGGGAGTTAATGCTGAAGACTGCACAGGGTCACTGTTAGCAATGAGAGTCAATGAGGCTATTTACTTGGATTGTCTTAAATTTCCTTTGTAACCATGAACAAAGTTAAAACCTTGAGGTCAAGAGCTTTTGATAATCCATCAAAGAGGGAAAATATATTCTTTACAAATTTTTGAATAAAATTTAAAATCTCTAATCTTCCAAAGAAGAAAAGGTAATAAAATACACAGGACCAACCAACAATCACATTAAGAAAATAATCCCCCCTCGTGTACATTAAATACAGATTATCTGTGATTTGTTGCAACTTTGTCAAACCATTCTTTACAGTGCTATTGCTATTCCTAGCCTTTGTGGTCAGTTTGCCACAAGCCAAGTTTCCAAAATAAAATATGAAGTTCCTACAACAAATGAAATTGTCCAGTAACACAGTGTGGTGTAGTTAGAGATTAAACTAGTCAGTGAATAAAATAATGTGTTACTTATTAGTTATAGGACAGATGAAGCCAAGTCCAGGAGGTGGGTAAGGTCTGAGGATTGCTGCCACTGTTAAGTCACCAGTGGTTGAAGGGTGAAATCCAACTCATGTTGAAGTCATCAGAAAAAGTCTCTGTGAGTCAGGATTGCACCTTAGTAGAAAGTAATTAACTTCACTATTAGGGTCACAAGTTCAAGTCTGCAGGCACCAATTCACCATGGCATGAAACTTGCCTGTGCTACAAGAGTAGCAGTTGCAAAACTGTGTAGAGAATGGCAGGAAAAAAGGTTGCCCTGGTGATGTTTGGAAACTGGTGTGTCCATGATTATATAGGAACATACGTCCTTTGCCAAGCCAGTATCCAGAACATCAAGCAGTGATGTGAAAAGAGACGGAGAAAAATTACAAGATGGGATTTCAAACATGGTTTTGGTAGCAGGCAAAATCCTAGCTTCCGGACCTTACAACAACTCTATCTACAGCATAAAAATAGGCTTAACTCAGCATCCTCAGATTATGGCTTTGAAACTTGTGGCCTAATGTCACAACTGATTCATTTCAAATGCTTGTTGCCTATACCCATATACTCTAAGTTTAAGAAGAAATCTGCGCTGGGCTTACTTCAGGGAAACCTCTAAAACTAAATTTTAGCCACAAGAATTCTCCCGTATCCCTTACGCATATGTGTTTGTATAACTCTATTCCTCCCATCCTTTTCGATCGGTACAGCAGTGGTGGCTGAAACTGGAGAAAGTACCACCAACAACTTACACCTTACTGCTAGCAGACTGAAAAAAATAGTAAATCAAACTTATATTAAACAACATGTTTCTTTCAAGATCATGTTGCCTTTTGCTTGGATAGCAGAGTAACCTTTCAACCTTACTACACATAAGCCAAAGGTCTATCTGAACTGTGCTCACAGCGTACACTGACAGAAAGACCACCAAACACTCTTTTGCACTGTCCAGTCAGGCTAGAATAATTAAGGCAGGTAACAAAAAATCATTCTGGGTGGAAGGTCTCTGGATTTCCTCAGGAAAAATCATACTGATGCTGGCTGAAAACTGTAATGTTCTGAAGAGTTAAGGAAGATGCCATCTCTTCTGTCACTGAACATCATCTTCCAAAGCAGTGATATAAAGCCTTAATTTGAATGGCTGCGTAGTGGTAGTAATTCAGAAAGATGGCTTTTTTTTTTTTTTCTTCTTCTCGACTTTGCAGAAAACACTGTCATTTCCTGTTAGATGAGCATCTGGCCACAGTGATCCAAATGAAGGTTAATTATGGTAATCAACCAGAGCCGAACAGGAGCATGATGCATGCATCAGTAGGAAATGCCCCTGCACTCTCCCTAGCAGAAACCACCATGCCTCCACCAGGCTCACTTGCCATTAGCATTTATTCAGCCTCATCACTTCAGTACAACTACTAGACTGCTATTTTTCTCAGAGGCACACTGTGCTCAAGGGCACTATGAAATCTGAACTGCAGTGGTACAGATGGGATCACAAAGCCCAGACAAAAAGTACATGAGAACACCAGAGAAAGCATTTGAGTCACCAAAATCACTTTTCAATTAAGCTTAGCCAGAGCCAAGTTCCAGCCATTTGGAAGAAACTGCAAATTTATTTATTTATTGTAAAATGCTTTACCATCAAAAAATGCAAACACAAACCAACCAAAATTAACCTAAAAAAAAAAAAAAAACAAATTTAAAAGAAAATCACAGCTGAAATACCAAACACCACTTCAACCACTAACTCCCTGCTCACCAGGATTTTAACCCTGAGAACACTGATGTATTAAAGGCTCAAATGATGGCACCAGGGCTTTTGGCAGTATTAGTGTTGTAGACAAGACATAAATATGTAGAAGCATATAGGTATTATAATTGGGGCCAGTTATGGTTTGGTTTTACTATCACAGCTACTACTGTCAAAGTACAGATTTTTCTTTTGGGCGTGGTGTGATGGTGACAGAATGTTTTGTGAAGTCAGTAACATTTAAGACCATGCTGAGGAGCGTCAGGTCAGCATAAGATCCTTGCTGCCAGCATTATAAAGAATCTACTTATTTAACACTTAAAATTTCCCTTAGTTTAGAAAAACATCCTACCATTTCCTCTGAAGAGGGCTTGAAAAAGTGCTTTTTAGTGTCGTTCAAATAGTATTTTGATGATAGTGATTAGAAGTGATAAACAGTCTTTTCTGGCTCAGTAATGATGGATTATACAGTACAGTCAAACGAACGCCACTGAAATTGGCCTGATATTAGATACCCAGAGCGTTTGTTTGCAGACTTGTTGGCTCTGATTGTTATTATGCTTGTCTTCCATTTTAACTACAGTTCATTTCCAGGGAGCAATTTCTACTGTTTTAAAAATCAGTCTGTACATGTTGTACCTAAAAGCAAATGATGAACATTTAGAGAAGGGAAGTAGCACGGGTATATTGTCAGAAAAAAACACAAAACAAAACAGCCATTTCAGCAGAAACTGTTCCTGACAGTAAAAACTTAACTGTAAGCAGCCTGGCAGCAGAGAGGGGGGATGTTACAAGGCTCAGCGATGCACCTCAAAGGAGGAAAACAAACAAACAAACATCCCTAATTCATAAAACTTATTTTCATTTGTGATTATAGGTAATGCCAGACTGCAAATTCTTCTTGGCTTGAAAAATCCAAAAAGTGAAACCGCAAGGAGCTTTGACTGAGTAAGCTAGCATCAGGTAAACTGTTTTCCCACCTTTGAGATAACAGAACAAAAAACCATAGTCTTTTTAAAATGCCATCTATATGATTCTGTACGAATAGATAGTACCAACCTACAAATATTTGGGTCATACGAGTTGGATCAGTCATGTCAGAGTTACAGTGACCTGATTCGGCCTGTTTTATAACTTACTGACATTTCTTTTATCCACAACAAGGGTGTAACGCCTACCTGAGACTTGATCTGCTCACTTTTTTCTTTGATGTTCCTCACTCTGCGCCAAGGGTCATAGTGCTGGCAGACATGCTGTGGGGTATGAATGATTTAAAGCAACAGGTGAAAGTCTTTAAATGAGCGTATTTACTACCACCTTTCAAGGACTCTGTATCAGCTATGCTTGATCGTATTGCATGAGTGTTCTCAGATGCACTTTCCATTGTGTTGCTGTTTAGTGGCGTGGTCATATTTCATGTAAGTTAGCTATTCCGTGAATTTCACATGCTCATCCTGTAAAGCTGGACTTGTGCGGATGGTCAGTCTCCCGGGCTTTCATCACTCAATAAGGGACAGATGCACTTTAGTGTTAAGCAAACTAATAGCATTTCCTACATCCCCATGAAAATACATCTGCCTGCATCTCATCTGCTTACACTTTCTTTATCATTTACTTCTGTCACCTCCTCCTCTCACCGCATGAGTCTGAAACCGTAACTATATCTTAGACAATTTTGTTTCAAAATCGTTTTATTTTCCTTCCTTCAAAACTTTTTCTTAAAGACCACCTCTTCTAAAGCTATGTTAGTCCATAAAGCACTACTTGAGGCATGGTATGGCCTTTAGCTGGAATTCCAGCACCAGCTTCCCATCAAAGACTCCTCATACTCACAACTGAAACTTAGAAGAAACCCTGCTCTTACTTTCAACCACTTCCCAAGGTGTTACTACTGCATGACATGCTGTAATGACTGCAATTGCAACTGTGCAAAAATGTATATACATCTCAACCAAATAAAAAGCAATAACTGCACAGTCCCCTAATGCAAGGGCAAAGAACACTGGGGACTGTTTGCAAAGAACACTGGGGACTGTGAAGTGCAAAGAATGTCAGTTATAGGTCAACAGTAAATTTAATTATATTCACTAAATAACAAACAGAAGTAACTGTAAGAAAATGAAAATATGCTCTCTGATCTGATGCTCCAGTACAGATAATGTATATACTCTGCTAGGAAACTAGAATTCTTCCTTCTCTGCTTCCATTTGATTTATCTCATACCAGAATGAACTTACCATGCAAAGCAAAGACTAAACAAAAAGAAAACTTCTTGGTATAAATTATTCCAAGGTAAGAGATGGTCAGTCAGGATATCCTTTCTGAGAGACACGATACTCAGTGCAGTAGGAGCAAGATCTATTCCTGATGTTGATAACAGAAGGCAGTGAACTGAATGGGGAACGGATCACGAATAAGGCAACCTCAGCTCTAACCTAGGCTACATCACTACTTAGTTAAGGAGTCGTCCAAAATACTTTACTACTTAATGCTTTTTTCCCCACTGCAATTTGCTTCAAATACGTAGCAAATCAAATTAGGCATATATGTCCTTAATAGTTCTAGTAGCCTCAAAAACAGATGAGATCACTCAAATGCAGGGTACAATGCTGCAGCATGTCAAGAATTTAACATATTTGCATGCTCAGATACAAGTAAATCACAAGTAAATAAATATTTTAAGAACTAAATAATTAAAAGCTTTAGAAATTAAACACAATCAGCTTCAGAATCCATTTGCAGATTGACAGCAATCAGCACCTACAAATCCTCATGGACATAAAACACTGAAAGGGGAAGAGAATGTTTTCAGCAATAGCTGATGTCCACATCAGCAACAAAAACAGTCTCTGAGCACTGACATCAAGGAGCATTTGATGTGAACAAAGTGACACCGTGTTTCATCAAAGGTTAATGAGTACAGCAGTTCTGTCAGCAATATATTAAGACAGCAGTGTCACTGTTCGTCATACTTGGTGAGTTCCAGGCAGACTGCAAGCATTGACATTTGTGGATTTGTTGGGGTTTCTTTTACCTCCCAGGTTCAGTAACTTTAATGTGACATGTTATTATTTCACCATAAGCAAATCTTAACACTTTTTCTGCCAAATAAAAATGTTTTTGTAAGCCTGGAGCTTGTGCTGACTGGAAAATTAAGAGGCTTTTCTCAATAAATTTTGTTTAACTAACAAGAAAAACAGAATAATGTAATAAAACATCATTAGGCAGTTTTGCATTTTCAGTTTTCTAATAAAAAAAAAATCTGTCAAAGATTTTATTTGTTTTGGAAAACACCATATTACCTAAATGCTTTCTGTTCAAGCAAAATGTGTTTGTAGAACTTTCAGATAAGACACTTTATTCAGAACTGTCCATTGAAATCAGTGGAGACATGCATAGTAACAGCAATAGGGAGGCAAAGAAACAACAGCAGTGAAATGCAACACAAACTAAGGTCAGCACTCAGTGCTCAAATTTTCCAGTTAGATTCAGTACTGCTGAGCAGAATACAGTACTACAAACCAGCTTCTGAGTTTTCTGTCAGTATCATGGAAAATTATTATGTGGCTGAACCAGCATTTGATTCCAGGACACATTAAATATGGCCAAGATGCATGAATAAGACTCTGGGATCTGGATCTTAGATGCAACAGCACTTGCCACATTCTATCATCCAAGTTCGTAACAAGTAATAGCTCACTTCCTTAATGAGGAATACCTTATCTTTCTTTAACTGTGTAGAGGATGTGGACAACACTTCATCATCTCACATGGCTCCGGCTTCCAGTATCCAAGGAAAGGAAATTCCTTCTGCTTGGGATCTTCCCAGGTGAGTTAGAAGTCCCTGTAGCCTTAGCAAGTCCATGGTGTTATGTGGTGTTTACTGTGCTAGCATTTAAGAGTGGTGCTGGTACTGTTGCTGAAAGTGCTTCTGAGTCCTGCTATTAGCAAATCATGGCTATCTTCAAAGGCTGCTATTCCTCTTCCTCTGAGGATTGAACGATTCGTTTGAGACAGTTTATTTCTGCGACCACATTTGATTTGCACAAACCAAACTTCCAGCTCAGTTGGTATCTGGTTAGACAAACTTTAACTGCAACAGCCTATTGCACAAAGATCTTATTTACATCATTATACATCTGCATTTCTCAAGGCAACCTGAGCTTTATGGAAGAATGACAGAAAACATGCTTCAAATAGAGTTCCAGAGGCCATCAGGTTTTCTTATGCCACTCCTGAAAGAGATTTGTGTCACCCTGTTCTCAAAAACATGTAATGACAGAGGTCTCTCCTGTTCCCTGTACAACCCATTTGACCTTTGCAATAAAAAGCTTCTCTCTCCTCAGCAAAATATCTGGTAAAAAGCAATGAAGATTTTAACTGATATCCTGCCTGCTACGTTCACACATAGAGCAGTCCCATTTGTGTAGAAAATATTATTCCTTCACTTCTTGGCTAGTATCCCACGCTATTTGTTAAGGACGTGGATAGCTTGGAATTTGGAAATACTGATTTGGTAGATCTGCTTTCTGGTTTTCAAAGCAAATGGAATAAAGAAAAGCATGACTTTTGCCCTGCTTTCCCTAAAGCAGTCCTGAACAATCATGCTACGCAAGGCTGTCCATTTACTCATTCCACTCCCAATAGCAACTTCTGATCCTGTAGGTCACTTTCAGCCTGATTTGACAGGAATTAACAGTTCAAAGACTCAGTTTCTGAAAGATTTGTGGAAAAAAGGCAGCCAACAAAGAACAGTGACTCCATCTGAATCAGAATAAGCAGACAACACATCAGACTTCTTTACTTTTCTGAATGAGACTTCACAAAATGTCTGTTCTGCAGGACAAGTTTTGACTGAAGCTTGTTCTGTATTAGAGCTGAACTAGACTAAAGTATTTACCAGACTTGTAAGTTCCAGAACTCCTGGATCCATTTATATTAGCCTGGAAAATATGTTTGCCACGATATAAAATTCTCAGTGAATAGAGTTATTATTCGTTTCTGAGAGGCTCCTTTCATCAGAAGATCTGAAAGCACGTGACAAAGAAGGCCTTGAGTGTTATCTCTGTTTTATGAACTGAAGAACAGAGAGGGGAAGCACCTTGCCTGAGGTCAACAGATCAATGACAAATCCAGGTGTCCCTCAAGTAGCTCACGCAGTTGTCCATGCTGCTTCAGGCACACCTGAAACAGAATCAGATAACTTATTCTACTATCCTAGTTTTCCCCCTATAGGCTTGGAACTCACTTGGTGTTGTGATCTAAGCTACTTTTACACAACAGATGTGAACTAGCAGAAAAGGGTCTGTTGTTTTGTGTTTTTTCGTCTTTTGCAGAAAACAGAATGTTCACAGATTTTAAAAGGTACACTTGGATGAGCATGCAAATGTTGAGATAATTCCTACACCCAGTAGTCGCTTTTGAAAATTCAGTTCTCTATGCCTTTGAGTTAACAGTGGGATCTCAAGAATCATCTCCAGCCACAGCAGTTCTTGTATAGTTTTGAAGGCAGAAACTCTTGCTGCATTTCAGGCTAAATTTACCATAATTGTGCATTTGCTCTCACTCAGTCACGCAACCTCTGTACATTCAGAATCTCAGTACGTACACTGTAGGAGATTATGTAGCCTAACATACTACATTCAGCTATACTAAAGAAATCTGTTCCATAATCAATGCCTATTCCCAAGGAGTGTCTAAAATCAACCTGTTCAATCTTTTAGATACTCATACTTAAAATCAGATTTCAAGCAGGATCCATGGTTATTTTACTAGAAACATTTCTATTATTTCAGACAAATCCATTCAGTGTAAACAACCATGAGTAAAATTACTAAACAGTGTTCCCTCTGCTAAATATTAGCAACAAACAATGATTCATTTGAAAGAAGACTTCCAACTGCAATTCTGTCCCAAAAACTAAATAAATGAGGTGCTAAATGCACTGAATCCCACTGATCTCTCTAATATGTTGTACCACACAACTGCACTTACAATTAAATTAATCGACAGCCTCCCTCACTACCACAAGTAGTCCTTCTGATATCTTCACTTCAGTAATGCAGATTTGAAGGGTCTTAAAATGGTGGGATACAGCCATTGAAAAGAATACTAAGTGGAACTTGGGCTTTAAATCTAGATTCATATATTTCATTCTGGTGATACCAAAATCCTGATTTTTCCTGTGCCTTCAGCAACCCTGGTATAGAAATGCTAAAATTAGTATTGTTTCTTTGAGTCTCATTGAAGCAGGTGACCCTCCTGTCTGAGTCAAGCATTAATCAAACCTAGATATCCAGCCAGCATTTTGACTACAAATGTGATGCTACACTACAGCTATTCAAAACTTTTAGGCATACACACTCAGCTACTTCTGCATGGATGTTTTTATTTGACTTGTTCATTGTAGTTTTGGGCACTTCTCTAGTGAAACACTTCATCAGATGTTTAATTTTCATCATGTAAGTATCCAAGCCATCTTCTATAAAGCAGTGCTGCTGCAGAGCACAGTCTTTTTCCACCTGAAGTACAAAAAAAGATTTCAACGTGAACCTATGCCTTGCTCTGACATGAAAGCCTTGTGCTAGTTACAGAACCGGAGCTATTGGTAGCAGCCACCTTCTAAATACTGCTGGATAACCATGATCGATCATTTAATAACCATGAAGTCCTACGTTCTCTGCTAAGGGAGACACTAGTAGTTTTGAAGAGGACTTTTCTCCTTTTAGGAGACTGAAGCAGTTTCAAATCATGTACAGTTTTAAAAACAGTACAAATAAACTGCAGAGAAAACAGAAGAAAATTAAGGTTTGTTCTCTGCGATGTCAGAGGAATCACAGCAAAACCTCCTAAAATGAAGGACTGTACCAAACATGGACATAATAATATTCTGAAAACAACAGCACACAACAAGTATCTGTTTTGACATGTAATAGACAGAAATACTCTGATTTCAATAAAGAACATACAATGCTAATTAGGCAGGAGTTGAAATTAGTAAGGGGGGAACTCTGTGGGGATTAGAGCAAAGTCTGAGAGCTTGAATTTACAACAGGGGTGATTTTAGTGATTTTTTTTTGTGGGCTAAGATTAATGAAAGGAGAGCAAGAGCCAATGGAACACAAATGGAAACCAAATTAATTAGCCCAAGTGATTTTTAGATACATAATCAGTTTCAGAGTCTAACACTTATTGCTTTCAATGGCTAATTAAAGCACTACTTAGGATGTTAAGGATTATATGTTTACTTGAAAGAAAGTAAGAATTCAGGATTTGGATTACTTCTTTGATCATTTAGGGTATGGCATTACATCCTTTTTTGCACATGTCTAAATGGGATGGCTCACATGAGTAAGGTTAGGTTAGTCATGCGCGTGTGCGATGGCTGAAGTCTTCATAAACGCAGCAGGGAACTTTAGGACTGAAAGCCTAAATCTGCAATTTTTGCTTAACAGAGGAACTCCCAGGCTGGGAAATGCTACAAGTCAGATGATCTGTCAGGCAGGCACAGAGACAGTGTTACTAAATGTGTACTCCTGATGAATATGGATATGCTACACAAGGTTATATACATTTGCAAGGTTTTGCTTTTAATTTGTATGATGGATATGCTACATATAAAAAAAGCTTAGAGCTGAATATTCAGCTTTTATTTGCAGGCTTAGGTCCCATACTGAAAAAAAATGATTCCACAAATCAGTATAGTTGCTATCTAAAAGGAGATATATGAGCTACAGAAGACTATGTCAAATCTTTCACTCCATTTACTTTCAATTTAAAAATACAGTTGAATCACAGTTAAAGTTTCATATAACTATAAGGTCTACTCATATCACATATGTGTATAGCACCAAGAGCAACACAGCATCCACTAAAATGCACACTACAACTTGTCTACTTTCTGGTGTAGTAACTATTTCATTTCATTATTATTATTATTATTTCCTCTTTTTACATATTCAGGTCTTTGAGACTTACTTTAAATTATGAACTTATTTTTTTTTTGAAGCATGTAATCTGAGACTTTTTGGAAACCAAATAGCATGTAGCCAGTTATATCCTTAACTACTCTGTGAGCTCCCTTCCAGATTTTCCAGATGTCTGGAAGACCACAAAACAATGCAATGTGCTATATAGAACTTGACATTCTTCTACATCTTGTTTGCACAGAGCTAGGCACAAGGAATCCTCATCAATGATGAAGGCTGAATTGAGAAACATAAATAAGAGTAAAAACTGTTCATATGCCATTTCCTTACCATTAGCGTGCTGTGAAATATCAGGCAAATCTATTTGGCAAATCACTGAAAATCACTTCCAGTAAATACCACCATCTTTAGAGTAATGACAATTGCTTGTTTAATATTCCTCATTTTAAACCTGTGAAGTAGCTGGACGGGTCAATTCTTAGGAAGGCTTTTCCTCCTCTCTGGATACAAAAGACACTAACTGCTGACTATGACAGAGAGAAAAGTTATTATTTCGACAAGACAGATGACTCTAAATCAGTATCCTCTGCTGAAGTGCTTGACATGCAACTACATGATCAGTATTCACAGCCATTATTTATACTCAGTCAAACAGATTTTCAAAAAGCTGCAGTATGCTGTTTTTCTGAGTTCTGGAACACAAGAGGAGGAAAGTGGGGCTCAGAAGACTCCAAAATAAGTTCACTCAGTAATATCATGACAAAATGAGTATGTGTTGTGCCAAACACAGCTCCTTCTACCTTTGCTAAGCTGGCAGTAACAACCCATATGCAACTACTTTTCATTATAAAGGCAGTAACTATGAGATTTGACAGTACAGTAAGTATTGTGCGCTTCCTTCCTCGCATTAACTCTTTTCTTATCTCATACAATCATAAAATCATTAAGGTTGGAAAAAAAAAAACTCTAAGATCATCTGGTCCAGTTGTCAATCCATCACCACCATGCCCACTAAACCTGTTCCTCAGTGCCACACGTACACAGCACGTGAACACCAGGGATGGTGACTCCACCACCTCCCCGGGCAGCCTGTTCCAATGCCTCAACACACTTTCTGAGGGAGACTCTACCCTTCAGAGACTGCTCTTCTGTTATTCTACTGACTCTGCAGGCAAGTAGATTTTTAACTGCAAGATTATCAGTAAGAGACACAAAAGCATCTATTTGCCTACATAAGCAACTATTCTAATGGTAACTGCAAATACGTGGAAAATTCTATGCTTATTATTGACAGTGTGCTGAACTCCCACAGGTTCACAGTCGTACATGTGGAATACAAAATACCTCCAGCTCTCCTTAGCCATCAAGGTGTAATGTTGGCATATTGCCTAAGAGGGCACTTCCGTAGTTCCAATCCCATCCCCATCTGTCAGGAGTGTATGGACAAAATACAGATTACAGGTATCCAGCAGAGCATGCAGAAAGAAAACTTTGTGAAAAACAAATTAATTTAAGTGAAGATTTATTTGACTTTGAAAGTAGGAGATGGTGGAAGGTCACAAAAAAAAAAGAAAAAAAAAACTGCACAATTAGGCTTTGTTTTCTCTGTTTGGACATTCCATCTGTCCTCAAATCTTTGAAACCTTGCTTATGATGAAGACAAGTTACAATGGAGCACAGGTGATATAAGCTGGTGACAGACAAGGTCCAGAAAGGAATTTTATAAACTGAAATACATTTTATCTAGGAAATCAGTGAAGAATCACTCTACAAAATAATTCAAACCACGTGTGAAGTGAATAAAATTGGGCATTTGTACAACTGAAATTCTAGTCAGAAGTTACAGGAATATACAGAAATTATTTATCTTGCTATTTACTGAATAATTTACTGCATTTTCTTCTTGGATATGCACTGCCATGTGCCAGGAGAGGAGCCAAAGCAATGCAGACTGACTGGAGGTTTGAACACAGGGCTGCTTGTGAGGCCACATGTGAGACATGCAAGTTACACTACGCTTTACTTTTGGCATCTAACAAACTTGTCTGACTGAACATACCTGCCAAAAATTACATTAGCAATAAGGTATCTTGTGTATGTGCCAACAAGTTTCCCTTCAAACATGGAAATAACTTACCCCACGTGTCTGGCCTTCACTCATGTCTTGAAAGCTGAGACATATCTGCTGCAAATTAATTTGAGTTTTTGCTTTGGATGAAGGGACCAGTCTGCTAACTTGATGGGATTTGGAGCACATAACATAAGAGGAGAGGCTAAGAGAAATTGGTTTGTTCACTTTTAAGATGAGAAGTTGAATGGAGATCTTATGTTTTTTTCATCCATCCAGTGTGCTTTTAAAGAAGAAACAAGCAAACTTCTGGAGACACACGGTGAAAGCAAAGAGGCAACAGACATAAGATGCAGCCAAAGAAATTCCAACTTGATATTTGGATATTTTTTTTTCCCCACTATGAGGGTGGTCACAGACTGGAAAAGGAGCCTAGGGTGACAGAGGAGACTCCATCATTGAAGAACTCCAAAACCTGAGCAGCTCTGAGCAACCCACGTTGTCTTTGAAACTGGATCTATTTTCAAAGTTGGTCCTGCTCTACGCATGGCTGTTGGGCCAAGCAGCCACCAGAGTCCCCTTCCAGGTTAAATTATCCCGATTCTCTCAAAGGGAGCTGCTGCAATGCTACTCCCTTAGAAAAGTGTCTAATAAGAAACAGGAACAGAGCTTAAGAACAGCAATAAAGGATCAGCTTCTATATGATTTTCTGTAGGTCTCATACACCAGTGGGGCATTAAGAAGTATTACTGGGTTGAAGATTTGCCTCATAATTTGTTGTATATGCTGTCAATGCACAAAAAATTCTTTAGTTTTACAGTCTCCAATGACAGTTACTCCATTAAAGGATGATACTTCCACAGAGAAATCACTTTACAAGAAAAGGAAGACGCAGACTTTGTTTTTTTTTCCCTTGTACTGATCCTCCCTCTTCACGCTTGCACTGCACAGAATAGTTCTTTGTGTGTACATGTTGGTTTCTTTTTTCGTTTTTTGGTTTCTTTCTTAAATATTCCTAAAAAGCTTCCTAGTGTTAGAACTAAAAACAAACAAAGAAAAAAACCAGACAGGATCTGAGCTTTATTATTATCAAGGATCTGTAATCTGATCCCCCCCAAAAACAGGAGTTTTGTTTAGAATTAGCTTGGATTCCAAACAAACAAGTGAAGAGTTGGAAGATGCTCTTAAAGCAAATACAAACAGCACATTGAATAGGTACTGAACTCAATTTGGAGATCTTGCACAGATACCCTAAAAGGACTTTAGTCTAGATACTTTGTTTTTCTCTTCCTTAGTCTTCCCCTACAAAAGCAAATTTGCATCACCTTTTTGCCACTCTCTGACAGTTTGAACATTCAACAGGAAAAGAGCTCTGTCCTATTACAGCACATGCCCCAACGCAGTCAAGTGACTGAAAACTTGAAGATTCTGCTAATGTAATGACCAGAAATAAAGAGAAAGAGCAAGTACTCCCTTGCAAACATACTCTTGATTTTGCTTAATTGAAAAATGATGGATTTTTGCATGGCCAAGACTTTTCTAACATCCTTTCACAGCACATGCTTTCAATTGTTGGTGCGGCGCAGACTGTGTCCATGAGCACACAGTAAGGATCTCCTTCCTCCAGTGACTGTAAGGTAACTTCAGTTACAAGAAACAACAATTCCTATCTCTCACGCAGATCCACATTTAGAAACACGATCCCATACGATCTTTGTTAGGAATGTGATGGAATCTAAACTAGTGCACCAAGAGCAGAAATCTGACACACTAGGACAGAGTGTGCTATTGTACAGAGCCACGTTGTCCTTCTGAAGAAACATTTGTCTCTTCACAGTTTGTATAGGTTTGTAGAGCTGAGTTTGTACATATTATTATATATCACATGCAAATACTCTTTGCAAAGTATAAATCTAAGTAATTTAAATAAAGATGAAAGGTAGAGCAGGTACATTATGGAAGAGAGGTGGTTTTTTTTCTTCACAGTTTTGCTTCCTAGTGTTTGTTTTTAGAACATTCATCTGCAGACCTTAAGGTGAAGAGATTTCCCAGCCCCTTGTAGAGCAAGCTTTCTTCTTGCCTTTGTCTGCACATTCCTAGACATTTTATAATCCAACTATGACATGCTATCTGCAAGCAGTGGCTACAGAAAGGGCCTGCCTGCCAATGTGTCCTGACTAATGTAAAAAGAACAAATCCTCCATTGTTGCCCATGTGCCATATTTCAATACAATAAAATCACTGTCTTCTATATTGAAGGTTACTTTTGTTTACGATTACAATGTTTATTTCTTGCTGTGAGACCATAACTATGCATGCTCTTTCTTCTGTTAAAATACAATTTGCAGCCTCACCCTGTTAATCCTTCTTCCACCCCCCGCTCCCTTCTTTACAGAGCTCACAGACAGAGAAGGAAAATACTCCTCTATCTACATAAAGTACGTATGTATGACTCTCACGGGTTTTTGTTTGTTTGTTAAGTATTAATAGTCAGGTTATAAAGGCACGTCTGTCGTGACAGCATCTGAACATAAAACCATATTTAAGTGCCTGTTTTGCTTAAATTTAAGCAAGTGGGTATTTCCACTGAGGCCAACTTAAATAGCTGCATACTCCGTTACGCTGGGATGCTATTGAAAGTGCCACGAAAATAAGAAGACCTAGCTTTCATCCCTGTTTCTCCCACTTGATCTATAACTCTGCAGCAAATCTCTTTTCCTATTCCGTGCTTTCCAACCTGAGACAGAACATACTGTGTGACATTTTTTCAAGGTGCACTGAAATTCAAGGATGGATCATTTCAAACACATTATCTATGCAGATTAATCATGTCTACGACAAATAAATATTTTCAGTGTGCTGGTCTTTCTATTTGAAGGACACAGTCAACTGGAGAACAACACTGCTTTCAGGTTTCCATAATGGAAGAGTCTTTTCACAGCTTAGTGGCACACACAAGAGTTCTGCAGACAGAAGTACCAGAGGAAGCTAAGGAAATCTTCCTCCATGGGCCTGCTCCTACCCCTTGGGCTTGATACCCACCAAGAGAAGACATGACTACATGCTTGCTGCTTACTAAGTACAATTTTCTTTTAAATAACACAATGCTATCAGACAAACATGAAGCAAGTCAAACTCTCCAGTGCTTGTAACGATGCTTGTAACAGACTTAATCCCATAAGAAGTGCTCTCTAGTGCAATCAGCTGCTCCAGAAAGTGCAGGATGAGGTAATGTCAACACGCGTCCCACTGAAAACCTACTCCCATTCGACTCCTGCGAGAACAATAAGTTCTCTGCAGTTTCCCATGGGAGTGATAAGTCTCGTCTCCCTGGAGCGGTTATTGATAAAAGCATGGCTGGGGTCAAGACGAACGAAGGTAGCTGCCAGGTCCCACCCCCTCACACAATATACACTTTGTCTAATGTGCTGTAGAGCAATACAAACTACAATATCTTTGAAGTAAATATTTGACTAGTTAAGTAATCATGCTGAAAGGTTCCCTATCTTTATTATACCAGAAAGAAATTCATAAATCACCTATGTTATATCTTTGAAGAAATTTCCTCTACTGGGGCAGCAGGAAGTCATTTTCAGTTTGTGAGCTGGAGTAAAGGAGAGGAAGGAAAGGCGGTAAACCACAGGGTTCTGTATTTTTTTATTTTTTTTTTCAAATCAGGTAACATTAATTATTTGCTGATGCCACAAAGATTTCTAACAGGTCAAAGCCAACTGCATATAAAAGGACAGGTGTGTTACCGCTCTGAGTGCTCATTTAATAAAGATAATATCTTTACTGTAATGGAACAAAGTTCCTCACTTCCTGTTAAAGATGCCCATGCAATACTGGTGCAATTTAAACAGACATAGCTAAATATTGACTGTATGTGGAACAGCTTTCATTCTTGAGCCCTGCACATGATGTACTTTAACAACAAAAGTCTGTGCCGCAACAACTGTCAAACTTCAGTCACTATGCAGAAACAGGATAAAATTACGAGTCCCTATCTGTCTTTGCTTTTTCCACTTCTGTTTACAAGAACAATTAGATTCACAGTTTCAAATGAAGGCATTACTATGACAATAATTTGCTTGGATATATGATGGGAAAATACACAGCAGCTACATCTCAGCTCTTTCTGCCTAGCTCTGGACGTTAGTTATTAACTATTGAAGTAGAGTAAGTAAAACCAAAAGACAATTCATATACATGAAGGACTGAACCAAACAACTCAAAGGCTTTCTAACAAAATACCTAATATTTGCTTTTAGAAATGTTGTTCCTGAGTGGCTTGAAAACTGCAATTAAAGTAGGTGTTATTATTAGTTTGTATGACCCTGTTTGCTGACTACACTGTTCATGCAGTTAAATTCACATCTAGAAAGACATGGACCTAGAGAGACAAGAAGTTTTAACAGATTGGAATCCATAACCTTATTGCTCTAAGAAACAAAATAACAAGCATGGCACACAAAGCATGGTACATGAAGCACGGCTGTTTCAGTTCCTAGTCACAAACAATAAGGTTCATATTTGACATTCTTTCATTCTTGTATCTTAATTTGCCAGCCTGGCTTTCTCATTTTCAGATATCAATGGCTTTCTTGTTTGCTGTTCTGACATTCAAAACTGTGTTTGAAATTAGTGCTTCTGTAACACTGATGCTCATTACTCATTCATAATTTGCTCATTCATAATTTGCATAATCTGCTGTTGGGTTTTTTTTTCCCTCCTAAACTGTCACTTATCACTCCATGATCACTTCAGCATTATCCAATCCTTTCTGTCCTCTTGTTTTGCCTTGTGCAGGATCACAGTTTCCACATTGGATCCTTCTACCTTGCATCATTCAATTTCCATGATGAGGCATACGAACTCATAACTAGCTGACTGTCAATCATATTTCATCTAGGTTGTTTTTTGTTTTCATTCAGCATAATCTTGGATTTTAGTGCCACATAAATCACTGAAATAACTGCAGATACACAATCTATTAACTGAAGAAGCCCTCCTCTAGAGAAAACTCTGCCAGAACTACATACAGAATTACAGTCAGGCTTTGTTCTGTTGCACAGATTTACAGATTATATGACAGTAAAAGAACATGAGGGCTAGCCTCTATAATTTTCCAGGTTAATGCTGAGCAAAGTTAAGGATTAGAAAGCAATATTCTAAATGTGCAATTCTGAAATAACCAGTATTTAGGCAATTGGTACTGTTATTACTATTAAGGCTGGCCAGAAACGATAAAGAAGATGAGTTTGTAGCTACGAGTAAAAGTCGGTGAAAACTGTGCCATCTTCCCTGCACATTATTTTAGAGAGCTTTGCTGGAATGAAGTGTTGCAGCAGAAGGATAAACCAAATCACCAAATACACTCAAATTAAAAGCAGAGATACGAGTAATAGGCACTATCAGTTCAAGCTTCAAATCATAGTGCATAAGCAGAGAATGGGGTCAGAGGTATTTGCAGTCTATTTATTCATTAACTGTACTTTTCCTAAAAGACGGAAATATGGGTAAAAGATGGGTACAAATAACTGGGGATGAAAAGCAGGAAACATGGTTTTGTTTTGAACAGAACAGAGATTCTCTTCCTCTGTTGAATTTCGGTTCATTCATACAACCATACACAAATTCACCATTAAACAGTTAGGGCCATGACAGGATCTATTGACCATGGCGATCAAAACATAGCTTTCTTGTATGTGTGCGCAGTACATCAAAGCTGTGGACAGGAAAATGGTGCCATTGAAAACGATTTAAACATATATATAAGAATTGTTCTCACATAAAAGAAGAGAATAATTAGTCTGAAAAACTAGACGAAAAGAATGTTCCTTTAATTTCCCAACGTGATCTAAGAGGCACCCCGCAACCCTCATTAGATCACGCTCAGGGGCACGTAACTGCAGGGCATCTACAAATCACTGAGTCAGGCATTTTGTTACAGAAGAAACAACATTTGAACTGAAAATAATTAGTTTATGGACTTAATTCAAAAATTTCCAACCTTCTTTACTTGTGAAATAAAATTGCATGGGAATGCATTAGCCACGAACACCATATTCCTCACTTTCCCTTTTTTACATAGGTCATACACAATGTTTGGTTTACAATTTGAAAAGACTTGTAGATCATTTAAACATAGCTAACCATCAGGAGAAGCAGAGGATAGCTTTAGATGGAAACACCTCAGCCCTTGGTAAGAGTGCCTTCCTTCCTTTATCTTACTGAAGTCAAGAACAGAGGTAAATAAACACCTCAATATACAAAGGCTAATGTTCCTAATAACAATCATGAAGGAACTGCTTGATTGCTGGTGACTTTGCTAAGAAAAATAGAACATATACAAAAAAATCCCCACATCTGAAGTCTCATATTAAAATATCTCACATCACACTGTAGTCAAGTGCTCTGCTTATCTTCCTTTTATAATTAATAAATGAAGAATTGGTTTGAGGTTTCAGAATGTTCAGCAATTTTCATTATTAGCACAGCAAGTAATTAAGAAACAATTACAAAGGCAAACAACAACATGAAAGAGCAAGAGTAACTCTATTCCTGTCAGTTCCAGAACCACAGTTTTAATGTTTACACTCAGTCTGTTCCCAGAACGCTCACATATTTGACAGATCTATTGGGATTTTATCAGGTTGATGAAAAATTACTTTCTGATGTTGATACAATTGATTGTTTTCTACATATTCATGTACTGTTGCTACACGGTTCTTGCCAACATCTTATAAGGCATAGTACTTACTCAAACAAATTAGCATTCACAGTGCTATTAGTTCATTAAAAATGACTTTCTGCAGAAAGATTGATCTATGTGATAATTTCCAGAAAATTGTTCCCATAACAGAAAAGAGAAATCAGGAGAGACTGAATGGGAGACAAGCCAAGTTCTCTTATTGTTGGCCTCACTATAAATCAGTCTTCTGATTTACAGTCAACTATTTCAGACTGGTACTCCTTGCAGTTTAGTACCTGGGGATGATAAGATGCAGAAAGAAAGCAAATCTTGCTTAAAGGATTTGTTCTTCTCACTTAGAAAACGCATGGACTTTTGGAAATGTATGTATGCTTATTTCCTCTCATAGAATAAAAAATACTTATCACTAATACATCAATCATAGTTTTTCAGGTACTAAGTAGAGATGAGTTGAGAGAAGATTGATCCAGTTGTCATTAATAATCTTGGATTACTTTGTTCCCAAATCTCAGCAGTCTTGATTTAAATTTCAAAATAAGTACAGAAACTGTTCTCAATATATGTTCATGACTGGGATGCAAAAATTAAGATCTTACTTCCACCTGACAACATCTCTGTGCCTCCTTAAATAACCTGCAACCTCAGTCAACAAATCTAAGATAGATTTGGAGCTCCCAAATGTGTATTAAGTTGGGAAAAAAAATCTAATTCCTCAATAAATAATAATAATAAATTGCTCATGGAATTTCACCAAGATTAACAGCAAACCACAAACGATAAATTGAGCCTCTGTTCCAATCTTCCACCTAGTTGGAAAATAAACCCAACTCTTGTTATTATTTAAATGGCCATAATACAGAACACATCACATGCATTTATGGAGTCTGCATAAGCCAAAGCAGGTGTTTCTGGCAGAATATAGGACAGCTCCAACCACTGGCAATTCAAGTGCAGATATAAACTATCAAATAAAAATGTGATCAATCAATTCTCAAGGCATCAATACTTGTCTTAGACAGGATCTAGTTTCTTATATAATTGACCGGCATGCTTCAACATAAGCAGGTCCGATATCAGCTTTCACATCATAGTAGAAATTCTAAACTACGCTCTGCCCAGCCTCCTGAAATACATAAGTTATCCAACACATCGGGCCTCTTTCAGTGAAATGCTTTCCAAGTAAATTTATTTCCCCATATTGCAACAACAGGTTTGCTTTGCAAAATTTAATCACAGCAGTGTTGCCCACAAAACTACATCCAGCACACTCTACTCCGTATTCCCACGCTTTTTTAATATTTTTCATATTTCATCTCTTAGTGCAGTCCTAATGAGAGCATATTGGAACACCACAGAACAAGGCTCATAAGAATGTGGTCTTGAAATAAAACATGGAACAGAAGGAGCATTGTATTACAGCCTCTGTTAATGTTTTAATGGTTGAGAGATTTCCAGCATGTTGGCAGTGTCAGGACAAACCAATTTAATAAATTATTAACACTAATCAAACATTTTTATGATGGCAGTCAAAACTTCCTTGGCAGTTAAGGTTAATTCTGTTGAAGTTTGACAAAGATGTTACTGTTTGATGGAAACCACGTTTAAAACTACAGCCTCCCTCCATTCAAAACCACGTGCTGCTCTGAAGAAATGGTTAAGCAACACATCTTGAAGTACAGAAAGAAACAACGAATGTAGGCAGGAGTGTGGTGTTCGCCGGCAGAGCAAGAGCTGACGAATGGTAGTGAAATGTAAACTGATTATAGCGTATATAATATGTCTTCCACAACTTGGATAAGGATAGAGACTGTTACTGAGAAGAGAGAAAGCTCAGACCATCAGAGAGAGAATGCTAAATCAACCAATTAACAAAATGTAGAAATTCCTGGCATTTGACAACAGGGATACAGAGGAAAATTAAGAACTTTGCCATTCTTTAGGTATTAAACTTTAAAATACCTTTCTCCCAGACATCCTTTCATTCAAAAGGCAATCAACAACAACATCTAGCCCTGCCAGTTAGTTTAAACCCAGCACAGCAGAAGCTAATGAGGGGTATGGATTAACAATACAATGTTTCTTAGGCCTCCCCTGGGGCATCCCAAGTCTATACATCATCAATCTACTGCAAATTGATGTAGTCAGCCTGTGACAAGGGTCAGGTTTCCAGGACCAGCTACCAGGCATGATCTAGTCATTTTGAGTTAACCAGACAAAGCCCTGTTCTGCTGAGCTCCGGCCACATAAAATTCACAGTTCCCCAGGCTTTTGGCAAACTGAAATAAACCGTAGGGAACTCTCTGTTCTCCTCTGCACCCACCTTGAGATCAGTGCACCTTTCTGCAGTGATACCGTTGTTATTTGGCTCTCTCATACACATGATGCCATCTTGGAATCTTCAGGTTCACAACCAAGAAAGGCATATGCTTACCAGTCAACTTGTTACTATTTTTTAACTCACTGTATGCTAATTATTTAGATTGAAAATAGTGATAAGAAGAAAAAATTGTATTTTTTCTCAGTATATGAGAACAGAGAGAAGAGGGAAAAGGTGCTCAATGATACAAGTCTCTAAAGAAGAAATGTTTTACTGGAGTATCACAAACTTTTGTTTTCCCACCATATTTTTACTGAATAATCACACACAGGATCTTGCTTTTATTCAACAGATTATGGGCCACCACTCTTCCAAATACTCTGTGAACTAGCTCAATGCATGCATATTTGCGCTGACATCTCTTAGCTTAGCTAAGTCAGTGGATTTCTATGCTAGCTCAGCAGTAAGCGTGCCTTTATTCACAGCACTGCAGCCTTGTCAGCTGCACTGAAAAGTATCCCTTAAAATGGGAAGGAACACAAGGAACTAAATACATAACACAGAGAAAAGTGAGTTGTTATGATAGTAAAGTTTGTACAGCCTCAGCTAAAGCAGGTAAGCCACTAGAAAGGCTTTCATTGATTTTAATGGTTTTGATGACATCCAGGCTCCTAGAGAAACTCAGCAGTAAGGTTTACATAATATCTATATACTTAGCAACACATGAACTTAATTTTTCCTAGTTCTTTCTGAAGGTAACTTTCATGGCTGTTAATATGTCTCAAAGTTTTCTAAAAAAAATGAAGCACCATATAGAAAAAATTGATTTTAGGATCCTGGCTTCCTGAAAGATGGCAGATTTCTGAGGCATACAATGCACTCAAGTTAACCTTAAACATTCATAGCTACTTGTTCACACCTCTGTTGGATTACACACAAGTAGAAAGCAGGCTTTTCTATCCATGAAGCAACTTAAATTTTAATTTATTTGTTACTCATAATATTGCTATAATCATATTTCAGAAATGCATTTTAGAATGTGGATGCTCACATAAGAATCTTTGTAACCATTACTTGGACGCTTATTTAAAAACAGACAAACAAACCACACCAAATCCTCAAATTCATGTTACGTTTTAACTGCTCCAAGTGGATGGCAAGCATTGAAAAACAGGCAAAAGAACTGAGCAAGCCACTTGTGGTATGAACATCTGATGAACATTTGCTCATATTTATTCATGCTAGCACACTGGAATTTCTCTATCAGGGACAGTCTTCCAAACACAACGTCATGCATATGAATGTGCACAAAAAGCAAATAAAAAGATGCATTAATATCTTTGAAGTAACTTTGTGGCTTTTATCTGATGGATGCCTGTAAATGCTTTGTTTCATTATTCACTCAAGTTTTTCACACTGCCAGCTAATTTCCACAAGGGAAAAAGCCTCTAAGCTGTCAGGCAACCTCAATTCTTGTTTTCCATTAGCCCCTGTGGGCAACAGTGTGGATTGAAGAAGTTTCTGAAAGACAACTGAATGTGCGTGTTCAAAATTTAAGCTCGTACTCACAAAATTTCCACAGTTTCTCAAGATGAGCCCCCGTTACTAGACTAGCCAGCAGTAACAACTCACCTCTTTTTTATATTAGTGAAATTTTAAAATTGACTGGGATGTAACCAATGGTTGGCTGGGGGCTGTGATACCGGGATTGTGATCATTTGCAAGAAACACAAAACAGATTTAGAAGTAGTATCGTAAATACTGAGAATTTATGAGCATTGAGAAGATAGAGAGAGGCAGACACAGGAGAGAGAGACCTATACTTTTCTATGACATTTACAGAGTTCAAAAAGCACTTGAATATCTTTGATATATCAGTATTACACGTTGCTTGGACCAGCCCAGTTCAACCAGTTGTTTCAAGTAAACATTGGGAAATCTGTGTGTATTTACCTGTGTGTCTAAAGGAATTTTGAAGGGACATGAAGGAAGTGCAGGAGTACCTGCACCCAACCTGTGTTCAGCAGCAGGTGGCCATTACACATATCTTTTTGAAGAAACAGTATTTTAAGACTTTTGAAGTTCCTCAGAGACATACTTTTCATCTTACACTTACATTTTAAAAAGTTCGTTAAAAAGTGTTCAGCTGGGTGTGTGCAAGTACACTTTTAAGTGCCTGTGTGATGCTTTAGGCACATAACCCATCAGTTAAAAGCAAAGTCTCAATTTAAGCTGATATGAGTAGAAGTTTGGACAAATAACAACTGCAGATCTTTCTTTTAGTATATTAT
Source organism: Aquila spilogaster (assembly GCA_024606505.1). Lineage (NCBI taxonomy): Eukaryota > Metazoa > Chordata > Aves > Accipitriformes > Accipitridae > Aquila > Aquila spilogaster. Next base: position 18,776,586 of record JANHGO010000027.1, on the reverse strand, counting down.
CACCCATAAATGATTCTACCTAATAATGCTGCAAGTCCTTCGATTTAATCTGTTCTACAGACAGAGCATGCATTCACATTGTTATAGCTGCTTAGTATTAGCGATACTACACAAACCAGGCATTTTTAGAATGGCCGATGATATATGAAGTAAACACATAACTAGAAATCAATATCATCACTTTATTTAAATAAAGATTCACCTGAAGTGATTTGTAAGCTTAAATTGCCTTCTCTTTATTTTTTTCCACTATTAAGCAACAAGAAGGAAAAGAATTCCCCCCTTTAGTGGAAGTATATGCAAAGATATGTTCACATCAGAAAAGAGATCTGTTAGAAATAGCTTACAGATATCACACTAGCTATCCATCTAGAACACTTGGCTATGCAGATCATTAAGATATACCAGAAGAAAGAAGAGTGCAGGTCTGCCTCTCCTAGTGGATGCAACCAGTGGCCTGTTCAAATCCTGCCTGCAAATGAAACCCCAGGCAAATCCGTCCCCTGAATGAGCTCTGCACTGCTGACCTCCATTTAAAATCTACAGTGCAGCTTCACCACTGCTGAGAGTGCTCATTAGCTTTGATCAGTAGCTAAGAATGGAGGCTAAAATCCTGAATCACAGCTGGAGGAAATTTAAATCATCATGTGGTCCTGACATTTTACCTATCATATCTGGTGATGGAGCACATCAGCACCAACCATCTAACCCTGCAGTTCCAACTGCTCTCTCCATCTACAGAGTTGTTACCGGTGTCAGCTTGCAAAGTGAAAGTCTTTTCTTCTTATGCTAAACCTGAAAACAAATGCTGTTCAGTTCAAGCCAGCTTTTTGAATAATAATAATAAATCAGACTGGTCTGACTGTACAGTATGCTGGAGAGACGCCATCTAACACTGCACGTGAAAGTTCACTATTCCCCTCTTAGAACAATGCTGTTCCTCTTCCCACTTTAAAGGCTTCTGCCCTTCTCTGCCTCTCTTCCCACCTATCTTTATTTGGCTGCTTTTCCAAGGGCAGACAAGAACGCCGAACAGTTCTCTGAATCTTTATTTTCAGAAAACAAAATCTCTTCCCCCAGCTAAGAGAACTGATGCACTCTGCTGGCTTCAAACTCTAAGAAACTCTTTGCTGAAGCAGCTGTTGAATAATTTATATTTCTTAGAACTGCACTGAGTATATGGACATTTTTGCTTTGATATATACAGAATAGTTGTTTTTCCTCCCTTTCCAATGCCATCTTGGTTTTCACTTAAAATTTCAAGGTAGGAAATTCTGAGAAGACTTCAGAGTCTGGGAAAATTATTTGGGTTTTGAAGAGAGGAGTGCAGTTTGTGAGGGTTTGTTGTTGTTGTTGTTAGCATTTCTTTTAATGTGAGGAAAAAAATCCTGGACAGCTTGTAATTAACAGCTCTGAAAAGCTAAAATTTCTTCAATGGCACCCAGCACGCCAAGCAAACCTACAAGAGATTCTTTAGCTTAACATGCCTGACGCTGGATACAGTGCCTCTAAATCAAAGCACGGCTCACACTAACAGTTGCAGTATGTTAGCTGCTGGATGGTTACTCTATGTAGAATTATAAAGTGACACAGCAGTCTGGTTGAAAAAAACATATGCCACGCTTTGATGTTTTTAACCACTAACTTCAAGAGGACCAACAGAGACCTTCCTGTTTTTATTGCAGCCTCTCTAT
>JANHGO010000027.1:18744087-18768714 GCA_024606505.1 Aquila spilogaster | reverse complement strand
GAGGGACGAAGAGGGACGAAGAGGGACGAAGAGGGACGAAGAGGGACGAAGAGGGACGAAGAGGGACGAAGAGAAGAAAATCTAGGAAGTTAACTCTAAGCACAATGCCTTCCAAATAAATAGAGCAGACAGAAGAGGAAAGATTTTACGTATGACTCTACCTTCAACAGCTGTGTCCACACAGGTGGGACCTTAGGACACTGAGGCTTGATTACACATAGCCTTGTTACGCTGTGAGTGGCAGCAGTGCTCAGTCCCCGCTGAGTCCTCCCATCTACTCTGAGACCTATCTGCTCCCTGTTCCTCACCGCTGTCTCCAAGTCAGAGCTGGCCAGGTCTGCACTGTGGCTCTCTAGTCCCCATCATCCCCTCCAATGTGCCCAGTAGCACCCCAGCAGAAGAGCAAGCTCCTCTCCCTCCAGGGATATCACTACCTCCTCACTTCTTACTAATAGATCATGTGCCTTTGCAGACCACAGACAGGAACAAATGCTGCCTGCACACACCTCTGCTGTGCAAAGAGTCAGACAGCCCAGTATGAGCTGTGTCAGCTCAAACAGCTGAACTTTTGAAATAAAAGTGAGAATTTGGTCTCTGTTAGAGTTCAGGTACAATTTCATCAGTTTAAACACAGCACCCAAGTGGACATTACCTAAATGTGTTCTGGTGCTACTCTGCCTGCTGGTGACAGCAGAGTTGTTCCTCCTTAGCTGGCCTAGACTGAAGACATCCAAAGGTACTGGCCTTTCAGTTTTCTCCCACAGCAGCAGATTTCTTCTGCAGACACCCCCTGTGTCCTCCTGCAGGCAGCCAGCCCCACCAATTTGCCGTGTCATCCTTCCACTTTCAGGTCTGCCTCGCAGGAGGCACGGGCTTGTACCCCTGTCTGGCATTTCACACCTGTGGGGCTTCCTTGGCACAGACTGCAGAGTGCACTAGGAAAGATGTGGGCTTCTCCCTCTGCAGTCTCCTTACTCTGGAAGCTGCAGAGACCTGCAAGCTCAGTACACACTACTCCTGCCAAAAAGCAAGCAGCGAGCAAGGAGACAAACCAACCCTTCACAGAGTGCCAAAGCCTCCCAGCACAGCTCAGCGTAAAGGGAAGGCAGAGATTTGTGGCTGTTCTGTTTTGTTTTAAACTAAACTGTTTGGGCCATCCATACCCCTTCCAGTTTTTGGTCTCATCCGAGAAAAACAGAGGAAATCAAACTACATGAGTAGAAGGTGGTTTTTAATCATAACCACTTTTTCCCCCAGAGACCAAAAGCATATGCTTGAATTAATGGACTCTTTCCATTAATCAGAAAGGGCCCAGGAGAGATGTAAGAGAAGTTAGGTTTTCCTCATCACACAAACTTCCTGCAGCTCTCTTCAGCAGCATCACATGGGGATGATGAAGCCATTTAGCCTAATAAAAGACCTGGCTGGAATCCTGGACTAGAATTTACATACATGTTAATATCTGGTTTTAGCATTCAGGTATGATTAACTCTTCTGTCCATTTTCACATGTTCCTCCTTTAAGATGCTGATAGAACACTTTAATGCTCAGTTCTAAGTACAAAAGTGGGACTAAATTTGAAACATATGCCACTCCAGCATGGCTTGCCAGGAACCATAGATGACTCTTTCCCCCATACCTAAATATTTTCAGATCCCATTCTGACATGTACAATTCTGTCTTCGCTAAAGGCACTGAATTTTATGTTATGGATTCTACTATGTAGGAAACACCTAGACACAATGTGACAGGATGCTTAGCCCTTTTTTCAGCTCTGGTCTTTACCATAGAAGTCTGTGGCAAATCAGACACTTAAACTTTTTCTGCCGTGTCTGAAAGTAAAGCCTTCACAGCCCTGCATAGCTGCAGAAGAGATGATCACGTGCTACTCCTCATGGGTCTGAGAATAATCAAGACTGAACGTGAAGGTATGAAACTATGAGATTTAGACACATTCACAAAGTGCATGTAAATGCATGAATGTACTGATCTAATTTTCAGAATAAAGAGAATTAACATCTTAAGTCTTAGAATACCCAGTCTCGAAACAGGTAGTATCCAATCAGCATTATTCCTGTAGCTAGTAAGAGCTCAAGGCATCTCACAGGTGGACAAGGAAATTCACATGCAAGTCTTCATCTTTCCTATTCATTCTGACAAATTCTAGCTGCATTGCCTTTCCACATGAATTATCACACTCTAGTCTCTATGACAATTATTGCCTCTCTGGAAGTACTAAGATGCAGGTATAAGTACCAGCATCCACTGAAGAACCAGAAAAGTCCCAGAGCTGATACATCTCACACAGGATAAAGGTGTGTGACTTAGGGTTGTGTTTGACCTGGGTGGGCAGGCTGACTGAACTTTGCTCCTGTTGATACCATAAGACATCAGGTTTTTCCCCACCTCTTCAAAGCTACTTCTGTAGGCCTGAGCAGTATGCATCACAAAGTAGGGCTCACAGGCAATCATGTTTCTAGAGCATGTAATCATGTCAAAAAAAGTATAATTTTCTTTATTGTATGATTTCCTGAGCTACTTCACCCTGTGAAATCTGGCACAAACAGAGAGAACCTAAGACTTGGGACTTTTTCCTGAGAGCTCAGGTGCCAGCCGTTATTTGTGTTCCTGTATGAATATCTACGGCATTATTCAAGATTGCAGAGAGGGTCAAAACTTTGACTCCACTGGTGGGAAATAGCTGACAGGGCACCAGGCATCAGGTTCCTTTCCAAATAATGCCACTTACCTGTCCCAAGACCTTTACGGATGTACTGTGCCCTGCAAAACTAATTTGTTCCCAGATCTTGTTGGCTGAAGCCATACAAGCTCTAGGGCAAGGACCACCGTGCCCCCCCCCCAGCTCTGTACAGTGCCTGGGACTCCACAGCTCTATTACAATGCAAGCCCTAATTAACAGCCCGAGCAGGCTTTGTGCAACAGTTGCCAAGACAAGTTCTTTGCCTTCCACTGAATCATTTGCCCTGCTTAGCTTTTTAAGTCTTTAAGTTCATAATTTATTGCAATGTACTAAGATTATCATAGAAATTTTAGAAGTGCGACTCCCCTCTACAAGTTACTTTTGAACAATAACAAGTCATCATATGCTTGTTCCTGTGCTCTGATGAGCTTTGAACTTTAATAAATGATTAATCCTATTTAGAAGTAACTTAACACTGCCTTAACTGCATCTTACCATGAAGTGTCACTTTGACATCCTCTGTTGTGTGCACTCATTGCAATTTTCACACGCTGTAAATTAAGAACATTTACACATGCAATTAGTGTTAAATAAATGCCTGAAGAACTCCTTGGGGATTAAGTAATTAGATGGCATCATGGACTACCCTTTGTACTTAATGCTTATGAAGAAAGTCATCTACCCGTTTTGCACAAATTGCATACTGGGGTAACCATTGTGCTGGCAGGAAGTGCTGGGCCAAATTGCCAAATGCAGCCTTGAGTTCATACACGCCGCCTTCTCTCCCATCCCTCCCCCACCAACTTGAAAGAAAAATTAATATAGATTAATTTGTGATAAAGATAATACTTTATTATTAAATTACTCCCTCCATAAAAAACCATAGGATTTAAGAACTTGAGTTTTTAAGGCCATAGTTAAATTATTAAAAAAAATAATCTGTCTAGGAAAAAAATACACCTATGTACACACAGACCATTTGCACAGGCAGTGACAATGGGGACTTAACCCTTCCATACCCTATACTTGTTTTATGGTGCATGAAAACTGTAGTCAGTTATGTGGCAAAGTATGCCAACAGTCTTAGGAGGAGAAATACCTGGCACACAAGAGTGCCTTGCAAGTGGGAGCATGTATTTTATGTACACATCATGCACACAAACCTAAAGCATGCTGAAAATAGCAGCAATCATTTGTTCTGCAAGGTATGTGGCTGGTACTCACCAAAAAGATTGGTTAAACACCAAAATTAAGGTGTTGGGAGAGAAAAGGACAATGAATTTTTACGCCTTGAAGTTCAAGGTTAAAGTGAATCCATTTCACTCTCATTAACACCCATCATTCACAGGCAGCCTGGAGAAGAGAGGACATCCCGCCTTGATAAAGTTATACCTAACACATGGAATTAGACACAAACAAGCAAAAGGTGGGCACACAAAAAAAAGTGGCTCTGGGAACAGAGTGAAGTTTGAACTCACACCCTGAGCATTTAAGTCAGCAAAACTACAAAACCCCTGTGCTGACACTAGCACAGGGGTCCCCCCGCTCAGGGCACTGCATCCTCCACCCTACCAAAACACACCACTGCTCACAGAGGTCACCCCCAAAGCCACACGCCCTCCTTACAAAGAAGCCCATTGTAATCAAAAGCTTCCCGAAGCTGGTTAGTGCTGGGATCCAATGAGGGTGGTGTAAGACATAAACTAGTTGAGGCTACATTTCACAGGAGAAGAGAGGACCCTCTTTGCAGGGGAGCAGGATTTCTAAGTACCAAGCATTTAAGAAAAAAAAAAAATCGGAACAACGGCGAAAAACCCCCACCAAAACCCCAAACAACATAAAACAGCTGCTGGGAAGTTGTTTTTCCACTTGATGCAGCCTACAGAAATTGTTTAAAAGGTACCCTTGTGGATGCGAAGTCACCCACCGCAAGAACTCCCAATCTCAGAGTGCCAGCGCCACCTTCTTGTCAAGGAATTCAGCGTCAGGCTCTAAAAACAGCGCTCCGTGAGTGCTAGCGTTTGCTTGTCTCAAAACCCGCACGGGTTTTTGGCTGGTACGGCAGAAGACGCTCAGTCTGCACCACCGGGCTGCTGCAGGCGGGTCCCGCATCCCACCCGCACGGCCGCCACAGTCCGGACAGGCAAAAAACCATTTTTTACAAAGACGGCAGCTTAAAACTCATGGGAAGGCATTTAAAATTAGACTTCACCCAGCCTCCTCCTAAAAGGTGTATTATTTTTCTTCATGTTTTAAGACAGTCTTTCTACCAGAAAAAATAAAGGGAGTGTACGTCTTATTTTCTTTGATGTAAAAAAATGAAATTTCCCAGTAACTTTGTTCAATCAGAAGCAAAATATTTCCCTCACACAAGTAATTTTTCCAGAGGTAAACATCCCTACAGCAACACCTTAAAAAAACCACCAAGATGCTAGTGGGTGTTAAAAATATTTTAATCATATTTAGGTCTGGTAGAATGTCATATTTGGGGGTTATAAATTTTTATGGTCTTCCCTCCTCAGAATCAGCAATTCAATCCGCTATTAAACCACTGAAGGGAGGACCAGACCAGCCATCAGCTCCCTGGAAGAGAGGCCAAGCTCCTTGCTAATGAACCCTTCGACCCACCAAGAAGCACCACTGACGAGAGCCTTTTGGGAAACCCATCTCCTCTTCCTGTGTCAAAAGACTCATGGCTGCGGCTGGTGATTTTGTCTGTGTGAAATGAACCAGCAACACAGGAAAAAAAAAAAAAAAAAATCTCTCGAAGAATTTTGGAGTTACAAAGTGTGCCAGACGGATGTCCTCAGAGCTCAAATGCTCTGCTGAGTTACAGACACAGCACAAAGCTGGCGTCAGCAGAGGGGAAGATTCTGTTTTGTTGTCTCAAAGTACATTAAATATGATGTGAAAAGGCATATAGTCCTCGGGGTATAAGAATAACTTCTGAGCCTCCCCAGTTTAATTCTCTGAAGCAACTGTCACCAAGGGGTTCTTCTGATGCCATGTACAATTAAAAAAAGAATCTAATTCCCTGCACCATTTTGGGTGCTGTGATCATTTAGTCCATATGCCATCAATATAACTTCAGTCACCAGATAGCACAAGTAAAAGCCTACATATTTTCATACTTACATTTTTTTCCAATTTCTACCTAGGATGGATGTGGAAACAACAAAGTCCCAAAGCAAAACACTAAATATTTCTGCTTCAAGTGTAACTAATGAGGAAACATACTCCAAAGAGATTTTCCTTTCCAATACAGTTTTGCATTAGCTGATTCAGATAAGTATTGCTGGATACTCATCCAAAAATAAGGCCCTGAACATTTCAAGACTTGCTCTCCCCTGCAATCCTGAGGTTAGAAGTGGAATAGCAACAACTGCAAAAGGATGTGACATTTTAATCGCATCCAGGAATTTGGAGCTTGCCTGTCCTTGCTGCATGGATTGAAGACATTAGACAAGTGAAGAAGAGAAGCAGCAGAATCAAAAGGAAGCACATGCTGAGGTTACACATCCATGTGTATATAGGGAAAAATATAGATTTCCCAGGGTAAACAAAGCAGTTTGCGTTGTACTTTGTAGCAGAGTTGGCTGCACGTGGTGTTGAAATCTCTCACCTATATACTGAACCCATACCATCTTCCTATGAATTTAAGCAACTTCAGCAAAACTGTTAGAGTGAGCTGTCTACCTTCTGCTCTTAGAACCCACTGAGATTGCAGCCAGATTGTCAATGTTAGATTTTTATATACATAAAACTTGCATATACATACAAGCACCCCTGCAACTACAGAGGAAGAAAAAATGCAAAAGGAAAAATAAAAAGGCAAAGATAGAGGACACTTCAAGTAATACAAAAACAACAGCTGAGAATTTGTCAAATAAAAAAGATGAGTATTTTCAACTTTTGAAAACTCTTGAAAACATTGATTATTGTTGGGAAGTATGACTGTATTTTACATCCCCCGCCTTGATCTCAGGAACATTCAGTCCTAATACATTTAACTGCTTGAGAAGAAATATCTCAGGAACATTCAGTCCTAATATATTTAACTGCTTAAGAAGAAATATCAGTTCAGCTCTCCAGCAAGCGTGCATGCATGCTTTCCCTGGGAGTTCTCAGCAACTGGCTGCAATATGCATTTTCCTTGCATAACAAGGACTAGGAGTAGTCACAACGCGATGGCCAAGGTAAATTCACGCAGTACAACGTGGAACAGCACAGCTAGACCCGGTGTTGCTTTAAAAGCACAGCAGCACTGATGCTACTGAATGACTGGTAGGGTGGTGCTGGGGGAAGGTACGCTGACCTTCCTCTCTCCCAGTTACTCCAAATTGCCCTCGCCATCTCTGGGTGACATGTCCTTGGAGGCAGTTACACTCCTGGGGAGCTCTTTCTCCCTACCCAGAGGATTGCTCCCATGGCTAAAGCTGAAGCCTGCCTCAACCCTGCCTGTTTCCTGTTAAGAGCCTGTATATATACATATGTATGTATAATTTGTGTATATATTTAATATCAATTACAGGGAAGACAGAGCAGTCTTTCAAACTTCCAATATGTCAACATACTGTACAAACAGGAAGCGGCACTGCAGCAACAGGTCATTAAAAAGACTGCAGACCAACAAGGAATCAGGAGAGTCATCTGAAAAATGGGGCGAGGAAAATCAGGCCTTTTCCACCAGGGTGGGCATATCCTAAATCTCACATAGTTTCATACCATCACAGAAGAGATGTGCGTTTCACGGAACTACTCGAGCAAGCAGCGTTACAAAGAATCGTGTATGTTCACGCTGCCTTTCCCCATAACACCCTCCCTGTCACTTAATTGCTTCTGCTCTTTTGCTCTCTCCTCAATACACACAACACTCCTGCGGAGGGTGGGGAGAGATGCTCCAAAAGTGGGTTTCTCTCCTTTGGTAAGAGCCTTTCCATGGCAGAGGCACCCTGAAAGCAGCAATCTCCCTTCCCCTCCTTGCAGGCTTTAATCCCTTCCCTCTCCCTGCCTTCCACCTTGAAATGACATTATAAAGAAATACACGACCACTTCATTTCTCAAGAAACTGATGTGGGATAGCCAAGATCAGCTGCCAGCTAGAAGGAATCTAAGGGGGGGGGGAAGGTCTGACCCACCAAAGTTATTGTTCACGACAAAAAGTACCCGCTACAAAACAGAAAAGCCCAGCATTTGCAGTATTGCTGTGAGCACTCTCACTCTCATCTAGAAAGGAACCTCATTAGTATTTCCTATCCCGTCAACCAGCTCAAGGTGATAGACTCTAGTTTACTAGTAACATCTGAATAGCAGCTCTCTTTCTTTTTTACTTTTTTTTTTTTTTTTTTTTTTAAGTAAAATTAAAACCACCCTCCTTCCCCTGACTATTCACCATTTTATAATCCAACCCGTCCCAATGCAACATGAGTATCCACGCAACTGGCTGTGGTTTTTAACATCTGCTTTTCATTTTCTTAACAGGAAACCAACACAATTTCCATGACAAAGGAGGATTCTGGTGTTATATTCTCATTTATCTGTCACGTGTACACTTGGCAGCATTTGATCTTTATTCTCTAGACACCAAAGAAATAATCTAGGAATTACTGCTTCTTGACAATACAAACAAATAAGGCTATCTATAAATAAACCACAGCAAGGACAGGGGGAGGCTCGCTTTGCACCCACAGAGGGACTGCCTCAGGGCTAGTTCTTGTTTATTTTTTGGCCATTGCTGGGGATCAGGAGGTCACCCTCCTTTCCAAGCCTTTTTGTGTGAGCCTGCGCGTCCGGAAGAGGGGCCCTCACTCAAAGCACCCCTGAAGAAATTGGCTGACTTCCACCATCCCACCCCTTCTTGCCAGTCTCCCTGACAGGGAGCTGGGTTTTGGTGGGACAGGGGAAGGTGGGAGGTGACATCCCAGCAGGCAGCATGGCCCCCACCACCCCCTTCCCATACCTGCGGCACTGGCAGCCGGGCTTCACTTGCAAACTGCTGCTCAGGGGAGGGAAGTCACTGAAGAAAAGGTTTTGCATGAGCTATTTAACCTTATCTCCACTCTACAAATCCCAGTTTGAAAACCCAGGAAGTGTAATAGTCTTTAAATAAATTGCAGGCACAAGAACATTGTTTAGTTTATGCTATACTCATGTGGGGAATTCTCGCTAGCACCTACCAGATGCTGCTCAACTTTATTATCTGTTTGTTTCTTTTAAATTTTACTGTTTGTAGCATCTCCCCATGACTATTCTTGCTTGCCTTGAGCCTGATCCAAACAGCTATGGGAGGAAACACCCAGGACACCTATTGACTTCTATAATAGCTGAATCAGGGCCATGGGCAGGATTAGATACAATCCATCGAGCCTTTTTTGAAGGCTCTGAAATTAATATCAGCCCCTTGATTTACATGTTACTAATACAACAGGTACATTTTTAAAAGGACAACAGGGGTTTTTTTTTTTTCCTCTCTCTTGCCTGCTGTGTGAAAATGTTGCTTATTATAGAAAGATATATTTGTAAAGAAACCTTCAGACTCCATCAGAGAAGTTTTATAAGGAAATTATTTTGAGATAGGAAATTAAAGACACTAGTTAAAATTGTTCCAGTTTAATATCTTCACTGTCAAATTATGAGATTGACCCTGCAAATGCTTCATCACAGCTGGGATTTTCTTGGAAGCAAAGAGCACAAATCAGTTGAGTGCATGTTCCAAAGTCATTTATAGACAGATGCAATTAAAATAAAATGGCATATTGCCTACCCCCCTGTGGCATTCAGAGGCTGGAGGTGTCTCAGGTTTCTATACAGTTAATGAGAGTTAGAAGCCTCTGTATAGAAGCTGAAGTAACATTTGAACAAGAAGACACAACATGCAGCTACTTGAAGCTGCCCAAGAGAAAATGCTGAATGCGAGGCATTGCCCCAGATATTTACCCCTCCCAGGGTTTCTGCCCTTCACTCCTTGCTACAGCAAAGTTATCTTTCCCTATTTGAGATCTGCAGCCTGGCACTTCTCTTCACAAAAGACTCTGTCTTTTAAATGACATTTGGTACCACAAGCCATGTTTAATGTAATAGCTCGGCAGTTGGAGCATTACCCTGGGAAGTGAGAACCTGGGATCTAGGTCTTTTTCAGCCTGGGGGTGTCCAAATATGTGAGCCATCAAAAACTGGCTAGAAAGATTAATTGCCCAAATGAGAGTACTATCCAGACATAGACCAACAATAGCTCTATTTTTATATACAAACTTATTTATATTCATCTTACTTCAGCTCATTTCCTTATTAAAAAAAAACCTTATTTTTGTCCAAACAGACCTGCTTGAGGTTTGCCAAACCATAACAATTGAACTTTTTTAAAGCAGAGATTTGATGCCTGAGGTGATCTTGAAAAAAAAAGTTGACAAGAAACCCCTCATTTTGTAACCTCCCTAAAAATAAAGAAACAAGAGACTTAATCAACTTGGGCCATTTAAAAAAAAAAAAAAAAAAAAAAAAGCATGCCTTGGCTCAAGGAATCAACCTCATAGTTCAAGGGTGAAAACAAGCAACCTCATTCAGGATTTGCATTTATATTTTAGTTAATAGAAGAAAAAAAAGCCCCTAAACAAAACAAAACAGGAAAGAGTAGTTCTAAGTGTTATTTTTTCCTCTCCTCATGGCTGTTAATCACATGAGCAACTTCACTAAGTCTTCTCAGTATTTCTATTAGTAAGTGCTCAATATTGTAAATAAGTGATACCTAGTTTGGCCTACAGACAGCACAGCAAAGACATCTGGACAAAAAAAATAAAAATCCTTGTAAGCATACATATTAGTATTCATGCTTTTATCAGCATGCCTATTGTGTTAAAAATACACCCAAGCAAACAGTTGGTACAATGTGGGGAGAACAGTAGAGAAGACCTAAAAAAAGGTTAGAACAGTATGGCCAATTTAAAAAAGAAAAAAATCCCTTTAACCTCTTTTGGTAATTTATTTGCATTATTTACATATCCTTTTTATTAGTGAAAATAATATTCAGCAATTTAAATATGCCATGCAGAAAAAACTAGACAGAACAGGTGGAAAGTGACAGTACCTAAGAGGCAGTTTTCCATTTAAACACTCTTATTATTTACAGGAAATAGTATATTTTTACTGTCCACCAGGAAAATTTTAACAACATGTGCAGTTTTAGGTGAATCCAAGTCAAGATATTTCAGCTGTCAAGAAGCAACAATTTATTTGAGGTCAGCTCAGCAATAATTTGCCCCTGACTGAGATGCCACAATGATTCATGGAAAACTATAGATTGGATGTCTCTTTTTGCTCTCCTCTATGGGCTGGCTCCATACTAGATTTAACCTTCATGACCTCCAGTCTTCCCTTTATCTGAATCATAAGTAGTGGACAATGGAAATCCTACAGGCATAGTATATTATGGGAAATGCAGTCCAGCTGTGAAGAGGGAGCCTCAGAATGTGACTTCTAGTTAGCACTCCCTAGTCTTCAAGCTTGTTTTCCCTTCTCTCAAGCCTCATGCATCTCAGCCATTTTTCACCTGACTAATTGAGGTGAATTTTCACCTATGAGTAAAATTATTAAATAACCTGACTGGTTTAAAAATAAGTCTGTGCATATTGACTACTCTTCTAACCCAAGCTGTATCTTCCTCCTGTAGCCACTTTTAGTAGCCTGTGCAAACAGAGCACAGCTGGGGATCTTGGTTTGGGAAACAAAGATGGCATTTTACATTATTATTTCTCTCTTACACCAGCCTTATAATCTTTGTGTTCATTGGCTTGATACAAGTACTGCTATGAGCAGCAATCCTGCAGTGCATTTGTCCCTTAGGACCTTGCAAGCAGGGTTCCTGTCAGGGCTACTAATTGAAAGTGAAACAAAAGGAACGAAGGATCTATTCAGTTGGTTCCTCCAGGTCCCAATATTTGTGCTTTTATACAGTAGATAAATTGCACTAGGTCTACTCTAATAAACAGAAACTTGGAATAAAAAACAGGCCTAGAGTGTCATTCCATTATCCTGTCTCTGTCCACTGCCAAAGCAAGTATTACATCAGTTATTATAGGTGCATGTGTGTGTAGGCAGTCTCCATACACATTTACAAATGCACCTTTATATAGGGAATGTATGAACATATGTATGTGCGTATAGAAAACCAACTCAGGTAGCATATGGCTCACAGACAGCCTTTCCTGCCATCTAACTATGGCTATAAATGAATCATAACTCCAGCAAAAAAATTCTGCTTTCAGACTCATGGAAAATGTTATTTTTGGCTTATGTTGAAGAAAAGCAGGGTGATAAAAGAGGGGATACAGTAAGGCCCAAGTTCATCTGCATTTTCATCTGTACATGTATTTTGAGATCTCTCTAGGTTCTGTTTGCTTTCATAGACTCAAGAAGCATACTTCATGTTTACATTTATTCTGTTTTATCACACTGCAGATATAAATGCACATTCCTAAATGAGTTCTTTACATATATTATATACATGTATTAAGTATAATGATCTACAATTGGGTTTTATGATCTACATAAATATTCATCAGTCACTTAGACTACAAAAGCAGCAAGTTTGAGCAAATTATATAGAAATCTTAATATTTTACTTTATTTTTGCCCCATTCTTCATCCATACTCAAAGGAGGAAACTTAATCCTTAAAGAAAATCCACGTGAAAGGAAAATTACCCTTAGCTTTTCACTTTGCAGCTATAAGAATTAATTCCAACACTTAACAGAAATAGCTTTCAAATCTGTCCTGTCACCCATAGTCCTAGACAAAGATAGCTCAATAGTGCTGCCATCCAGAGGAGAAGAGACATGTAAAGGGCAGACAGCCTTAACAAAATAAGAAGTCTCACCCACAAGATCTTTGTCTACAATGATGCTTCCTCCAAAACAAACTAAAAAAACTCTAGCACAATGTTTTTGTTACCGAATTATATGACACTCCTTCATCCAGCAGCCTAGCCAGACTGCACATTCAGAACTGGGTCTCCCTGCCATCATTTCACAAATCCAAAATAATAAAGACAAAAGCTTGGCAAGACAGAATAATTACATCCAAATACTCCAGAATCTGGGGAAATAAAAATATGACATGTGTAGTTCATGACATGGTCTAATGCACTCTTCTTGCTTGTTTCAGAATACCTTGCTTTCATAAATGTGTTTCCTCCTATTCCTGCCAAAAAATCCCAAGAAAAGCACTTGCAGTTATGCTAGCCTTACTTTTTTTTTTTTTTGCTATTAATTGCTAGCAGTGAAATGACTGGCTTAAGTCTCAGCTGTTGTACATTCTGCCCCAGCCCTGGACCTCCAAACTACATGTACTCCATCCCACCCCAGGTCGTATTACTTCCCCTGCTCCCATCCTTCCAAGAAAAGACTACTAATATTTACAATGGATCCAGTCATCCTTTGAGCACCTGGGAGGGGTGGCAATGCAGACTCAGACCATGTGGATCCCTTTCTGAAGTGCCTCCTGAGGTTCCTGAACATAACTCCTTAGATCCAGCCTCATGCAGAAAGACAGGGCATGTATATCCGAGGAGAGGCACCCATGAGGAAAGCAAAGCCTGTTACCCTTGCTGCGATTGACACTGCCTTGCGGTTACAACAGACGGAGCTCTAGATGCATTTTGGTGTCTAAAAATTATCCAAAGGGGCAGCAAAACATTTTGCTAGTACAGAAAACATTCCAGTTGTGAAAGGCTACTCTGGCGTCACCTCACAGAGCCTCTTTCTATAAGGATTAGGGAACAGAAGGCATTACTCAAGGGTGGAATTGCATGGGAGCTAAGAAATAGTTTCTTTCTAAAAGGTTGCTGCTTGAAACAGAGCATGCACTAACTCACAATGAAGCATTTTTAGTCCTGCTGTCAGCTCAAGACTGTCCAATAGAAGCTTCTCTTCTCTAAGACCCAGTTTCTTCCCTAACCTCCTTTAGAATGCTGATGAACTACCAATGCAATACTTCTACTGTAAGGTATGATGCAGCTAAGCAGTTCATGTGAGGATGCAGAACTTCCTTAAAGTTTCAGACATCTATTTGGTGTAGGAAGGCTGTTTCAGGAAAAAAAGTCCTGTGTGAGACTATAATAATTAATAATTAGTGATTATGAGACTTCAGGAGTAGAGGACAATAAACTATGAATCACAGCTAGCACCTCCTCCCATACCCACAGACCTCTACAAAAAATATGCCTTTGACATACTTTATTGTCAAATCACATACACATTTCCACACTTTCTACCCCCTCGGCATTACTACAGTAGGGTCACTAATTTTCTAGCTTTACACCCCAGTTTGAGCACCCACTTTTATGAGCAAAAATCAAAAAGCTAGTGGCTGGCACCATGGAGTAGGTGCACAGAATCAGATGGTGCAATAACCTGATCAACTCTAACCTTCCTGTTAAGTCCTTTATGTCATAGGTAATTAGGAAGTTTTGTTATGGCCTCTGGCAAACATAAGTGCTTTGATGAATCAACGTCAACAAAGTAGACACTGACTTAAAATATCCGTGCCTTCATGCTAAGGTTTAGGCGACATGAGTATTTACCTCTCTCCTATGGTTAGAGTAAAAATACTTCTATATGTGAGCACCATTCCTATAATCTTCAGTGGAATTTCAGTCTCCTTATCCCAGAGTTGAGTTTGGTCCACAGAGTGCAAAAATAAATTTGCTCTGCCAGTTTTCAGCACTGTACCAGCCACCAACAAAAATGGTTCCTATTAATGATTGGATGGGAAACTTTACAGTTCCTCTCCCACACAGGTCTTTGCAGACCCTTTTGGCACAGCAATGAAAAAAAAAATAAAACTGCATAACTGCAGCTGCTTTTCCTTTAGACCAAGAACTATGTTTTCAGTTAGTTACGTTTTCACACTTGGATTGGAAAAAAGTTCAAACAGAGTTTCACTCCAGCAATTGAGTCAATATACAACATGCTCCTGCTTGTATGGGAGAAATAAGCATGTAAAAAACTACACAAAGAGCTTGCAGGGGTAATGAATGTTTGCTCGTAGAATCTGCTAGGGTGTGGATGGTGGGTAACAGAGCTCACCTGCAAACTACCTTGTAGGCCAGTTTATCACTTTAACCTTTGGATCACGCTGTGCCTAAGGCTGCATCCTGAGCTGCAGCGCTCTGTGGGTACAGGAACACAGGACTCAAATATAGTATGGGCACAGCCTATAAAGATGTTCAGTGTTTTGATAAAACTAAACCAGCTATAGTGTTAAAGAATAATTTGACAGGGCAGTCGTGTCTCTATCAGACAGTTCAGCTGGGATTTGCTGTGCTGGTCAGGAATCACACCTATTTGTATGCAGACTGACACAGCTATGCTGGCAGACATCCCTAGTACAGAGCTGGCTTCAAAGGAGATGAGGACAACTGAGAGGAAAGTTTATACTTAAAAACTGTCCAGCATGAACTAAAGTGATTTTACAGAGCAAAACCCAAAGTGTTTTGTCTATTCTACTGAATGAGCCTCAAGAGCACTGAAGGTCCTTGGGGCAAGTAGCAGGACACAGTTCACCTTCCATATAGCCAAACCTTCCCCCTACCCCTAAGGGTGTGCCCCTGTCTTACTGTCTGGTGGGTGTTGCCCCTGGCCTATGCTGTTCCTTGGAGCTTGCCCAAGGACTTCCTAGGAGACTGCCAATTCGTGTGGGTCAAAACCATGCCAAGAAACATGCTAACAATTAAAACAGTACAGGGCACCTGCAGACGAGTGCTCAAGGCTATGAGAAGGACCTGTTGAGTTTCCTGGTATAGACTTGGTCTTTCCGTGCACCACTGTAATAAATGCATAAACTCTACATAGCACATAGTTTATCTTGGAG
The DNA here is from genome assembly GCA_024606505.1 of Aquila spilogaster. Classification (NCBI taxonomy): domain Eukaryota; kingdom Metazoa; phylum Chordata; class Aves; order Accipitriformes; family Accipitridae; genus Aquila; species Aquila spilogaster. The sequence goes on along the minus strand of JANHGO010000027.1, from coordinate 18,753,149 downwards.
TTCTATAGGACCTGTAGCCCACACTTGGTTCTGAGACACCTCTGCATATCAAGTAGCTCAAACGCCCATGAGTGCTGCACTGGAATTCTAATTTCACATGATGAGTGACCTATTTTGAGCTATTTTTCTGTTGCCATACAGACACAGAGATAAGATACGTAAAAACAGTAGTGAATAACATGTTGCCTGAGATACCTTTATAATAATTCATTTACTTTGCAAATAACATTTCAAAGCCTATTGATTCAGATGCTACAAGAAATGCAACACATCAGCTTCGCTTTCGCCACAAGAAATACTTTTCAAATGTACCTGGTACAAGTCATTTTTTTTCCTTTCATGGAGCTAATGAAATACTATATAATTACATAAGCTTCACAAAATAACATAGTTTGGAATAAAGAATTTTCAGAGCTAGAAGACCTCGTCTGTAGATGGATACAGTCCCAGCAAGCAACAAGAGCGACAGGTGGGATGAGGATTTTCACAGAATTAGGCTGCCTGGGGAAGCAGTCAGTCAACCACTCGCATGAAATAATCTACCTTCAGAATTACATACAGGCCTCCATGCTCATTGCATTTAGTTCTCAGCCTCTTGTGTGACTGCACCACCAACATATACCAGCTACATATTGTAGCACAGAAACATCAGTACGCAGTCACCTACCTGCTGAGGTTATTCAACATGTCGCTGAAAAATCACCACTGTCTGGGTAGCAAAGCTTATAAACTGTACTCCTCCGAGCCAAAAGATTAGCCTGTGACTTAAAAGCACAGGCTGCAGATGTAGAGCACTTATCAGAAAACATAGAAACACAAAATAACTGAGACTGTGACAGATTTCTGTTCATCTGCTTCAAGCCCTCTGTCAAAGCAGAGCCAGCTTAAGAGTTACATCAGACTGTTAACTACCAGTAAAGTTTTAATAACCGAGCCTCCAAGGACAGGGATTTCACTGCATTTCTGAGAAACTGCTCCAGAGTTTAACCATCTTCTTAAGTCCAAATTATCCAAGATGCTTGTTCTCTACCAAGCTACATAACTTCTGATTAACCAACAATGTTCAAAGATAACCCTTTTACACACGGTTTTTCTACGTAACTTCTGCAGGCAATTTTTTACTGTGATAAAGTATAGAATTATTCTTTCCTTGTATTTCCACAAATAATATTTTAATTATATTAGAATGCTTTGATCCTATCAAATTGAAAGCAAGACATAATTAGCACCAGAAAACTGTTTACATTAGTAGTATAGGTCTGTGAACATAATACACATGAAGTGTATAAGAACACAGGTAATATGGTAAGACAGGAGAAGCAGAGAATAAAGTCAGGATGCTACACTGCCCACAGAGCCCAACCAACCATAGCAGTATAGCATTACGGTCCACTTACACTCTAAAACAAAGCAAAATGTTTTGGCCCAATTGTGCCCCAAAAAGACACAGCAAAAATGAGATCATGTACTTGTATGTAGATACCAGCTTTCTCAATAAAAAGCAAATAAACAGACAAAAAAACCGCAAACAACCATGCATTATTTGCTTTGCTTATTCATTGCCAGGATCTGAAAGCCACAAACAGTCATATTTCAATTGTGCAGCCACCTCCGATTTTCTAGTGTCAGAGATAACAAAGAAACAGGAAAACAATCAATATGTTTTAGCAATTAATTATACTGTGCTCCTTTTCCCATTATACCACAATAACTAGCAAAAGACTTTAGACTTTTAGCTAATAAACAAGTGTAACACATACATACAATGTGAAGAAATCTGATTTATAATCCCCTTCACTGCACTGTAGCTTTTTCAGCAATTCCTGTTTATTTTAAGTAAATATAAACCAGCATACAAGCCTATAGGGTACATCCTACCTTCTCTCCATTTTCCTCCTTGACCTTTAGCATCACTACTGCCTTACTAAAAGCACTGGAGCAAGGAAAGAACCTCTTGGACACAAAGAGAAGCAACCTGCAAGACATCTTCTAAAAATTGTAATAGCTTCACCCCAACCAACCAAGACAAAAAGCCCGATTTTCACACAGCTTCAGAGCTTGTATAGTCATTTATACATTTGTAAAACATTACCAGTTGATGAGGTAGCATTTTGCACCCACTGTGCACTCACTTCAAGCAAGGGTAAATGACCATGCAAGGTAAAAGACATTGGAGGAGGCAGCAGCTCAGGTGTTTCAAATGCTTAATTACTACAGGACTAAACTTCAGGTGTTCCTCCTAAAGGATCACATTAGCTAAAAGGTTTTGATATTTAAACCCAGAATAGAAATATCTGCAACACAGAAGATACTGAAGTACTAACTATCAGAGAAATACTTATTTAAAAGTATATTAAGGCATGTTAAAAATCTTAATCCTATTAGCACATTGCTTAGGAGTCCTAATGACTGTATAATTCATCCAGTCCTTCTAAGAAAGAACTCAGGACACTAAATTAGCAGAATGCTAACCCAGAAAAAAACAACCACCAAACAGTTTTCTTCTGTGTTAGCAAACTGAATCAGTTTGTCAAGGGATCACAGAAAAACCAGATAAGGTTAATGGGACTGCAAGCCTGAGCATCAGGCCAAAGAGTGGCCAAAAGGGAAAACAGAAGTGAGTCACTGGATCTAGTCTCTCATCAGAGCACCCCAAAGTACAGTACAAGGTTGGGAGCCAGAAAGCAGCGCAGAAGGAAGCACTGAGGTGATGAAGCTACCACAATAGGCAATTACCCTGATATAAGAGAGGTATTATCTCAATTTCCAATCTGATGCTCATTTATTTATTCATAACCCCAGTGCAGAGGTGCAAGTCTTTCAGTGCAGTGCCAGTTCTGTGCACTTGAATATCTCAAGTGATGCAAAGGAAAACAACATACTGAGGGATCTGAAGGTCTCAAGTGGGCACGTACAGAGCTACACACGCACTTCGCTGCTAAATGTGTGGGGATCTTATTTAATATAAAAATATAAACAATAGTATTTTTTAATAGGAAAGCATTAAAAATGTGCTTACTGCACACAGTCTAAATTGCAATTTGTTCAAGTGGGGTTTTAAGACTTTAATCTGTCTGAGTTGCACTCTGTGGTCAACTAGTGCTACAGCACTTTTACACTCTAAAGCTGGCGTTTCACCTACAGTTAGTTTAGGCCAGCTGAGCAGTGACTGCATCCTGCCCCTGTCCCCAGCTCCTTAGCCCCACCGCCGCATGCATCGTGTCAGTGTGGCTGTTTGGGTGGCTTTGTGGTAAACTTTGTGGCAGAAGGCAGAGGACGGGGTGCTACTTTTGAAAGCCCTGCTACTTCATCACCATTTAAATAAGTGTATTTCAAACTGTACTTTAAAACTCACGGGGCGATAATTCTCCAAAGATATTCCTTCCCTACCCTATGAACGTGGTTATCCATTGCTTTTCAACTTGGGGGCTCATTTATACCAGCTCCTGGATGAAATACAACGTTAAACAAAATATGAATGTCATCAATTTATACCCAGTTAGCATAGGTGCAAATAACTGCACTAGGAAAAAGATAATGGTCAAGCTCATTCATTGAACTTCAGGTTTTGTTCTTTTAATTTTTACAGGCTCTGGACTGCAAACCCTCTCTAAGCAGTGTCTCTGTTTTGTCAGGCCCTGCTTCTGACTAGGACCACTACAAAGGACATGGGAAGGGGGGAGGAAGTTTTCTCCAGGGAAGAGTAAAAATTATCCATGGCACTGTACCAAACAGAAAGCCTATGGAGCTTCTCTGGACCAGCAGTTACACAGCTGAAGCTCTTTTCAGCTGGTCTGGAGACATTTACTTTGAACTACTATTTTTAGTGTTTTATCACTTGTCCACAAAAATTCACTTAGACTGAAACCTGGCACTAAAAGATATGGTATAGGAGTGTGAAGGGTTTCATCAAAATCCTTTAAAATAAAAAAAAAAAGAAAGAAGAAAAAGAGAAATATATTGTGTTTAATTTTAAGTTAAACATGCACAAAGAAAAACAAACAGGCTTCCCAGTATGAACTGCTTTCCTTCCCTTGTGCTTGTGTAACTTAAACAAGCTTTTATTTAAAACATGGTATTTTCCAGACCCTTAAGACCTTTGCTTGAATTAGGCATTTCTGGAATTTCTGATTTAAAATTGAAATGACTGAGTAGCAAATACAGCAGAATAAGAACATAGGGCTCAAATACAGCAGAATATGATCACAACCCTGTGCTTTGGTAACTTTTTATTTATAGCATGTTTTATTACATGTATCAATATTAAAATCTCACTATAAAGTTTAACTAAGGATTAAAATAATACTACGGGCAAGATTACATCCCCACTGAAGTATTCTGTTGTTTTTGGGTTATGGCAGGCTATGGCACATCACAAGACCAATGCCCCATTTTATCATTACACAACCAGAGTGTGTCTTTGGGCCACAATTCACTAATGTATTTAAGTGTGTGGCTAACTTCAGTTATGCAACTAATTCCATTGGTTTCAACAGGACTATTCGCTTGCTTTATGTTAGACAAGTGCTTAAACATTTTGCTGGACTTGAGCCAAGCTCAGCTTTACACAGAGCTCCTTCTTTAATTTGCTGTCTGATCCACCATATCGGGAGAATACTGGGCATCCTGGGGAATTCCTAAGGGCATGAACAGATCTTACCAAAAGAATGTTAGAGAAAAGATGAAGACTAAGAGGCTGCCTCTTCAAGTGATGAAAAACTGTATCTAACCCTGATCATATTCATTAAAATACCTTGGATTAATAATGTACCACTGGCCTTAAATTCGAGTTTCTTGGCTTTGGTGGGATTGTGACACACATTTTGCTTTACTTAAATACAGAGTCTTTTTTTTTTTTTTTTTTTTTTTCGTTTTTCTCTTAATTCATTTAACATGTACTCCCTTTGGTTTCATTATGGAGCAAATTTTGAGCAAGTATAAATCCTGGGAGTTTTACTACCTAATTAAAAACATGTTCCTGTTCCACACGTTGATGGGAAACTCATGTCTCAAAGGGTTAATTAACAGTCTTTACACATTCTGTATTTAGCTCAGGGTACAAAGCCAAAACATAAATAACGTCTTAGACGGAAACAGGAGGTGCAGATGGTTTTTAAATTTGGTTCTTAGTGCATTTTACACTAGCCAGAAATATGTACTGTATAAAACCGAAACAATGACTCAGTAACCATACTTAAGGCATTGTTATATTTAAAATGTTCTTTCCCTTTTGCAACTTCATATCTTTTAGGCTTATAAAATAATAATTGTAAGCTTGCTGCAGTCAGATGTCTGTAAGCTAGAAGCCTTGGGACAGGAGTGCAACAAAGATCTTGTAACTGAGAGAGACAAATGACAAGTATGAAACTACACTGTTATGTTGCGTACATAACAACAGATAATCATCTGACAAAAACAAAATTAAACACTGGGGTGACAACAGAAATTAGCACACTGATTTACCAGCTCTCCATTTACAAAGCAAACACCCTATAAAATAGCACTAATTTGGCATTAACTTTAAATGAAGCAGAATTATGAACCGAGAATATGAGATTAAAAGAAAAGTGAGAGAGGATCTTTCCGAGAAGCAAGTGTTTAAAAGAATTCCATTACAAAGGCATAAAATGGAACATCATCCCACACAAGTCCTGTTAGTCCCCCATCACCCTCTCTCACTTACATAAATATTCTATTGAATCCAAATGGCAGAGGGACCTGGTAAAAGCCAACATTAATTTAGACAGCTGAATGAGACCATTGACTGAGGGGCTGCTAATTGGGCAAAAGTGTTTGCAGGTTTAAAGTCACATACAATGTGCTATGGGACAGTGGAATTGAAGGAAGCATGAGATGAATACAGAAGACAGCCAGACCATCTCATTCCCTGTTGTTATGAGATACTCTGTTCTAACAACTAAGCGGCCTTGCACTTGTCATGACATTTGTGTCTCACTCTAATGTCTCTTAATGGGACTTAAACTTTAACTAACCTCTAAAGGTGCCATGAAAGTGAGTTAATTTTTAACAAGGCATTTTGAAAGAGATCCATTTAGTGTAAGTTTACAGATTTGTGAAATGCCAGTTACACATGTTGTTGGAGTAAAAATTGCAATTTAGAATTCCAATGGCCTTGGACATAGAATACAAGTATTCCTACAAACCACCTACAGCTAAACTAATACTCCACTTTGGAACTGGAGCTCCAGCTAAATTGCCTGTCTTCCCATGTCAGAGCATCTGTCTCAAAAGGGGGCTCCAGTCAGTGGTTTCAGAGCAAACATAAACAATTCTCTATAGCCTTGACTTAAAATTGAAGAGCTTTGTGTTTTTTATGGGCTGACTATAAGCTGCTGTGGTCCTACTAAGGGTTCCTTGTTCAGTATGCTGATGGTTTTGGAAGTGCCCATCTAATCTATCTGCAGCCTTTAACTCCTTTACTAAAAAGAGGCAACCTTGATACCTTGGTGTCCAGTATCTAAAAACTAGGATCTGTAGGCCCTGAGCTCCTTACTTTAGATCCTCTCAGGAGCATGTTTTTGTGTTTGTGAATGCTCTTCTGCTTCTAAATCAGACATGACCAAATGTTTTGTCTAGCTAGAAAACACAGCGAATCATGTGGAATCTGACACTTAAGAAGAGGAAATTATATGGCTATTACCTCAAATGAAAATGGGGAACACGATAGTCAGGTTTTCAAGTGTTTCCAGTTTTGCTGTAAGACTTTATGAAGGAATGTAATTTGCTAAGACTTCAGATTACTGAGTAGCACCTTGCAAATCAGCTCACCTAAGGAAGCCCACACTTGCTAAATAGGGTGCAACTTGTGCCAAGTACTGTATGTTCCAGCATTAAAGACACATCTGTCATCAAGAGGCGTTCTTGCATTCTCCCTCTTTGCAGAATACTAGTCTCTTCTTCCTGCTTTATCCAGAAAATGATAAAAGCATGGCAGTGTGCCCTAGCTGGAGTTGGTAGTATTCATTGAGAAAGAGCATTTTCCTACTCCTTCCAAGAGTAGGAAAGCACTCTGGCAGCACAGAGGGGGTAATGTCAGAGTGCTGGATGTCAGGACTAATGTCCAGGCCCCAGTTTCACTGTAAAAGGTGAAGCTGGTGGCCTAATGAATAAGGTTTTCGGCCCCCATGCCTATGACATGGAGACTCGCACTGTCTCTGCCCGGTGTGCGTGCTAGAGGACTACCTGCTACTGTCTTCCTTTTTCCTCCTCCCACTGCTGGGTTAGGGCCAGAGCTCTCCCAGGGGAAGCTCAACTCCCTGCCATCCCTGAGATGGCAAAGTTGCCCCACTTGCAGGAAATAATGCTGCAGTGCTGTAGCAACAATACAGCAAATCATGCAAGAACTTGTAAGAGAAGGGAGCTCTTATTTTAAAACAAAGCTGATTTCAGTCATACCCTCATACCCCCACACCCACTCACAAGTGCTAAGGCTCGATGCACATGAGTGGTCTGTCCAGCATACAAGCACCCAGATGCTCATATCCAGGTGTCCTGTCCAGGCTTCTCTGCAGTGACACAGAGGACCTGTCGACTAACAACTCCTCCTCATGTCTCCTCCTCTTCCTCAGTTGGCAGCCCTGTGCTGGTTTTGGATGTGCTTTTTTGCACCCTTCAGGGGATGACAGTGATTAATCTCTCCATTCTGTTCCACCTTTGTGAGTCATCAGGATTTACTCACTCCACTTTGTCTCCCAGTCTGGGTGACCTGAAAAGCTGCACACACATGTGTGCTAGGATCCTGATGACCTGCTAATCCAGCTGCCAGCAGCACATGCCATTCTTGTAACCCTCGTCCAGCTGTCTACTCATTCTGGTGTTTCTGCAACCAGACTTATCCATTTACTCCCCTAAGATACTAATTTAACATTTCTACTACAATTCTCCACATCCCCACCAGCTTTGGTGGGTCATTTGTAAGTAGCATACAGAACTTCTCCTGTTGCAGGCTCTGTGTAACCAAGTTGCCTTGGTCAGCAGGATACAGCCTTTTTGGCTACGTAAAAGGGAAGGGAGCAGGACCCTGCCTGATATGCTGGAAAATGAAATACACCCGCAAAGGACACAGCCCCAGTAAATGATATCAGCTGCTGCTGATGAACATATGGGAAATGAAAAGTAAGTTTGATGCACTGGATAGAACAACACTCCATAGCCAGAACAAGTGAATATAGCCACAAGAGATCAGAGGTAATGAGTACAGGAAGGAAAACAGCAAGCACAGTACAGAGCAGGAGTTCTTTCTATTTCAGGTTAGCCCCTGAAAAAGGCAAAAGAAAGAAGAAAAGAGATACCAGGTGAAGAACAAAGTGTGCATGAAGGGAAGTTCCTTTCAATCAGAAATATCTGTGAGCACTCTGGAGAGAAGCCAAACTTCTCACTACAGAGAATGCAAGTTTGAAATAGAAAAAGACTAGGAAACAATGTGGCAAACAGAAATACAAGTTACTGCATATCTTGCATATGACATTATCTCATACAATTGTTCTTGGTCAGAATACCGCAATAACAGAGACAGAACCACCAGCCCAGTGCTCAGCCCAAAAGGGGTTTCCAGAACAAGGACTGCTGGAGGCATTTATGTAGGCAGCCATTACTATTCTACCTATAGTAACAAAACCCTTATTCATATTCTTTTCTGCTAGTGAATACCTTAAGGCTCCATGTGGGACCTAAGTGTGCACCTGAAATTTAAAACAAGTGCTTCTTTGAATAGTTATGGCCTTCAGCACAAGTTGAAGTCCTCTGCTGTAATGTATAGGGCAACATCCAGGTTTTATCTGGGTCCAAAAGCTGCTGTGAGATGTATAGAAATAGAATGTCAATAAGGTCAAGTGTGATAGTTGTTGAGAAAAGGAAAAAAGGAAAAAAAAGTGTTGTCCAGAAAATATGAATGCAAGATAATGCAGCCCAAAGGTAAGGAACAGAGAGTATAAAGAGAGAGAGAATAAGCAGTTCTGCCTCTTAACCCTCTGATATTAACCCCATATTCCAACTCTGTTACAGCATCTCTCAAGTGCCTTGCTCAGTTTTCTCCTTATTGC
>JANHGO010000027.1:18653515-18743987 GCA_024606505.1 Aquila spilogaster | reverse complement strand
ATATAGATTATGCAGCACGAGCAAATTTATTAATACAAGAGTATTTAAAATTATTATTAACACTTTCACAAAATATAAGATTTAAGAACTTGTTTTTTTAATGCTGTAGATAAATTTTAAAAAATTGACTAGAAAAAATAGAGATATGTACACACAGGTCATCTACATGGTCTGTGATGATACAGACTTTAACCCTTTCATATCCTGTACTTCAGTTATGGCACATGAAAATTCTACTTAGTATATGCAGCAGGGTATGCGAGCAATAGTCCTAGGAGAAATATTAATATACAAGCTCCATGCAAGTGGGAACCCATTTTATTTACTTGGAATGCACCATGTACGCACACCTAAAGCAAACTGAAAATAACCGCCCAGTAGCATGGTTGGCCAGCACTCACCACAATGGTTGGTTATACAACAAAGTGGGGAAAAGTAGACAAAGAAGTTCAAGAGTGAAGTGAACTCATTTCACTAACGCGCTAAAACTTCACAGCCTAGGCAAGAGAGAATACTTTATCTTGATCAAGTCGTGCCTGACACACGGAATTTGATACAAACACACAAGAGGCAGGCATTTAAAAAAGTGAGTTTGGGAAGTTTGGAGTTACATCCTGAGTTCTTAAGTCAGCAAAAGTACAGAACCCCATGCTGACAACCGCACAGGGTCCCCCCATGCCCTCCACCATACCAAAACCAACCCCTGCTCCAAGAGGTCACCACCACACGCTCCTCACAAAGCAGCTCATTGTAAGAGAAAGCTTCCCAGTGCTGGTTGGTGCTGGGGTACAATGAAGGTTGTGTAAGACATGAGCTAGTCGAGGCAGCATTTATTTCACAAGGAAAGACGGGACCCTATTTGCAAGTGAACAGAATTTATAAGTGCCAAGCGTTTTTTTAAAAAAAGAATCACAACAACAACAAAATCACAACATAAAACAGCTGCAGGGAAGTTGTTTTTAAACAAACTCTGCAGGCTGCATCAAGTGGAAAAGGTACCCCCATGGATCCGAAGTCACCAGCTGCAGGAAATCCCAATCTCAGAGTGCCAGCGCCATCTTCTTGCCAACGTGTTCAGTCGCAGGCTCTGAAAACAGATGTGCACCAACGAATGCTGGCGTTTAGACTGGTATCTAAACCTGCAGGTTTGTACCAGCAGCTGATGCAGGGGGTCCCACTGGCTGGCAGCCCCCAGACCTCCCTGTGCCTCCCGCAAGGAAGGAGTTGTTCCTTATCACTGCTCCCCTCAGCAAACAGCCAGCAAGAAGTGTTCTTACAAAAGAGAACAGTTCACAACTCACAGGAAGCTACTTTAAAAAAAAATCATACTTAACCTGGCCTCCTTCTAAAAACTGTACTGTTTTTCTTAGTGTTTTGAGAGAGCTCTTCTACTGCAAATAATAATAACAATCACAGAATTGTCTGAGTTGGAAGGGACCCTTAAAGGTCACCTGGTCCAGCTCCCCAGCACTGAACAGGGACACCTACATTGAAGGATTTTACTTGTGGTGATGTTTTCTTTGTAAAGAAATGAATTATCCTATTAACTCTGAGGGGAAAACGCGGGTCTTAAAAAGATGTCAATAATACGTAGGTCTGGAAAAACATTGTATTTGTGGGAATCAAAGATTTATAATCACCCCCAATCAGAACCAGGTACTCAATGCACTGTTTAGTCAGCAAGACTAAAACAGCCTCAGCTCCCTGGAAGAGAGGCTAAGCTCCTGACTAATGAACCCTTCAAAGTGCTACAGAGTTCCACTGACAAGAGCCCAATGGGAAACCCATCTCCTCTTCCTGTGTTGAAAGCTCATGGCTCTGACTGGTGATATTGTCTGCGTGAAATGAACCAGAAATGCAGAAATTGCATCTCGATGAATTCTGGAGTTATGAAAACTGGATGTGCTTAGATCTACGATGTGCTGGTTACTTACAAAGTACAGCACTGGCATCAGCAAAAGAACACTTTCTGTTTTACTGTCCCAAATTGCATTAAATATGACATGAAAAGACACATACTACTTTGGGCAAGAAAATTCTGAGCCTCTCCAGCTTACTCCGCTGAAGCAATTGCCACTGAGGCATTCATTCGATGCCATCTTCAGCAGAAAAAAGAAAATCTAATCCCCTGAACCACTTTAGGTGCCTGAATCATTTATACCATACGTCATCAATACAGTTTCACTCCAGTCACCAGATAGCATAAGTAACAGCCTACATGTTTTCATACATCTTTTTTCCAATTTCAACCTGGGCTGGATGTGGAAACAGAGTCCTGCAGCAAAACATGATCTATTGCTGTTCCAAATATAACTTTAATGAGAAAACATATTCCAAAGAGATTATTCTTTTCCAATACGGTTTTGTAGATAGTAGAACATCAGATGATTCAGATAAGTATTGCTGCTTAAAAAAAAAAAAGTGCTTGAACATTTCAAGACTTGCTCTCCCCTGCAATCCTGAGGTTAGAAGTGGAATAGCAGCCACTGCGAAAGGATGTGACCTTTTAATCGCATCCAGGAATCCAGCACTTGCCTGTCCTCACTGCATGGATTAAAGACATGATGAACAAGGAAGAGACAAAGCAGAACTGAAAGGCAGTGCATGCTTAAGCTAGCCATCCTTGTGGAAGTGAACAAAAATATAGATTTCCTATGGTAAATAAAGAAGTTTGGATTGTACTTTATAGCTGAGCAAACTGCATGCAGTGTTAAAATCTCTCTCACCTATTTACCCAACCATACAGACTTACAATGAATTTAAGTGACTTCATTACTCATGATATGAAGAGTGAGTTGTCTACCTTCTGCTCTTAGAACCCACTGAAATTACAACCAGATCACCACTGCTAGATTTGTATATGTTTAAAAAAAAATAAATGTTTATACATGCACATCTGCAACTAGTTGTTAAGTAAAGGGGAGAAAATTCAAATGGAAAAATAAGAAGTTCAAGATAAAAGACCTTTGGATAGAGACAAAAAAAATACCACACAAATACAACAGCATGAGAACTTATCAAAAAGAGTACTTCCAACTGTCAGGACCTTTTGAGAATTTCAGTTATTAACATGCAAGTTGGAAATACGACTACTTCAAGCTGCCTGCCTCGGTCTCAGAAACATTCACTCCAAATGCATTTAGCTGCTTAAGGAGAAGCATCAGTTTAAGCACCAAAGGGTGCACACACACACACACACACACCCCTTTACTTTGGGCTCTCTCCATTTGTGGAGAGGCTCCTTGGTGGATGGCTCCAATGCCTCAAGCTGAAGCCTGCCACAACCCTGTCCATTTCCTGTTGGGAGCGTTTATACATATACACATGTATATATGTATATATATTTAATATCAATTACAGGGAAGACAGAACAGTCTTTCAAATATGTCAACATATTGTACAAACAGGAAGTGGCACCGTAGCAACAGGTCATTAAAAAGTCTGCAGAGCAACCGAGAATCAGGACAGTCATCTGAAAAACGAGGGGAAAAAATAAAAACCAGGCCTTTTTCACCATGGTTGGCATATCCCAGATCTCACATGGTTTCATACCCTCGCAAAAGAGAGAGGTGTGTTTCATGAAACTATTTGAGCAAGCAGCTTTATAAATAATAACTTATATTCACTGTGTATCTTCCTGTGACACCCTCCCTAGCGCTTAATTGCCTCTGAGACTTTGCCGTCAGCTTAATACACTCCACTCTCCTATGGAGGGTAGGGAGAGGTTAGGGTCTGAAGAAGCTATATTCTGACTGGATCTCATGTATTCTTTTATTTGCTGGGAGTCTTTCCATTGCAGAGGCACCCTGAAATCATTCAGCTGCTTCTGTCTGCTTGAAGGCTTTAATTCCTTCCCTCTCCCTGCCTTGCACCTTGAAACAACATTATAAGGAGAGTCAGGACCGATTCATTTCTCAAGAAGCTGATGTAGGATTGCAAGAGTATGCTGCCGGCTAGAGGTAATCCAAGGGAAATAAAATAAAAAATAGCTCTGCCCAACCCAAGTTCTCGTTCATGACAAATGTACCTGGCAAAGACAGAAAAGCCCAGCATTTGCAGTATCACTGAGTGTGCTCATTTAAGGAAGCATCCTCATTAGTGTTCCAATCACACTAACCAGCTGAAGGTAACAGATCATAGTTTACCAGAGATATCTGAATGGCAGCTCTTAAAAATAAAGAAAGTAAAACAAACATAAAAAATGAAATAAAGTTCAATTAAAATCCGCCTTTCTTTCCCCTAGCATTCACCATTTTATAACCCAGGCTGTCCCCGTGCTGCATGAGCATGCACACCACTGGCTGTGTTTTTTAACATCTGCTTCTCATTTTCTTAACAGGAAACCAACACGATTTCCACGACAAAGAAGGATTCTGGTGTTATACTCTCATTTATCTGTCATGTGCACACTTGGCAGCATTTAAACTTTATTCTCTAGACACTTAAGAAACAATCTAGGAATTATTACTTCTTGACAATACAAACAAATAAGGCTATCTATAAATAAACCGCAAAAAGGAGGGAGAGGTGCTTGGCCTAACACCCGCAGACAGACTGCCTCAGGGCCCATTCCCATTTGTTTTTTGGCCACGGCCGGGATCAGGAGGTCACTTTCCCTTATGAGCCAGGTAAGTAACCTTTGGTGTGAGCCTGAACCCAGGGAGTGCAGGCCCTCACGCAGAGCACCCCAGAGAAACCCAGGGGCTTTTCTCCTTGTGAGCACACACTGTCTGATGCCACAGAAGCATGCGTACCAGCTCAAGAGGCACAGCTGGAGCCCCATCAGCTCCCTGGGCATGCACAAGGGAGGAAGCAGCACTGTGGTGATGTGCTTCCATGCCTTGGGTGAGGAGGAAGCACACAGTCCGGGAGGTGGCACGGCACTGTCCTGCCACACCAACACTTGCAGCTCACACTCTAACTGTGTCTCAGCAGAGGGACTGTGCACAAGTTGCCTACACTCATATCAGCTCAACGAGCTTCATTTTGAAAAGCTAGGAGGAGTAATATTCTTTAAATAAGCTGCAGGCATGATGAGAACATTGTTCAACATTTATGCTCTGCTTCTGTGGAGCATTCTCACTAGCACCCACAAGAAGCAGCTTGATTATTTATTTATTTATTTTTTAAATGAGAAAGAAATACCACTCTCTGTAGCATCCCCCCATGGCTGCTGTTGTTTACTTTGGGCACTGTCCAAGCAGCTCTTGGAGCAAACAGCCAGAACGCCCATTGGCTTATACAGAAGTTGAACTACAGCCACGGGCAGTAAAAGACACAGCCCAGCAAGCCCTGTTTTGAAGGCTAGGAAAGTACTATCAGCCTCTTAATTTACATGTTACTAACACGACAGGTATGTTTTAAAAGGACCGATCTTTCTTCTCTCCTTTCTCTTCTCTGTGAAAATGTTTCTGGTTGCAGCAGGACACATTTGTAGAGAGATCTTCACATTCCATCAGAGAAGATTTTACAAGAAAATCTTGTCAAGATAGAAAATTGACAACACTTGGTTAGAACTGTTTCAGTTTAAATATATTCTCTGTTAAACTACGAGACTGACCCTGCAAATGCTTCACCATGGCTGGGGTTTTCTTGGAAAAGCAGATCACAAATCAGTTGGGCACAAATTCCAGAGTCATTTATAGGCAGATCCAATTAAAATAAAATAGCATATTGCCTGCCTCCCTGTGGCATGCAGAGGCTGTAGGTATCTTAGATTTCTGTACAGTTAACAGGAATTAGAAGCCTCAATATAGGTGCCAAAGCAGCCTTTGAACCAGGAGGCACAACTGACATAAGCGTGTTCAACATGTGGCTACTTGAAACCACCCTAAAGAAAATGCTGTGTGAGGCGTTGCCCCAGACATCATCCTCACCAGGGAACGAGCCCTTTGCTCCCTGCTGAAACAAGGTACCTTTCCCTATATGAGATCAGCAGTCTGAGACATCTATCCACAAAAACCTCTGACTTGCTTTTCAAAGAGTCAAGCAGAGGCTGCCCTTTTAAATACACACTGGTTCTCCAAGCCATGTGTGTTCCCAAGCCAGGCTCTACATCTTCTTCAGTCCATGTGTGAGCCATTGAAAACTGGCCAGAGAGATTAAGTGGTCAAATGAGAGTACTGTCCAGACACAGAGCAACAATAGTCTTATTTTTGTATACAAACTTATTTATATTTAATTCAGCTCATTTCCTTATTGAAGAAACCACTTTTGTCCAAAGAGACCTGCTTGAGGTTTGCCAAGCCACAACAATTGAACTTTTTAAAAGCAGAGATTCGATGCCAGAGATGGTCTTAAAAAATAAAGTAAAATAAAGTAAAAACTGCAAAAAATAAATAAGTATATCTATGTATTTATACATAAATGAATCATTTTGGAACCTCTCTAAAAACAGAGAAACAGAAGGCTTAACCAACTTGAGCCATTAAAAAAAAGTGTGCCTTGGCTCAAGGAGTCAATTTCACTCTTCAGAGGTGCAAGCAACCACCCTCCGTTCAGGATTTGCATTCAGATTTCAGTTAAAAGGAAAAGAATAGCTCTAAAAGATTTATTTTTTTCTTGTCTTCATTGTCGTTACACGAGCAACCTCACTAAATCTCCTGAGTATTTCTATCAGTACGTGTTCAATACTGTGGAAATGCGCAACAAAGATCAAAAGAAAATAAATATCCTTGTAATCATAAGTATCAGTCTTCATGCCTTCATTAGCATGTCTATCATGTAATGAAACTACTGCCAAGCAGTTAGCACGATATGAGCAGGACATCAGTAAACCTAAAAAAGGGTAAATGGGTATGATCAGTAAAAGAACCCACCTCTTTAACCTCTGTCAGTAAGTTCTTTGTATTATTTACACATCCCTTCTATAAGTGGAGTAATACTCAGTGATTTAAACATCTCATGCAGAAAGAACTATGTAGAATATGTGAAAAACAATATTATCTGAGAAGCAATTTTCCATTTAAACCCTTACACAAAGTATTCAATTTTCGACTGTCCACTGGGAAAAAAATTAACATATGCAGTTTTAGATGAATACAAGTCAAGGTATTTGAGCTGTCAAGAAGAAACAATTTACTTGGGGTTGGTTGAACACTAATTTATGCCAGGATGAGATACCACAAAGATTCATGGAAAACTTTCAATTGGATGTCTCTCTCTGTTCATCGCCATGGGCTGGCTCCATACTAGGTTTCACCTCAGGTGGCCTCTACAATCTTCTAATTAGGATTTCCATTGCCCTCTATTTATGATTCAACTACAGACAGGATATAATGGGAAACACAATCCAGATATGAAAGCTGAAGCTCAAGAAGTGACTTCTACCTAGTCTCCAGTCCTCAAGCTATTTTTCTTCCTCTTAAGCCTTACACACATCTCAGTCATTTTTCACCTATGAATAAAATGTGCATATTGACTGGTCTTCTAACCCAGGCAACAGGCATATATCTTCCTCCCATGGTCACTTTTAGTAGGTCTGTGCAAACAGAGCACAGCTAGGGATCTTGGTTTGGGGAATGCAAAAATAGAGTTTCATACCATTATTTATGTCTTACTCTAACCTTAAAATCTGTGTTCATTGGCTTGATACAAGCACTTCTATTAGCAACAGTCCTGCTGTACATCTGTCTCTTAGGAATCTGCGTGCATGGTTCCCATGAGATCTCAAATCAGGACCACTAACCAAAGGCGAAGCAAAAGGAATGAAGAATCCACTCAATAAGTTTCTCCAGGTCTCATTATTTGTGCTTTTATATAGTGGATAAATTGCACTAGGTCTACTCGTCAAATGAGCAGAAACTTGGATAAAAAGTAGATGTAGAATATCCATTATCCTGCCACTGTCAGAAGGATAATGTCTTCTTATCCTGTCTTGCCAAAGCAAGTATTACATCAGTTATTATAGGTGTATCTGTATGCACACACTCCCCGCACACATTTACAAATGCAGCTTTATATAGGGAATGTATGAACATATGTATGTATGTATAGAAAGCCAACTCAGTTAGCATGTGGCTCACAGACAGCCTTTCCTGACATCTAACTATGGCTATAAATGAATCATAATTCCAGCAAAAAATTCTGCTTTCAGACTCATGGAAAATGTTATGTTATTTTTGGCTTATGTCAAAGAAAAACAAGGTGATAGAAGAGTGGGTACAGTAAGGTCCAAGTTCATCTGCATTTTCATCTGTACACGTCTTTTGAGATGTCTCTAGGTTCTGTTGACTTTCACAGACTCAAGAAGCACACTGTTCACATTTAATCTATTTAATCACACTGAAGATGTAGAGAACATACTTAGGAACGTGAGTTATATGATCTAAAACGTGGTTTTATTATCCGTTCTGTCACCCATACCCCAAGCCAAAGTTACCTGAATAGTGCTGTCATCCAGAAGAGAAAAGACATACGAGAGGAACACAGTCTTAACAAAACGAGCAGCCTCACCCACAAGATCTTTGCCCACAATGATTCTTCCTCTGATATAAGTTCAAAAGAAAACCCAGTAGAATATTTTTGCTATTTATATGTCACCCCTTTATCCGGCAGGCCAGCCAGACTGCTCACTGAACTGTCTCTGCCACACATCCTTTCACAAATCCAGAATGCTAAAAGCAGAAGCTGGGCAAGAGCAAATACTTCAAATCTGGGAAGTAAAAAATATGAGATGTATAGCTCACATGACAGGCACTCTTACTGATTGTTTCAGAATAGGCTGCTTACATAAACATGCTTTCCTCTCCTCCTACCAAATAGTCCTATGACAAGAACTTGCAGCTATGCTAGTCTTTCTTTTAACTACCATACACTAGCAAAGGGAATGGCTGGCTTAAGTCTCAGGCATTGTGACAATTTGATGCACAGCCTTGACCTTCCAAACTACATATACTTGATCCTACCCTGTATATTACTTGTCTTACCTTCCTTCCAAGAAAAGACTATTTATGAATGGATCTAGCCAACCTGTGAGCACCTGGGAGAGGTGGCAATGAAGACACAGATCAGCAAGATCACTCACTGGAGGCTCCTGACCATAGTTCCCTAGACTCAGTGTAATGAAAAAAAGAAAAAAAAAGCAAAGCCTGTTCACCTGTTAACCCTGCTGCAATTGTCACTGCCTTGCAGTTTCAACAGATAGTGCTCTAGATGCATTGTAGCATCTACATAAACTGTACAAAGAGGCAGCAGAAGATTTTCCCAGTATGGGAAAACCTTCCCATTGTGAAAGGCGACCTTGCTGTTACTTCTCTGAGCTTCTTGCTATAGGGATTAGGGAACAGAAGGCATTACTCAACATGGCTCGGGAGCTAAGAAATAGTTTTTTTCATTTCAAGGTTGCTGCTTGAAACAGGGCATGTGCTAACTTACAGTGGAGCACTTTTAGTTCTGTTGTCAGCTCAGGGCTGACAGACAGAAGCATCTCTTCTCTGAGAACAAGTTTCTTTAACGTACTCTTAGATGCTGATGAACTACAAATACAATACTTCTACCAGCACTTCTAAAGCATGATATAGTTAAGCAGTTTGTGTGAAGATGTGAAATTTTCTGAAAGTTTCAGACATCTGGGAGAAAAAAAAAAATCAGTTAAGAGAAAATAGTAGATTAATCAGGGTTTCTGAGGCATAAAGAACAGAGAAAGATAGATAAGCCATGAATACTGGCTAGCACCCCTGCCCATACACGTAAACAACAGATCTTTGATATACTTCATCAAATCACAAAGAGTTTCATGTTCCTGTCGCTTAGGCAGTACTGCAGCAACTTTGCCAGATTTTCAGCGTTCAAACCTACTTGGAGCACACACTTCTGTAAGCCAACACCACCAGGCCAGTGGCTCGCGAAGCAGTGTAGGTGCACAGAATCAGACAGCCCACTAACCTGGTAGGTAACAACCCTCCTCATACGTCACATGTCATAGGTAACAAGGAGGATTTGTTATGGCCTTTGGCAAATAAGTATGCTTTCATGGCTCAACTTCAAAGGATGCTGACTTTCATATCCCTGCCTGTGTGCTAAGGTTTGGACAACACAAGTATTTATCTCCTTATGGTTAGAGTAAAAATACCTCTATAAGAATGGTGCCCGCTTATAATCTTCAGAGGAATTACAGTCCCCTCATCCCAGAGCTGAATTTGATCCACAGAGTGCAAAAATAAACCAGTTTGCTCCACCAGTTTTCAGTAGAGTACCAGCCACCAACAAAAGCAATTCCTATTAACTTGTAAATGGGAAACTTTACAGTTCCTCTCCCACACAGGTCTTTGCAGACCTTTTTTTGCATGCTGTTGGAAAGGGTGTGGGGGGGGGAGGGGAGGGGGCAGAACATAACTGCTTCTTTTTCTTAAGACTGAGAAGTGAGTTTTCAGTTAGCTATGTTTTCACATTTGGATTGGAAAAAAGTTCAAACAGCTTCACTCCAGCAACTGAGTCAATATACAACATGCTCCTGCTTGCATAGGAGAAATAAGCATGCAAAAAGCTACACAGAGAGCTTGCAGGGGTAATGAATGTTTGTTTGTGGAATCTGCCGGGGGTTGGATAGTGGGATAACAGAGCTCACTTGCAAAGTGTCTTGTATCGTTTAAATCTCTAGATCATAATCTGCCCAAGGCTGCATCCTGGGCTGTAGTACTCTGTTGGTACAGGAACCTGGAGCATTAAAGTTTATGAAGTCATGCATTGTTTTGTACAAACTCAACAAGCTATGTTAAAAATTAGTTTGACAGTACAACTGTGTCTCTACTGGATAGCTCTGATGGGATTGCAGTGCTAGTCAGGAATCACACCTATTTGTATGCAGAGCAATGCAGCCACGCTGGCAGACATCTGTAGCGCAGCACTGGCCTCTCAAAGGAGATGAGGACAACTCAGAGGAAAATTTAGCTCATGCTGAACAGTTTACGAGTGTAAAGTGATTTTACAGAGCAAAGTCCAAAGTGTTTTGTCTAACTTTGTTCTACTTTGTTTCAAGCGCACTGAAGGCCCATGGGCAAGAGGCAAGCAGAGCTCCACGTTCCACACAGCTGAACCTTCATCCTGCCCTACACGTGTCTGCCTCTCTCACTGCCTGCTGGGTGTTGCCCCTGGCCTATGCTGTTCCTTGGAGTTTGTCCAAGGATTTCATAGGACACTGCCAGTTGGCACAGGTCAAACCATGCCAGGAAATATGGCAGCAAATAAAACAACACGGGACACCTACAGAAGAGTGCTCAAGGCTATGAGCAGGGCTGGTTGAGTTTCCTGGTGTAGACTTAGCCTTTCCATGCACCATCGCAGCCACAAGCTCTACGCAGCATGTAGTTTATCTTGGATATCTATAGGAAGCGTAGCCCACACTTAGTTCTTAGGCATCTCTGCAGATCAAGTAGCGCAAATGCCTGGGAGCAGTTTACAGAAATTCTGATTTCACAGGACAAGCACCCTATTCCAAGCTATTTTTCTGTTGTACAGACAGAGAGAAAACACATGAAAACAGTAGTGAATGACATGTAATCTGACATATCATTATAGTAACTCATTTTCTTTGGAAACCCACACAGCATACCAATTCAGCAGATACAATTCAGAAAAAAAACACATATCCTCTTTGTTTTCTCCACAATAAATATTTTCAAACAGATCAGGTAAAAGTAATCTTTTCTTTCACTGAGTCAATGAAATACTATATAATATATACCCCTCACACACACAAAAATAATCACAGAAGCATGGCTTATGACTACAGATTTCCGAAGTTGGAAGATTTCCTCTGTAGATGAATACAGTCCAGGCAGGCAATGAAAGTGACAGGTGGGGAGAGATTTTCACAGAATTAAGCAGGTTGGATAAGTGTTCAGCCACTCACATGCACAAAATAGTCCACCTTTAGAATTACATATTGGTCTGCATGCTCTCTTCATATAGTCCTTGATCTCTTGCGTGACAGCAGCACCAAAATATACCAGGTACATATCACAGCACAGAAATGTCGGCACATGGTCACCTGCTGGAGTCATTTAATACATGCTACTGAAGAACCGTCACTGCCTGGCTATCAAAGCTTCTCAGGTATACTCCTCTGAGACAAAAGATGAGCCTGTGACTCATCCAGGTTGCAGATATGGAGCTCTACAATGGAACACAGAATAAGAGAGTGGCAAACAGAAGTCTGTCCTTGCTTCAGGCCTCCACTCAAAGCAGAGTCAGGTTAAGACCAAGAAGTACCAGCAAAGTTTTAATCACACAGCCTGCAATGACAGAATATTTCACTGCATCTGCAGTCAACTACTCCAACACTTAAACATCCTTTTAAGTCCCAGTTATCCTACATGCTTTCTCTCTACCAAGTTATATAACCTCTTGTTAACAAACAACATTCAAAGATGACCTTTTAACATCCAGGTTTTCTATGTAATTTCTGTAGGGAATTGTTTTTACTGTTACGGAGTATAGAATTATTACCTCCTTGTAACCCCACAAAGAATATTTGAATTATACTTAAGTCCTTTGATTCCATCAAACTGAATGCAAGAAGATAATTTGTAACAAGAAATAGTTTACATCAACAGCAAAGGTTCACAAACACAATACATGTGAAATGGATAAGAACATAGGTATCTGATAAGACAGGAGACAGAGATAAAGGCAGGACACTATACTGCCCACAAAGTTCAACCTATTTTAGCAGTATACTACTGTAGTCTGCTTACACTGTAAAATAAATCAAAGTGCTTTTACCCAACTGTGATCCAAAAAGTCACTATAAAAATGGGTTCATACACCTGAGTGCTGATACTAGATTTCTCAAGAACAAAAAAATCAAAGAGCAACATCATTTGTTTATTAATTGCCAGAATCTGAAATCCATAAATGGTCAGATTTCAATTCTGTTGCCACCTCTGATTACCTGATATGAAAAAAATAGCAAGGAGAAGGATAAATAATCAATATCCTTCAGCAAATAACTGTATAGTGCTCTGTTTCCCATTATTCCACAAAACCTACTAAGAAAACTCAGATATGTAGCTTATAAACAAGAACAATATGTAAATATAGAAGAACCCTGACTTATGAACTCCTTCCTTCTACCATAGCTTTTTCAGCATTGCCAAATAACTTTCAATTAATATAAAACATCATGCAGACCTACAAAATACATCCTACCTTTTCTCCAGTTTCCCCAGATACCTTTAGGTTTCCTGCTGAATTACAACAAGCACTAGAGTAAGCAAAGAAATTCTTGAACATCAAGAAACCAGAGCCACCTGCAAGAGACCTTCTTAAAAGTGTAATGGCTTTTCCCCAACCCGGTTAGCCAAGATAAGAAGCCTGCTAAAGCACTGCAGCTTGTATGGTCATTTACACCTGTGTAAAACATTACCAGTTGATGAGGAAGCATTTCTCACCCACTTTGCACTCACTTTGAGTAAGTCTAAATGACTATGCAAGGTAAAAGATAATGGAGGGGTAGAAGGCTCAAGGTGTTTCAAATGCTTAATTACTGTGCTACTAAAATTCAGATGTTCCTCATGAAGGATTACATCTAAAAGTCTTGATGTTTAAAATAAGAGTAGAAATATTTGCAACACAGAAAATGCTGAAATACCAACCATCAGAGAAGTGTTAAAATTCTTTTTCCTATTAACACACTGCTGAAGAGTCCTAAAGGTCACAAGTGGACAAGTACAGAGTCATGCACCTGATGTACTAGCTACCATGCAGTGATCTTATTTAATACAAAAGTATAAATAATAGTATTTCTGAGCATGAAAGCATAAAAAAATGTGCTTCTTGCTCATAGTCTAAATGGCAATTTGTGTGTGTTTTAAGATCTTTATTCATCTGCATTTCACTTCTGTGGCTGACCAGTACTACAGCAGTTTTATCTTCTGAAGCTGGTTTCTCGCCTACAGTTAGTTTACGCTAGCATTCTGGCTGACAGAGGTGGCCACTGTTTGTTCTTGTCCCTGCCAATTTCCCCAGAAGAATACTGTGGGAGACGGTGTCAAAAGTTTTGCTGAATCCCAGGTAGACTACGCCAATGGACTTTCCCCCATGCAGCAGACGGGTCACTTGATCAGAGAAGGAGATCAGGTTGGTTGAGCAGGACCTAACTTTCATGAACCCATGCTGGCTGGGCCTGATCCCACAACTGTCCTCCACATGCCCTGGGATCTCCCTCAAGATGATCTGTTCTATAACCTTCCCTGACACCAAGGTCAGGCTGACAGGCCTGCAGTTCCTCAGATCCTCCTTATGACCCTTCTTGTAGATGGGAGTCATAATGGCAAGCTTCTAAACCTCTGGGATCTCTCCGGTTTACCAGGACCACTGATAGATGGTGGAAAGCAGCTCAGCAATTACCTCCACTAGCTCTCAGCACCCTTGGGTGGATCTCATCTAGTCCCATGGGCTTGTGATGGTCCAGGCAGAGTAGCAGGTCTCTATCTGTCTCCATCTGAATCTTGGAGAGTTTATTCTGCTCCGCATCCCAGACTTCCAGGTCAGGGAGTAGAGTTGGGGTTGGACTAGATAATCTCCAGAGGTCCCTTCTAACCTCTACGATTCTGTGATTCTGTAATTCATATCCAGTTAGCACAGCTGCAAATAACTGCACTGGGAAAAAGATAAAGGTTAAGCTGATTCACTGAATCTCAGCTTTATTCTTCTAATTTTTACAGGCTTTTGACCTGCAAACCTTCTCTAAGCACGACTCTGCTCTCCTAACAAGCCATATAAGGATCAAACCTTGCTTTTGAACAGGATCACTACAAAGGACATGGGAAGTGGGGGGAGGAAATTTTATCTAGGAAGAGTGAAAACGGCACTGTACCAAACAGAAAGCCCATGGAGCTCCGCTGGACTGACAGTTACACAGCTGAAGATCTTTCAGCTGCTCTGGAGTCATTTAGTTTGAACTATTTTTAGTGTTTTATCACTTGTCCATAAAAATTCAGTTAAATTGAAACATGACACTCAAAAATATGATACAGGAGTGTGAAGGGTTTCATAAAAATCCCTTAAAAAAAGAAGAAAAAGAAAGAAATATGTTTAAGTTAAATATACACAAAGAAAAACAAACAGGCTTCCCAGTTTGAACTGTTTTCCCTCCCTTGTGTGTGTGTAACTTAAACAAGCTTTTATTTAAAACATGATATTTTCCAGACCCTTAAGACCTTTGCTTGAATTAGGCATTCCTGGAATTTCTGATTTAAAATTGAAATGACTGAGTGGCAAATACAGCAGAATAAGAACACAAGCTCTGTGCTTTGGTAAGCTTATTTATAGCATGTTTTATTGCATGTATCAATATTAAAATCTCTCTATAAATTTTAACCAAGGATTGAAATAACGCTACAGGTAAGATTATATTCCCATTGAAGTATTTTGTTGTTTTGGGGTTATAGCACATCTCAAGACCAACATTTCATTATATCATTAAACAGCAACCGTTTCTTTGGGTCACAATTCACTAATATATTTAAGTGTGTGGCTAACATTAGGTATGCAACTAATTCCATTAGTTTCAACAGGACTATTCACTTCCT
Organism: Aquila spilogaster; assembly: GCA_024606505.1. Lineage (NCBI taxonomy): Eukaryota > Metazoa > Chordata > Aves > Accipitriformes > Accipitridae > Aquila > Aquila spilogaster. Next base: position 18,728,454 of record JANHGO010000027.1, on the reverse strand, counting down.
TTATGTTAGACAAGTGCTCAAGCCTTTCACTGAATTTGTGCCAAGCTCAGCTTTAAACAGAAATCTTCCTTCAATCGATTGTCTGATCTGCCATACTGGGAGAATACTGGGCATTCTGGTGAATTCCAAAGGGCATGAATAGACCTTATCAAAAATGTTAGAGAAGAGTAAAGACTAAGAGAGTCTCTTCCAGTGAGAAAAAATTGTATATATAACTGATCATTTTAATTATCTTGGATTAATAATGGACCACTGGCTTTAAATTTGAGTTTCCTGGCCTTAGTGGGAGCATGATACAAATTTAGCTTTATTTAAACATAGAATCACCTCCCTCCCTGACCCCCTTAATTCATTTAACATGCACTCCCTTTGGTTTCATTATGGAGCAGATCTCGAGCGAGTATAAATCCTGAGAGTTTTACTACCTAATTAAAAACATGTTTCTGTTCCACACATTGATGGGAAACTCATGTCTCAAAGGGTTAATTAACAGTCTTTACACATTCTGTATTTAGCTCAGGGTACAAAGCCAGAAACATAAATAATATCTTAGACGGAAACAGGAGGTGCAGATGGTTTTTAGATTTGGTTCTTAGTGCATTTTACACTAGCCAGAAATATGCACTGTATAAAACCGAAACAATGACTCAGTAACCATACTTCATGCACAGTTATATTTAAAGTGTTCTTCCCCTTTTGCAATATTATATCTTTTAGGTTTTAAAATAATAACTATAAGCTTGCTGTAGTCAGATATTTGTAAGCAAAGAGCCTTAAGACAGGAGTGCAACAAATATCTGTTGTGTACATAACAGATAACCATCTGACAAAAACAAAATTACATAGAGGGGTGGCAACAGAAATTACCATGCTGATTTACTAGCTCCCCATTCGCAAAGAAAACACTCTATAAAAGATCACTGATTTGGCATTAACTTTAAAAGAAACAGAATTATTAACTGAGAATAGCAGCTAAAAAAAAAAAAAAAGAAGTGAGAGGATCCTTCTGAGAAGCAAATGTTAAAAAAATTCCATTATAAAGGCATAAAATGGAATATCAGCCCACAAGAGTCCTACTATTCCCTCACCAGTTCTCACTTAGATAAATATTCTATTGAATCCAAATGGCAAAGGGACCTGGTAAAAGCCAATGTTAATTGAAACAGCTGAATGACACCATTGACTTAGAGGCTGCTAATTGGGTAAAAGTGTTTACAGGTTTGAGCTCACATACAATCTACTGTGAGACAGTGGAAATGAAGAAGCATGAGATGAATACAGAAGACAGCCAGACCATCTCATTTCCTATTCGTACTAATTACTCTGTTCCAATAACTAAGTGGCCTTAGACATATCATGGCACTAGCATCCCACTTTAATGTCTCTTAAGGGGACTTACATTTAAGTAACCTCTAAAGGAACCATGAAAATGAGCTAATTTTTAACAGACTTTTGTAAGAGATCCCTTTTGTCTAAGCTAATAGATTCGTGAAATGCCAATTACATGTTTGTGAAGAAAAAATTGCAATTTAGGATTGCATTGGCCTTGAACACAAAATGTCACCTACTACTAAGCTAACACTGAACTTTGGAACTGGAACTCATGCTTAATTGTCTGTCTTCTAGTGTCAGAGCACCTGTGCTTATAACAGGGCTCCAGTCTGGGGTTTCAGAGCAAACATAAATAAGGTTTCCCTAGCCTTGAATTAAAGTGGAAGAGCTCCATGTTTTTTATCAGCTGACTGTAAGCTGTTGTGCTTCTACTAAAGGGTTCTTCCTTCAGTATGCTGATGGGATGGGAAGCACCCATCTATCTTTCTGCAGCCTACCTCCAGCTAGTAACTTACCTGAAGTCTGACACTAAAAAGGCAGAGGCTACACAGCTCTTACCTCAGATAATGTAGAACACTTCAGTCAGGTTTTCCATCATTTTCAACTTTACCATAAGACTTTATGAAATAATTTTCTAAGTCTTCAGGCCACCAAGTAAAGCCTTTCAAATCAGCTGACCTAAGGAAGGCCAGTCTGCTAAATGAGGTCCAACTTGTGCCACATACTGCGTGTTACAGCATTAAGGGCATACCTGTCAATGAGAGAGGCATGCTTCTCTTTCTACTCAGAAGACTGATCTCTTCTTCCTTCTTTATTATTTAATAAAACTGTGTCAGTGTCCCCTAGCTGGAGTCATCAGTAGTCAGTCAAAAAAGAGTATCTTCCTGCTTCTGCCAGCAAACGGAGGGATAACACCAGAACCCTGGATATCAAGGCTAGGAGCTACACAGCAGCTTCATCACAAAAGGTGAAGCAGGCATCCTGATGAATAAGGTGTTCAGCCTCCAGGCTTATGATGCGGAGACTGGCAGCGTTTCTCTCACAGTTCCCACACTCATAAGCGCTAAAGGCTTGGTGCACCGAGAGGGAACCTGCCCAGCATGCGGGAACCCAGATGTTTCTATTCAGATGCCCTGTCCTTGCTTTTCTGTAGTGATACAGTGGACTTGTCAACTTATCATCTCCTCGTGTCTCTTTGCCTTTCTCAGTTGAAAACCATGTGCTGGTTTTGGATGTGTTTTTTTGCAGTCCTTCAGGAGATGACAATGATTAACCTCTCCACCCTGTTTCACCTCTGCGAGCCATCACGATTTACTCACTCTGCTCTGTCTCCCAGTCTGGGTGACTTGAAAAGCTGCACACAGATGTGTGTGAGGATCCTGATGACCTGCTAATCCAGCTGCTATCAATGTAGGCTAGTCTCGTAACCCTTCTCCAATTGTTCACTCATTCTGGTGTTTCTGCAACTGGAATCCATTTATGCTCCTAAGATACTAATTTTAACAATCCTCCACACCCTCACCAGCTTTGTTGGGTTATTTGTAAGTAACATGTGGAACATTTTCTGTTGTAGCTTCTGTGTAACCAAGCTGCCTGGATCAACAAGACACAGCTTTTTTGGTTAAGCAACAGAGAAAGGGACCCTGCTTTGTATCCTGCAAAGAGGGGTACACCAGCAAAGAACACAGCCCCACTGAATGATATCTGCTGATGATGCTGAACAAATGGAAAATGAAAAGTAAATCTGATGCACTGGATAGAATAGTACTTCAAAGCCAGAAAAGGAGAATAAAGCCAGAGGAGATCAGAGGTAATGAGAATGGGAAAGAAAATGGGTAGGAAAAACTTCCCATGAGCAGAAGCATTGTACAGAGGACAGGTTCTTTTTACTTTAGCTTAGCCTCTGAAGAAGGCAGAAGAACAGAAGAAAGAGATACCAGGTGAAGAACAAAGTGTGGATGAAGGAGAGTCCTCTCCAGTCAGAAATATCTGAGCACTCTGGAGGGAAGCTGAACTTCTCAGTAAGGGGAGTGCAAGTTTGAAACAGAAAAAGGCTAGGAAAAATGCTCGAGGCAAAGACAAATACAAGCTTTTGCATAGCTTGCATATGACATTATCTCATGCAATTGTTCTCAGTCAGAATACCACAATAATAGAGACAGAACCACCAACCCAATGCCTGGCCCAAAGGAGTTTCCAGAAGGAGCTCTGCTGGAAGCATTCGTGTTGGCATCCATTCAGTGTTGCACCCACATTCACAAAAGCCTTATTTATAGTCTTGTCTCACACTAAAAACTTTAGCGCTCCACATGGGACTTTAGTGGACACCTGAAATTTAACAAAAGTGCTTGTCCAAGTATTCGCAGCCTTCAGAACAGGATGAAATCCTCTGCTGTAACATATAGAATAGTATCCACATTTCATTTGGGATCAAAAGCTGCTCTAAGATGTTTAGAAATAGAATGTACACTGTGATGTGTGACATGGTTGGTGAGAAAATGAAAAAAGGGAATAAGAAGAGCAAAGTACGTTCAGAAAATATGAATACAAGAAAACACAGCAAAAAAGTAAGGAATGGAGAGTGTAAGGAGAAACAGATAGAGTGAGCAGTTATGTCCCTTAACCCGCTGATATTAACCCGATACTCCAACTTTATTACAGCATCTCTCAAGTGTCTTGCTCAGTTTTACCCTTATTGGTCTCCCCATTCCCCAACCACCAGTTGAGTCAAATAACTGCTTTCCTTTCCCCTCACCTAGTTAGTTTTAGTAGAGCTCACATTTTCCCAGCCTGTTTAGCTGTAGAACACGTCCAACAAAAATACAGGCACATTTATCCAGGATAATACAGACATTTCAGTACAAAATGCTTAATTCCAGGGTTCATTGCTGCTACCTGCCAAACCTTATGCATTTCATACTTTAATAACAGAACCATGAAAATTATAGCTAATTTCGAAGCACTGCTGGGGACTAGGGGGAGGACGAAAAGAACCCTGTAATTACAAAATCACTAACAGAGTGTGGTTAGAAAACTGATGATTTTCCACATCTTGTTTTCTACAAAGAATACATGTGATCAGTGACTTTTCTTTTAGGTATCCACTCTGGATATCTGACCTGTGTTCATTGTTGTTCTTTTCTTTTAATCTCCTTTTCTACCAGTCTAAGTCCTGTTTCTAGGAACATCTGACATCTTGAGCAGGGATAGGCAGAAATCTTCAATTGTTGTGGCACAAGAGCAAAACCAATCTGCTTTCTGCGACTCACAAACTTTTCTTCCAGTCTAGGATATTAAACCAAAAGGCAGAGATTTCTGACCCCTGTATACCTCCATCTCCACCTGTATGAAGATACTTCGCGCCTAATGGAAGGAGGAAGACAGTTACATATATATAAATATATTTGAAAATCAACTAGACAGAAGAATAAATGTAAAATTCTGAGGTAAAAAAAGGATGTCTGCTCTGTTATGTACGTAAGTGAGGATAAAAGGTGAAGAAAATATATACTGTTAAATGTGCAAATTCCTTATTGCACCTGAGTTCTTTAGCTATTAATTCCTATTTCATAAAGGAAATTATTAGCTACCTCTTCCAAGAAGTGACTTTTTTGTACCTGGAAGTTATAGACCAAATCCTGCTTGTATTCCTCTTCCAGCATTTCCATTTCAAGGCAGACCTGCTTGAATAATAAGAGGATATATTCCTAGAATGATGAGAAATGATCTCACAGTGTAGAAAGCTGTGCCACAACTTCTCTTTAGCTAGAGAATGCTTAATAAGCCTTGCAAATAATGCTTTGTTGAAACACAAATGCTTTGATTCTTTAACTTGCTGTGCAAGAAATCAGTTTCATCTTCTGAAAGTTAAAATAATCTGTTTCTTGTGCATGCAACACAAATAGATGCCTTGAAGAAAAACAACCTGTGAGTAAATTGTAGCTCTTCTGAATCAGCAACTCCAGTTCATATATTGGAACAGCATCCACAGTGTTTGTCTCCACTGAGCAAAGGAGTTAGGTCCAGATAAACTGGAGCTGGTCCAAAGGCCAATGAAATAAAAGGAAAAGTTTCTTTCTCTTTCAATTAGACTTGAATTCAGTCCTCAGACATCAAGTACAATCCAAGTCCAACCCCAGCTTAAGCTCTCTGCTCTGTCTAACCACATACTGTCTGCACTCCAGGTAATGCAAACCTGAAGTGATGGAGGAGGTATGTAGATCTGCCCATGCCAACACTGCAAAACTGTGCATGGCCTTCTGCTGGCCTCTGTCCTTTGGTGAATTTCACTTCTGTATTTACATCAGGATCGAAACTCAAACTCAACACAGCCGTAAGGAAACCTTTTTTTGTTTGTTTTTCTCAAATATCTGGATCTTTTAAGGCTTTTTAACTTGGTTGAAAAGTGAATAAGTAACATCTGTAAAGGGATGGAAATATCACTTAAGTAAGCTTTTGGTACAGAGTCTTGGAACTGGGTCCAAAGGGAAATAAGATTTTGTATCATGCTCTTAAAAAAAAAAAAAAAACAAAAACAAAAACAAAAAAAGGAAAATTAAGTTCAAAATGGATTGTGCTTTATTTCTTGGCTTGCCAATGGAAAAACAAACAAAAAACAGCTAGTCCATTCAAGCGCACGTTATGTACTCAGAGTAGTAGTGTGTGTGTGCCAAGAACATTTTCTACTATACAATTCTCTTACTATGTATAACTGTATATTTCATTTTGCCTAGAAATAACCTCACAGCATCACACAGTGGAAAAACAATGGCCAAGAAAATTAACTACCCACACATCAACACTGCTGCATGGGCTTGCAAGCCAACGCTTCAGATGATTGGGAAACCCAAGTCTATTTTTAATTTCATATTTTTCCCCCAACCATTGCTTCATCAGCATGATAAACATTATAATTTGTGGCTCAAAAAAAAGAGAAACCTACCCAGCCAAAACTCTACTTCGGCAATTCCACAAGCATCCAGAGTGGCACATGTGTATCCATAAATTTGAACAAAATACTAAAAAACAGATGAGTTACTTTCAGTGTTTTCCATTACACTGTGCTGTGATATTATCTTTTGGTACTGGGTGCAACTAGAGGACATAAGAATCAAAGCTTTTTAGTTATTTCGTAAACTCACACACTACTGTAAGCATTTTTGTTGTCTGTTTATTTTTTCTATAACAAAATACACTGTGAGAGATGATGCAGGGGCAATCTGTAACATATTTCACTCCTAGTACATGTAATATTTACCTCAGAATTTCCTAGGCAAGAAAAACAGGCAATATTGAGAGACTAATCTGAAAAACTCTGTTGATCCAAGGTTATATGCTTCATCAGCTTATGCAACCACCAGAAATAAACCTGATGCCCAAAGCAGACAGAACAAGGAAACTGAGCTGATGAACAGATGGGGTATGTAATAGAAATGGCTACACAGAAACAAGGTCTAAGTGTTGTCAGTGTGGTGAAGCCAGAGCAAATAAGTACAAAGACTGAGAAATATTTACCTCTTTCTTATCACCATGATCAGTCTGTTGTCAACCTTATCAACTAAAACTGGGTTTTGTATGATATTTGGACTTTTCATGTAGTTATTAGCATCCATTATCTATGAAAAAGTTTATTTCTGGATTTAGTCTATACAGACCAGGAGCAGGTTTTATTCCCCTAGTTCAATCTTCTAGTAGAGAAGAATTCAGCAACAGTAAGCTCAGACATTTTATTACTAGGAGCAGTTGAGCAGAGACTGTCAAGCAACCTCTAGGGAACTCCTCTAGTCAGTGATTTCAACAAAGACACCAACATAGCCTCTCTTCTAATCCTTTTCCTTTATTTAGAGACCATAGAAAAGAGTGAACAAAATGAATATTCATTTTTCTTTTGTGCAGCTCTCCTAAAATAAACAGTATCATCCTCAATTCACAACAAAGGAGCATTTCTTCAAAGTTTGAAACAGTCTTATTCAAGCTATAAAAAAAATTGTGAAAACGTGTGACAGTATCAGCCAATTACTTCCAATGAAACATTGTAATATATAGTATTGCACAACAGTACACAGCCAGAGGTACAACCACTGGGAGAAGGACAGAGAAAACACATCAACTGTTGTACAAGGGTTGTACTCCTGTTACAATTTCCCTTAAAGTGGTGGAAGACACTCTAGATCTCTTCTTCTTCATTCCTAAACTGGGAGGTTAAACACGTGAGAAAGAAAAGTGATCAGAGAAAGCCAAAGAAAATCAACGAAGTTCATCACACATCCATCAGAAAGTAAGTAAGGTGGCATTCTAGTCTCTCTCACCCTCTTTCTGTTCTTCCCAGACCTCAGTACCTCCAGTGCACTGGCTTGAAGTAAACAAAGCTGACAGTTTTGAGTTTGGCTTTCCATTGGGAAGGATGGGGAATCCCATACTCAGCTAATGCGTGGCATATCTGAAGCAGTACTCCACCTCACTTCGGTCAGATAAAACTGTGCGAGTGTAACTACTTGCTATCACCACTTCTCAGAGAAAGAATGAATGGCTATGCAGTAGGCTGTGGGGTTACAACCTGTAGATCTGTGCAAACAGCCTGATCCTACAAGTTTCATGTACAAAAACAACATCCTGAGGAGAAAAAATTGCAAGATGACAACAAAACCCCAGAGCCCCTGCCATCCTCTTGTTTCTGAGAGGAGTCCAAATACTTCTGTAACATTCCCTTTTTTTAAACTCTGTAGAGACCCTCTTACTTGGTGGGTCTTACTCAGTGTAAGATTGTACAGACGAGAACAATGGTGCTAGTTTATGAGCAAGAGCGGGTAATTTGGATACCTGACTGACAATTTCAAGACTTCTGTTCTTTCTGAAGGAGACTGAGCTCTGGCTGGAGGCCCTGCAGGATACTGCGTGTGCCTAAAGCTATGCCTGACTGTTCTGGGGCAATGTGCATGTGGGTCACTTGTGGGTTTCTGCTGCGAGCTCTGTTAAAGTAGTTATCCCCTTCCCACGGCCAAAGCTCTCTGCTTTTTTTTTTTCTTCTTCTTTATTTCCTTGTTCTTGCTCCCTTGGCAATAGCCTATGACAATAGTAAAGGCTCAAGAAGGAAACATTATCTTTCAACATGGAGGAGGAAACATTAATTGTATGAGGAAAACAGCACTTCCTACAGAGGCGGTCTGTTTCTCACTCTCCTCTTCACTAGGAGGAGTTTTTGCTTTCATCCCTCCCTGTTCCCCATTGCCTTCTGACTGACTGCCCAATATTGTCTTAAAAGTTAAAGAAACAGTGCTTGTATCTTCACAGGAGAAGGTCAGCAGTATTTCCAAACGTAGCTCATATTTACTTAGCTTCTGATGAGAGAAAACAGCTATTTCTGAAAGCTGCTAGCATCAACCACTCCTTGAAGAGAACCAATGTTCTTCTGTCAAATTTGCATTCTTCAACAAGTACAAAACCACATCTAACATACAGTATTTCTTAAAGCTGAGGTGAAACTGGGCTGTGCTATTTCATAACATTGAGACTTAAGAATAATACAAAAAACAAAACAAACCAAACAAAACAAAACAAAAAAAAAACCCCCCCAAAAAAAAACAACCCTAAAAATAAACCTGACCACAACTTTATAGCACTTTTCTCCCAGTACATATGTGACACATAAAAAGTCCTAAAGTTGCCAAGTAAAACACTCTGAAAGTCAGAACTGACAATATCCTTGACCTTACTCTGGTCCCCCTGTGAATATATAATACAATGATTACACATTCGGGTTATTTTGGGGTGGGCATTTTTTTTTTAACTTGTTTTGTTTTTCTTTTGGTTTGTGGGTCCCTCTCTCATTTTGTGAATAGTATTAACAGTGCTCACAAAAAAACAATGTTCAGTTGGTTGTTTTGACTTATTCTTCAGTGTGTGATCATGGCCTTTACTTGCTTTACTCTAATTGAAGCTCTTATCAAGACAGCTTTATTAAACTCCTAAGGACTTTTTCAGTCATATTAAATACATCAGTATCTGAGTGTTTATATGTATTATCTTCACAGTATAGTTTTCATTTTGCAGGTGAAATAATGGTAGCAATTTCAGTTTTTCAGTTGTGATGCCTAGGACTTATTGATTATATGCCCAAAGTACAGGTCCCACTGCTCTCCATTACACCTCTAAGAATGGGATCCAGAAAACAGGAATTCCAAATTCTTAATAGCATTTGAAAAGGCTGGTTTTAGCAACATACTTAGTGCCATCTCACAGGCAATCTATAAGAGAGATGGGTAGAGACTGTTCTTCCTCTTCCTCAATTGATGCAGCCCTATAATCTCTGAATTCATATCCAAAAGGCCCTGGCCTTCTTGACTTCACAACTCCAGTGCATCCTAAAATAAGATGTATCTTCTGTGCTGAATAATGCATACTTGTTTTTTAAAACAAACTGCATGATTATAATGCAAATGCATGACCTGAATAGAAATTGTACATGCAGTCTTAAACTTTATTTCCATAGTTCTAATTGCTTCCCTCAGAAACCTGAATAATGTTCTTTTAATGCAGACTTACACATGTAGTACATACACATAATATTTGTAGTGGGAAGTCTTGCTGAATCTCTCAGCCTTGCTTTTACACAAACATTTTAGCCAAGTGTACCAAAAGACTGAAAAAAAGTGAAGGAATAAAAGTGAAAGAGAAAAAATTACATTCACAAGGGATGAAATTAATCTCCATAAGAGGCCATCTCTTATATGAGTCCAAACACGTTATTAATGACCACATTTTCTACTTTCAGAATTCATGTAACATTTAATTGGTAAAAATATATTGTGATGAGGAGGTCAAATTTTACACTTCTTTTATTATCATCCCTACTATTCATGGATTTTCTCTGTTAATAAAAAGTAAAGCCTAAAATGTCATATTTAACACAATGCAAAATGCAGTTTCACTTCAGAAAAATGTATCTCTGCTAACTGAATGACGGTTTTTTTGACATGACTAAGCAGCAACTGCTATTCAGAGTTCATTGCCTAACCTGACTTTGTGTCCATCACAAGGGAATGTACCTTTATTAAGTGAACACTGTGTTCTCACACACTCTTCAAGTTAAAGAGTTCTAAGTACTACACAAGCATGAATTATGATTTGATTTATTGTATGGAACTACCAGAGTTAATGAAAGACAGATGACGGAAATTTCTGGTAAAATCCATAGCGGTATCATTACAGTGGTATAAACCTGAATATCCTGGACTCCTAATACAGTGAAGAGCTACTTAGAAAATTCTTCCTGGGATGAAAAGAAAGGTAGTAAGTGGTTCAAAAGTTGCAGATGATAAGTTTGCAAGTGATGTCTTTAAGGTACATGGGGAATCAATTGTAATATTTAGGCTGCATTCAATCTTCTAGGAAATTACAGGAAATTTCTGTCTCAGTAAGAATAAATGTCTCTCAGAGCTTTTTCATATGGAATATACAATGTGGTGTCCCTGGAGGAATCAGGAGCTACACATGGCTACGGCCCGTACCTGCAGGAGGATTCATGAAGCCCTGTGTAGTGTCTGTTCCTCAATGAAGGCATGAACATAGCTGTAGAAAGTTTCTTACTGTACACAGGAACAGGCATGAGCTCATGCCAGAGTCTTAGATCCAAAATCTCCTGAAATGCTTAATATCCGAGTCGAAGTCCAGAACTGACTGTTAACATTCCTCTTCTCTTTGTAATCGGCTTAACAATTCTCTCTCCTCTTAATGCAAATATGTCTGCAATTCAATTTTTTAAGTCTGAAGGGCAGAATGGGAATCTGTGATTTGAGGTGTCTTTGCAAAAGCTTTTCTGCTTCTACATATCTGAAATTTCTCAAGAGGATGTTAGCTAGTTCTCTTTCACTGGACATAGACACTAAGACTAAACTAATCCTCACTACCCAAGACTTCACAAAAAAAAAACCTATTTTCCCTGATGAATCAAAAAAAACTAAGAAGCCTTAAATTTAGGTAAGAATGAGTTCCTTCTTTGTGTATTTTTTTTAGCCTGATAAAAAAGAAATGTAATTTTCAAATCTGACAAACTGTCTTTTGCTGTCTTTTGCTATAGGCTGTTGACCCTGTAGTGATGGTTAATGGCATGCAAAAAACATTCTGGTGACTGACCAACATGTTGCAGTGGTTTAGCAACTTCTGTAAATATCTTCTAAGGAAAAAAAAAACCTCAAGAAACAATGGCATTTTCTAGGCAGGAAGAAAAAGAAGGAATAGCTGGTCTGTTCAGGTTAATTGCAAAGCAGTGCTATGGAAGAGTTAATAACAGGAATTGAAACTTATTTTCTTCCCATGGCTTGGTCATGTGATATTGTAAACAGCATTTTCCTATCTGAAACACCAAGGCATTAAGATCATGCTTTCTACTATCCTGAAATTTAAGACTCCCTATTGACATTGTAATATTGCAGTTGTCAAACCGCTGGGCTCTTTTTCTACCAGAATACAGCACTGACAATCAAAGAATAAACAGGATCTGCTTCTGAATCAAGAGCTCTCATATTAATAGGAACCCCCAAGCAGCCGGGAAAAGAAGACAAGCAGATGTGTTGGGGTACATGCTCAGTGTCATGCTGGATTCCAGCTACAAAACTACAACTCAATCTGAAGAGAGCTACAGACAAAATGCGACAGACTAGGTAGGTGAGATATGACCCCACCAGGCAGCCTCCCAGGTCTTTACTCATTTTTAGAATCAGACTGGGACCAAATGTTCTTAAGCTCTTGGAATTTCTGAAGAAGTGTTTTTTCAGTTCCACTGTCCGGCTAGGATGGGAAACAGAAGTGCTGAAAGCTACAGGAAAAATGCTGCTCCAGCCCAGTTTCACAGTCTCAGAAAATCTGGAGAGCTTTTATAAACTTTGGATCTGTGACTGCTGCTTTTTCTGAACCAAACCTCTGAACTTTTGAAGTCTGCCCAGGATTCGGATAATTTGTTGACTTTCTGCATGAGACAGTTAAAATACTGAATGTACGTCTGCACAAGTTACGACCTAATCACGCTATGTAAACACACAGAGACCACTCCCTTTTTACCTGGAGAAGCAGTGCTATTGTCATTGGGGTCAATTTGTTATTCTCCGGAGAACAGCCAACACCACATTATATTTTGAGCTCAGCAGTTAAAGCTACATATATGCATTTCCCGTGCAATTCCTTGCCAAATGGAACTGAATACAATCCGCTGTAGAGGCCTTTGACTCACTGAGCCCTGTGATACCTACCAAAATAGCAAAGGTTTATAAAGGGTTTCCTGCTAGCCTGCTTCCACCAACAGGTCATCAGAGCTTGGAACAGTTCGTCCTGGGCACCTTTTGTCCTGTCCCACTGAACACAGCGATGTGAACACTGACTAGAGAGGGCAAGTTCAGTGTTGTCCTTTCAGTGAGGGATGACCAACAACACACCAGCACATGATTCTCCACTTCGAACTTGAGAAAACACACTGTGACTTTGAAAAACAAAACAAACAAGCAGCCTAAAACTATGATCCAAACTTGTACCAAATATTTACACTTTGATGTTTATAAAATACTCCACCTTTTTATTTACATGCAAATAGATTGATGAAAAAGACCCAGGAAAAACAGAGAACTCAAGCAGAAATAGCTATCTGCCAAAATGGGTAAAAATCAGTGCATATCTTTTAATCTATGAAGAAGTAGCTTGAATAGTACTCAACAGTTGTACTTTCTACACTATTCTATTATTTTAATTAAAAGGTCATTGTGCATAGAGTGCAATTACTAGCTCACGACAAAATTAGCTATGCTGACTTAATTGATGCTATTTACTTTTGCAGTCCATTGGCAGCTAGCCATTTTCAGTGAAAACCCGTCCTCCAATTAATCATGATGTTCCCTCAGCTTGCCAGTGTTTTCAGCAATGGCAGCTGCATTCTGGTAATAGCATCTCAGCAAAAAAGCAATCTTGTTCTTTAAATTTAATAATAATTTTACTAATAGTAATTTATCACTCAAGGCAATGTCTTGAAGCACGATCTTCTGAAATCTCTTTTACTCTTATTGACTTGATCAGATTTTAGTGAAAGGCAGTCCTTTTGTTCTCTCTAGTGATGCAATAAATCGTCCAAGAACTATTAAAAACAAACAAACAAAAACAACAAAAAAAACTTCGGTAATCACTTAGATAATTGTTACAAAATATCACACATTTCTAGTTAATACATATTACAATCATTAATCAGCAGAATGAAGGGTAGAAGGTAAGTGGGAAGAGGAGTAAGAAAAGCATTTATTTTCTGAATCCAAAAATCTCTGAGGGCCATACTTGTTCATCTCAGAGTACTGCTGCCAGAATGAATGCTTCTATAGTTTTCTACAGGAAACCCTCAAACCCACTCATTTTGATGGCATGTTATGATGATCCAAGAAGGTGGTATTTGTAGAACTGAAAACCAGGGAAGAGTACATAGTATTTTGCCTTTGAAGTAATCATCTGGATGAGGGCCCTCTTTTGACTCACCTTCAGCTTTCTATGACTGATGTCTGTTCTTGTCAGCCTGGCTAAAATAATATTTTGTTATTATTATTGTTATTACTTCAATATTTAATGGCTAACAGATGTAAGCTGGTACAGCCCACTTCCTGTCACTGTATATACAAAATTAAACGTTTCTTTGCAGTTCACATGCAATGAGCTGGGAGCACTACAATCTGAAGTTCTAGTATTATGGAAAAAATGGGTTTATTTATATATATTTGGGCATATTTATGTATGTATACACAAACATATATTTCTTCATAAAGAAATGTAAGCTGAGCATTGAATTGATCTCAGAAAGAAATTCAGGGAAGAGTAAAGCTATTTGACAAACCCGTATGCTGATTCAGAAGCATTACTTCAGTGATATGCTTTGACCATATGTGTCCTGATCCTACTGGGAGTTATCCAACTCAGAGTTTGGGCTGAAGGAATGAGGGTGGAATAAAGATGAAGCCAATGACATTTTCTTTCCATTAGCTGGAAAAACTGGCTAAGAGGAAAGAAGATACAAGCTACATTTGCTGCATAGAAACACATCATGTGTCAGTCCCCAGGAAAATGACTTAATGTAGCACAGTTACAGCTGGGATTCTCTTTGCAAAAGATGTCCAGTCTGATTCACTTCATTTTACTAATGCTTGGTATTTTCAATATATCCGATTTAATTCTCTGTTTCTAATATTAGAAGAAAGCAGGAAACGCTTGTTTAATCTAAAAAAATATTAACAATGGTCACACATGCAACCCTCCACTAGCTTTTGTAGTCTTCCAAACTTTTCCACTACACACACTTCTGTGTAGGTATATATATGCCAGTATATAGCCTATGTCAGTGCACATATGTGTATTCTTAATTCTATTATGAACATCAAACATTCATGACCTATTTGAAGCTACACAAAACCAAAATGATTTAAGAACAAATCTACAGAAAAATCTGTTTTCTAAACATAATCAAACTCTTCCTCAGTGTGCTTACATCACATTACTCCTAGAAAGCCAGGAAGTACAATAAAGTCTGTGCTGTATAAACCATTTCCCTAGCACAGTCTAAACTCCAAATTAGGCCTTGCAATGAAAACAGTGAGATACTGAGGCATGGTTTATATGGCATACAGCGTAACAGTAGGTGCACAGAAAAGCACCTGTGTTATTAAACACTACTAAGCTTTGGGGAGGGATTTGCAAAGCCACTGCTTTGTTTTAGCTTACTTGCAGCTGTTTGTGTTCATCATAAATCTTATTTCCATATTTATTACATTATAATTTTCCTTGTTTGTCCCCACATTAATGCAGACTCACTAAATATCTTTGGCAGTAGAGCTGTCCCAACAAAACCATCATAGATTATTGTGTCTCCCACTCACTAGGGCAAGAATTACATAGATACAGAAAGAGACAGTTATTTTTTTGATAGAATGAAGTAACCTTGGAAATGATTACTTGAGGAACCTCCCGTGTTTCACTTAGAACTGCTGAGGCGTTTGCCAAACCCGGCATGTGGTTCTGGGCTGAGAGGTAGAAGAAATCTGTAGAAATGAGGAGACAATGATTAGGGGTGGAAAGAAGAGTTCTCACGGGATTCCATAGCTTCTGACAGAGGACATACCTCACCAACCTTCCTGTTCTGGAGGAAAGGCTGTGATTCCTCCTGTCAGTCCTGACCAGTCTGTTTCAGGGCCACCATTTGAGATCCCTGGCTCTCAAGGCAGAGCTCTGTAGATCTCTGCAAATGATCAAAGCCTGAGAACTTGAACTTAACTAAAACTCATCTCTCCTCATCACTACTATGTCTGTGTGCCTAGAAAGCTGAACTGGAGAAGATTTGAGTCTCAAGGCAGTCAAATGCAGTGATGAATGTGACAAAAGTATGGGTAGATTGCAATAAAGAGGGGCTCATCCGGTACTCTGAGAAGGAGAATTACACATTTTGGGTCTGTTTCAAATTCGACAAAGTCCTTTGTTGCAGAAGCTTGTTTATCACTTGGGGCCTATTTATTAAGCTAAGAAAACCATACATCCAACATTGCTTCAAGTACCATATGGTAGATTCTATTGTTATGTATCCTGTCATAAAGTCAGTGTAAATATGTTTATGGATGTGGCAAGACTTTTCTGGTCTTCTCAAACCTTTAATATTTCCAAAAAATTACCTCAAAGAAATAAAACATTTTATCTCAGAGAAAATAAGTGTGTTAAACAAGCTCACTAAAAAAATAAGGTAGAAAAAAAAGTATGCTTAACTTCTGCTTTTCCTATTGCTAAATTCTTTTTGTACTAAGTGATCTGCCTGTCACTCTCAGTCTCACTACCAAATTCCATCCAAAAGATTCTCATGATCAAGATTTGCGAGTGGATAGCTTAGTTCAGATGTGTTCTTTCCCTCAAAACCTTAGAAGTATTGTTATACACTCTTACACATTCTCTCCAGATAGGCTCCCATCACTTATGAATCACATTTGTGTATGCAAAGATGCATGTTTCAAACTAAATTGCTTAATGTCTTTTTCACAATGAATTCTAAACATTTGCAACTATAGACATCTATTACTCTTCAGAAACCTAGTTCTACATCAATATGAAGTGTCTTGTTCTATGACCTTGAGTCAGTTGGGAATTCAGAGATTTTCCAGATGTTTGGTATCTCAGCCGGAGATGCAAGGAGTCCTCTCCACTGCTAAGGAGTGAAATAGGGAAAGGTGGAATTTCATGCATTTGGCAGTGTGCATAGTTCTGTATGACACATTACCAATCGAGATAAACAAATGTACTCCAATAACTTTTACTGCCAGGTGAACTTCCAGAGACTAAGGAGAATAAGAGAACTCCCAGTCAGCAAGAAGTCTCACGCTAATGCTTTCCTCTGGGCTTATGTTTAGTTTCCACTCATTTCAACAGGACTTAAGTAAAGGCTTTTGTAGTTGAGAGCTGACACAAAAAAAAGTGGTTAAATACCTTTCTGAGTCAGGGCTGAAAGCGGAATAAACAAATAACAATTAAAATAACCCATGCAATGTATAACATACTCTCATTCCTCTCATGACTTGTTTGACATATGGAAATACTGTCCAAGTACTTACACTACATACTGGCTGTCTACTTTAACACAGGTCTAAATGTACTGTTTTGTTGGTTTAAAAAAAAAAAAAAAAGTTTTGGATACCCTACAAGTTTCCAAGGCTTATTTTACTGTGGAGGAGGTGCAACGCATGGGAATTTTTTGTTATATTTTCTTTTAATGAGTCCTGTAAGCAATTGTTTCACAATACAGTCTGAAAGGCTAGAACAATTAAATGACTACAGATGTGTCAAATGATGCAGGAAAACCATGAGACACTTCCAAATGAGTAGGCGGAGGGTGTGAGGAGACCATATCCTGTAATATATGAATCTCAGATTCTTTGGCATACAGATTATTTTTATGGAAATGTCCCGGTGAGCCTGGAACAATCTAATGGTTTTCAAAGTATTTCAAATCAACAGCATAAAAGAGCTGTTGAGAACAATCTTTTTATGCTATGCTGAATTTGAGTTGGCCTGGGAACAGTATACTAAAAACTATGCCAGACCTAAAAGGTCCAAATTATTACTACATTCTCAAATCATAGGTGAGAAATAATATCAAGGTTCATTAGTGCAAGCGGCACAGAGGAAACAATGCTGGTTGCTTTCATCTACTTTTGCTGACTCTTAGCTTGGATGTCAGCCATGGACACAGCTTGCAACAATAATAGGGTTGTTCTAAGTTATGCCATCTTCATATGGGCCTCAATGGAGTTTTGTCCTGCAAGTCATTACACAGGAGCCACATTTGTTGCTTTCTCTTCCAAGTTTTCCAGTGACTGACTATGCAAGAACCAATTCCAGCTCTTTTCTCTCCAATTAATACCTGAAGTAAAGCAGGTCTGGTGGCCGTGATCACATGGCCTAATTCAAGTTCTAACCTGGACTGAGCCACCCTTGATAACATAAGTGGGAGCATGGGTCTTTTCTTAGCAAAAATGAGACAGTAAGTTCCCTTGCACATTGAAGCCCTGCACGAAACTGCATGCCAACACTACCTGACCACTAAACCAAACACTGTTGGATGTGGTAATAACTCCTTGTATAAGAGGGAAACAGGTGGGCGGCCAGGGAGATGAGCAAACTCCCTGCAGGAAACATTAGATTTTCAACTGTGGAGCCTTTCACAAGATGAGTCCCTCTGCCTAATGCTATACTTTTGCCTCAAGCATAAATAAGATTGGTCAAGGCTATGAAATCCCAGGAAAGGCTTACTGTTCTCTACAGCTTTATGTTTTGTTTAGTTAAGATCTTTACAAAATAAATAATTCTGTAGTCTTTGTTTCTATTAAAGAAAAAAAAACAAAGCGAAACAAAGAACACAAACTCCAATTACTGAAAATAAATGAAGGTTAGTTCAAAATTGGCTCTCCTGTACTACAGGTTTATGGAAATCTATCAGTGAAAATCAAATATGAAAAGTTTATCTTAGGTGAGTGTATTTCCCAGCAGCCCATAGTCTGTGGGTTCCCTGCATCATTACTGCTGCAAATTGCTACAATACACCACCGCAAGAAGAGAAGTTACATTCCTGAGCTTCTGAGCTTTTGTGCATTAGCACTGGACCTTAAAAGAGAATGAATGTCTTGCCAAAAACACTTGGAGGCCACTAGGGCCTGAAAAAAAAAGCCTTCACAACTTCAAATATTTTCTTTGCAGTGAGTCCCCTTCTTCCCTTTTTTTTTTTTATAGAATGTAATTAGATATTCTAAAAGTTTGAGCGTACATTGAAGGGTTTTATATAAAACTCAATAACAAAGTAGACGTATGTGTATAAACAGATGTAACCTGGAAGTTAAGTGACATACAGCAAATTTGTACAATAAATGTTTTATGCTCTGTGAAAGAAATAGTCTGTTTAGGACAGCGTTATATAAAATTATGTTGTACGTAATTGTCAGCAGATACTAATTACCACAATAGCTTGAATATAATGGAAAAAAGTCATCAGGCCATAGGAGAAAAGCCATTAAACAGACATTTTGTTTAGCCTTGTAGTCATCAAAGTTACGCCACTATTTACAGAGATCAAGTAATAAGGGGAATTTCTATCATTGTTTGTTTGGGTTTGCAAAGAGGCCTCTGGAAAATTTCTTACTCCTTCCAGCTGAATAAAAAGGAAGGGGCCCCATTCCCCTTGCTTATCCTGTCCAGAAGTGATCGAGAACCTTAACCTAATGTGGAAGTCATGGCAAAGTCCAGACTAATGTCTGCAAAAGGGTCATTCACACCACGATGTAAAGAGAAGTGAGAGATCACATCCAAACCACAGTACAAAACAGGGCACTGCAACAGACAGAACCGCATAGCCTGTATGAAGAACAGCCCCATTTCGATACCACTACTTTACAAATATTTTCAACAATAGAACACAAGTTGTTCACATTTTACAGTGTAATTCCCACAACACTGACAGCACTTCAAGAAGACTACATTCCTCCTAGAGTGACCCATTACACATTCTATTTTCTGACTTAATCACGAACTTGCAATGCAAACAAAATCTAAACTCTGATTTTTCCTCTACCTTTAGAGAAACTGGGTTTTATCTGTATCTGTTTTCCAGTTCAGAGAAACTAATGTAGCAGTCATCAAAAGGAAATTAGGTTCTGAGTGTTTTATAACACTCAAAAGTTAAGGCAGTAATTGTTTTTATCGTAGCATTTTTCTTATAAAATATAAGAAATAACTCAGTGAATGTTTTTCATTATTATCCACCAGTCTTTTGTGGAGCATGATGAATTTGTTGAGTATTTTTCTTTAAAACATTAATGGATAATTCCTTTTTGATTTGCTCTAAATGTAACTAAGGACATTGTAATGCAAACATTTACACATATATTATACGAAGTATACACAAGCACCAGTACAATCAATTTTTGACTGGTGATATTTTAAGTAGATTTTCTTTTTCATTTGAGAAAATCTCATCATTTGTATATTAGTTACGCTGCCATCTTAAACACAGTCACACACCTCCCATCCAGCCTCGCTCAAGTCAGCGGAAATGTTTTCCCCAGCTATTAAGAACTTTGGATCAAAGACCAACAGATCTGCCCACATACTGCACCAAAAGGAAGGCTGAGGTCTGGAAAAAGCTAGAAACTAGTAAAATATAGGGCAGAAGGAAGGGTTTCCAAGTCCAGCCCTCTGCTATATGAATCGCTTTCAAGTGAAATCCCTGTGGCATATCACTACATATAAAAACCTACACATCAGTATTTTGCATTTAGAGATTGTAATGCTTTTCATTCAGAAGAATCCAAAGGCACTTCACAAAGTCAGAGCTAGTCTTGGAGTAATTCTATACATGGGATCATCCCATGGACTCCTGTCTTTACTGATCTGAAATTAAAAATATATGAGCTCTATGTACGTTTTTGTCTCACAGCAGAAGCATTGTCTTCTCTGACAACTTCAAGGAATGTGGAAACACAGTAAAGCTTCTTAGAGCAGCCAGCATCTAGTTTATACATACATTTTTAACAATATCTCAAATATTTTCACAGCTTCCCCACAGAAAACAGAAGCAGAGAAAGAAAAAAGCTTCCCAAGATCACCAAGCAGGCCAGCATCTCGCTCAACCCAACAGGAAAGGAAAAGATGAGCTTGAAAAACAGGATCCACTTGCGGCTGAGCCTTTAGGCCAGGCTGAGCCTGGTCCAGCATTCATGGAGAGGATGCCTTGGGCCTGCCTGTAATGGGGATTCTCCCCTAACAGGAGAGTGCTCTGGGAGGCATCTTTGTGCTGCACAGAGTGGCACAAGGTGCTTGCAATCCTGCATAGGCATTTGACCCAAATCTTTTCTGTAGCTTTATTCCCCTTGGTTTATAGGAAGGATACTCTACCCACGGCTGGCTACGCTGTCACTTCTGTGAGTGACAAGATAGAGCAATCCTCTGTATCTACTCTCTGCTATGCTGCTGCCATCTGGCAGCTGTTGCTGCTGTTACAGCTAATTTCTGTGATTCAGCTGAGCTATCAGCTAAAAAGAGACTTTGCTGTTTAGTGAGTCCCTTTAACCATTGTCATGTTATCGGGTTGTCATAAGGCTAAAATAAAATTGAGAAACTTGAGCACAGAATGAATCATACTCACTTCTAGAAATAAGACTATAATAACTTCATTCCTCAGAAGATGATATTTCAAGCTTCTTTCCTGCATTTCAGACTTATCAACACTTGTATTTTATAATGAAAAATTGGGAAGGCAATATTGTAAGCAAAAATAAAGTGTTTTCTCAAAATGTTCAGATGCCACAAGAAGCAAACCCTACAATCTCATGAATGAGAGTGATGTTTCTCATGTCCAATGATTCTACACACAGAGTTCCCTCTGTGGGTTCAGAAAGTAATTGGCTAGCAGCTAAATTAAACAGAAATTATCATATTGAAGCAGGCCGTAAAATAGTGAGCATTTTCATGAGAGACTTGGAAAAAAAGGAAAAAAATATTCTTTGGATGTATCATAAAACTTCCAAGGAAATTCCAGAGAAAAGCAGGGGCTGTTTCTGGAAAAAAAGGATTATTATCTGTTCAGGTCATTTTATTAACATAAAGTAAACTTTTCCTTAAGAATTCAATATTTTACTGGGGGAAAATAAATCATTGTGGTAAAAAGGGATGGTTCGTTTTAACTGAGAATATCTTGAAATAATAATTTCACTCCATATTCCAGCAGGAAGTATAGCAGACTTGGATTAAGGTTATATAGAATATACATGATGCAAAAATGTTTTTGAAAGCATAACATATACCTAGTAAGCTAGACACTTTCATTTGTAGAGAAAATGCCTAGACTTTACATCGGAAAACTCAACTCAGTATATGTTCATACTATTGCCAGATTTGCTTAGTCTTGCAAGTCTGGAGCAACAGTCTTCCAAAACTTCCAAAACTCAGTTTTGAACAGTAAATATACAACATAATATATATATTCGTTCATTTCCTATCTGACTTCACTTCATCAGTCAGCCAGCTTGACTTCAGATGATTCTTTTACTTTTTTTTTTATCCTTTCTCCTTCTTAACCACAAGGGCTTCATGGATCTGTAATTAAATATATATTTTCCTGGCTATGGTATGGGTATACAAGATACTTTAAGTATTTGACCAGATGCTGAAGACTGGCCATTTTGATCAAAGAGCTGGAGAAATTTCAGTAGCAAAATATGGTAATATTGGAATCTTTGGTAAATCACAGTATCCAAGTTATAATTTTTAAAGCAGAAGGCTTGTATGTCTAGCTTCTTCATATATTTAATAAATTAGCAGACATTTCAGATTAAAGGAGCTCAACAAATTTTTCGTTTTGTATTATTTCATGCAATATTTCATATTGATTTTTTCTGTATCATTACTTGAGGAAGAAGCACTGATTTATCATATTCAGTCTGATCAAGTATTTCAGTTCTAATGTCAGTTTAGAATGTAACGTAATCTTTAATGTCAATTTAGACATGTTTAGAATGAGTACTGGATACACAAATATATTAGTTTTCACCTTCATTTTTGACCACAATTATGAAATTAGATGATTTCAAGTGAAAAGCTGATACTTGCAGTAAATACATAAATATGTAAATGCAACTCAAAAAATCTACCCCAATTCAACACCATTTTTAAAAATGTTTTTTCCAAATAACTGAAATATTGCTGGCTTTTAATCAGTATACCCGATCCAGAGTTGGGCTCAATCGGGGCTATAGTTTAATCTTCAATAATAGTTATTAAGAAAGAATAATAATACATAAGCTCCAGTTCTGGAATTTGGAACGATTTGGGTTTTTTTACTTTTCCTCTTTTTTTTGTGTGTCCTTCTGTAACCAGAAACATCAAAATATTTGGGCCAGCCCTGTGGTAGATCCTCAGGCACAAGCCTTGTTGATTTAGGCTTTTGCTGGAATAAAGAACTTAGGACAGTTCCCATGCTACAGTGCATGGTGTTTTCTCAAGTGTTCTGAATACAGCTATTAAAATTCTTTCTCTTTGTTCCCACACTAGCTGAAAAATAAAGTATTCTAATACTATGTGAATTAAATCTATATTAAGATTATTTCTGAATTGAATGGTGAAAATAATCAGTTTAGCACTGTGAAAGATACAAAGGAATTCAAGGTAAAAGAGAAGAGGTTGTTGTAACACCGCTTGAGAAAGAATTCTGAGGTTGAATAGAGTTTATTTTAGAATAAAAATAACCAGAAATTAAGTCCTCCAGAGATTATAAGTGGCACACAGAGTCTTCCACGTTAAGGTCACCAGTTCAAACCCAGTGTAGGTCACTTACCAACTGGTCATTACCAAGTCATGGTTGGTCAGAGAGCTGGTGATCTCATGGACAGGAATCCACACCACTAAAACCTCTGCCACAACTGGCATCTTTAATGGATATTCCGCTAAAGAAACCAAGGACTGAGCTGGGCACAGAGACAGAACAATCCTTTCACCAGAAGAAGTGATGCCTCAAAGAACAGGTTAGTAGCATTTACGGAAAGCTTGTCTTCTCATATTCACAACCAATAATCAAGACAGAAAGTATTTGCACCAGATTTCTTCTGACCTGTGTTAGTGTTGTGATGCCCAAATAAATGTCCAAATAAATACTAGACAAACAAGTTATTCCTGACTCGTTCATCAGGGTAGTGATTTCTGTATTACTTCTAGAGAAGATCATGTAATTATACCCATATGCAACCCATTTCTTCCTCTCTCCAAATTATAATTTTAGATGTTGATTGCTTTGCCAGGAAGAATATTCAGTTCACAACTAGATGAAAATAGATTTTCTAATAATACTTGACTTTTCATGCACAAAAGGATGCTGCAAACTTTCATAGGGCCTTCCACAATGCAGCGAATCAAGTAAAATGAAAATATCAGGGCTTCACATATAGTTTATAATTCTGAAACAATTAAATTCACTGCAGAGTTCACTCCTCCTCATAGGCCCTTATTTTAGAGCACCAGCTTAGTCTGGTGTTTTATTGTACGCTTGCAAAGAGATAAGACATGAAACTAACTGAATCTTCAGATTTTAGAAGAGAAGCTTGTAATGAGAGGTATGAATAGCTATGGTCACCTCACTCACACTGCAGATCCTGTCACTCTATAGCCCAAGAAATAAAGCACTTTATCCAGATAATTTTTTTTCCAGAAAAAAATACAGAAGTTAGAGGTTCAGTATTCGTTTCTGAGTCATATTAACAGTTAGGACCTTGTTAGAACAAATATATACAAGAGGCTATACTAATTCAAGACTAAGTGCCTAGCAAATCAAATATTTCGTGGTCATAACTGTGCACATAAGAAAGCATAGTAGAGTAAATGTAGATGTTGTTTCCTCTCCTCATACTCTTCAACTCTGTAGGTATTTTCCACTCAACACATTTTCTGAGCTTGTTATGATTTAATCTGTTCAGTAACTCTGGAGGATCTCGGTTTCAAATACTTCTCCAGTTTCCTTCGAAGTCATGTACATTCCTTATATCTGCAGTGTCCATTAGCAAGACAGTCCATAGGATAACCACTCACTTTCTCCCATGTGAATTAACTACTTCAGATCTGAACTAGTCTCTTAATAGTTTCATTTGTTCAACCTCTGCTTTCACAATGGAAAAAATTGTAATGATTGCTCTTGATCACTACCAAATCTTGTCTTGGCTTTTATGCTTCCATATGCTTCTACATCCTTCCTGAGGGTGGAGGAACCCTAACGTTCACAATCACTCTTACTGTGCAAGCTACTCCATAGCTCTGATCATCTGTTTCTCTTCTTTGTGCCTTCACCAGTTCTAATATATTGTTTGGTTGTTTTTTTTAGTTAGGGAGATTAAAACTGCACACATCATTCAGGTTGTGAATGAACCATACATGAAAATATTTCCTGTTTTGTTCTCTTTTCCATTCATAAAAAAGCCTAACTTTGTGTCTGCTTAATTAACTATTGCTAAGCACTAAGATGTGTTTGGTGTCTATCACAGTGCCAAGGTCTCCCTCATGAGGAGCTGCAGTCAGTTAAGAGTCCATTATTTCACCTGTGAATTTAAAAATGAATTTTTTTGTGGGCCATGGTACTTCACTCCAGGGAAGCAAGAAGCTACAGCTTTATTCCAGTTTGAACATGAGGAGAAGTGAAAGATAAAACTACAATTCAGAATTGGATTGAAATAAAGAAATAAAAACAGGAGCAAGAGAACTGGCAATATATAATTTTGAGGCTGACTGCAATTCTTAATTCTGCCTGTCATCAGTGATTCTGGAGCAATGATGACTTCGAACTTGGCCATACAGAAGACATCATAACTGCTGCACAGGGATTTCAATGCCTATGGAAAAAAAAAAGATTCTTGAATTGTACATCCAAGAACATTTTCAGTTACGCATTACAGTTATGTTTTTGCATTTGGTTGTGAGAGAATGGGAAACAAAGAACTTTCATTTTGTTACAGAATAGACAATAGTGAAGAAACGACTGTACTTCATTAAACGGTACAAACTAACAGTCCCTGTTAGTGCCACTGGTAAGAAGGAGTATGAAGACTGAAGGATGAAGCACTTATCTAAAGTTCCCAACAAATTTAGTCTGAGCCTGGGACTTTGGAACACCATACTGACATTGCTGTGAAGAAAGCTGTTGTTGCAGATGGCGAGTTTCGGCAAATTAGCCACGAAGTTTAACAATCAGTAGAGCATCATTAAAATTTGAAATAATACAATTGGAAGTTTTTAAGGAGTTGGCTGTTACAATATTTCTATTAAATTCTATCAGAGTGGTCCTGTGTCTATGGCCCTTGATTGACTTTGAGAAAAAACATGTAAACGTTCAAATTAGTTCGGTGTGATTAGGAGCCAGATGTTCAAGTCCATTATTCTTTAACTTTACATGTGACAGAGGGACAATAAAAAAAATGTTTTTTATATTGTCTCATAATACATGACTGACATAATACTAGGGCTGCTCTGAAAGTAACGCCTCCTATTTTATTATATTGACCTATCATGACAGAGACAGATGTTGATGGCATAGAAGTAGAGGTTGAACCTTCCCACCAATACTCTACTACATTTTGTTGCAGATGGCAACAGAGGGGCAGTCTGACAAAATGGCATTTGACATGGAAGCACGTATGAAGCAAAGGTGCGGAACTGAATTTCTCCATGTGGAAAAACCAGCACCCACTCACATTCATCAACTCTTGCTGAATGTTTATGGAGACCAAACAGTGGATGCGAGCACAACAAGGCTGTGGGTGATGCATTTCAGCAGAGGTGACTGTGAAGTGAAAGACATCCACATTCTGGATGACCATGCACAGCTGTCACACCATGAAATGAAGAGCGTCTCAACCAGCTCATCCATGTAAATTAGCGGATTACCACCAGGGAACTGTGAATGGAGTTGAATATTGGCTTCAATGTATTCAAAATGATGATGCTGGAATATTGCAACGTTTGTGTCAGGTAGGTTCCATGAATGCTCAAGCAGAAAAAGAAAGAACACCATATGAAAGTTTGTCAGGACGTATTGAACCAATAAGAGGCTGAAGGTGACAGTTTCCTGGATCACATCACTACTAGTGACAAGATGTGGTGTCACCACTATGAGCCAGAGTAAGAACAGCAGTCCATGGAGTGGTGATATGTGAATTCCCCATCAAAGAAAATGCCCAGGACATAGCTCGCAGTGGTGAGTGCTGTCTTTGGGATAGGAAAATGGTGATCTTCTTGGATTTCCTTGAACCCACACAAAACAGCAACTCCAACCACCACGTCACGATGCTGAATAAACGGAAGGCTCAGATTTCCACAGTCAGGTCAGAGAAGATGACAACCTTTCTCTTGCAACGTGATGACGCTAGGCTCCATACCAGTTTGAAGATCGTTGAGAACACTGCCAGTCGTGGCAGGACTGTCCCACCATACCCACTGCATATTCCAGATTTTCTGACTCCTGACTTCCATCTGTTCAGACTGATGAAAGATGGACTGAGTGGACAACATTTTCCTAACAGTGGCACCACCATATCAGCTGTGAAACAGTGATCACCTCTGCTGGTGCAGACTTTTGTAAGTGAGGTATGCAGGTTCTTGTTCATCACTGGAAAAACGTACAGCTAATGGTGGTGACTATGTTGAAAAATAGTGCTTTGTAGCTGAGAATTTGCTCTGTCAAATAGTGTTATTGTGCTCTTTTTAATCTGTTGTAGTTCCTATGGAAATAAATAGGAAGCTTTACTTGCAGAGTGACCTATGTATTACAGCTTTTCTAGCAAATGTTTGCCCATAGAGCTTATGATTCATAATTATGGTCTTAGTTGTCATCTTTTCAGCTCCATTTCTCTTTCTACTCATTTCTAGACTGCCAAGTACACACAGTCTCAGTTTCTGTGCACAGGTACCACGTGGCCAATTTTAAGTGTTCTCTTCCTGTTATGTTGGAATGACTACAGAAACTATCTTTTCATTTCTTGCTATGCCTTCAGTAGACTGCTATAGATACCTCCTCAAAGCCAAAAGGGATGCCAGATTAAGACTGAGGTTTAATCCGCAAAATAAACAAAATAAAGCTGCTTATAGACATTTACATAAAGTGGATCATTCACACGGAGATGAGAATCTCTTTCAGTGCTTATGCTACTTTTTACGTGCATTTGAACCATAAGTAATAGGTTATGTCCAAGAGTGAATCCAAGCCACAGGGCAAGAATGTAAGGGCAGTTTCAGAGCAAGGAAATCAAACTTTATCCCTTATCAGTACTAAAACTAACTACCGCATGAAGATTCTCCCTTGATTCTGTTCTGATACACAGCAACTATTTTAATCACATCACAAACAAAACCAACACCTTTTTAAAATGCATAAAGCCAAGTAAGGAAATTGAAAGCCTCTTCTGGAGGAGCCTCAATAAAAGAGGAATCTTTATCACTTCACAAAGCATTGTGGACCTACCATCCTTTTCCAGGGGAAGAAAATGCAGCAAAGTGCCCATGTCCCAGCCCCACTATGGGCTCACATCATCAGAGGCACCACAGCTCCTGTTCTGTCCTAAAAAATTTCATGTCAGAGTCCAACTGTCAACAGATTTTCTGCTTACACAGAAGTCTCATCTCTCATCCTCTCTCCTTCATAATTCGTCAGGCATTTAGAAGAGAATACCTTAAAAACATTTCTAAACAAACTCTGCTGGACTGAAAGAGGGTACAGGCTGCAAACTTGGTGCACTGCCCATCCTACAAACTCCTCTTTAGAGCCCTGTAAAGGATCCAAGCAAGGAAAAAGCCAAAATAAACCATCAAAACAAAATACTTTCCCTCTAATGTCTCATTGAAGCAGTGGGTTTAAAAAAACATCAGACAACACTTACCTCAGAATTCTTACCAAGAGCTCCTAATATTTTCTCGGAAAAAAAAAAAGAAACAAAAAACAACAAAAACACCTGCCCAAAACAGTCTCTGAGCATAGCTAAATTAATCCCTTGAAGTACAAGAGAGACACAACCAGTGCATCTTGGATGACTGCTCATTTTTCTTAATCTGAACAGTTTATCATCAGGTTGAGGCAGGGGTTTCTAGAAACACGACAAGCTAAGGACTAGCTTTTAACAGGAACATACCTCCTTTTCATGTTGGCTCACTGGCTTGTTTTCTCAACACTGTCATGTATCAGCTGCTTAAAGAAATGAAACCTGTGCTCTAGTGTCCTTTTCTAGGAGTACATTCTTAGACACCGGCAAATCTGAGTATCAAATGTCAGGTAAAGGCAGGCAGATCTGACACTGAATTATGCCATGGCACATCACTGTAATCCTAACCAAATGCAGTTGTATGCAAAGTATTATTTTTGCAATATAAAGTACTTCATGATGTAAAATCATCTCACTCAGTGACTCTTTCTTTGTATGAACAAAATCCAGATTAGGTCCTCTGGATCTGAGTTTTGCACAAAAGCAGATTGTGTTGGAAAGAAGTCATCAGACCTTCCACAGTACTAGAGCCTCTTTTTATTGGGATTACTTATCTTCTGAATCTTCAGAAACACTACTCACCAGCAAAACCAGCATGCTAAATAATCATATTTGTCCAGTGAATATTTGTATCCCACTGGCCAGCAATCCCTCATTACCTACCCTTAGCTTGTACAGCTTGTACAAAATAACCAGCACTATGAGATTTTTCAGAAGTTTCTTACTTCGCTCAGGTTGTTATCATGACCTAATCTTGACATGAAATATTGTGGGTCTCGAGGGGTCTGTCGGTGAAGAGTCATGTGGGTGTCAGTAATCTCATCTATCTGCCATTATTGTTCTTGGCTGACTGAGCAAACCGAGCTTTCCCACTGTAGGTACTTTGGCCATCAGACAGCTGTCAGGTGTTTCCAAAGCTGTGAGGTTAGCCATAAATTCTGGACCAATACTTTAACACAGTCAGGAAGATACACTGAAACTACACAGAGACATGACACTCACTCTCTACTGCTTTTGTTCAAACACTGAACAGACAGCCCCTCCTGTTTCAGAGAGGACAAGAAACTGTTTAGCTCAGGATGGCCACCAATACTGGGAAAATGCATCCATGCAGTTCCACAAAGCAACATTTACAAATTACTCCCCGGAATACCACATAATACTCAGAGAGTCCAGCTTCACCTCTGAAATGGCTGTTTCCCAGCTGGTTTTGGTATTGACTCACTCAAAAAAGGCTAGTATTACAGCTCATCATGGATAAAGTGAGGCTTGGGTGAATCCCAATGGCTGGTTCTCTCTCTGCCTGAATAATTAGGATACGGGCCAATCCTTCCCATGCAAAACAGCTGTGTGTTCCTCAGCCATTGCTAAGCAGATAGATTCATAAGCTGGAACTAGTGGTTTCTGTCAGTCAGCTGGATCTTATTACATCAGGCATAGGATAATCTCCAGGACATTTTGTGAGGCAAGGGGCTCTCAAAACACTTACTGACTATGCCACATGTTCAGGAGTCAAGCAGAGAGAAGCCGAAATTTATCAAGTAAACAAAAAAATGAACAAGTCGAGTTTTCCTCTAAAAGCCACACCACTGAAGAACACATAACTGGAGACTGTAAAACCCACACATCCCCCTACACCACTACATTTCAGCTCTTGTTCATCCTAACAGAAAACAGTGTCACTGAGCCCACTCTTCCTGTAGCCTGAAAGACAAGTCACAACTTGTGGAAACAAATGTCATTTCAATGACCACAATGCTCTTTCTAAGCATCTTCTTCCTATTTAATTATTCCAGATATAGAGCAAGAGCAGTTTATACCACCATTGTTGTTGCTGTATCTGCAAAGATCAGATATTCACACAAAACACCTTTGCAAGACTCTACACAAGCAAAAAGACTCACAGTATAAAAAGATGTGGGGCAGCTGAAGCCATAGGTATTAACATCATCCCTGCTCTCAGAGCAGAAAGACACACTGAATACAGGCTATCCTTTATATGAGCATCCTTCACCTGATCAGAGCTGTAATACTAGACATCCTCCAGCTTCGAAGCTGAGGAAGAAAATACGTAAAGAAATAGATCAGTTCCTGTCTAGGAAATGCAGTTGGTTAATCCAGATGATGTTTCTCTTTAGGATTTTGTCATCATAGCATCAGTGTTAGGTGAAAAAGTTCCTCAGAAAACCTCCATCTACAATTAGGTATCTAATGATGGTGATTTACAGAACGCCTGGCATCCACCAGTTTTTTGAAGCGTACAAGCAGATTTTCTGAAGAACTCATTGTGTCAATGTGCTGCACTTCTTTTTAAAACCCACGTTCGTATTTTGGGAGTTTCCTTTGATATCCTAGTCAAAAGGGAATGGCTGTATGTGGAGCTCTAAGTACTGCTGGTTCCACAGTATCTTTTATATCCCCCAGATATTTCAGAAATGACATAACATAACAAATACAAGCAAAATAAATTACTTATTTCAATTCACTTTGAGAGTTAACAGGCGAACTTTCAAATCAGCATATATACATAACCCCTCATAGCTAAAATAATCTGTCAAAATGTCATTTGTAAGGCAGTTAATTTTCCAGGGAATATCAAGTTTAAGGAATATTTAATAGCAATCTTTTTTAGACAGCCCGAACAGTACAATTTTGCCTGACCTTTTTGAAACTCTTCATCGGGACATAATATCTCTTAGAAATGAACTGTGTAGAGGGAAATATTTCTTCTGCTTAAGAACTTTCCTCAAAGAAAAATCA
This sequence comes from Aquila spilogaster, assembly GCA_024606505.1. NCBI lineage: Eukaryota > Metazoa > Chordata > Aves > Accipitriformes > Accipitridae > Aquila > Aquila spilogaster. The sequence continues at coordinate 18,697,312 of JANHGO010000027.1, read as the reverse complement.
TGAGGTGATAGAACTATAAACAGTCTGGACATGGACATGGCATTTTTTTTTTTCTTTCTTGCTGGAAAGAGTGACTTCCTGGATTGAGAAAATGTGTTGAGGACCTACACACATATCTATATAACATTTCAACCTGGAGCACTGGCAACAGCTACAGTTGAAAATTGAGCAGTCACGACAGTGGCTCTGGCAATTTAGTTTCCTTTTTAATTACAGCAGATTGGAAAAAATTGTTACCAAATAGTATTTCATTGGAATTTGATGATTTGGCAAATGCAGAACTTTTCACAGACATGGTTTAATTTCAAAGACATTCGGACAGACACTAGGAAGGCTCCAATATGAGCTTCGCTGCCAGGCAGGTTTTAAAACTTGGGTTCTTGCTGGCTACCTCATCTGGCTTGTTGGCAGCTCACACAGCAGGCTGCTGGGAACCTGGATTTTAAGGTCTGTAGATCACCAGCTGTTCTTCCCCAAAACAATGCTAGCGCTCTGTTCCCATTAATAGAATATTCCAAAAGTTCTCTCTCTCTTTTTTCAGTTGGAACAAAAACAAATGCCAAATCAACAAAAATCTCTGAGCAAAACTCCTATTTTTATCTCTGATTCTAATATCAAGGAACATAACTGAAAAATTAAAATATCACTTGGTGAGAACTATTTTGTATGGGGTCTATTGTCATTAATAAACATTAACCAGAAAATGTGAGAATACTTTTTACTGGTGTATTTTTATGTCACACATTTGTAAAACATTACTGTAGGATCTCGATTCCTAGGCCAAGCAGTAAAATGTAATCAGTAATTCTATACTGTAGAAAAAAAGAAACATCATTGCTACACCTTGATTTATTTCTAATACACTGTAAAGAAAAGGAAATCATTACTACATGTTCCTTCATGGTGTTCAGACTTTAAAGCTAAAAACAAGATCTTATTAATTACCATTAATATTCTTGCAGAACTCACAACAGCAAGCTGAGATGATGACCTTATTCTACTATGCCTTTATAATTTTCTATGGAACACTAAGTTGGATGAGATGAAAACAAAGAATGGGAAAAGAGCTATAAGGCGGCTGAGGTGATTTAAGTGCTGGAATGAACTGCTGCTCAGTTCTCAGTTTGGGTTTATGCGCATTTTAAAAGTTCATTTTCTGTTTGTAACTCTTGTTGATCACTCCAGACACAGCATTTTTTCCTGTATTTTCATTTGTACTGAGCTTCTGCATTTTTAACATCTTGGAAAGTTAAAGGACAGGGAAGAATGCGTACCTGTGCAGACAGCCTTGGCCAGTTCTTTTAAATCCTGTGTGCCACTCAGAATGAAGAGGAGACTGATCTAGCATTTTATACCCTCTGTGTACCTTCCATAACTGTAAAACTCTTTGTCGCCATGATGTTAGTATAATTCTTCATGTAAGAAATAAGGAAGCCAAGAAACCCGAGTTACTGCCGTCATCTGCCTCCCAAACGCATTCAGTGGAACAGGACACTTGATATGCATTCGACTTGTGTATTTAGTCCCGTCAACCTTTTTCTCCACTGAAATTCTTCCCAGTGAGAATAAAAATGGTTCCCAGCCAGAAAAGAGAGCTGGTATTGGAAGTGCACCCTCATTTTCAGTTCCAGCTACTGACATTAATGAATTTCATTTGAACTGATTTTTTTTAACAAGTAAAACAATTTTAACTACAAAGGGTGACATCTGCAGGGCTGGATCTTGTCCAGACACTAGCAGCCACTGGGAAAGAACTGTAAATATCAAAAATCCATCTCAGTACAGAGGTCTCACCAAGTAAATGTCAGCTTCGGTCAGCTGAGTTTTGAGGACAACATTTGGGGTTTCCCTTCGCCTCTTCACCCCTGGGCAGTCTTCTCGAATGCTCACACAATAGCAATGCTAGAAACTAATAATGTTAGATACTGACTAGCTTCATATCATACAAGACCTCAATCAGTTCTTCAAACATGATCCTGGAATGCCATTTTAACCACAGTGACCTGGATTCAGTGTAGATCCAAAGTTACAATTCCAGGTCTTTTCAGATCATACTGGTCTAAATGGTTTAGATGTATACTGCAGCAGATTTCATGCAAGTGAAATGAATTAATCCATCAGTTCTCTGTATGCCTCCCTTATGGAGTCCCCCTGGAAGTCCTCAATCAAATACCAGATCTTTCATCCTGCATATATCCTACCATGTCCTACAAAATTCATCCAGCTTCACTCACACTTCAGTGATTTCTAACTGTAAAGTGTTACTTCGGGAACTACTGAATGACTGCACTGTCATAGTTAAGATTTTATCCGCAGAACTGCTTCTCTGTGAAATGTGTCAGAAGCTTTTTATTTATAACACACTACTCATAACACTGGAGGCGGATTCAAGAATGCCAGGTTTAGTCACATACCTATCTCAAACATCCTGCCATACAGTTCCATTATTTCTTTACACTACAGAGTAGCTTCTAACTTGTAGCACTTTCCCACATCACCAGATCTGTCATGAAAGCTAAAAGTGTTACAATGTAAATTTTTCACTGAAGGAAATTAAACAAATGAGTATTTTGAGGCCAAAAAGTTTTTTTTTCTCTTCAATGCTTGTTCAGTGTTCTTCATTGTGAAGTCTTCTGTCCTCTCTTGCAAGCTAGTAAGAATAATTAGAAAACTGCAGTTCCCAGAAAGGAATATAATTTAGCCTATTCTCTTCTAATCCCAGTATTCTTAATTCCTACATGAGTGAGGGGAAGTTTGCAAAAATCAGTGCTTTTACCTGAATCATCATCCACTCACAGAAGCAATATTCTTCCCTCTCTCTCACACGGATGTAGGTATTTCTGCTGACTCAGAATACGGCAAGGGATTCATAAAAATATTCCACCTGGAACTTTCCAGAGTGAATTCAGAATAATAATAACAACTGCTCTTTACTGTGATAAAAAAATGGGGTTTGGGGCTTGGAAAGGATTCCTGGGTGTTAGAATCCAACACGCTTATAACCACTAGCAACTTCATACATCATCTATTTACTTTCCTGCTATTTCAGTAGCATAATCAAAAATGTTTTGATCTTATGGTAAACATGCTGAAGTGGAAGTAGCTTTAGTACAAAAACAGTGTCCAGATGATCTTTATGAAATTATCCACTACGTAGCTGTCATATATGCAGTGAGTGACAGACATGGCAAGCCTAGCAGATATTCCTTTATGAAGACAAGGCAGTATACAGTAGGGGAAAGAAGTCTGATTTGTAGATGGGGAACTGTGTACAGCTGAACTGGTGTTCCTTTGTGTTAAGGTAAGATTTACTTACATTTAATGGATCCAGTTTTTCAACCATTATTGTCACATCATCATAATGCAGACTAATGGCCCAACTAAGTCCATTCAAATTACTCATATGCAGACACAGACAAGCGATCAACCTGGACTCAGTATGTTTACAGAAGGAAATTTATAATTTTAATGTTATCTCTACTTAATGGCTGAAATACAATATTTCAATATGATGGATTGTGTTATGTTGCACTAGTTCTTATCCATTTCTGGATTTCTCCAAGTTTGGTGGAGTTGCCTCTATTCGGATTTGCCTTTCTCCTACAGAAAGCAGCATACAAGATCGCTGGATTTTTGTGTTTATTTTTTTTTTACTTTTATTATTTTAGGGCTGGGGAACATATATGCAAACAAAGCTGGTACAAATAATATGACAGTTGATTTAAGAACAAGAGTTACATTACTGACATTAAACCTGCAGTTTAATGACGAACTTCAGGTGCCTGCCTCTTCTTCCACTTATCTCATCTTTCAAAAGAGGTTCTTACTGGCAGAATATTTACATTTTATCTCTATGCTCAGGTATGAACTTCTGTGCTTGCAAATTATTTTTAGTATAATCAGCTGCATTTTAACCTGATCACATTCTGTATTTAAACTTCTGACCTCTTTTTCCTTATTCAAAGTTTATTTAGAAAACAATTGCATGGCAAAAAGGGCTCCATCAAGATTCAGAGCTGATTAATGTATTTTTTTTTAGTTTTGTCTAACATCATCAAAGCCTCTAAGGTCAGCCCTTCCTTTGTTATTGAAGGAAATGACAAAAGAGAATGGTACCCTTGCCCTTTGATGTATTTTCCCAGAAGGGAAAGTGTGCTTGAAATTACTATTATTGTCTGATGTCACTTTCAAGCACACATAAAAGTTCTTTTCAGAAAAGTGTTTGAGGTTTTCCCAGGGTTTTTACGATTTCCATAGGCATTTAAACAAGTTGTAGGAAGACCTTACGCAAATTCTTATTAGAAGTGACTATTTTGGGAAAAATTGTGTTAAAATGAACTCTTACCTATAGCGACATTGTATAGAAGGAATGTTTAAGAGCAGATTAAAAAACAGATATTGAAAATTCATGCCGACAGGGGTGGCCCATCAGAGTTCCAGTCAGACTTGGTCAGGGAAGGCAGAGGAGAGTCTTTACATGAACTTCATTCCATATGGGATTTGACCTATTACCTTCATTTTCATACAGCATCTCTATATGCAGGGTGCATTGGAGTCAACACACCTTAAAACAATCTCTGCACTCTACTTGGATTATTTTGCTCCTCCTGGATTTAGAGAGATCCTTAGACTAATTTACTCACACTTTCAAGCCTAAATTATCAATCTTACCACCACCCACTGCACTATCACAATGCTGCCTCAGCTTCACACCTGCCATAGGTGCAGGAGAGTCCTCTTTTTTTTGAGGAGTCTCAAAAACAAGCCTACATCCGTAACTCCCGTGACTGAAAGATCTTCCTTTCATTTCATTACTACCAAAGCTGCCTAGAATAAAAAGGTGAGCATAACAACAACAAAAAATAATAAAATAGATAATGTTTATTATTACTAGTCTAAAAGTTTTGTTTTCAGAGAAAGCAGAGCAGGAAATCCTTAGTCTCTCTCCTATCTATCTGTATGGCACCCATTCAAGAATAATGGAGATGAGGTGAAGAAGGCAGTCATGGTTTCACATTCTATTTAGCACAAACCCAGTGATTTTATTCCAAATTCAACAAATGGCTAGTCAGAGAAATTTCTTGCTCTGTTAAGTATGACATCCTGATCATTCAGACTACTCAGGATCATTAGATCTTTTAATGATCTTTGGTCTTTTGATATTCTATTTTTAAGGCAAAAGCAGCTCAGAATACTACGAGCAACACCTCAGACAAAACCCAAAAACCTGAATACAATAAAACCAGAAGAAAGCTACATGATGGAGAGAAGTTGGAAAAACAACTACATTTCTCAATGTCTGATTCTTTCCTGATTTTTTATCCTATTTAACAGTTGTTTCTCTAATCTCTGTGGTTACTTCTGTGAGTAATTTCACCAGAAAACAGTTGGAAAAAGAAGTTGAATCCCTTTCCTGACAAATAGCAGAACATTTGTCTATTGGATACTATTCACATCAGTGGCAACAGGAAAAAAAAAAGTAATCTATAATATATGCTTAATGTTTTACCTCTACAGAAGGCCATGGGCAACATGGAACAGCTGGTGAGACCTATGCTAAATACAAATAAAACTGGTATGCTCTCTTAGGGAATACAGAGGATTGAAATGAAGTAAGTAAGAAAATGGAGGCTTGGAGTTGAACAAATGAAAATAAATACTCATGAAGAAAAGGACAGCTAAAATTCTCCAAAGGACAAAAATTACTTGGGAGCTGACTTCCAATTTTCAATGAATTTAACATGAATATTGATTTAAGCTATTTTTATTCTATAGTTTATCCTGTAAATGGCACCAAACTCATCTCACAACTTTTGGAAAATCAGTCCTTAGGCACTTCTGGAAACCTCTTTTCGACTGAAAGCGTTATGCAAACAATGTATGGAAGCCCTTTACATTAACCTTGAAAGCCAAACAGAACAAGGCATGCAAGTCTGTATGGGAAAGGCTACTGATGGGTAAAGGGCAAAGTCCCTTTCTAACACCTCACTCTTCTGTCTCTGTCCCAGAAGAGTTATTGGACACTAAAAGAAAAATGCTATACTCTGATGTAGCACTAACTCTGCTAGAAGTTCTCAGTCTACTAATGGCCAGTTTTCTATTTTTGAAGCTACATTTTCATACATTTATGTATTAATTTTTCCCTTAGTGATCTGTAATTCCTTTATTTTCTCAGTCAGTAGAAGAAATAAAACTTGAATTGCAGATGATACTAAACATCCTGGGGGGCAAGGGCCCATAGGAGTACCTTTGGCCAGCATGGAACAGCTAGCAACCATGCAAGTTGTTATAGCCACCCGCATGTATATCTGACCCAATTTATCCATTAAGCTCCTGCCACTTGAAATGCTTGATCCCAATAAAAAGTTGTTGCAGGAGTAGAGTCTACAAGTTTTAAGTCCTAGTTCTTCATCTTAACTCTAAATAGACTAAACAGCCACCAGTATCACTGACATAAGGACCTGCGGTGCTAGTTCTTTCAAATCAGTAACAAAGCATTCTCAGCTTTGCTTTTTTTTATTGCTGTTATTCTGCCAGGTTTTCTGACATCTTTAAGGCCGAGCTCCTGTATGTTTAACATATTTTATTAAGTAAATACCTTTTTCAAACATTTCCCCTAACACTGGTCAGTTCTGCTAGCTTAAGTCACAGTAAAACCTTTGAAGAGAAAACTTGTCTTTCTGGTTTTCAAAAAAAGTAATGCGCGGAATACAAATTTAAATACTATTATATGATAAAAGACAATGAAAGGGAAAAGTAGAGACAATTCTTTTGCATTAGCAGCTTTTCTACTGACAGATTGAATGCACAGTTCACTTATAAGTGAACTTAGTTCTGGTTCAAATCAGATTTTAAAATGAAACTACTGGATTTTGTACCACAAAAGGAAAGGAAGTGGCTTTCAAATATTGCTAAGAAATTAATACTATGCACGTTTCATTGCATAAGAGTATATGGTTTATCTTTCATATGTAATTATTAAAGAAAGGCTTTGCAACAAATCCATTCCCTGCACAAGTTCAAAACAGGCTTGGTTAACTGTATTGATTTTTTTCAGCCAAGAGCAGAAGCCTAATTGCAGACACATCATCCTAAAAGAAGTTGTTCTCATGATATCTCTGAGCTGGCAGAAGGAAATGAGCACTGGAAAACTCATAAGAAAGTCTGATCATGTAACGTTTCCAGCCTTATATCCAGACCAAAGAGGTTTGGACAAGTTTTGATTAAGCAGACTAATTTTTGGATGCTTATCTGACCTGAACAGTCTGAATTTTCTGTGGTTCAGCGCTGGCTGCTACTCATTTGAGGAGCTGTTGGCACTTCTATACATACAATTAAAAAAAAAAAAGTCTTTCATCTAAAACGCTTCCAGTTTGTTCTGTTGTGTGCTCAAAATCAACAACGTTGAACCAAGCCTTCTTCTGGCAAAAAAAAAAAAAAAAGAGAAAAAAAGAAGAAGAAAGAAAGGTGGCAGTAAATTCTGCAGACAAAAACAGATCCAAATTTCCACGTGTGCCATCACTTAGACAACGGAAAAGATCTGTCTCTCAAATACTACAAACTCTGCTCCAGAGGAGCTGTGACAGTGAGGTTTTGGTTTCCTAAGACACTGAAATCTAAATTGAATTTAAGCCACCCACATAGTCTTTACTGTCACCTCAGGGGAAAAAGTATATCTAGAGCTACAAATAGCTGTTTGAGATCAGAAGATTCCCTATACCTAAAGCTTCTCACTCAAAGAACTTGTCATTATGGGTGTTATCAGGATGCATGTGGATGGACACAAATTAATTGTATAGTAGTTTCTGCCCCAGACTATTCTATGAATTGCTTCTGCTTGCACAGAAAGAAAGTACCTTGATTAGCTGTAAGGTTTTTCTCCCAGTGAGACTTTTTTAAGTTCTCCGATACATTTTGATAAGAGCATCACCAAGCATAACCAAATGAAAGCAGGTAAAGGATCACCCTCTCCCCCTAGCCCACAGCACGTGACTAGGGCTATTCAAAGAGGGTTTGCTGTCTGATCCATGACACACTGAGCAAAGATTCACCACTGAGCTGTTCACAGTAGCAAATGTGGGTTTTTTTCTTCTTTTTATTTCTCCACCCCCTATCCCCCCAAATATTTAGGATTAATTTAGAAATACTCAGCGTGTCCATGGAACTGCAGCAGCTCCTTGCAGTTTACCTTGTTGAAAATTCTACTATAAAGAAGTCCAGTTAGTTTAATTTTCCTGTCAACCCTTGTACCCTAATAAATCTTTCCCATTTTAGTTTTCCTCCCCAGTTTTTTCTCTGCCTTAGTTCCTCCTTTTCTTATTTGCAACTTAACGCTGTGGAAACTTGCAATACTATGACTAATGGGGAGAGAATGATTCATAAATTAGTCACTAGCAAGACAAGCATCTCAGAAGCACCATAATAGCTTAAAACATTAGACTGGTTTCTGGCCTGTGGTCAAGCTCCTAGAGAACCTTGGGTAGAGAGATCTAAATAAGCACTAATTAAAATGATTGGCTCCTAACCATCCACCTGTAAGGAGTTCAGTTATACAGCATTCTAATGAGCCAGCAGCAAAAGGAGCCAGGCATCTGCTCATGAACATGTTGTAGTCTTTTCTACTTCTCCTTGCTATTCTAGGAAGTAAATATGATATTAGGAATTTGCTTTTTCAGTGTTTGTGACCCAAGATGTGAATTATAGTGCATAACTTCTGTCCACTGACTGGATGATGTGACTATTGCTTTTACCCAAAACAAATTAGGTTTGGTTACTAAAAAAGCTTAAAACTTCTCAGCTGAAAACACCTAATTGTATATCACTCCAGACAAGCATGAACACAAGGCTAGTAAAGCAAAACCCAGTTTCTTGCCAATGAGCTATTCACAAACAGGCTCACACGTCTCTCACTAGTTCGTGGCACTAGGTACACTGACACATATCAGATGTCAAGAGGACAAGGGTAACAGTTTTAAAATTAAAAAAAAAAAAGGTAGCTTTAGATTACATATTAGGAAGAAATCTTTGACTACAAAGATGGTGAGATATTGAACACACTGCCCAGAAAAGTTGTGGATGTCCCACAGTGTTAAGGCAAGCTTGGCTGGGGCTTTGGGTAACCTGATCTAGTGAGTGGACTCTCTGCCTACAGTATTTAAGGTCTCTTTCAACTCAAACTATTCTATGATTCTGTGATTTCATGTTAGAACCACCAGCTAATGAGGCAGAAAGTCTAAAGTTAGTTCTCCATCCTTTCACTGAAAGGACAGTTTTCATTCGTAGTTCTCACAGGACACAAGCTGTGCATAGTCTCAGCCATTCCCAAGGAACGCCGTTCACAATCAGTCAATGTTCTGAGTGCACAGCTCAAACTCAATACACTGGGTAGCAGAATCAACTTTCTGTCAACCTCCTGGCTCAACTCAAGTCTTGGAATTGTGCATTTTGGTAATGCATATGCAGCCATATAGGAAGTATACGTGGGGAAAAAACCCAGAGACTGGACAACAAATAGTCTTCTACTCAGGCTGTTAGAGCTGCTTTTCCTCCCTCTGTCAGGGCACATGTGCCTGACACTCATAGCTGGGTTTCTGCTGAAGGGAAAGTACCAGTTGTTCTAACTGTTCATTTAAGTGGCAGCAGCAAGCACAAGAGAGTGAAAGCAGAGTTGATACTTCTGTAGGTTATTATTAGTGGCTGTAAGATGGAAATGTGATTTTCTGGCAAACAGCAATTTTCTGACTTGGACTTTTTCTGAGAAAACTCTTCTCAAGCTCTGCCACTGTGCCACTTCTCAAGATAGCACAGAAGAACACAAGAAAGGGATTTCTAAGAGAACATCAGCAAGTTTTCAACACTACAAAAAATCAATCCCTGCAGTATCTTCTCTGCAGTACAAAATGAGCACGGACTGCCCAGTCCCACCCCCCTAGCAGGAAACAGACTCTCTTTTTCAGTAAAAGTACTCCCACTCCATCTCTTTGCTGACTGATTTTGTTTTGCTTGACTTGACAAGACCAGGTTGGTCAAATCTGAATTATCTGCATGTTGCTGACTGGATCAGCTGCAGATCCTTTCAGACGCTTGTCATTTACTCTTACAAATTACATTAATGAGGGCTGTAAATCTTTGTTCTCTAAGGAAATATATTCAATAAAAAACAACTCAAAGCTTTTAAAAAAGCAAGGATGCTCACAGCATGCAGGCTGCTCCTTAAATGCAGTGTATTCTCTCTCAGAATTTGTCCTGGATTTCTTTTGGTTAGTCTTCCAAGCATAAGCGACCTTCTTTAAATAAAAATTAAGCCTACCTAATGGGCCAAACTTTGCAAAACTCTTTGAGAAGAATGCAAGGAAAACACAATTGCACTTAGATAGGTGGAGCTTTGCATGAGTAGAAATATTTGGCAAAGCGTTGTGCAAACATGTTTAGAGTGGTCTAAAAGTTTGTTCTGGTGTCTTTAATCATAGAATTCATAGACTAAAACAATGCCAGCTTCTAAAAAAACTTAATTATATGAAGGTTTTGTTTATCCTTTCCTTAATCGAAATAAAAAAAAATAAGAAAAAGAGACTGTCACAATATCAATGCATGAAAACATGAGTATTTTTTTGAGGAAAACAACGTAATTAAAATTCAAGCTCCCTGACTTTCAGTACTGCAAGAAGTACAAGATGCACCAAAGTCTACTGCCCAGATCATTTTCCTCTGCAGTCAGTTCTTCAGAGACATATAAAGATTAACAAGTGCTGTAATGCTCCCACCTTATTACAAAGCATATAGCATTCTCATTTACATGCATTAAATGAACAGCCTTAGTCATACACTAAAAGCTTAGGTTCCAGATAATAAAGATAGAAAAGAAAGTCAATAATATGATGGCAGAAATTTAGCAATAAATTCTGAAGACATCTGCCATTTGGCTTTGTTTAGATATGACAGTCTGAACTACGTGTATGTATGACTCCCACACAGTAATATGTATATACACATATATACATTAGAATATATTTATCAGTAAAAAAAAACAACAACAACAACAAAAAAACAAACTTTACCCAAGACAAAAAGCAAAAAAAAAACGTGTTACTTGCTTGCAATGATCATAAACAAATAATGTGCTATTCTCCTTTGGGGAATCATACTATAAGATGTATTATAAGATGATAATTATTTTCTAGCAACATCAGCATTCTTTCTCTTTCCCTCATACTCTTGACTTTCTTTGATATGAATAAATCTAATTGCCTTCTTAATTAATTTGGTTTTGACACAGCTTTTTTTGTTTGCATACAGGGACTGGAGAGTATTACTAATGCACACACATTCGTTGGTTTGACAGGAACATAAGCATTGCACAAAGTCCAAGATAGTTTTGAGTGTGTGTGATTTATTCATACTAAATGACACTGTTATTTATTGGCCAAGTATAACTTGTTAGTCTCAAGTACCATTCTATTTCATTTGTTAGCTATCTTGCATCTGATCTGCAGGTCCACTCTTGAAATGACTGCATCAGACATCCTCTGCCAGATGTGGATTTCTATGGAAATCTCCCAAGAAATGTCAACAGCTACAAAAATTCTTCAATGCTCTGCACCTTTGTATAACACTAATAACTCTGCACTTTCCACAAGCTCTGCAAAGGTCTTGTTAACACTCTCCATTGTCTGGACCAGCTTCACTCCATTAATCACATGGACTGAGCAATGTTAATGCCCAGGGAATAATGGATATGCCAGTACTTCTCTAATGTCCAGCAATTAATGAGTTCCTAAGTAAATTCCTGCTTATTTGGAGAATTACTCATTTCCTAAGATCTTTCCAAGTCCCATAGAAAAAAAGAAGTGTGAATGTTTATTTGGATGTCTGATCATAACATTTCCACGCAAAAGAATTATCCTCAGGTCCTTCTTGGAAGTGTGGCATGCTTGTTACTCTGCCCTCTGTGATTTCAGAAAGTCCTCTGTGAAAATGAGCAGGAGAATGACTGATCAGTAACTATACTGACAATATCACCACATATTATAATCCTCCTTTTCTCCCAAGCATATTACATATTCAGCTGAAGATATCAGTTTTATGTTTCATTATTTTCAGATCTGCTAATCTTCTTGGAGCAATTCAATTTTACCTCGTCCCTCAGTTAACTCATATAGATGCATAATTGTTCAGCACTTTGATAACACCAACTAGCTCTCTGGATGCATCTCCTGGACTCTCAGAATGTCCTTTTCTGTCTTTTTCTTTCCGTCTTTTTACCTATAAACAAGTAATTTACAAGCTGTGGACTATTTAGTGGTTGTGTACAGTTCAAACAATTGGATGCCTAAGTCCAGGGCACACTGGCACACATGGAATTAAGATGCAGGTCCAATCCTCTTTCCTTATTAGCCCATACTGACCTTAATATTGCATCTTGACATCACTGTAAGACACCCAGAATACTTCAGTTACCACCATCTCTTAGGATCAACAAAACACAGTAAATCTAATAACATATCTTGCCCAAAGAAATAGATTCCACTCAATCTTCATACCATCAGTTTCATTACTTACAGACAAGTAGCTAAAGTAGTTGGACACTTCCATGGATCAATTCAGTACCACAGACTAAGGCAGAGCAGCAGAAAGCCGAAACAGAGAAGTGTGCTTTTTTAAATGTCAGGAAACTGATAGATTTCTCAGTGGCCTGCAGTACTATAAGTCTGAGATAAACTTCAGAAAGGTATATGCCTTGTAAAAATGAGTAGTCATAAAGGATGACATCAAAATGTGCTCAACAGATGTAGCTGCAAGTCTTCTTGATACAATTCAGATCTTCAAACTGAGAAACACCAGCTGAGCAATTAATTTTAACATATCCTTTGTCTTTTTAAGAACTAGATTTGCATCTTGTAGTGACAGGACAACGGGAAATGGCTTTAAACTAGAAGAGGGTAGTTTTAGATGAGATATTAGGAAGAAATTCTTCACAGTAGTGAGGGTGGTGAGACACTGGAATAGGTTGCCCAGAGAGGTTGTGGATGTCCCCTCCCTGGAAGCACTCATGGCCACTCTGGATGGGGCTTTGAGCAACCAGGTCTAGAGGGAGGCGTCCCCACCTATAGCAGGGCAGTTGGAACAAGATGATCTTAAAGGTCCCTTCCAAACCAAACCATTCTATGATCTTCTTGGTAACCTTTTTCAGTGACTTTCTAGAAATTTCCCTTTTTCCAAAGCCATAATACATTCTTTTTTTTCTCAGTAACACACAAATATTATTTCCACTGAACATTCTCTGGCCTCTTTGATGAAGCTTGGATGTTTCAGCTTCGTTCAAACTTTGGCAACATACGGAATCAAAAAATCAATGGGAATTTGATCAGTTCTCAGAAGGATACGTTCTGAATTATATCACAAAATTGCACTAGATTGCCATTTGGAGGAATACTGCTGACGTTAAATGAATGAAAAATGTCTTCTGACTCTATGTATTTGGCTCTCTCCTCCTCCTTCACTGCTTATCACAAATATAATCTTCACCATGGATGTGAAATGTAACCTTCAACCTTGTAAAGTATCTTAGAATTTTCATAAACAACATAAAAATACATCTGAATTATGTTAATACAAGCAACTAAGATTGAAAGTTCACCTGAAATTGTAGAAGAGTTATTTATAAGGAAACCATAACACAGATAAAAAGATACTGCCCGTGTACTAGCTGCCTATTTGCCTCATTTTTCAGCTTCTACCAGTTATTATCTTGGCTCATGTATTAAACAACATGCTAACACAGGACCTAAACAAAGAGAAATGAAATTTTACTAAGATCAGGTTTGCAAAATTTCTGGCTTTTTTTTGTTTCTCTTTTTTTTTTTTTAATTATTATTATTCCATAGCAAACATTTACAAAATGGTTGGATAAAATACACTTCTGGCCTTGAGTGCAAGTAAACTAATTTCCTGGCATTATAGTAAAACCACTTATCTCATCTACCACCTATCATCATCAATTACCGTGTTACAAATCCTGGAACAAACAAAAGGCCAGGAATGTGGAAAACCAGGTTACAGGGCTCCTTAGACATTTTGCCACGGTATTTTCATTAAGTCCAAACATAATTACAGGTATTAGCAGCAACAAAGATGGCAGTGGTAAATCTGATCAATGAATTACAAAATGAAATGGTCTGTTATATTTTGTGATGCTATTGCTCTAAAAGCAGAGATCAAGATACGTATTTTAGAGCAAAGTGTCTACCTTGGGTGGGTGACTAGGGCACTGACTGTCAAACATCCAATAAATAAATTCCAAACTGGAATTTATTAACTACAGAGTATAGAAAAGAGATTGTGAAGGAAATCTGATCTCTGAAAGAATGACTGCACCTACTGAAAGCATTCACCTTAAACTGTTTTATTTCCTAGCCTGGATATTATTGTAAAACTAATCTTTACTATAATTATAAAACCTGAGAATTTAATCTTATAGCCAGCCAACACAGCAAGAAATCTTACATTGCCACTGTGATCATCTACTGGAAAGGTCAAAGATTTGATTTTAATAATGTACAGCCTTAAGAAGCCAAACTCTCATTTTTTATCACATCTGCAAGCAAAAACCTGACAAAGGTCCATGGGAATTTTGACTGAATAAGAACTGAGTCAAAACTTTGGGCAAACATTGACGATTTTAACAATAAGTCAATTTCATCACTGATGTTATTTAATCCATTTCAGCTGACAACTGTTCCCATCTCAAATTGTGTCATTCATTTTAAAAGAATTTAACGAGTTTTGCTTCTAAGAAATGTGCATACATCAACTGAAAAAAAATCATCCTGAAAACCGAGAATATTTACAAAGTAAATTTGTAACATTTAATTCTATATGCCTAATTCACAGCTTCCCCATAACCCAGTTGAATCACCAAAGAGCTGAACTAATACAACTGAGAATCATACCTGTGTAATTATAAAACATACACATGGCTAAAACACTATAATCTACTAAAATGTTACTGTTTCTTTACATTCACAGATACAAATGGCTTCCTAATGCAAAATGGTCTACTCCATCCTATTTTTATGTTCATGTCTGTGATACAGATCTGCCCAGATTGTTTTTATGAGCTTAATGAACAAATATATGCACATGAATGTCCACGTCCTCATACAAATACGGAGCTTCATAAGAAAAATCAAGTTAGGTTGGATCCAAGGGAAAACATGCCTGATAAAACCTACACTGAGATTTATGTGTTTCCAGAGAATACACTGTTGAAAAAATTCAGAAAATTCAGAAAGACCCTTGCTTAATTTGACTTCTTGCCTGGTCTGAGGGTTTGTTATATATCTAACATTTGAACTGAAAGATTAGAAGCCCTGGTGAACCTAGATTGATTTCAGCAAGGTGGGATTTGGGGTTTAGACTCACTGAGGAATGTCAGTCTGAGGCTTCAGCAAATCTCAACAAAGTTGTTTGTCTGCCTCAAGATTTAACTGGCTTCTCCAAAAAGAAGTACCCTGGATATACAAACTGAGAGACAATAAAACCACTTCCATAAACTAGAATATTTAGAAGATCGAAATGCAAACACCATTTAAAAAAATATATTCATTTACAGGGAAAAAGTGTGGACTTTTTTCTTATACACACACTTTTTAAAATCCTTCCATGATTTACCAAATAAATATCTAGAGACGTTTTACTCAGTCATAAAGCTTGGAAAAATACCCTGGGGGAGTTATAGTCCAGAGGACATGCAAAAAATTATTCAAAGACAGATCCTGATCTTTCTTTTCTTTGTCGTGCCTAAAACTGAGTAAAATGGGGCTTTTCTTCCCACAGCAGTCTTTTCCATTTTCTTCTGTTTTGTTTTTCTATTTCAGTGAGGAGGAATGCATCAAGGGACAGATGAATTAATCTTCAATACCATATGCGTACATGTGAATACTTCAGTATGTTCAAGAAAACAAGGCTTTCATAACTACCGTAGTGACTGATAAAGGCACTTTTTTTCAGTGGTTGTCCTAAAAGTACACTGTAAATGCTCTCTTTCATAAGTCCTAAAGGTTCTGAGCAAGACAGTGGAATTCCCATCTGTACAATGCACGCTTTCATCTGTGTGATCATCAACACATGTTGAATATGTTTCTAAAAGTTTGTTTTAAAGCCCAGGCCATGGGACATCATGTGATCACTGAATCATTTTCTTCCAGCTGAGGGTACATTTTATCTTGCCAGACATTTTCATAGTTTGTGCAAGCAGTTCCTGAAGTCTGATTCAGCTGCTCATGATGTGGCTGTCTGCTTGTCTGACTGCAGGGAAAGGTTTAGAATTTCATATTCCTCCCCGCACTGCAACTTTTAATCCCCCAAAATGTTTCCTGAGCACTGAACATGTGCTGGTTTGATTATTCCTGGCAAACAGCATTTGGGAATAGTTTGTTGATTAATTCTAAACCATACTGTGATGGTCTTCAAAGAACACCTTAATAATTTTAAGTAAGCCATGAGGAAAAGAGCTTTTCTTCTTCCAAAATACATTCTGCTGAAGCATTTTTCATACTAATGAAAATAATATTTCCATGGCGTTTAGGAGAGCTTTGAGGGGTATGTAATGTTCTAATCTGCCCCATATTTAATAGGATTTATTGCATACATCCCCCATTTAATAAGGTCAAATACACACCAAAGTGGATTTGATGGGTGGACTGTTCGATGGATGAAGAACTGGTTACAAGATCACACCCAGATAGCAGTGATCAATGGCTCACTGCCTGGTGATCAGTGACGAGTGGTGTCCCTCAGGGATCAGTACTGGGACCAGAGCTCTTTAATATCTTCATCAGTGGCATCGGCAGAGGGGTTGAGTGCAACCTCAGCAAGTTTGCAGATGACACCAAGCTGCATGTTGCGGTCAACACACTCAAGGGATGGGATGCCATTCGGAGAGACCTGGACGGGCTCAGGCAGCGTGCCCAGGTGAACCTCAGAGATTCAACAAATCTAAGTGCAAGATCTTGCACCTGGGTCACAGCAACCCCCTGCTGTCAGTACAAGCTGGCGGACAAAAGGATGGAGCACAGCTCTGCTGAAAAGAACTTGGGAGAACTGGTGGATGGGAACCTGGACATGAGCCAGCAACGTGCCCTCACAGCCCAGAAAGCCAACTGTATCCTGGGCTGCATCAAAAGTGCGGTCAGCAGGTTGAGGGAGGTGATCCTGCCCCTCTGCTCTGCGCTGGCAAGACCTCACCTTAAGTACTGCATCCAGATGTGGAGTCCTCAGTACAGGAGAGACATGGACCTGTTAGAGCACATCCAGAGGAAGGCTACAGGAATGATCCAAGGGATGGAATACATCCTATACGAGGACAGGCTGAGAGAGCTGGGGCTGTTCAGCCTGGAGAAGAGCAGGCTGCAAAGTGAACTGATTGCAGCCTTTCAGTATCTTTATAAAGAGAGGCTACAAGAAAGAAAGGAACAGACTCTTTAGCAGGGTCTGTTGTGACAGGACAAGGGGAAATGGTTTCAAGCTAAAAGAGGGGAGATTAGGATTGGATATAAGGAAGAAGTTTTTACAATTAGAATGGTGAGGCACTGGAACAGATTTCCCAGAGAGGTGGTGGAAGCCCCATCCCTGGAGACACTCAAGGTCAGGCTGGAGGGGCTCCAAGCAATCTGGTCTAGCTGTAGGTGTCCCTGTTCACTGCAGGGGAGTTGGACTAGATGACCTTTAAGGTCCCTTCCAAATCAAACAACTCTATGATTCTATGAACCAAATAAAACAAGACAGGCAGATGCAGACTTTGAGCACCTGAATGAGTAGAAACCAAAATCTAGTAGCAAACTATAGTTATACCTAAAATCAACTGGATTTCTTTTAACGTTAGATCAGTGCACATGCAGAGCATTTAGTCTACTAAAATACTGATAACCAGAGAACTAGATTAATGCAGTGAGCACCCTGGGCCAGCTCCAAACATCACTCAACCTCTGCTGATACAGTAGGTCAGAATCCTCCCACTCGGACAGTCAAGCTGTTATACCACAGTGAGACAAACAGGTACAAATCAGAAGGTATAGGCACATCAGGTGTCTTTTTAGATTCACAGAGCTTTATTCCCATCTTATTTTGATATTTTTTTTTCTTTGAAGATTTTCCTGGTTAGCTCTACATGTGGGTTACTGAAAACCGACTGATGTAAACTGTTGGGTGCAATCACTACCACAGATGATCCTAGACATGCACAGGCTTTCCTAACATTGTACAGCTTCTAAATTTTTTCTAGATATCAGAGACACAGAAGGTCTACTAAGTGATCCAGCCCATTTCCCAGTCTCATTTATAAGCTGAATTTCTCTGTGCCTCATTCAATCTGGTTTTAAACTGTCTCAAGCAATGTGGCTTCCTCTACTTCCTGCAAGAGACAATCCAGTGCTCTAATAGATCTTGCTGTCAGGATGTTTCCCCTGATATTCTGCATAACTCTTCCTTTTTTTAATTTCATCCTATTAATGCAAGATATACTCCCTTTCCCTTAATTTATATCATTGTTTTTCAAAGGAAACATAACAAAAGTTTTAATAAAAAGGAAGCCTGCCTTAGGTAAACAATAAAAATCCACGTTAGAAAGAAACGTTTGCTTTACTTCTGTCAACCAGGGAATTAATATGAGGAACAGCAACACAGGGCCACAGCTCATGCTGTGTTGTGGTTAAATAGAACTCCAGCAATGAAGTTGCAAGACTATTACTATCTATGATTGAAGTGGGATGTAAATCTGGCAAACTTTTTCAATTGGCCAACCTTACTAATTAAACCAAATTAGCAATTTATGTAAGGGCTTGAATCCAAGGTCTTTGAAGTTGAAGGGATTCTTCCCATCAGCTTCATTGGGAACTGGATTAGGTCTATATTACATATGAAAACACCACTAACTTTAATAGTATGCTAATAGCACAAAAGTAAATATTGTGGGAATATCTGGAAAATCCTTTTTCACAATACCTTGTATATATTTTACTTCTGTGAAACTGTCTGATTAAATCACCTGCACTCTACATTAATAGAGCAAGACAATTTTCAAACCCACTCAATTTTCACTTTAAAATGATGTGTTGTAACAGCATGCAGAATAAAGTATCAGTTTCTTTGACAGAGTTCATCTTTCATATGGTTTCAGTAACAAAAATCTTTAACCTGTTTACAGTATTTATAAAAGCAGTAACATGAATACCTCTTCCCAGCATTTCTAGAATAAATTCAGATAAAGTTTTACCCATGCATTATCACTTTCTCTGTTCTCTCTCTGTAGCTACCTGGTAAACTGAATTTCACAAAGCAAATTTTCATACAGGAGTACAGAGGAAAGAGCTAACAGCAGCTGTATTCTACCTCTCTTGCATGAAGTTCAGAGATGTTAAATGCATTCCAAAACATGCTCTCAACCCACACTGTGCTCTGTCTCTCAGAGACAGCTTGGGGTCTTTTATTTTGATAAATGACTCGGCATTCTGAAAAGTGGTCAATTTTCATCCTAGCAAAACAAGCTGATGTATTGACAATGAGATAACATCTCACAGCTTTGCTCAGTGATGTGTATTAAACCTTCTAAGCAAGGCATGAAGGCACATACACCCATACCTAACATATGGACTTCATCTTTTTCCCTCGTCTAGGCACTCTCTCCCCTTAGCTATGCGCAGGCAAAACTCCCATGTTCGTGCTAAATCGTTGCTGGTCCAGTTAAAGTAAACAAAGTAGAGATAATGCTGCTTTTCTTTCCAGCCAGAAATGCTGGTTTCCTGCTTAAAAGCATACCTTTGATGGTGGTTCACTGGCAGAACTTGCCTTAGGTAAAAGAAACATAATTATGCAATTTTCAGCTAAAATATTTTTGCCCTCAAAGAGGGAGGGAAACTAAGATCTAATCCACTCTCCCAAGGAGTGTCCATTTGTGAATTTAAAACTATTTTTACTGCTCTAAGCTAATTTCTAGTAAAAAAAATAAGTAAGATTTTGACCAGAGTTTACATGAAGCTAGAAAGCAAACATCTAGTGAAGGCTTATGGTTGGTATGGGCTTCACACTGGGGCAGCAAGTCAGATGTTTTAGGAATAAAGCATATTACATTCACAGATCACATACATAAAACGGGCAGGATATATAAATGATAAACATCTCATTATGACACAAAGTGCAAACTACATTTCCATATTCCAAGGTGAAAGAGGGCATTTCTGTCTCCTTATCTTACTGTCAATCTTAGAAGTCAGTTTCTCAGACTTGAAATGAGTGAAGCTGAAAGGCTTCCAACAAGTCATGTTTAATGGAACCGACTGAACCAATTGCTGTGAAAGTACTCAGTCACAGCCTAATAAAACAAGTTATGGAGCAAGGCTATATTCACTAGGAAAATGTTCTCTTTACACAACATACTTATGATACTGGATCACAGAAGTGGTGATATAGTTCAACTCACAGTAGTGACATGCAGTTATTATAAATACTACTTACTAAACAAAATATGAAATACTGTATTGCTCACAACTACGGGGTCCATGCCATTTTAGTGTTGATACTAAATGAACTGTTTTCCTCCTCCTCCCATCATCCAGCACGTAGAATAATAGAACTTCATCCACTTCACCCAGCAAGCAGCTGGGAAACAACCCCTTGCCTGAAGCTTATACAAAAAAACATGTACAACATACAACAGACTAATAAAAACTTTCTCATATTTTCCCTGATTATGTCTTTTCCGATTTTTTCACTGCCTGGGAAAGTTCTGACGCAACCTTTTATGGCTCAGCGCTTCCCCCACTGAGCAGCAATAATTATCAGTGCTTAGGAAATCCGCTTTTCTACACCGTTACGGAAAGAAGCAGTTGATTTGTGTTTCTCATCTGGATTTAGCATAGAGTTGCTCATGTCTTAAAGGCAGTGTTCTGAAAAAGTTCTGTGCTGTTCTTCCTTTAGCATTTATCTACCTTCACCAGAGCAAAGGCTCAGACAGAGCAGAGATTTCTGCCCTATCATCTAAAGGAATGATTTCTCAGGCATTCATGGTGACTGTTCGGAGTGATCTTGATGCTGAGAGAAGAGGTAGGTAGTAGCCTGAGATCAGTTTAATTATGTGCCAATCCACCAAAGGTAAGCCACTCTTCATTAAAAGAATGGCTCCTGCCCTCTATTCTTGGAGACTGATGCTGATAATAGAGATTGTTGCAACTCTTCCACCTAAAAATGAAGCCCAACCCAAATCTGGACCCTGCTTTCACTTTGCACTGCCAGTTAAAAATGCTCAAAAACTGCAAAATTGGGAAGATTCTCCACAGTAGTTTTCCAAGTCTCTTGAGTTCCTGCACAGATTATAACATTCCCATTGCAGAGCATCATCACTGACATCAGCAGATCTGGATCCATATCTTCCAATAGTTGGCCAATTTGTTTTCGTAATAAACAACAGCACAAATAATATAAAAAGCAGCATAGCTGCCAACATGTCTTCAGTCCTTAAAAGTAACAGACTGATATAACCAAAGGATTTTGTGTTCATTTTGGTGAAGTGGAATATTGCATTCTGTCAGACAGTTTCTTTGTGCGATACCATCAGTCTTTTGGCACTAGGGACAGTAGAGACTCCTGTAATGTGGTTATGCACAAAGCCACTTTGGAACATTTTGGAAGAAAAAGAAAAGTACAAGGAAGATTTCAAGGATTTCAAGCAAAACTGAATTAGAAGACTATCAGAAGTACTTAACACACTTTATAAAGGATGTGCATAATTAAAAACATGAGTTGTTGCTACTATTACCACTTCAATTTCTTAGTCTTTCTATGATAACTGGGAAAAGGTTCTTTTTTACTGAATGAGCATTAAACGTTTAATAAATTTATGATGAATATAGAAAGCAAAGTAAATAATGAATAGAAAATACTTATTTAAAGGAAAGCATGAGTAGTTCTTAGATGCTGAAGTTCAAGTACACAGAGAATACCTCAGACAGATGTAGTTTAATGGTGGTTTCTTGACTCTATATTCAAAGTAAACAGCACCTATAAACAGCCGCTGTTCACCAAACATAGCAGGAATGGCTTTGGATGCACATCCATGGACATTTCCATAGCTTCTGATCTGCCCTTTTCTTAAATAAGTAATAAAGAACAGAATATACACCGTCAGTATTACAGTGTCATGCTTTTCAAAACATTTCAGTTAGGTTTCTGAGAGAGAACTCAGAAGGGTTAATTATAAATGTGTACTTTGTGACTGAAAACAGCGTAACATATATGCATATTTATCTGCCAAGGATGTATTATTTTGCTTACAGATTTTATTTCAATAGACTTGATTTGTTCTCATAGCAAATACTCATAAAAAGGCTTAAATCCACTCAAGAAAAAAGTTTAGCTGAGACAGTTCCCTTCTAAAATAGAGCATGTATTATCCCACTCTTACACTGTACAGTTTTAAATATGTTTCAGTGAATGTGGAAAACATGTTTGCTAGTTTGTAGTCTAGTGGAAAGGCCTGATTTTCTTGTTCAAGTACATCCTCTCTTCCCTCTTCTAATGCTGCTCCTTCCTGGTTCTTAAAACCCATAGCCTCTTACTGTTATGGTGCAGGATGTCTTGTCCTTGGTTTCAGGGGAATGTGGGAAGACCATATTCCAACATGCTTACTCACAACTTTCTTTGAAATGAGACCTGGGCTGTCACTGTAGGCAGCTAATATGTTTCAGAAGTCACTTTTTCCTGTAACATTTACTTGGTATGCAATGGTTTTGTTCATTCATCAGAAAGAAGCCACAAAGCTGAAAGTACAGAAATACAATCTGAAAATGAATGTTCTTTTGTTTTGCTGTCATAACAATCACATCCCTAGCAGTCAGAGATCAAACAATAACACAAAATCTTTACATGTGTTTAGAGAAAACTGAGTTCAGTTTAGACTTTAAACTTCACTGGATTATGACTCACTGTATTAGTGAGGGTGCAGAAGGAGGTTGCTCCTTTTAAGAAGGGAAAGCAGAAGCAGCAAATGCCTGTCGCAGAGGCACAGTGGAGAGCTGCTATTTGAAAACTGGCAAGCTTGATATGCATGTGAGAGGAAGGAAGGACACAAATGACTTCAGAGTAATGGAGAGGTACTTAAACTAGCAAACTTTGATCAGTGTAGATCAATCACAGCAGTACGGTGCACCACACAAACACATTTTCTTCCATTTTAGAGTTCCCTGATGCCCTTCTGACCTGTTTCTGTTCTGTGTCATCCAAAATGAGATGACCTAAACACACCTACATTGAACTCCAGTTGCCTTTGTGTCTGC
This sequence comes from Aquila spilogaster, assembly GCA_024606505.1. Classification (NCBI taxonomy): domain Eukaryota; kingdom Metazoa; phylum Chordata; class Aves; order Accipitriformes; family Accipitridae; genus Aquila; species Aquila spilogaster. The sequence goes on along the minus strand of JANHGO010000027.1, from coordinate 18,673,988 downwards.
TTCAGTGCATCGTAATACAAAGATCAGTGCAGTTTTTCATTTTACCCTCATAAGTGAATAATCTTGCTTGAAACTTAAATCTGCTTAGTACATTACAAATGCCACCATTAACTGGCATTACTTTAAAAAGAACAAAGTGAGATTTACAGTACTGGATACCACAGACAGCAAAAGGGTACTATTTATAGCTTTCCCTGAGATCAAGGGTATCAATTAATAAGAATTCTAAGAAGCTAGTACTTCTTCAATTTAAGTAAAATGCTCAACAACTGAGGAAATTAGATAGATATAAGATGTTTCGTCAAGGGCTATCAGCAGTTTGAATTAATTATTAAGAAAGCAGAGGGTTGTTATCACTGCAAACGTTTTCAATCAGAAAACTCACTGATCTCAGCTGTGGCAATGCAGCTCCAAGAGATAACAGAAAATAACTTAGGACTTGACCATGACTCACACTGAGGCAAGACCTTTTTAGTGTTTCTAACTGGATATAAATAAATTCATGAAATGCTTGTCTCTCTTTGGCTGTAAGGATGATATAAACGAAAATGGGCAACAAAATATCTTGATTTATAGCACATTACCCTAAAGAGCAGTGAATTACTTTGAAGAACTAACAGATTTGATCACTCATTTCACTTTCCAGGCTGTATGAGATTATTATTAATTTTTCTACTGAAGAATACTAGCTTCCTTTCAAAACCTATGTGGGGTGAAGTGAGGTTAAAGATGCCCACTGATTGCTCTTTACATGTTCCTCCATTCAATAAAACAATAGTAGAGCTTTACACAATGGAACATCTCTGTCCAAGACAGGAAAAGCAAGTGAGAATAGCCTGGCTGGAGCTGACAAAACCTCAAAGAGAATTTAGCACATCACAAGATGTCACCACTGATACTATCTGTGTTTTGTAAAATAAGCTCTTCATGTAGTTATTCTGATTTTTTACTTTCCCCCAAAAAAGGAACATACTGTAGGTGAAAGAGATCTGAAACACTTACAGTATTTGCCAACTATCTAAACTATTCCAACACCAAATGCAATTAAAAGCGAAGTACTTCCCTGGGGATGCTGATCAGGAGTATGTCTCTGCAGGTATTTTCTACATAAGACTAAATGGTATCACAGAATCATAGAATCTTTAGAGTTGCAAGGGACCTTTAAAGACCATCTAGTCCAACTCCCCTGCAGTGAACAGGAACATCACAGCTAGATCAGGCTGCTCAGGGCCTGATCCAGCCTCACCGTGAAAGTCTCCAGGGGTGGGGCAAGAAACCGCAACTCTGGGCAATCTGTTCCAGTGCCTCACCATCCTCACTGTAAAACACTTTTTCCTTATACCTAACCTAATTCTAACCTCTTTAAGCTTGAAACCATTTCCCCTTATTCTATCACAACAGACCCTGCTAAAGAGTCTGTCTTCTTTCCTGTAGCTCCCCTTTAGATATCAAAGGCTGCAATCAGGTCACCTCGCAGCCTTCCCTTCCCCAGGCTGAACAGCCCCAGATCTCTCAGCCCATCCTCATAGAGGATGTGTTCCATCCCTTGGAGCATTTTTGTGACCCCCTTCTGGACACACTCCAACAGGTATATGAGTACAACATAGTAGTTGCATGCAGTACTCCAGGTGAGGCCTCACCAGCACCTCCCTGACCTTCTGGCAATACCTCTTTTCATACAGCCCGGGGTATGGTTGGCTTTGTAAGACAAGCAAACTGGATTTACATGTTAAAATCTCCCTGGTAATAACAGTGCAGATAGCGTAGACAATGCAGATTTTGTTTTATAGACAACATTTTATAGCATCTAAATATATTTAAAATATATGGCCGCAACCAGCTGTGGATGGAAATCAGGACTGGCATGCAGAATAGAACAACATGCACTGAAATACCTGCAACGCTTCATCAAGATGCGGTCTTGGACGTTATTTTGCTTTTGTATTTTCTATTTGTTCATGGACTTCATCTAACCTTTCTCCTCTTTTTCTTTTTGTCAGAGACAGTACTAACTTGAAAAGCTGATGCTTCGGAAGAGATAAAAGAGATATAGCTGATGAAAGAAATAGCTTACAGCTTCAACAGCAAAATAATTACAAGTGTAACTAAGAACTCAAAAGAGCTCGGCTGCGTGCATACAAAACTGAATTTAGCTAATTAGTAAGGAATCTGTACGAGACATAAAGCAATTCCTGTTAGTGTCTATGTAACAAGTCTGTTGTACAGAAACTTATTTAAAATATTTCAAAAGCATCAATCACAGTATTTCCAAAGCAAATGCCATCAAGAGACAAATCCATTGAGTATGTGACAACTAAAACCATACTAAGAGCATTACAAGCATCAGACATTCCAACTTCTCCAAAATCCTGCCTCTATGTAGGTACCGATAGTACATGCATGTGTGTTTCTGGGTGACTGTTTGCCATGAGCACACTTGCAGAAACCTTATGCCTTCTTTTCTCAGAAAGATAATACCAAATATTATCTTACTATAAACACTTGCACGTGACAGCTAAATGGTGCAACTCTCTTTTCTGTCTGTCTTTTTTTTTTTTTTTTTGGGTCAATGGTAGAACAAGTAAATTAAGTAGCTGTACAACGCCATCTATTTCACAAAGACTGTTAACATCTGGTCTGTTAGCTTCGTAAGCAAACAAAAAACAAGTTAAATTTCTCATACATGAACTGTTTATTTCTCAACAGAAATATATGTTTTTGGGGTATAAAGATGCTCAGAAATGTTTTACTGGACAACAGCACCTATGGCTTTTTACAGTACTGATCCAAATCCAGCTATTAGTAAATTTCCTCTTAATGCAGGCTTGGAGACTAAAATTGTCTGCTGCAAAACAATATAATGAGAAAAATACCATACTAGAAGTATATAAGTGTTACAGTTATGTAAGAATCAAACTCCTGCTCTTTCATAAATGCCAAGATTCTGAATGTTTTCTTGCTCTGCAACACTAAGAAATGATCCACATTTGTCTTGAAACTAAACTGGGAAAAATTACTAAGGGTTGAATAAACATTTTTGTTTTGAAGACATGCAAGCTTTAAACCCTATCTCAGACCTTACCAAGAACTGGTTTAGAGCAAAAAAAAGCCAGAATGTTTAAAAATGTAGCTGTTATTTTTATTTGGTCTTTAATAACCCCTGCATGTCTAAGTCAAAATTTTTTGGTGAACTATTTCTATTTCAACAAAATAACAACATAGCCCTTCCCGATGAACTTGAATTTACATATAGTTCCATCCTGTTTCTTTCTCTATTAAATGTTACCTCATGTCTTTATTTGACTAAATACATTTGGTGCACAAAGTAACTTCATCTACATTTTATGGGAGTTTCCGCATATAGTTTAACAAACTTTTAAGTACACTTATATGGCCAAGACAAAAGATGTTAATATTTCAACACACTCAGGAAGGCAATAATTTGATTCATAGATAGCTAAAGCTCTGGTTTAAATAAAGGGACAGCATTTATCGACTCAGAGTCTTTTGAGAGGTTTTATGAGTTAGCTGTGTAATGCTAATGAGAGCTTTCTTAAAGCTTGGTGTTTAAAGTTAAGCTCCTAAACTAAGCACCCTAATAATGCAGCTTCCTTTGCTCCTGTGATAATGTCCTGTTACTAGTGTTCTGCTAGCAGAAAAAGGGAGGAAACTGGTTGTAGTGGACAAGATGCACATTTTGAATGAAATTGATGATTTCCAAGTCCAGAATCGCAGTACATACAACTGTTATTCAGGAGGGACTGCATACTGAAAAGACTGCTATGAAAAAGAAAAGGAACTGCAAACCAAAGTAGAGTTGGGGAGAAGAAGCAGAGTTGCTGTGCAGTGGTTGGCTTGATCTGTGGCTACAGCCACAGATCCACCCTGTTAGAAAGCATATTTTACTACAAGATTCTTTTAAATAAAAGGAGCATATCAAATATGTCAAAAACGTTAAATCCTATAAAATAAGATACTTGTAAGAAGATTGCTTCACAAATCTGAAATTACATGCATTCAGTTTACTCAAAGAATAGAAATAATCAAAAGGACGATGTACACAGAAGTAAAGGCTGTACTGTGCCAAGGATCTTAATCAACAAGAAGTTATGTCAAGACAGCAAACGACAGCTGTGTAAGCTAAAAGAAACGAGATAATTTTTTTTTTGGAAGAATAGCATGAACTCCTTCAGCAATCACAGAGTTGTTTTGCAGGCTGCCATAGCAGTCACTAATGGGATTTGGGCAGGTCGGGCAGTGCTCAGAATTGTTTGGGAGTTTTTACATTTTATTTTCAGTTAAGTTTCAACAACAAGAGGCATATAAAGCAACACATCTTCAAAAGCTCTTAAGAGGTGAAGCAATCAAGAACTGGAATGGTTATGCCATTCAGAGCATTGATCCACTTTACTGAACAGGGCACTAGGTAGTAGCCCTTAAAATGCCCTTGCACACATCATTTGCAGGCAGACATCTCCATAAGATTTAGACTTGCTAAAAGAAGAGAAGGAAATCTAACCTCCAGAAAGAATTTGTCCCCTCATCCAGCCAGATATTTACAAAGGGCAAACTCACAAATGTGCTAATGAAGGATACTCAGAGCTTGTTGAACATCATGTTCACCCCACCAGTCAAAATGTGCATTTAAGTCCCCGGAAAACAACTGTAATCTGAATCACAATAAAAACAATACATTGGAGCAGGGAAAATTGCCTTATTCTGCTGAAAATAACCACTGACCTTCAAGGAGACCTGCCTGGTTCACTTCATGGACATCAGAGTCCCTTCTTAACTGCTGCCTTTTTGCAGCTTTCTGCAAGTCTGAGAGAGGCTTTGGCTCCATGCTCATCATAAAGACAAACAAGAACTTTTGAACTGCCAGTCAAAAATGTCCTTTCATGTAGTAATAACTGAGTTGCCTCCAGCAAGCTATCTAGGTGCCACTGCTTTTTAAATATTGGTGTTAGGACAATGCATCAGCAGATAATATTTCACAGGACAAAGTCTGCGTTTCCATCTAAACACAATGACACATAATCACAATTACACAAAATCAAACATGATGAACTTCAGAGCAACTTCAGGGCAAACTGGTGAAACAACACAACACCAAAATACTTACATTTCTTAAATAAAGCTATCAGTGTAGCTCTTCATGTCATACATTTTTTTTACCTCCTCAGTCAGTAAGCACTTTTTGGGTAGGAGGGGAGCATCCTCCAAGACACACAAGCTGTGTTTGAGCACCTTCTAACACCACACATTGCTGCGCTGCTCTGGTAGCAGAAAACACATCTCAGCTGTTGAAGTGCGTAAGAAAAGGATCAACAGCAGGATGAAGATTTCTCTGGTGAGCATAAAAATGCTGCCCATCCCCTCTCCAGCCTTCTCTCATGCACAAATAGAAAAATCCATGTGCTGTTGTAGGACATAACTGGAACTTAACAGGCACTTGCACTATGTGTAGACCTGCAAGTAAAACCCAATTTCCTGAAGCCAGAGCCAATTGGTTTTAATGCCTTCAGGAAACTAAGAAATTGGTAAGTTTGTTATAGCCCTCTAGATTTTGTCTTCAGAGCACAAGAATACCCCTGATACAAGCCTTTAATTTGTCCCACTGCACATAGATTTCACTGATGTAGAAACAAAACATTCTTTACCTTTTAGTGAAAAACAAATACCAATGTCAACATATTTCATTGTAATTCTCCATCTGATCACACATCTTAGTTTGTTTTCCAGTGGCTATCAGCAACCTGCCTCCTCTCCCTTTTCTTTTTGAAGTACAGCATGATGAAATGTGAGAAGTCATAGTAACATCAGAAATTTTGTCTAGCCTTGACATCTTGTTTATTACCATTGCTGGAGTGAAAAGTGGGAATTCTCTTAAATTTCAAAGAGACTATCTACTGCATTCAAATACCTTACTAAATTACACTTTATTTTATATCCAAAAATAACATATGTTGATTGATTCATGCAGCTCTGCTTTAATGCAGAGTAATGTTAACTCTAATAAGGCACAGTGATTCTGAATGACCTGTATCAATGTAGCCAGTTTTAAAGCTCAGCATTGTGCAGCATTGTGCAATTTAGCAGTCCTGAAATCCCCTGCAAATCAAGAGAGAAAAGCTTATTTCTCAAAGCTAAATACAAGCAACAAAACAGAACCACAGGAATATTTCTGTGTATTTTTTTTCCCTCTCCTTACTCTCCAGTGATGCTGGATATCTTGTTAAATGTGTTTGTCTTTCAGCTTTTATACTGAAGAAATTGAAACACAGGAATCTCAACATGAAGATTAATTTTTTATGGTGGCTATGGGCAGAACTCTTGTTTATGTAAGTCGCTCCATATCTCTGCCAAGTGGCATGTTTTTCTCTTTCTGGTTTAGTTTTGGCTACTACGTGTGGGTGTGCAGAACATTTTGTTGTAGCGACAGTATCTCGTTTCCTGTATCTAAAGGAACGACAAAATCTGAGCTTACATATTTCTGAAACTCTAAATAACCTTTGGACACAACTACTGATGTCACTAGAGAGAAGCTATTCAGATTATAAAATAAAAATTGTGCAGCTCTTTGTCAAAAAAGGGAAAAATCAATGGATGTGAAGAAAAAATCAGACCTTAGCTGGTAAGTGTTTAGGACAAACAGCACTCAAATTTCTTAATGTACCTTCAACACTAGCCTTTTGTTAGGTCAAGATGATTTTTAGTTATGTTGTTACTGCCTTAGTTGAATCTCTTTAAAGAAAATAAAAAGATCAGAAAGCTCAAGCTTACCAGGATTTCAAATCTGATCTTGGTATAGAGTTGAAAAGCTGATTCCTTAATTTACTATCTAAGGTCTTATCAAGCTTACAGAACAAACACCTTGGCATCAAAACCTCAATGACAGGCATGTATAGTCTATAAAGGTGCTGTCCTCAATCAAGACAATGTAGCAACAGGAATTCATAAATCTGGTTTTGACTGGAAAGTGACTTTGAATCTCTATGGATTATTTCTTACATAAATACTTAAATCTGATCCTTCTCCTGATGTGGCTTCTTGTAAAGAATAACAGTATTTGGAAAGACTATGGAATACAGCCCATTTTCCAGCCAGTGGAAGATCGCTTCAGTTCAGCACGCTATGCTGATCTTTGCTCACAATCACTTTGAAAATTGCAGACAACAGGATTTATACTTTTCCCTAAGTAGTTCATTTCACAGCCAATTTTATCACACTGTGTGTGTGCGTGCAAATATCTTCCTTGTACATTTACTCTGTAATTGCTTTTGTCTACATGTTCCATTCTAAATAATTTAACCTTGGCACTGGAGACCGAAATTTAACTAAGTCAATGGAGTTGCTTAACTAAGTAAAAGGAGCTATGACAATTGATGGAAACTGAAGATCTTCTCCAGGTCTTTAAGCCCTAAATTCTTTGCTAACTTAAGTCATGTGAAACTGCATACACTTAGCTTTTTAGACTTCATAATTTACTATTTAGATATCTAATAACGCTAGTTTCCAGTGTGTTTATTGTAATACATTGTCCAGAACTCCAGTACTGGGTGACCATAGTGAATCTTGCTTTTGTAATGAGATGAATTTCAGAAGCAGCCCAAAATTCTGTATGTCTTTTCATTTCCATACTGTTTGACAAATTCATGTCCATTTGGCATACACAGACATAACATGATGCTTCTTAGTTTAGCTGTTTTCTGAGACTCATCTGTTTTAGCATAGGTTCATTCTTCTTGTATTTGTGTTTTTTTTATTATTATTATTAATAAAGAATTAGCCTTGTATTGCTGCTGCTTCTCCAGTTTTCCATTCTACTATGATATATTTTTTGTGTCATTTTCTAGACTGAGTTTAAGACTCAGAGATTTTGGGACTGTTAAGTTTTCAGAGTGACTAAGTTCTTTTCCAAGGCATGCAACAACTCCTAAGAGGTTAACTACTACTATTGTATGACTGTATTACCATCCTCTAAGCATACCTGACAGTTTGATTTCTCACTGTCACCATTTAGTCTGTTAGCCAGGTTTCATTCTGTTCATATTTTCAATTTTTTGCATACTATTTCATGTCATTGAAGTACTAAAGGTGTGTACTGCCGTCTTGTTGCTTTTTCAGTCATCAATATAAAATGTTTTCCAGTGTAAGAGTAATGATTCAATCAAGTAATACCGGATAGGATAAGTTTTCATAGACTACAGCACACTAATTAGTCAAGGACTAGTCAAACTAACTTTGAGATAGAAATCCTAGACAAGGAGAATAAAAGATACAAATAAAGGCCATTGTGACATAACTAACTTAAATTCATGTTGCTGCTGATGGTACAAAGTCACCCCCCAAGCTCAGTCCAGGCACCATCACTATGCCAGCACTAGCTGAACAGTACCCTCTTCACTGTCATCTCTCAAAAAAGCTTTCCTGTTGTCAAGAAACTGGATCAGTTCCACACTCCAGTGATCCAGTACAATGCATGACACAATAAGTAAGAGGAGAAAACATGAAAAACGGAGTCATATTTGTGGTATGAAGAAGAGGACATAGCCCCATTCAGCATGAGCAAGCACAAAGAGTTAACGTACCTGAAGGGCTAGAGCTCCTACTGAAATAAATTCAAAAAAAGAAATCCAAAGGTTACCTTTCTTCATTTGCTTGTTCTTGGAGTGCATATAGCATGCAAGAGGTCAAAGGATTTACTATGGTAAAAAGTAACCTGAGAATTATCATGTTGGAACAAGCTAATAGCTCTTTTAGAACACCATATATACTTGGCACCAACATAAAATTTAGTCTAAACTTGGAGCCTTACTCAGAAAAAATAGTGAAAACTAGTTTCTTATATGTCATCATTCAAACTGACTAAAGATTAACTTCTTAGCTCTCCCAGTCCCACACAAGCTACCCCCTTACATTTATGATTACATATATACTTCAGCAGCAATTGTATGAAAAAAAAAAAGTCCCGGTATTGATTAGCATTTGCTTAGATGTAGGTTCTTCTTAAGAGATAAAATTAAAAGTGAGAAGAAGAAAACTACAAGAAGCCAGAATTCACAGACAGTGTACTTCAGAGACAAAGCATTTGACAGCACAAGTGCCAGAGAAATTTCTACATCTTCAAATGTAATTGGAATTCAGTAAAACAAAGTGTTTGCAGGCGTATCTCTCTAAGGCCTCCACAAATTTAAGTCCTTTGAGAAACCACAAAATATTTATAGAAACAAGAGATCCATATCACGCTTACTCTAGTTCATATTTGTCAGCATGTCATGCTGCAGATTATCAAATAATGCTATTGATTATTTCATGTAGATCAGAGCACAGAGGAGAAGTTCTTTCTGCTAAGAAACCTGATGAAAGCTGGAAACAAAGGAGACATTTTAAGTTGAAACAGATGCCTGAAATTTCTTAGTGAGACTGGTTCTTGGTCTGCTTCATTAAATGATTAGGAAATAGCAAGGAGGCCTGAAAAACACAGGAATTAGTTTTAGATGGATTTCCAAGATTTCTTCAAATTATTTGGAGCAGTTCTCAGACATCTGAGTCTCATTCTTGGAGCAATATATCATATTCTTCATTAGTAACAATGACATTATTCTTATGTTCAAGGTGACTTAAAAGCATTACAGAATTAATTCTTTCAATATCCATTTAAACTTAGTTTTGATGAATGGTAGCCATCCCTTCCTAGAAAAAGACTACAGAACTGAACAGAGTAAATCACTCTTACAGGGAGGTTTCTTACAGAAACTCTGGGAGTACACAAAAAATCAAAATAATTCTTGAACAAATTTTGTCAGTTAACCAATAACAAACACGGACATGAAGTGGCAAGATGGTTGTTTTAGTTCAGTAATCTTACTTCCTCATCCTTTTTTTAGATGGGTCCTCTGTGATGCACCATAGCTTTTCTCCTTTTGAACTTAGGTACTTCAAAGAACTTATTGTCTAGTGAGTAGTTATCTTATTTCTGGGAGACTAAGAGCTGAACATGCCTAAAATGAAGTATTTTTATACTTCTACATGATTTTTATCTACACAATTATATGCCTATTTCAGCTGGTATGTCTTAGTTCAGAATGAAGTTAGTATGAAATTATCTATTATTTTTAATGGAAATTTTTTGGTCTTGTTTTGGACGCTAAATTTTTCTTAGTAATCCATTAGCAAAACAAACAAATATGAGGAAGATATAAAAAGCATGTATGAAAAAGGCAATTCTCCCTCCATTTTCAACTTGACTAAAACAGGTTGAATTTCATGAGAACAATGAAAAGCACTTCACTGCCAAATTTCTGCACACATCTCCAAACCACAGAGGATACACAGCTGTTCAGAAAACCAATTGAATAAAATGAATGCTGGCAAAACCACCTGTTCTTCACTAACCTCTTTCTTGGAAATGGAAGACATTTTTGTTAAAACTTAAAAAAAAAAAAAAAAAAAAGTTGATGGAACAATGCATGGAAAATTTCAGCTTACATTACTACGATGAACTAGCTGGAAAGAACTGAAAACAGTGTGTTAAAGGTAGAAAGCGTTAGGAAATGTTCACCATCTCTCAAGTGTCCCTAAGCTCACAAGCGTGTTCCCTCCAACTCCTAGCATTTTCCTGCCTTTTAGCAACAAACCCAGCTTGCAGGGGGTTAGGTCACTATCTTTATGCTCTCATGCTGGGCCAGTGCCACTGCCTGCTCTGCAGGGAAGAGGGGATAAAGCGTGGCTTTGGCCTGGGCATCCTATTCTGCTGCCTAACACAACTCACCCGAGCATCCATTTCAGAAAGTCACGAGAGTAATGGAAAGTCAGAAATACACCAATCCATAATGATTCAGAGAAATGCAAGTTTTGTTTTCTAAGAAAAGTCTGGAAAGCATGTTTCTGGAATTGTGGAACATTTGGAATATGCCTGAAGGCTCAAGAGGCTTTGATGCTCGGAACAATGAAATTTCATTTATCCCCATGGATTCCTCTATTTCCTAGAGCAAACTTCACACAGTCTTTCTAAAAAAACAGGGTTCATTAAAGACACTGAAATTTATCATCAATTTTTCCTTGCTAGAGAAAAAACTACAGGACCTGCTGAAAACAGCTGCTTGAGCAAAATAGGAAGCAGGAAGATGCTTTGCTTAAAGAGGATGCAATAAGAACCACAAACAAACAAAATTTTAACTGCTCTATTTTTGCATAGGCTGATTGAAATGCAAGAAAAAAAGTCTCCACAAACTTACCTATTCAGAGCATAATTCTTATACACAAAGGCTGCTCTGAAAGTAATGCCTCCTATTTTACTATGTTGGCCCAAAATGTCAGAGGCAGATGTTGGTGGTACGGTAGCAGAGGTTGAACGTCTCCCCAGTATTCTGTTACATTCTGTTGTTGTGTGACAGATGGCAGCAGAGGGGCAGTCTGACAAAATGGCATCTGACATGGAAGTGCATATGAAGCAAAGGTGTGGAATCGGATTCCTACATGTGGAAAAAATGGCACCCATTGACATTCATCGATGCTTGCTTAATGTGTCTGTAGACCAAAGAGTGGATGTGAGTACCATGAGGTGGTGAGTGGTATGTTTCAGCAGTGGTGACAACAATGGTGGGTCATCTCCACTGCTTCAGATTTTTATGTGTGTCATGCAGGCTCTCAATCATCACTTGTAAAAATGTGTAGCTAACAGTGGCAACTTTGTTGAAAAATAGTTCTTTTCAGCTGAAAATATGCTCTATCAAATAGTGTTATTGTGCTCTTCGTATCTGTTGTAGTTTCCATGGAAACAAATAGGAGACATTACTTTTGGAGTGAAGTAGTATATTTAAAGAACCAGTTATCTTAAATAAAGAGTTATAGTGAAATGTACAGCCCTCACTATCACAAGAATAGTAAACACCAGAGAACCACCAGTGAAAACCCTCCAGATTATAGTAGTTATTGGGCACATTTTCCTTCTGCTTGCTATGGGGAAATTCATTTTAGATTTGGTGCTAGGACCACTCATACAATATGCATTTTTCAGATGAATAATTACATAAAATGACACAAAAGCTACATAATTCAAGTGTATCAAAGACAAAAAGTAAAACAACTGTCTCCATCCTCCATCATGCCACTGTCCTGAAAACCCTTATTTTTTTTAACTTGATAGTGACAAGGTGCAGACTCTGCGGTGGTTTACATCGTCTGACTCTTTTCTAAAATATCCCCAGCTATTACTATAACCCAGTCTCCTGAATCTGCATCAATATAAAATCACTCTTCAAGTTTCTGAATACAAATGTAGACGTTATTACACAATTTATTTTTTTTCTCTACAGAAAGACTAAAACATACCACATAAATATAGTCACAGTGTTCCAGTCATGACTGGAACTCACCACAAAAATAAAAAATAAAATGAATTGATAGTATATTTACATTTTCCATAGCTCAAAATGGCTTATGTGTAGAAGTACACTATATTGATTATATGTCCTCCATTGGATATTACACTTGTTTAAATCCCCTAAAATGTGAATATTTATCTATATTGGATGTGTATTTTTCATTTTCTCTCTTAAATAACGTGTCATATTGCAGATAAAACAGCCACTCCAAGTTACTTGTACTATTCTGCTGTGACACCTTCATGCTGGGGACGAGAGCCCTGACCAGTCACTGATGGGAAAACCTGCCATTTCTTTCTCTCTTTCTGTCCTTGTCTCGTTTTGTTTCTCACTCTCTCCCACTTTCTTCTTTCTAATTCTCTCCCTTCATTCGCGCGACCACTGGGATAAATACAGCAACAGCCCCTCTCTTCCCAGAGACTCATGCTTGGGAGGATATTAGTGTGTGCCACACTCTGCTTGCCGATTTGTCTTAAGGTAATTATTTCTAATGGCTGTTGTTGTTTTTCCTGCAGAAGCTGTAATGTAGCCCCTTTTGTATCATTGGCTGAAGCCTGTTGTTTCTGTAAGAAAAACAATAGGCCCACAGATTAGGACTGCATATTATGGCTCTACTAGCACAGCAGGCTTTTGGTATTGGTACCAATCCTATCAATTCCTGGCATCCTTCCCCCTTTACTCCTGGTAATTAATCTTTTCATGAATGCTGTCACATTTAGAGCCATTTCATTAAGTTTCTGGTTCCTACATTTATGTAACTCACTGCATCTCTCATCTGCTCCATCAGCTGGAGAGATGCAGAGAGAGGCGATGCCGGGCGGTGGGGTCGTTCTCCCTGTCGTTCCTCCTCTCCGCAAAACACGCTGTCCCATAAATGAAGTCACACGGAGATGACAGACAAGCAGCCACACGCTTCAGACAGCCTGAAAGGGGCAAAATTGAGCCATCAAAAATTAGGAAGAGCCCCTATGAATGAAGTCCATGAAATGTGATGCCCATTTCCCATATATATGTACGTATCAAGGTCCTGATAGGAAAGGGCTTATACACTTTGTGCAGTATAAAACATTTTTCATGTAAAACATTGCAGATTTCTTAAAGCAAGGACAGCAGTTTGGGACAATCAGCTTCTCCCGCCACACTCCGATGTTCTTTCCTCGTCCTCAACAAATCTCCAACTCACCTCCCACAAAATGCACCAACTTCAAACCACTTCTATAAAGCAGGAGGCTTTCTGTGTAGAGAAAGGAGAAAGAAGGTTTAAAGCCACTTTTGCTGATATTGCTCCAGACTGTTATTCCTGATTTTGAAAGGGAGTCGGGTCCGATGGTTACAGACAGTGTGAGACTGCAGCGTGCATATTCGTAGGGTGCAGCAGCGGGGTGAGAGACAAAAGCTTGTATTCCCAGCCTTGCCTCAAGTGACCTTGTGCAACCTCTTAATTACTGCAATTACTTGCCTCCTGAGATGACATTATTAGGCCGTGCTCGGTAATAAGGGCTGTGAAGTTCACAGAATTATTCGTGCCGGTTGGTGAAAGAGCAGAGAGTAAAACACCCGGCCATCTTGTGGCTTCCAAACCAGCTCGGGGTCAAAAGGGGATGGCCGCTGGCTCTTCTTGGAAATTCAGAGTTGGTGGCGTCTGGCAATTTTATGTTTGGGGCTGGGATTTTTGCAGCGTTGCATTTGCACCACGTCACTGGGGGTGTGCAAACAGCAACGCTGCAATGTGGCTGCACCTAAATATGTTTTACCGGGGATAGAAAACACTAACTGTCCCCCTCCACTACTGTCCATCTGCCAAAATCCGTGTTTCTCCCCCAAATCAAACATGAGCACTCCTAAATGGCAAAACACTAATTATAAAATATGAAAGGGTTAAAACTGACAGCTGCTGAAGCCAATTTTTAGCATTAGCAACACTAATTCAAAACTCCAAAAGGCTGGGGCGTTTTGCTGTCCTTGGAAAAAAAGAAAAAAACAAGAAAAAACCAAACCAAACAACTAAAACCAGAAAGAATCGCAGAATTCACCCTACGGCAGAGAATAAACATCGAGGATCTCAAGTGAAGTGTTTAGTTATTGAGAAGCAACAGCAACTGAAAACAGGAGACTAAATGGGAAAAAATTAAACAGCCTGAACTGTAATCATTGCTACCTCCAATGGCAGATGTAACTGCGTTTGCCTGTAGCTGAGGATGTTGGGATGGAGCAACAGCCCTCCCGCCTTGACGTTTGCACCACGTGTGAAAATGTGGCTGCCACTTCTGCTTCTGTTGTGGTCAGTTTTGACCTGGAGGTCCCCCATTTGGCTGAAACAACACACAAGGATGCCAACCCTCCTCACTACCAGCTGTAATCCAAGCCCTGATTTCCCAGTCCCGGAGAAGGGCTGTGTCCTCCAGCCCAGGCTGATCTGTGGCAGGCAGGAGGGTTTTTCTTGCTCCCACCGCTCTGCCTGCCCGGCTGTACCCCTGTGCGGGGACCCGCTGGGGACATGGGAAACTCCCGGGGCAGCTCCTCTGCTCAGGTTCCCCCACCGAGCACTGCTGCAGAATTAGCAACTGGTGTCGAATGGCCTGTCCGGGGAAGGGGTGGAGGGCAGAGGGGGTCAAAAGAGCTAAGTGGAAGAGAAGGATGCATTTGGCTTATCTCCATGGGCAGGGATGCCAATCGATCCTCTGTAACAGGTTTGGGTATGGAGGGGCCGTGGAAAAACTCATCTCCGTGATTTTGGAGTGGAAGGAGGTGCCATGCCGGGCCAGGCAAACAGGAGGGGAAAAGCACAAGAAATTCGCTGTGGGCTGCAGGAAGTGTTTTGGTACCCTTTACTCCCTTGTGAATAATTCAGCTGCTCTGTATGTGCATTCGGTTGAGCTCTTCTCCGCCACTGCAGTCTAAGGGAGAAACCCTGCCCTCCCTCCAACATCTGCCTTGCAATTGCGTTATGCTACACTGTTGGTTTTTTTTCTGTTTGGGCTTTTTTTTTTGTTTTTTGTTCACTGACACCTCTGTAATAGAGGAGGTAAAATATTTTCATTATCCTCTCCCCAGAATGTGGAAATCTTCAAAGAGGAGGTAGGAGGGAGGTTAGCTCCTCTAGCCTCATTTCCCTACCGCTGCTGTTCCTTGGCTGTTCATCACAAAATGAGTCCACACGCCCATTGCATCGTGGCATTGAGCCCGTTGTATGTTTTGCCTTTTTTTTTCTAAAATTATTTCACATTGCAAACCCGGCGATTATTTCATGCTGTTTAAACTATATTTGTAATCTTTGATCATACATAAGTAGACTGAAGTAAACTGCTGATTGAGTGAAGATATTGTTCTCGGTGTTTCTCCTCTCGCTTTGTTCATTACATTATGCCTATAAGCTTGCATAAAATGTTCATTGTGGCAATGCACCTTTGTTATTAATTCTTGCGGTGCTACCTATTTTTATGAAATGTAGTTCATTCACAAATGGACTGATTAGGTAATCTATGCCAGTGTGTATGGGTGTACTTTACACACAACACGGACACATACAACACACAATTACATGCACCCTGAACACATACTTATCCATATAAACAGAGGGACCAAACCATCATGTCCTATTTATGTTCAGCAAAATACTTACATTCCAGTTTCCAGGGCTCATTCTCAAACTAAAACCTTGTTGACTGTAGAACTACTTTGCTGCCTTGAGATCTGGCCCAACAGCAGAGAGACACAATGGCAGCCAGCAATATCCAGCCCAGGATTTCATGGCAAGACACGTACAACAGCCCAAGATATCCCACACGGCACCCGTGTGACTCCTTATCATCGGTGTCGTTATTTACAAGGAGGCAGAGGAGTTAAATGGATACTTCCATCATGCAGCAAGGAGACAGGAGGTGGGGACTGATTTGTGGTGCTTGAACCCTAGCCTGGCTCCTGCTTGCTCCATTTATAAACCACATGTATTAGGACATGGCCATGCTAGAGGGTGGGGCTCCTTTTCAAAGAGAACAGGTACCTAACCCCACCGATTGCCCTCGTTTAGTGGGAGACAGATGTCTCGTTCCCAGGTTTCTCTGCAAATCACAGCTAGTCACTCAAGTAATTAAAAAACTGTCCACGTGCAGGACAGGGCTAAGGTTCTCTCCAGCCTTGACTGTTCCACACTTGTACATCTATTGTGTGCAGTATATAAAGGTGCGATCTGTGTATGATTCCTCCATTACTCTGATATATCTTCATCCTACTTTTTTTCCTTTATAATCTATATTATTCTAGTTACTACAAAAGAGAGAGAAAAAAAAAACCTCCATTTTTTTTCTCGAACCACAGCAATCCTCCCCTCCAGCTCAAGTCTGGTTGAGCAGGGCAGGTGAAATAGGAGGGCAGATATGATGTGTGATGACAAGAAGCTGCTGAACTACATCCCCCTGAGTGGGGTGACTGGGGAAGGCCCCAGAGCCATGCCTGAGCAGGAGACCAAGAGGTCCCTTCCAACCCATAAAGGAAATAATTGATGGTAACACC
Source organism: Aquila spilogaster (assembly GCA_024606505.1). Classification (NCBI taxonomy): domain Eukaryota; kingdom Metazoa; phylum Chordata; class Aves; order Accipitriformes; family Accipitridae; genus Aquila; species Aquila spilogaster. Next base: position 18,657,087 of record JANHGO010000027.1, on the reverse strand, counting down.
AGAAAGTGTCAGGAGAAGAGTGGCACCATGTCAGCATCAATCTCAACTGAAACCAGGAAGGCTTTCAGAAACGAGACCTTCAAGAAATTGTTGGGCAACTCAGCACTCAAATCCCCTGGTCCTACGGTAGCCACCATCCCTACTAGTGACAACATCTGAATGACCTGCACTTGTCAGTCAAGGATCTCTTCAGCTGCCAACAGGAGGAGGAGAGACCCATGAAGAAGATGAATGGGCAGATGATGGTGCCATACCACGTCTGGAACGACGACCACCGGACAACACATTGCCCTCACCAGGATATGCTGGGATCTGGACAGGAGCTCTGTGAGAAGTTGAGATAAGAAAGCAAAGCTGTGGGAGCACCTGAACTGGTGAAGTCCCAGCAGAGTGAGGTGGGTGAATATGTCCCAGCCTGCCTGCAACATGCAGCCAGTTACCATGGGAAGTCCGTGGACCTGCACCACAGGACTGGCCGTAGCACCTCCAGCCCACCCAGCCCTGACACCTCCATTCTTTTGGCTCCGTTTACAGGATCTGCACAGCCAATGCCTGGGACTGGGCACCCCAAGGGATTTCCCTTCATCGGCTTCCTTCTCAGGTGAGATGGGCCCATGCTGTTGCAGGTGTTCCCGATAGCTGCTTCTTCCCCACTTGCAGGGGGGCTTTTCCACCCCTAAATGACTTCATTTTGATGTGTGGGGCAACCGATACTCTGTGATGGGTTCCAGTAACTCAGCTCACACCCTGCAAGTCGCGTTTTAAAGCCCCAAACTCTTCCTTGGAAGGCATCTTCTCTTTCTAGGCTTGGTAAATACAGAGTGTCCAATTGCAAAACGCTGATATTGTGCAGCATGGAAAAGGCTTTTTTCCCCCTGAGTTTTATTATATACAATTGATTATACACCATTTTTCTCTCCTTCTGAAACCTGCACAATTGGACTCGTGTTGCCAGAAGAACCTGCTGTTACCCAGCCCCAGGGGGAAGAAACAGAGAACAGGAAGAAAGCCATGTTTTAAAGCTCTTAAAAGTTTTAAAAAACCATTTCTCTATAAAACATCTTGCAGCTGTATGTACCAGGGGCCTCGTGATTGTCACACAGTATTGGGGCCACCACAGCAGTCTATGTGCACTTCTGTGTAACCGTTTCCAGGCAGAAATGAGCTCGCTGCTCTCCCTCTCCCAGGCCACTGCTTCCTTTCATACTCAGGATACCGGTGTCTTTTTGCACCTCACAACCTGCCAAGTTGAGGGACACAATGTTCCTCGGTGGACCAGAAATAACTGGGAACGAAATGAAACTCAGGAAAGGAATGGGTTTGCAGAATCTCGTCTTCATGCAGGGTTTGATTCCTGGTCTGGAGGCTATGAAAGAGAGGATGCCTAACAGCAGAGACATGGCAGAAGAGAGAAAATCAAGCCAGAGAGATGTCCCAGAGATGCCATTTTTAGCCATGGTGGTTCAAAGCTTGGGTTATGCTTTCTCAGCAGACTGGTCTGGCTGCACAGCACCATGCTGCACTATGCGGGGCTGTTAGTTTGGGGTCAGGGAGCAGAGTAGCCGAACAGTGATGGTCACACTGGGATCCACTGGCCCAGCATTGCTGATGTGGCTCTGTCCTCCGGGTCCTGAGCTGGGCTGGCCAGCACAAGCTCTGGGCTCTCTGCACCTCACTGGACTTGCTTGGTGTAGACGGGCCAGAAAAGAGCAAGAACACAGTAGGAGATGCAGTATTAATCACCTGGGACGAGCATGTGGGATATTTCTCAGGTTGCCAGAAGTGCAGCTGGATGCCCTTGCTCAGCCCTACCCACTGCCACGAGCAGAGAGTAGCTCCTGGCTGTGCCACCAGCAGTAGCTGGGACCAGCACTGCTCCTGCCTCCGCACAGGGAACATATAGAACACAGCATATACACACGTAAGTGACCACTTGCAGCTCCACTCCCAGCTGGGCTGAGTTAGAGGCACCTCACCATACGGCCCCTGTCTGCATCCCGCTGATACAAAGCCGTCAGGTGAATAATCCTCACTGAGCATCAGGTGAGCCGAGTTTAACTGTAGGGCATTACAGCTGGTGGAAATGGTTTGAGCCTCCAAATGCTTCTGGGAGGAAAGGGGAGGATGCTAAAAATATTAAAAAAAAAAACCCAGCCTTCCTTTCACTGACTTTATTAACATAAAAATAAGAGTATGTAGAACAGGAACCATCCTTTTTTAGTACAGGGGTTCAAACACCGGATCAACTTTTGGGTGGCTATCATGGATTATTCCTTTACGTGTATGAAAAAGGAGCCTAACACAGAGACAGTTCGTAAGACCCAAACTAACCTTCCTAACTGTGAGGATTTCCACGGCCAGAAGCCCCCAAACTATCCTCTAATCACAATTATATATAAATATATATGCACATACACTATCCTTCCTAGCTGTGAAAATTTCCATGGCTAGGAGCCCCCAAATCATCCTCCGGGCATGATTATGTTTAAATACACACACACACAAATAAATAAGTAAATAAATAAAAATTTTGCTCAAAGGAAAAAAAGCCCAATATTTTCTCCATTCTTTTTTTTTTTCAGACTATTACAGCTGATAAATCATTATGATTTCCTGAATTATTGCTGCGTAGATCAGCATTACAACAGTCTTTGTACATCTCAGTCTCGCTACCCAAGAATGTAAAAACACTTTATGTGACTTAGCTATTTTTTCAGTGACTGAGAAATGCTAAGCGATTGGGAAGGAGCAGTAAATACACGCTGCTGGTATATAGAGTAGCCTTCCGAAAAGGATTTCAGGGTCGAATCCTGTCTCTGTTTACACTGCGTAAATCAGGTGTAACTCCAGTAAAGCTAATAGAGGTAGTCTGGTGTCAAACCCACGCGGATAAAAGGATCAGGCCCTCTAAGCTTTAAAGTTATGAGTCTTTTCAAACTGCAGATCTACTGTCAACATTTCAGTGATTACTTCTCTTTTTTTCCAACACACAAACATAAAATAGTAACAAGATTATCAGATTAAAGAGCCAAAGAACAGCCAGTTTATTATACTCTTGCGTCTAAAACACTCAAATCTTATAGGTTTCCTTCCTACTCCGCATCTCAAGGGGGGAGATCGGCATGTTTGGTTTTATTTGGTTCTAATTTTTTTTAATGGCAGTCTAGTATAGCTATGTAGGAAAATAAACCAGCCATAATATTAGGAATTGTGTGGTGCAGTCAGCAAGAAAAAAATACTCCCGGACCCCTAAACCAACCCTTCTGAACATTTCAATTTAAAAAAAAAAAAAAAAAAAAAATCTTTGCTTTCTTTCTGTCAGTCCCCATGAAGAAGAAATGACAGGACAAACAGAATGAAAAGGACAGAGCTGTTTAAAGCTAAAAATGTGCAAATGCTGCATTCCTTCCGGGAGAGGGAAAAAAAAAAATACAACCCACCACCTTTGCATCAGTATAAATTATTTAAATCAGAGATGGTTTGTGTGAAGGGTCTTGAACAGATTGCATAACTGTTGCACAACTAATGTGTACAAGTGTGTCACTAATTTAATTTTAATTTTACTGTATGAG
>JANHGO010000027.1:18598403-18643753 GCA_024606505.1 Aquila spilogaster | reverse complement strand
AAGGAAGGAAGGAAGGAAGGAAGGAAGGAAGGAAGGAAGGAAGGAAGGAAGGAAGGAAGGAAGGAAGGAAGGAAGGAGGCACATTTTGCAGAAATGTTATTTGTATCTAATATGTAGAGGGTCCTCTTTAGTTGTGCAGTTATATTCCCAACCAGCACCCAAGAAAGAGGTTTGAGTACTTAGGAGGTTGGCAACTCTTGTCTGCCTTCCTCATTAGGAATTAGAAAATATGTTAGAAATTTATTTCTTCTCCCATAAGCAAAAGATATGAAAAATCTTCCCTAAATTTTCCTCAGCCTTTCAGATGTTTTACCTAATTTTTTTCTTCTTTTTCTTCCATATTCTCTTTGTGCTTTGCTCTCTGGCCACAAAGGAAAGAGCAGCTATGAAGTAGTGTTCATTTTTTCCTTCTTGCCATCCCTCTCTTGTGTATTAAAACATTTCCAGACTGGAACTAGGTACAGAATTTGGCTAAATACGTAACTCGTAGGTTCCTAGGGTGAAATTAGGTCTGGATACGAAATTCCAGAAAAAAAATATCATATGGCCTACATTATGTGGCATAATATGTGGCCTAATATTCCGCACGGAATTAAATAAAGCCTTTTTTTCCTTTCACATGGCACAGACTTTCCTAAATGAATGCCTTCTAGGCTTGCAAAGCCATCAGTTACTTTTGAAAATTTGTGTCCATAATGTGCATTCAGTGGGAACATTCAGTGATCATTAAGCAGAAAATATTATAATTTGAAATAATAATGATGACAGGATTATTCAATATTATTGATCACTCTTCTTTAAAAATAAGAACCTATAGTCAACTCCAATAGAATAGTTTAATATATTTATGTGCAGAGAGAAAAATTTTCCTTTCTGTTAAATAGAATTCTAAGTACAAAAAGTGCTATTTTTGTTATGTTATTTATTGGCCTGACAGAGAAATTAGAGACAGAAGTTCTCTGCATTATGCAGAAGGTCAAAGCAGATGATTTATAGCAATGCTCTCCAGTCTTAGCAGTGATGAATCTATGAAATCCTTATACCTGAGAACATGCTACATTTTCTGAATGATGACAGTCAAGAGAAAACCTCTTTAATGAGAAGCTTATTCCATGATGTTTCACTCCAGGGAACTATTGCAACTTCCACTGAAATATTTGGCACTAGACAAGTCAGAACATAGCACCACATTAAATAATCTCCTGGTCTGATCCAGAATGTCAGTATATAATCAGAGAGCTACATGGAAGTCTTCCTGGCACTGCTTTCTTTCTAATAAAGACACTGGAAGAACTCTCATTTATCCTGTTCATTAATATTTGAAAACTGTATTTGCTTATGCAACATGAATGCATCACTATTTAAACTAATTCTTAGAGAAGATTTTTTTTTGCAGTTGCTATATTCTTTGTAGTACTATGTTCTTTGTATATATTTTTTCTTTTATTTTATATCGCCTGTACAGAGTACATAGAAGTTCAGATGTCAAGAGGAATGTTTGGGCATTGCTTGTGCCTGTGTTGTTTTAATTACTATTTTCATTCTGGTTCTTGAAAAATTCACCTTAAAATGTACTATTTTCTCTTGATGTGCTATGTCACAGCACCATGCAATTGCTAAAGAATGCAGTTTGAGGCTATCGTCATCTATTAGTTTAGGAAAATTTGTTTCTCTTTAAATGCACTTACAAGGATGTTCCTTAACCCAGACAATGAAGACAATGTCTATACTAGTAAACAAAGTAAGATTGAAGCCAAACCTGTATCCTGAGGCACAGACGGGCTCTTGTTCTTGTTGTTCAGAGCTATCTCTTTCCAGAGTAGTCTGATCCCATGGGACACAAGCCATTCAGCTCCAGCTCTCCTCTAGAATCTCTGTGATGCCCTTTCAGTCCAGCAACATAACTGATTAGTATGTGTCTAATAGCAGTTGATATCAACTCAAAATATTCAAAATAATATTTGGGGGGATAGCCTACACTGGAATGGGTCCAAGAAAAGACGTTTGAGTCCAGGCTGATAAGTATGAGGATCAGGAGGACAAGATGCTTCACAGAAACAAGAAAGCACACAATCTGCAGAACAAACAGCTTTAGAGCTTGAAAGACATATTTATTAAGGGTTATATTATATTCTTTCAAACTACTATGCTCCATTTCACCTTGTGAATAATTAGTCTTATGTCTAGTGCCACCTGCAGTAGTCATGCTGTCAGTCAGGCAATGGTTCTTAAGCAATATTGACAGTGTGTGTTTTTCCTTGCCTGACCAGCTATGACCAAACATATCAAAGGAGTTCTATTGTGTAGATTTGAGGGAATGCATTCTCCATTCCTATCTCTTGGAAGTCTTTGATCTGTCTGCTAAAAATGCTCATTAGTGATGATGGACAGAGATTCAGAAGAAACCTGAGCATCATTTCTTTCCTTTGATGATTGTAGGGAGTATAGATGACTAGTTTTGTTTTAAGTAGTTCCTTTCTGTGAAACATCTATCTTTTTCTCTGGGAACCACAAGTCCAGGATACACATAAGACTAGGATTTCCAGGACTAGGCATTTCAGGATATCCACAAGACTAGGAAAAACTCTGCATTTGAAAATTCTCTGGGATATATATTACTGAATCTTGGAAGAAACTGTTGAAGAGGTTGCAACCCTGAAAGTACCTATTGGAATTTGGAAAAAGATCCAGTGCCAGAACTCTACTCAAGGTTAGAAAAGGGATGCTTGTTATAGATTGTTACATTACGCTGCTTCAAGCAAACAGCTATCTTAAAAGAAACAGTTTAGATCAGAGAAAAGACCACTCTCTGGAAATACCTGTTTTTGTGTATCCCACTCAGATTTTCAATAGGTTTTATAACTGCATCTCTGAAAGTCCACAGTATAAATGTCATTCACAAAAATTGTAAACCGGTGAGTGTCCAGAAAAGCTGAATTAGGAAAGGAAGACAACCAGTTAAAAAAAAATAATAATAATAATAAAAAGAGGAAGAGTAGTATAAAAACATAAGTTATGTAGAGTAAGCAAGTAGATTTTTCCATAACTCACAATCTGAAGAGCACCTCAGGAGATGAGCAGGCAGTAGCTTTGTAATGATCAGAAAGTACTTTTGTCACACACAGTGCAATTAAAATGTAATTTTTTTTTCTCATAGGAAGTTGAAAAATCTCAAAAAAAGTATTAAAATGCTCAGGAAGTGAAGGTTTTTCTGTAGCTGTTTTGTAAAGCTGTTCTGTAGCTGTACTGTAAAGATAGTAGCCTGAATGAAACTTCAGGAAGCCCCATGAAGTTGATGCCTGGAAAAGGAAAACAAGACCAGAAAAGGTGTCACCTCATTCTTGCCCTACCTGTGTTCTTCCCAATCATTTCATGCAGCCTCCAGAATGCTGGCCTAAATGAGCCTGTTGCTTTCTGTTATAGACACAATAACATTCTTAAGAGAGCTGTAGGATTTCCACAAATGCCACTTTTATAGACTGAATTTTGTACTGAGCTTAATCATCTCCCACTTGAGCTAGATCTTTTTTTGAATTTCTTTAAGGAGATATAATCTAATAAGCCATGTACTCTCATAATGTCCATGTAAGATGTTTAAACGAAAACTACCTTGGATTCTGTGGCTTTGTGTGTGATAATGGTTTTTTTTAAATAAATTTTAAACATTATTCATATATTTAAAATGAATAATACATATATTTACAATGTTTATATCTGCCTATACAAAAGTCAGGCATCTTCTGCCCTAAGTAGATCATGATGCAGTAAAAATTGTCTTTTTTCTTTTTTTTTTCCTTTTGCTTGGTATAATGGACTTCAGGTAATTTTTTTTAGCCTGCAGCTGGTTTTAAAAGACAGTGGTAGCAACATACTGCAAGGGAGTGATTGCTGATTTCTACAGTCAAGCACAGTGATTCATGTCCAGACTGTTCAGAGTTAGTGTCTCCTAGACACGATTTAACGTCTACCTTGGCTCCGTGTTTTAGCCATGATTTGGGATGGAATGGAGTTAATGCTCAGATGGTGCCATGTTTCAGATTTGTGACAAAAGCAGTGTTGATAACACATCAGTGTTTTAACTGCTGCTGAGCAGTACTTGCACAGTAAAGCTCTTCTCTCTTTCTCACTCTGACATCCCAGCTAAGATGCTGGTTGTAAACACAAAGCTGAAAGGGGACACAGCCAGGACTGTTGACCAAGAGGATATTACATATCATATGACATCATGCTCAGCAATAAAAGCTGGGAGACAAAAAAGGAAGGGGAGATGTTCAGGGATATGATGTTTGTCTTTTCAAGTAAGCGTTATATGTGAAGACCCCTGCTTTGCCAATGAGAAATAATGAATGAATTCCTGACTTTGCTTTGCTTCTGTATGCAGCTTCTTCTTTACCTACTAAATTGTCAATCCACAAGTTTTCACAGTTTTACCCTTACAAATCTCTCTCACCAGTGGGAGTGAGTGGTTGTGCCATGCTCTCCTGTTTGCCAAGGTTAAACCCCAACACAGCCTTAAGATACAATACTGCTTCATTTTGCACGCTTCTTTTCAGTTGGAAGCATCAGATACAATGCAAGGGCTGCATTTCAGCCTACTAGACTGTTGTTCTCATTGTACAAATCTGAGGATATGCCACTGATGGGTAGCGTATTTACAGATGTTCTGATCTGGGAGATTCTGGAGAACTGAAAAAAAAAAAACAAAAACAAAACCAGAACAGATCAGTATTACTGAAAAACACTGCATTTTGGTAACAATCCTTTCCACAAACCACATTTGACTTTTGGTAAAGGTAAACTGTTTGCTCGCACAGAAAGAGTTAAAACTAAATGAGAAGTAAACTACTCCTTCTCTATAAATTAAAGCATAAGTTTATTCTATCAGTCTTTGTGAGGAAGTTACTCCCCCTTCTCATAGATATAACCTTTGTAAAGTCCTGTTGATATTTTCCCAATTAATTTCAGTCAAAAAGTGAATGTATAGCAATCGGCATTGTAAAGCTGGGGTGAGTAGTTGAATACTGCCAGGCTGGTGATGACTAAAGTGAAAACCAGAGATTCTTTACCCACTCCGCACAGTAATGAGCACTCACAGATGCAGCTTTTAACAGAAGCAACTTAACCTTAAAATCTGCAATTAAGAGCGTGGTTTCCACGGAGACAGCTGTGAAAGATGCAACGGAGTTGCAAAATAAACAAGTGGTAGAGAGTCAGACACACAAACTAGACTGAAAGTAAATGAAAAATACAGGAGCAAACAAGGTATGAATTGTTTTCTGCACTATAGCTCCTCACATGACCTTAATGTTTTGTTAGAAATATAAGCAATTCAGAAAAAGAAACGATGGAAGATCATGTTTACAAGAAGTGTTACATTTCAAGAGATAAGAACATGAAGCTAGAATAGAATATATATATATAATGCATTATGTGACAGATACTTGCAACGGCTGGTATTCAACCTTACTGTACAATAATAGCAAGATGAAATCCCTTTCACATTTTGGAATACACTTCAGAATGTTACTAGATAGTAGTTCAAATGCAAACAGAATATGTTGTAGGAAAATAACGTCTCTGAAAGGTCATAATTAAGGATGAAAAAATCAAAAACTACAAGTTACAGAATGCTAGTAATTCAGTTTCCAATTCTGATTCAGGTTTATGTTTAGATGCCTAAATGTAAGTGGAAACAATCTTTCCCTGAATACTCTCAAGGATACTCAGTCATCTCCATTTACAAAGCACCCATTTCAGGAGCACTCAGACACCTCATGCTAAAGAACAAGCTGTATCTGTCACTTACTGCAACTGGAATTTATCCTGCAATAATTGTCTTCATTGACATAATCAGCTGTGTCACTCAATACCTAGTCAGGGACTTCATCTAGCACTCACATTATTCAAAATGTGTACACCCCTCAGATCCTGCTCTGGACATAATGTTATTCACAACGATGATCAGGCGGCTGGAGTATCTTTCCTACGAAGAAAGGTTGCGGGAGTCAGGCTTATTTAGCTTGGGGAAGGCGACAAGGAGACCTCACTGCAGTTTTCCAGTACTTGATGGAAGATTAGCAACAGGAGAGAGACTGATTAATAACACAGTCTGTTGGTGACAGGATGAAGGAAAATGGCTTTAAACTAAGAGAGAGGAGTTTTAGGTTAAGTGTTAGGGAGACATTTTTTACTCAAAGGATAGTGAGGCACTGGAACAGTTTGCCCAGAGAAGCTGTGGATGCCCCATTCCTGGAGGCATTCAAGGTCAGGTTGGATGGGATCCTGGGCAGCTTGATCTGGTAGGTTGCAACTCTGCCTATGGCAGGGGGATTGAAACTAGATGGTCTTTAAGGTCCCCTCCTATCCATTCTATGATTCTGTGATTCTATCACAGACTTTGCTTCTCTAAAGTCTCAAACACTCAAGCCAACATATCATTTCTTCCTGGCTGTGTTAATGGGATGCTATTTTAAAGGTGGAGATCAGAACACAAGAATGTTATAGCCAAATGCCCAGTTTGAGATAGTTTGTATCTGATTATTCAAAGTGCCTGGCATTAAACTTCTGTTTTATGTGTTCAGAGCACAGCTTCCAGCACTCCTGTAAATCAGACACATTGATTGTGAATGAGATATGTAGAAGAGAGGCAAGAGATGCTACTATCTAAGGTGTCTGAGTTTTCCCAGAAGAATTTCAGAGCTTTGCTCAGTGGCAGTAATGTAAAATGCAGAAGTTGGCTGCTATCTCAATCTATGTCTCTTATTCAAAATATTGCTTTAATGACAGTAAGTTAAAATCTTTACATTCATTGAATACCACAGAGTCCACATCCAACAGAAGTTAAAAAGTAACTCTTTTCTAAACTGTCATAATTGTGGCACGGCAGCAGAGCTGAGGGAAGGTCCATCAATAGCTCCCAACAAGACAAACAATGCATCACATCCAAAGTGCATCCAGGAGATCCCAACAGGAGCAACAAGAGATAGGGCCAAGATACAAAATAATGCCTGAAGGATCCAGCCAGCAGACAAGCTACCCATAGCACAGGGACAAGGCCCATCCAGGAGGCAGGACTGGAGGCTTCCCTATAACCCAGACAGGATCTGAAGAGACGAGGCTGAGCTGAAAATGACCAACTTTTCCTATGTGCAGACAATGCCAGTGAGGCACCCAGATGATGTTGCTCAGAGCCATTAAAACTTATTAGTGAATACATGACACAAATATTTAAAATAATTCTCTGCTGGTTTTGAGTCTTGTCCTCCTTCTAGCAATCTTAAATTTTTCAGCTTCAACTTCTGTGAGATTTTCTTCTGAGTTCTTACTATCATTGGTTTTCTTCTGCGCTTCTTCATTCTGGAATAATCTTTCTGAGGGGTGCTAATCTGCACAGTACTGACAAAGTAAAGCCACACTAGGGTACTGTAAGGCTACATAGTTTTTATCATGTTAATAGCTATTACATTATTCTTCCAAACACGTTGGTAGCCTTTTTGATCCAAAGATTTCACTGACATATTTACAGAGATGCCCAAGGGTCAGGAGTTTAGGCTGGGACCCAAACACTTCCCAAGCCACAGAGAATGTGCTGCAGAATATTCTTTCCATTTCCACCAGTACATTCTCTATTTTCTCACCCTTTTCTATGGTGTTGTCTGAGCCCTCTAGGAGTGTATGTCCATTCTGACACAGTTCATCAATTAGTTTAGATAAATTTGAACAAATTATCATCTGTGAAGCAAAAAATCAGAAAATTGGATAGCAGGTAGTATGCCTTTCCTAATATTTTTCACAGTCCATTCTAGATATGATTGACATCTTTGTGTCATCTTTCCACCTCGCTGCACAATCCTCTCTTCCAGATCATTAATGAAATGTATTAAAAATCAGTGAATTTTATGTGAAACCGTAGATTACATCTCTGTTAATTTATTGGTATTTCTTTTAAATTCTTGTATTTTATGTTTTATGGTTTTGGGGAGTTTTCTTTCTTTTTTGTGTTTTTCTTTGTAGGTTTGTTTTATTTTTATCACATTCTGTCATTTTTTCCTCTTATTCTAACATTAGCATTAAAAATATGTCAGGCTACACCTACCATCTGTAATTTTCCAAGTTGTTCTTCTTTTCACTTTAAAGTATCTTTCATTTGGTTCAATACAGACAGCTACAATAGTCTAGATGTTGATATTGATCTAATCAATGAAAAGATGCTAAGCGGCCTCATATTACTGTTGCCTGGCATTGGAGAAATTGTATGAAAAGACGTAGCATAAGTGTAAGTGACATATAATAAATACTGTCTGTGGCAATGAATCTTGAATTTCTTCCTGATCAGTACGAATGTCTGCACCAATATTTCAGATGGACTATACCCCATTAGTTAAGAACTCTGGATGGGATTATGACCAAATTGTGTTAGAAAGCTACCAGGCTTGAAAGAATTTGAGCCCACATGCCTTGCTTTCTTGTTAAAGGAGGTGTGCTAGCATTTAGGCCACGCTATAAAGTTAAACTGGGGCTCTACCACTGCCTTTTGGGAAGTAACCAGTCCTGATGAGATGTGCTACATGTGCTCTGTAGAAAGCTTCTGAACTGAGTCTTTCTTGAATGTAATAACAGGAAAGACATCTAACACCCGATTCCCAGCCCTGAGGTGAGATGATTTTTTTCACCCATGTTAATATTCATCTGTTCTGTACATGCAAAGAATCTAAAGTTTAGGTGTCTGACCGGTTTTCTGTGGGCACTTATACATTCCCACCCATAATTCAGCAACTACACCAATACATTGATGTCCTATTAACACTCAGCTGAAACCAAGACACCAACTTATATGGAAGATATCTAAGGTGAATAGTGCCTAATTTTGGCGTCTGGAGATAGGAAGAAGTTACTTCTGAAATCCGATGTGAGCTGAACTGTGATCACAATTTTATTGTGTAAACTTTCATTGCTTTTGGCTTTTACAGTTTCGGTATAGATTTGGTCAGTTGAGAATGCAGAACAGAACCTCAGCTGAAGTGAACTGATGCAACTGTTGAGAAGATAATGGAGACAGTGAGATAATGACAATACTCCTAGTAACTCCATGAACCAATAGCAGCATCCTGAATATAGACAGAAAATGTTACAGCACGTTACAGCAACAAAAATCACAGAATCACAGAATCATAGAATTATAGAGTCATAGCTTTAGTTAGAAGGGACCTTTAATATCACCTAGTTCCAACCCCCTTGCCATAGGCAGGGTTATTGCCCACCAGATCAGGGTGCCCAGGGCCCATCCAACCTGGCCTTGAAAGCCTCCAGGGATGGGGTGATTACAACTTCTGTGGGGAAACTGTGCCTCACCATCTTCTGAGTAAAAAAATTCTCCCTAACATCTAACCTAAATCTACCCTCTTTTAGTTTAAAATCCTTGCCATATCACTATCAGACTGTACAAAAATTGGTCCCCCTCCTGTTTCTAAGCTTTCCTCAAGAACTGGAAGACTGCAATGAAGTCTCCCTGGAGACTTCTCCAAACTAAACAAGCCCAGCTCCCTCAACCTTTCAATGGTTGGTGCTCCAGTCCTCTGATCATCTTTGTGGTCCTTCTCTGGACCTGCTCCAAATGCTCTACATCTTTCTTGTGCTGGAGGCCTCAGGCCTGGATGCAGTACTTCAGATGTGGCCTCACAAGAGCAGAGGGGGACAATCGCCTCCATCACCCTGCTAGCCATCCATCTTTTCATGCAGCCCAGGATACAGTTGGCCTTCTGGGCTGCATGAACACACTGCCTGGGTCATGTCCAGCTTTTTGTCCACCAGAACCCCCAAGTCCTTCTTCACAGAACTGCTCTCAATGAATTCTTCTCCCTAAAGCTGCAAGGGAGATTTGCAGGAATTTTCTCTCCTGTTTTTATTTGACTCATTTTCTTCAATTATCCTACATGGTTTCCCTCCAACATTACCTTGCAAGTCACCTCCCTTTCAGACATGAAAATTACACATTTACTAAGTTTCTAATGAGTCTTGAAATTGACTCCAGGGCAAGGAATGAGTTACCAGGAACAGCCAGGAGTTCCCAGTGTTCATGAGAACAGCTGAGGAGGTTTCAGCAGGGCCAGGAGCAGTAGCGTTAACAGCTCCACATATACAAAGGCAGCCCCAGGAACTGTGAGTATCCAGGGGTGCACTGGACCAGAGAGGTCAGTAAGGATATGGTGTGGCAGTTTGTACTGCTGTTAGGATGGCAGTTAACAGAGCACGAGGGTGTGAAGGGAGGGCAGAAGATGGCTACTTTCTCTCTTCTGGGAGCAGCAAGGAGTTACATTCTGTTGAAGCAAACATGGTGATGATCTGCTGCAAAAGGGGCCACAACCTTCCTGGGCTAACCATGCACCCAAACAGACCTCCCAAAGACTGACAGAGCTGCCCAGACCTTTGGCTGTGGGGAACTCCAGCATATGGAATTCTGAGGGTTGAGGGCGGAGTCATGGGTGCAAGTGTGCCCAGCTCAACAAACTTTTTGAGCAAGTAGCCAAGTTGTGAGAGGAAATCACCAGGCAATGTAGTATTCAGGAATTGGAGAGATAAATTGATATGTGGTATTGTGCAGTGGCACAGGTAGTCTGACTGCCCAGTCCTAATTCTCTGTAAGGGGAAAAAGCAAAGCTTGCTTCCAACCTTGAAGAGCAAAAGCATGTAAGATGAGGGAGACATCTCTATTGGGAGCAGAAGGAGTAGTGTCTCCCTTGATCCCAAAGTGCCTCTGAGCAACAGATATAAGGCTCTGGGGCTGGAAAGAGAGGAGGGCATGGGCAGTGTTTGAGGGAAAACCATGTTATACTGGTTCAACCAAACACCCATATAAGAACCAGTGTCATAAAAAAAAAAGGTGAAGGGTGTTAGCAATTGGGAAATCCTCACTGAGAGGCACTGAGGCATCATTTGCCACTTGCATAATCTCTCTAGGGAGTTTTGATGTCTGCTGACTACCTGCAATCATGACTTCAAGAAGCTACCAGGCCCAATAAAGCCAGAGGACTACTATCTGTTCCTACTCTTTCAAGTTGGATCACATGAGGCTGCATCAAGGAGTCTACAAAATATCTGAAAAGACTTTGTGTCCCTTGGAAAGACATTTTTACCTTTAAATTGGAGAGACATATTTGAAGAGCTGACTATTCAATGGATAAATGGCCACAAAGTTGATCAGAGGGCAAGAGCACCTCTCTTATGATGAAATGCTGAGGGAGATGAACTTATTTAATCTGAAGGCTTCCTGAAGGTTTTCCTGAAAACCTCACTGCAGCCTTTCAGTTCTTGAAGGAAGCTTATAAACAGGAGGGAGACTGACATTTATCATGATCTGATGGTGAAAGGACAGGGCGGAACAGTTTTAAACTAAACGAAGGAAGGTTTAGATTAGACATTAGGAGGAAATATTTTTGCTCAGAAGATGGTGAGGCATTGGAACAAGTTGCCCAGAGAATGCTCCATTTCTGTCATCATTTTCCATAGATACTCCAATTATGACAATGATTGCATGACAATTATGCAATCAATTGATGGAATTGGGGCAGCTGATAAGGAACAACAGTTCTCAGAGTGCCCTACTTCTTCCCATATGGTTTCCAAGAAGGGAGGTGTGTGGGGAGGGGAGGATGTGCCTCCTCTTTCTGCCCTGCCCAAGCTTGACATGTGGTTAGGAGATATTCTCTCTTTCCCATTTGTGTGACATTACTCTTGATTCCTTTTATATTGTATTATATTACATTCCTTTACTAATTTAGTAAAATATTTTTCTCGTTATCTCAATAGGGTAACTCCTTCTTCTCACTTCTCTGTCAGCTTCCCATAGGGGAAGGGTGGTGGGAAGGACCTAGCCCCCTGTCACAGACAAAAGACCCTCAACTCGCGACACTCTGGAATTGTTCGAAGCCAGGTTTGATGGGTCCCTGGGTAACCTGGTAGCAATATTATGAAAAGATACAGAATTCATTACATGTTACTATTATGTCTAAATTCGATCCTTAAGTTTGCATTTATGAACAGTTTTGAATGAGTGTGCTGTGTATCACTGTCTTTCTCAGCCCTGACTTATGCATAGCCTTAAACATTTGGGTTTATTTTGGTCTGAGAGCAACTTAATGTTAAGTGAGCTAGCCTCAGGCTCTGAAGATTTGTTGGGCTGTCTCCTCCAGCTCTTTCTAGCTGCAGACCTGGCCAACTGTATCGAAGAAAGTTAAAAAAATGGAGCAGCATAACATGGTATAATCTTATTTATTTATCTAGTGAATTAATGTCAATAGAAGAAGCTAACTGAAACCAAAGATGAAACTAATTTTATTATCTTCTCTCAGAACATTTGCTTTTTTAACCCTGATTATACGGATTATATTGTATATTGGTTCTCAGAATCAGTTTTGTAGAAGACTAAAGTGTTTGCAGTTTTTTGAGTTGAGCCATATCTTCCTAACACTTATTTTTGCTTTGTTCCAACTAATAAAGTATAGTAATAAATATTATTTCTTAGTAACCCTAGGTTTTTACACACTTCTTTTTACAACATAACAGCTACTCACTCTCCATGGGCTCATGACAACTATTTATGGGATTTTTCTGCATTCATATAGTCATAGAATCATAGAATCTTTTGAGGTGGAAGGGAACATGAAAGGTCATCTAGTCCAACTCCCCTGTGGTGAACAAGGACATCTACAGCTAGATCAAACTGCTCGGAGACCCATCCAACGTGACCTTGAATGTCAGGATGGGTCATCCACCACCTCTCTGGGCAATGTGTTCCAGTGCCTCATCACCCTTATTGTAAAAAACTTCTTTATATCCTCTCTTTTAGTTTGAAACCATTTTCCCTTTCCCTACCACAACAGATCCTGCTAAATAGCTGTCTTCTTCCTTCTCATAAACCTCCTTTAGAAATTGAAAGGCCACTATCATGTCTCCCTTGAGCCTTCTTTTCTCCAGGCTAAGCAGTCCCAGCTTTCTCAGCCTGTCCTCATAGGGGAGATATTTGAACCCTTGGATCATTTCTGTGGTCCTCCTATAGATACACTCCAACAGATCCACATCCATCATCTACTGAGGACTCCACATCAGGATGCAGTTCTCCAGGTGAGCTCGCACTAGGACAGAGTAGAGGGGCAGAATCACCTCCCTTGACCTGATGGCCACAATTCTTTTGATGCAACCCAGGATACAGTTGGCTTTCTGGGCTGTGAAGGCAGATTGCTGGCTCATGTTCAGTTTCTCATCCACCAGTACTCCATCCTTTCTTCCCCTAGCTTGTACTTATCATGGAGGTTGCTGCAACTCAGGTGCAAGACCTTGCACTTGGATTTGTTGAACCTCATGATGTTCACCTGGGCCTACTGCTCAAGCCTGTCTTGGTCTCTCTGGATGGCATCCTGTCCCTTAGGCATGTTGACCGCACCCTACAGCTTGGTGTCACACACAAACTTGCTGACCCCACTGTTGATGTCATTGATGAAAATGTTCAAGAGCACTGGACCCAGTACTGACCTCTGAGAGACACCATTTGTCATCGATCTCCATCCAGGTATGATCTCGCAACCAGTTCCTCATGTATTGAACAATACACTTGTCAAATGTCTATCTTTCAAATTTGAAGAGGAGAATGTTATGGGGGATGATGTCAAAGGCCTTACTGATGTCCAGATAGATGACATCAGTGACTCTTCCCTTCTCTACTGACGCAGATATTCTACCATAAAAAGTGACAAGGTTGGTCAGGCAGGACCATCAGTCATGATGGTTATCCCTTATTACCTCCCTCTCTTCCATGTGCCTTAGCGTAGCTTCCAGGAGGATCTGCTCCATGATCTTCCCTGGTACAGAGGTGAGGTAGTAGTGAGGTCAGTAGTTCCATGTCATCCTTTCTACCCTTCTTAAAAATGGGCGTGACATTGCCTTTTTTCCAGTCACCAGGGACTTCACCTGTTCACCATGACTTATCAGATATCATTGAGAGTTGCTCGGTGACTACATCAGTCAATTCCCTCAGGACTTTGAGATACATCTAACTAGGATCCATAGTCTTATGAATGTTCAGGTTCCTCAGGTGGTAGCAAACCTGATCTTTGCTTACAGAAGGAGAGATATGGCTCCCGTGGTTCCCACCTTCCAAACCATCCTCTCAAGGGTGGTGTATAGAGCAGTTGCTAGTGAAGACTGAAGCAAAAAAAGTTGTTGAATACCTCAGCCTTCTCCTTGTCCATTGTTGCTAGGCTGCCTATGTTTCTCACAAAGGAGGATAAACACTTCTGGACTTTCCTTTTCCAGTTGATGTACCTATAGAAGCCTTTCTTGTCCTTCTTTGCACCCCTTGTGAAGTCCTGTTCCAGTTGGGCCTTAGCCATCTTGACACCATCTCTACAGAGCCTAGCAGCATCCCTAGATTCCTCCCTGGTTACCTGTCCCTGCTTCCACCACCTGTGCATTTTCTTCTTTCTCTCCAGTTTGACCAGCATTTCCCAATTCAGCTATGCCTCTCTATTTTGTTCCTTTCCTGACTTCCTACACCTGAGGATGGAGATCTCTTGTGCTCTAAGGAAAGCTTCCTTAAAGGTCTGCCAGTTGTGCTCCACTCCCTTGTTCTTGAGGACAGATTCCCAGATAGTTTTGTTAACTAACTCCCTGAAGAGCTGGAATTTGGCTTTCCTAAAATTAAGCTTCCTAATTTTATTCTTTGCCTGTCTGATATCCCTCAAAAGTGTCAATTCCACCATTCCATGGCCACTACAGACCAGGCAGCCCCCAGTCGTGATGTGACAAATCAGTTCACTACCATTGGTGAGCAACAGGTCCAGCATTGCATTCCCCTGGTGGGACTGTCCATTAGCTGGCTCAGGAAATTATCCTGGATCATTTATAGCTCACCATGATAATTTTCCAGCCAATATCAGGGTGATTTAAGTCCCCCAACAGGACAGGAACCTTCAATTGTGATGCCTCCTGTAGCTGAAGGAGGAAGGTTTCATCAACAGGCTCTACTTGACCAGGTGGGATGTAATAGATGTTAACCACAAGACTCCCTCTTTTACCTCAGTCTCTAACTCTCACCAATAGGCTTTCAACTTACTTGTGGTCATTCTTCAGGGACAGCTCCTCACACCCTATTCCTTTCTTGATGTAGAAGACAACACCTTCTTTCCTTCCTCACCTTGTCCCTTCTGAACATCTTGTAGCCATCAATAGCAGCATTCCAATCATGGGAATTATCACACCAGGTTTCGGTGATGGCAACTACACTGTGGTTTTCCAGTAGCATGAGGGCTTACAACTATTCCCATTTCCAAAGCTGTGTACATTGGTGTAGAGGCACTTCAGCTGGGCAGCTGGTCTTGTTGTCTTCCTTCCTGTTGCCCTCATCATCATAAGATGCAGCAGATTGAGGGCACCTGCTAGCACCTTGTCCCTCTGACTTTGCTATGCTAACCCACATTTTGTTGTGGGCAGGCTCACTATTACCCCTTTTCCCCTTCAAACCTAGTTTAAAAGGCTGTCAATGAGCCTGGGCAGCTCCTGGGCCAGAATTCTTTTCCCTCTCTGACCTAGATGGGCCCCATCTGCAGCCATCAGGCCAGGTGCTGAGTAAACAGCCCCATGGTAGAAAAAGCCAGAATTTCTGTGGTGGCACCAGACTCTTAGCCATGTATTTATCAGATGGGTTTTCCTGATCCTCTCAGTAGCCCTCCCTGCCACTGAAAGGATAGAGGAAAACATTACCTGTACTCTCACTTTGTCCACTAACTGCCCCAATCCCATGAAAACCCTTTTGATAACCCTCAGGCTTTTCTCAGCAACTTCATCATTGTCAACCTGAACTATCAGTAAGGAATAATAATCCTAGGGGCAAACTAGACTAAGGAGTCTCCTAGTAATGTCTCTGACACTGGCCCCAGGGAGGCAGCACACTTCCCTATGGGTAGGATCTGACCAACATATGGGGTCCTCTTTTCTCCCCAGAAGGAAGTTGCCTACAATGATTATCCTTCTTTCCTTCTTGGTGGAGACAATCTTGAGCCATGCAGTCGACTCCTTCACTCTAGGCAACCTCACTTACCTCTCTCCCGAGATTCAGAGCCTCAAACATATTATGCTGGGGAACCTGGGGAATCGAGGTAGGTAGAAAAGGGGTTTTCCTGCAACCCCAAGCAGGGACCTGTTTCCATTGCTCCCCATCTCTTAGGTCCCCTTTCTCTGCCTGACAGCAGCAGGGCAGGGGGTCCGCCACTACTTGGGGTGTATCACCCATTGCCTTTCTTACAGGTACGGCAGGGAGTTGCTCCACCAGTCTATTTCACTGGTCACACTCCCTGATGCTCCTTAACCTCTTCACCTTATCCTTGAGCTCTGCCACTATACAGAGCAGATCTTCCACCTGCTCACACCTCACACAAGTGTTATCCTTGCCACTCTCCAATGGCAGCAAGAGGCTTAGACACTCACTGCAGTCAGACATCTGAAGAGCCACATTTCTGGGCAGGCACATTCCATCTGGGTTGCCACATTCGTTTTGGCAAGAGCTTTCTGCCTTGTGGAGAACATGGCTGGATTTGTAGCCTGGGAGGCAGCCAATAGTTGAGCTGGTCCCTCAGTTGAGGAGGGATAATCCACTCTCCCTGCTCACTCTGCCTACAAGAGCTGCTGCACAAACGACTGCACTGTACTATGCCCTTCTGACACACCACACCCTATTTGCCCATCCTATTCACTGCTTTCCCTGGAAACAGCATTTGTACATGTGGGGGGTTGGCCGCTGTTACTCCTGGCTCTGCCCACACTGCGTCAGAGTCACCGCTTTGAGGGCTTTGCTATTCCTTCTCTGGGGAGAGAAGGGGGTTTGTTTTTTTGCCTCTGCAAAGGGCCCCTCAGTGTGAGCCTCTGCCCTGAAGTTGATCCATGATGCACTCTAAACTTATAAGCAGTTTGTCAGTGTATATAGCTTAAGGTAAAAATGCTGTAGGTAAAAAGCATATGTATAAGAACACAGCAGAAAGGTATGGCACTAACTGATTTCCGTATATATTATAGTATATAGAATGCTCAATTGCTGTGTCTTCTTTACATAACAAGAATACAATAGCACAGAATAGTTAGTTGGAAGGAGTTTTTGAAGATCATCTAGTCCAACTGTATGACCTCTCCAGGGCTAATTAAAAGTTCAAGCATGTTAATAAAAGCACTACCCATTTCAGAATCATACAGAATCACAGAATTGTGGGGGTTGAAAGGAACCTCCAGAGATCATCAAGTCCACCTCCGCTGCTAAAGCAGGTTCCCTACAATAGGTCGCACAGGTAGCCATCCAGATGAGTCTTGAATATCTTCATATAAGGAGACTCCACAGACTTTCTGGGCATCCTGATCCAGTGTCCTTCATCTGTACCATAAAGTTCTTCTGTCTGTTTATATGGAACTTCCTATATTCAAGTTTTAAGCCGTTGTTCCTTGTTCTATCATTATGCACCACCGAGAAGAGCCTGGCCTCATCCATTTGCCTTCCACCTCCCTTTAAATGTTTATAAACATTAATCATACCCTCCCTTAGTCTTCTTTTCCCCAGGCTGAACAGATCCATTCTCAGCCTTTCTTCATAAGGGAGGTGCTTCAAGCACTTTATGAGCACTGAGATTAGTTTGTCTTTGTAGAACCAACTGCACATTCAATGGATCTGTAGTAGAGCACTCCTTCTCCACCTTCTCACCTCACAAAATATAACATGTATTATGAACAGCAAGAAACATAATATTGCTTACTAATATCATAATTTACTTCTCTTTCTTCATCACAGGTCTTTTAAACCAGGAGACTGAGAAAAAGTTACATGAATCTGTGTCCAGTGTAGAAAAAAATCACTTAAAAACGTGAAACCTAATCTCCTAGTTGTTTTCTCATATGTAATGTAAAAGTGGAGAGATTTACAACACACATTGTTGAAAGAGACACTAGCAATGACTTCCTGTCACCCAGGAAATGTCCATAATTACTCATAAAATGAAAGACAGGAATCAGGTACATGCCTTGTTGAAGTAATTTTGTATTATACAAAATAAAGAATTTTGTAAATTTTGTATTTGGACATACACGTTCCTTTAACTGTCTTAGTACAGTGTTAATACATACTCCGAGAGCTGTTTTACTAATATGATAATTTTGCAAAATTAATTCATCATTTATTTGATTTTACTTTAGTCATGCAATTGGCTGAAAATCTACATGTCAGTCATTTGGCCAATGTCTAGAGAGTAAATAAAATCTGTTTTGAGTTAGGGACAAGTTTCAGCAAATAATCTGGTTGTGCATTTCCTTTTAGCTAAATTTAGATTTCAAAGTAGAGAAAGAGGTCAGCCCAACTCATAATACTTTTAAGGACATTCCTTTGTTATGTGAGAGTTTGAGATTGTAGCTTTGAAATATGATGTTTGAAAAAAAAAGATGTCGAATGCTTGAAAGTCATGAACTGTAAAGAAAGAATCCTGTATTTAATTTAGGAAGTTTGGAAAGTGTTGTATATGTTGACTTTACAGTTATTTTCTGTCCTGTTTTGTAAAGTAAAAACATCACATGGACTGCTGTAGAGTGTAACACAAAATCTTTGCATTCTTTTGTGTGGATATTCTGCTTTTGGGGCATCCTTTCACTGTCAGTACTTACATCTGTTGCTTAAAATGCTATTCCTGGTACAATTGTTTTTTAAATGCAAACCCATATGTGTGATCTCAAGAGAAGCTGGTAAATTTCACCAAATGGGCATCCCTAAATTACATGCCATCTGCAGCTAGTGATGAGAGGACTAAGCCCAGTCAGCTGTGATCTTTCACCACGGCATCTATCATTTTGATTGGCTCTAGGGAAATCAACAGCTTTTGGCTTGAACTTTTCCCACCCCAACAGGTTATTATGGACTGGTTGAGATGTACTGGCTAATGAATGATCTCTTTTATCTGTAGTTAGGTCTCAAAGTATTTTCATGTGGAAATCAGTGGCAAAACTGCAAAGTTCAGTGGAGCAGAAGCAGGCTCTTATTCTAGCACTGATTCAGATTTTATGAGGTATAAGTGTGTGTAGCCTTATTAACTCAGAGAGACTGTTGAAATATATAAAATATGGAAGAAAATTTAAGAAACATTATTATTGCCTATGTAATTGTAAATGATAGTACTAAAAAAAAAATGAACTTTTCAGAACAGCATGTTCACATTCCGAAGGGATAATTGCCAAAGTGGGAATTACTGTCTTATAGGGTGTGAGACTTTAGGATCATGTAAGAGACAGAAAAAAAAAAGTCGCAGGAAAATAATACACAGAGGCTACCTTACTGAGGAAGAAGTGCTCTAAAATCTCATTTATGTCATTAATCTACCACTATTGAGTGTCCTCCCTTTCACTCCTACCTTATGTCATATTCCTTTAATGTAATACAAATTATTGTATTGTATTACTTTAGAAGAACTGACACTATCTACCTAGACTTGTGTCAAGTATTTGACCATGTCCCACATGACATCCGTGTCTCGAAATTAGGGAGATATGGATTTGATAGATGAACCAAGCAGTGAATGCGGAATGACTTTTGAAGAACAGCTGTAGATATCTATGGAGAAAAGAGTAACCTGGGCTATGCCCTCACCGTTCAGAGAGACAGTTCCTCACAGACAGGCATGTGATGAGGGCCTTGTAACAAATTGAGTGGCAACTATTCTCATTTTTCCATTGGCTGTTTTCATGAGGAATCACGTTTGATAAAAAAGACACTAAAATGATTGGACTTCACCAGATGTCAGTTGCTTTGATAGGGTTTGGGTGATACTTTCTGCATTAAGTATCAAAAATGTAAGGATGTGTTTAATTGTAATCTGGTGTACAATTGTAATTGTAATCCCAGTGTTTAAATTTATCTTTTGGTCATTCTGCTATGATTGTTTTCAAGTTTTTCCCCCAGTGCTAGGGTTATAATATGCACAGTCGGCATGCTCTGAGAGTGTAAGATCGTATTCTTCAGGTGATTTAAGCAAAGAAATGGCTGGTATCTGTAAATAGCTGTATTTAAGGGCCCGGTACTGAGTTGCTCAAACCCCTTAGAGTTCGTGTGCCTAAAGGATGCATCACAGTTCAGTTGCAGTTACCTCTGGAGTTCTTTAATTGGCACTAAAGAATTAGAAATTTGGGAATTTTTAAGATAAGATAAATAGGAGTCTTAAGGATAACAATTTTGGGATTTTGATTTCTAAATTACATGCATATTCAAATTTAGGTGCCTGAATTATATTTTGTCTTCTTCATTAGCTTTTCAATGCTTTAGTTTCCTGTGTGTATAATGCATCTTTCTTCCAAAACTGTGGGTGCTGTCAGAGAAAATACTTTTAAGTCTGTGCATCCTCATCTCCTCTAGAAGCCTATTTCATAGAATCTCCAATAAGTACTAAAAGTTTGAGATAAGATGTTTAGGATTTTAAAAAATGTTATGAAAGAGAAGAAAAACAGAGGATGGTACTAAAAAGATAAATTAACTGGGAGATAAGGCATCATGAAAATAATCTTCTCTAGCTTTTTGTGGTCCTCCTTTTCTCTGATTTTCTTGTGCACAATGACTCAAAAGTAGTTCAGTACTAATCTTTCAATTCCACTTAATGCATTAGAAAGTTAGATGTTTAAATAACTTTTAAAGCAATATTTCTTTTCTCCTAAAAGTGACTAAGGATTCAGAAGTGAGAAGTTGTGAACTTGCTCTCTCAAGTTTCTTTGTGTAATCATTTCCTGCTGAAGCTGATACATTATGTGAGTTATCTCACTTCACCTGATTGCTCACTGCATCAGTATTGTGGTAAGTATTACTGTTTAAACAAAAATGTCATTTCCAAGAGAAAAAAAATAAATTGCAAACAGAACGATAAAAGAGAGAAATAAGAAGATAAAATTGGTTGTAATTGGTTATTATGCTAGGCTAACTTTCTAGTTAAACTCTTTGAATTATTGTAACAATTAAAGCCAGAACAGAACTCTCAAAAACAAATATTGTGAGAAGAGAGAAAGCACTCTGCAAGAGTCACTTGCAGAGAGCAGCAAAGGCATTTGTAATATTGTATGCACAATTTGCTATCACCCATGTACTATACTAAAAATATATCAACTGATGGCAGACTCTGGCTACAGAATCCATCAAGCGTTTGCTCCGAGTGCTTAAACATGACTTGCAAGCAGCAGAAAAACAGGAAAAGTCCTTTGGATTTCAAAAAAAAATCTGCTGCAAAATAAGGTGTATTATTTTATTCCCCCACTTGAAAGAGCTACATGACTGTCACAGTGACTTTTCCAAATTATGTACTTTCTCTCCAAAGTATTGCTCACTTAGATGTCTGAAGGAAGCGGAGACCTTTGTATTGATTTTTTTTCAAGTGTTTTTTTGCTAGTGTGTATTCCTCAAGACTAATGTTAGGACCCTCTCACAGCCTTGCACCATTACCTTTATTTATTACATTTACCAGAAACATTTTCTCTTTGATGTCCAGTACTCAGGATTCTGAATAGCTGCAATAGCTGGAAAAAAATCAACGCTTCGGTGCTACCAACTAAAGCTTGCTGTAGGTGACATAAAACCATTCTCCAAGGCAATGCTAAGAGATGCTTAATAGTATCTACTTTTATATAAAAATGAAGAGAGATAAATAGTAGAAATGTCAAGTATTTTTTCAGATATTCTTACATTGTCAAAAAACAATAATGTCTTGTAATGTCAACAAGGAATTTCATTATTGACTTAGGCAAACATGGAATTATATGTAGAATACTTTTGCTTCATAAGGACAAATGGAGAGTAAGGAATGAAGAAGAGGTCTCCAGTTGTATTTTATTTTATTTGAGAATCCATAAGGCTTACCCACATAGGCAGAGGATGAAGGCCAGTTCCTAACTAAACAGACCAGCTCAAAAATGCCATTTCAGACAGGAAATTAAATCCAGTCTGTCAGAGAAGATGGGTAGGATGGTGAGTTTTAGCTAAATGAAAAAGTTATGTTCATGAAAAATTCCTTCTCATTCTCAACATTCAGGCAGAGTAGCTAAGAGTTTTAAAGATTTCATGTCATAGTCTTGGAGCTCTGTTCTACATGAAGCTCAACTATACTTGAGAGGGATGATGCGATGAATTGACATTGCAAGTGCTTGAACAATGATCTTGAAGGCATTTGAGTATTTTAAACTAACATTTACTCATTTATTGCATCATTATTTTCTGCCATAAAAGCTTGATTATCCTTAGGACAAATATTTAGCTTTCAGTTTCTGTTTAAAGGCAATTTAACAAATCTGCTTTTTTTGTTGGTTTGGTAGCAGCTACAGGGAAATGGTGCTTCCAAGACTGAATGGAGATGTACGTCTTGGCCATAGTGTCCTTCCTATCGCTATGTATTTCTTGTTTTTGAGTTTTTACAGTATTTTGATGTGACAACATAGAGTGGAATCTTTATTTATATATTTGTGTAAAAAGTTATTGAGGATGAACAGTAGGGTTTTTTTTTTCTTTGTTTTTCCCCTTTCTCTGCTAATTGTTTATCTGCCAGAGAAAAAGATTAAAATATGGAAAATAAAGAGAAAAACTTTCACAAAAGTAAAACTCAATTTTGTTTTATTAAAAGTTTGAAAGAATAGAGAATGAGTATATAGTTTTGTGAAAAGTATGTTGGTGATTTTTTGTTTTGTTTTTATTTGTGTTTCTTTTTTTTCTCTGAAGTTTTTCTTTTGATGGAACATCAGGTAAAATAAAATTTGCATAATCTAGTGTGTTTGTACATAAAAAATACATACACAACCTGTAGTTATTTCTATACTTGTGATGCAGTGCATCCGGAATGCTCTTCTGAGAAAAGGAAAATTTGCTTCGCTTGTCTCCCTGACCTACCATCAAAGAGGACATCATTATGCATACTGGTATACTGGTCTTTGTTTGGGGCACACTCAGAAGGGTTGCAGTATGAGCTATGGAGCATGGAATTCCTTTTCCACTTGCTTTCATACAGAAGATAGACAATGAAGAGTATTTTAAAGAGTGACTAAAGATCCAGCAGGGTGAATACACAATACAGAGATTATAAGAAAGAAAACTGCGGGGGGGTGGGGGTGGGAGCAAATAATTGCTACAAAAATATTTCCTGAAAATCATTCCTCACAATTTTCATTTCCTTGTAGTAACTTACAGATGTGACTGGTCTAGAATACCAACATTGTCCACCACCACCCAAAAACTTTAAGGAAGTTTGGATTCAAGTGTTGACATCAAATTTAAAATTTGAAATGTTTATATGATACTCCAGATTCAAACATAGTCCCAAAACTAGGAACATAGAAACATAAAATCAAAAGAAAATTAAAATTCCTGCTCCTACACTGCTCTGCAAGACAAAAGTCTGTAATTAAAAAACTGGGAAAATTCTTCCACCGGCAAGAAGCCTGGCAGTATTTTGTAACAACCATTTAGTGAGAGTTTTGCAAATTAAAATTGATTCACGTATTCAAATTTGTGCAATTTGCATTTTGTCAGATGCAACAATAAAAACTTCATGGACTTTATTCTCATATAGATAGAGGCCCCTTCATGCTGCTTTGGCACAAAACTAAAATATTCAATTACACACAGTCAAAAACCAGACTGCATCCAAGTCTGCAGGAAATTCTACCACTTGATTTTCAACTGCTCAGTGAAAACTATGTTCCTCTCACAGAGGCAAAGTTTGTAAAGAGATAACTTTCCTTAGAGCTACTTCCACAGTTAGAAGAAAATAGATAAATTTTTCTCATCTCTGCAAAATAATCAATAAACTGCAAGCAAAGTCCAAGTCCAAAATATTTGAGCTTTAATCTCATCTTAACTAATTGACCAGTGTTCATCCCCCAGTGTAGTTTAATGAAGTGCTCTATTACTCATCTCTTATCAACTTCTGCACTAAGACAAGCAGAACGTCCATTTCACTAACAGCTGCCAGAGGCTCCGGTGGTCTCTGGCCCTGGGAGACACTTACCAGATGTATCTGCCCCAGACAGTAGGTATCCCCAAGATGTTCAGTATCACTGACTTCAGGAAAAATCAAACAAAAATCCAGGAAGCATTCCTGTAGGACCATGCCTTGATAGAAATTCATCAAATCCAAGTGTGTCAAATAAATTGTTTGGGGTTTAAGGAATAAGCATTTAGCTTTAATGCCTCTGGAAAGTTTCTAACCTACTCTGATATGCTGGATTTTATTTTAATGTTCTTTTCTGCCAGCGGAACAGTTAAAAGGAATTTTCTTTAACTAACAATCAAACTCTGAGAAAGTAAAAATACTATTTTATAGTTTATTATTCAAACAGTTTTATCCAAAGCATTTAGTAATATTTGATGCATGTCAGTGCTTGATATGGAGGCAGAAGACAACACTGTCCCAGTTTATTACACCACTAGAGAATTTGGTGTAGAATGCTCTTCTGCCACCCAGCTACGTTTTTCTTGTCTTTTGTCCCACCATCCCTCTAATGCCTGTCTTCTTCCCCTCTTCCCTGCCCATCACACAGCAATGAAACATATGCCTATGTAATAATAATTCATGCCATCCTTGTTCAAATATTGGTTTTTTATTTTCCATTGAAAATGTTGAAATATGGGACTGTTGTTCTATGGTTCTTTGACTGAATGAAAGGTAACAACGTCCTCCATTAGCTAGAGTAACTAATGTAAAGATCGGGCAGAAAGAATCCTGCCTAAAATTTACATGCAAACCAGCACAGGCCAGAACAGGATGTTTTAGAATATGATTTTGTTTGTTCTTCACTTTAATAGTAAGCCTTAATGTAGTCATTAAAGATTGGCAGGAACACACAGAGATAAATTAAAAAAAAAAATACAGCTCTGGCTTAAATAAGACTTGTGTAGTGGAAAAAAAAAAGAAAAAAGTAGACACAGAGAAAATGTCAGGCGTATTTTACAGTGCAACCAATAGAAACCTGTGTAAATAGGAAAAAAGACACAACTTTACAAGAAGAGAAAAAAGTTAAAGTCTACTATAGCAAAAGCCTACCTGATTACACTCAGAAAGTATAATTACATTTTTTTGTAGAAAACATGTATAAAATATTGTCAAAATTGTACACAGCTGTACACAATTGTATTAATTTATTTTTGAATATTTTCCTTTAAGCTATGAAGTTGAAGCTACATTTTCAACAAATTCAGGGGTGTACTTCTGTTGGATAATATCTGCTCTTTCAAAATTCTCAGCATAGAAATAAAAATATAGCTGTGACTGAAAAGAATGGAAGGTCTTTTCTCATTTGCAAGAACATTGCTGTAGTGATCATGCTCTAAGCATACAAGAGGTATCCAAAAGTTGTAGCAAAAACTGTTTTACTGCCTCTGGTATAGTGGGAAAAAGGGCAAGGCTTTTGGTGTCAGTCCATTCTTCCTATCCATGAGGCCCAAGAGTTTGTCTTTCTATCACCTCATGACAGGCTTATGTGCTTAAAAGTGTTACTGGTTTCCTCTAGTGTAACAGTAAAATAAAATATGCTGTGTCTACCCACAAACCCTGACTTACTTTCAAATTTTCCCATTTTCCTTCTGTATAGAACAAACATTCTTGAGAACACTTCAAATAATACTATGAACTTATTTCACCTTCATAGAGATATTTTGCCTTTCAACTCTTTCTTTGAATATGCCCCGGACACATTGTTTAATTAATTTCACCAAAGGCTCTATGATTCATAAACATGAAATTGTTTTCATACTAATGTTTCCTTGTTCACTGTTGTTCTCTTCCTGCTTCCTTTATGTCTGACCCCAGCTAGTCTCATTTGGCATTCCCAAAGCAGAATAGATTTGTTTTTCTAAAGCCATGGGCAGAGCTAAAGGTACCCAGATTCCCATGAAGTGGGTGTTGCAGAAATTGAATAAATAGCACCTGATTTCCACTGACCAAAGACAGGATCGTTAAGGTGACAAGAGAAAAAAACCCTCTAAAAACAAAACTCTTTAGATACTTTTAGCACAGTGGGAACCAGACAAGAATGTGATATTATATCTCCCAACCAAGGGAAACTGAGCTGCAAATAGTTCCAGTCAGGAAAATATACTCAACTTTGAACTTTGCTTTTCAAAGGTGAGAGCTTTCGCGCAGCGTGATCATGTCAATGGGTGTGAATTCATGGGAAAGAGCTTCTGAAGTAGATAGCCAGGTTAAATTTAAAATCACTCTGCCTGTGTCTGCAGTGAAGTGCTGATCCGAAAAAAGTGGAAGTCTTCTGATGCAGAAATCTTCTCCTTACCTGTCCTAAAATCTTAATACTGCTTTCTCTGTGACATGTAAAGTTCTGTAAAACCTCTCATTGCAAAGCAATAGTGATGAAAACTCTAAGAAGAGTCAAGTGAGAACAGATACGGTGCGTCTTCTAATTAATTTACTAACATGGATATGTGAGAATGCCAAATGTTTTAGCTTTTTGAGGACTCCTGATGGCTTACACTCTTAAGCCCCTCAGTGTTTTTCAGCAAACATCTGAGCCAGCTGATATTTGCTTGTCCAGAACATTTTGTTTCTGCATAGAAGACAACATTATTAAGTAGAAAAGGGAGTCTGTAAATTGAGTAGCAGGAAATTAAAGAGTCCATCAAAAAGCAGTAACTACTCACATGTAGACATCACCTGCAGTAAAATAGCCAAAATACAAGTACATCTCAAATTGGAAATAAAAAAGGGTATCTTCATACTTGCTAACATTTTTGCTTCCTGTGTGTATCTAGAATAGTACAACTGTCTTCAGTGACCATTAGCCACATTCAGCAAAGAACACAAGTTTCTAAAACAGGACTGACTCAGACCTGAGGCCCAGATGTTCAAAATGAAATCCAAAATACTTCTTAGTAAGATTTTCTTACTCCAGAGGGTGTTTAAACTTACCACTCTCCTCCCCATTTGACCTGAAAGTTTCCTAGGTGTTTGCTTTGTACATGCTTAGAATTGCCCCAGCCTAAACAGCTCAGCGCCTATTTCTCACATCCCTCCCAAGATAGGATCTAGAAATTTGGCAAAAGAATGTGCAGGCCCCCTAAGGCATCCAAAACATTAATCATTAGTGAATAATACCAAGAGCACACTGACAAGATGAGGTTCCTCAGAAAACGCAGACTTGCTCACTGTCTTTTAAAAAGGATGGGTGGGAATCTCCACCTTTCACACAACAGCTTAATGCTTGCAGGACTCAGCAAGTGAGAGGGCTGGATTCAATAGCTTCCTAAGCCTACAGACATTCAAAAGCCTAATGTCTGGCTTCCCAGGCAAGTGCCCTAACCACCAACCTTTTATGCAAGGTGCACACTCCAGTACAATTGATACTAAGCTATTCTAGAGAAAGGAATCCACCATTAAATGGGCCAGCAAGAGTAAGCAAGGGACAGCATGATGTTCCACCATCCTGGTCCATGTGGGAGTCATGGGGATTTATGCATTCGCATCAGACAGACAGAATTCAAGCCCCCAAGTAGACAGTCCTAACTACTAAGCCGTTCAAGATCCTGCCTTCTCCTCCAGCTCTGCTTCAAAAGAAACAAGAACAAATGCTGCTTTCCTCTGCCAAAAAGGCTTCTTTTGTGAAGAAGACATCTGCTGAGGCCCGAGATGTCTGTTCTGCATATTGTGGTGCAGTTCAGAGGTCCTTAATCTAGCTTTAAACAAGTTAGCTCACGCATTGCAAGGAGTTATTTACAGCCACATCAACTTCTACAGCAACACATTTACCTTGATAAAGGTATGTCTAAAGTAGACTGTGCTGCACAGTCTAAACTCTGAGTCTGGGTTTTCAGATATACTGTTGCCCCCAGAATTTTGATGGTTTTGGGTTTGGTGGGTTTTTTTTCTTTAGGTTTTTCTTTTGTTTTGTTTGGGGTTTTTTGTTTTGGTTTGGTTTTTTTGCTAGGTGTATTACACTCCCTAATTAGCCAGCACCTTGTTTGGATTCAGCTTTGAGTCCCTGTCCTGTGCAGGGATCTTCAGTGTATAAATGAGTATTCAGGATTTCCGCTATAGAGACTAGAAAGTATATAACTTTGGGGCACCCAAGTCATATATTCAGATCAACCTTACTTTTTTGTGGTTGTTAGTAATCAGAGAGTACCCTAGATAAGGGGCTGATCAGATCTAAAACCTCACCAGCAAAACTGTTGACCAAATTCAAGATTAACTGCAGTGTAGGGCATTTTTAGGAGGCAGTGAATCCACACAGATGCTACCAAGCACAGAACATGATGGCAGTATGTATGGATACTATTAAAGGCACGACCAGCCTCCAGGATCCTTGTTACTGATGTGCAAAATGGCAAATGTGATTTTTTTTTCACTTTCCAAGCTGAAATTTGAGAATCAGTAACTTGAAAACAAGCAAACAACAGCCATCTCAGCTTTCTGCTTACAGAGTAAGTATGGCTCAGTAGGAGCCCTGTGAGACACAGTAAGCATGGAACATTACAAAAGCCATTTTGGCAGGTTACAAAGAAAAACGCATTTTAAAAATACACCTCTGGCTTACCTAGAAATACACATTAACAAGATATGGGGAAAGAGAATTTTTCCTGTCCCAAGATGAGCTGCTCAGGTAAATCAAAATGTCATCAGGACTATTTCTTCCCTTAGGACTAAATCTCTGCAAATATTAAATGTAAGTTGCACATACGACATTCATACTTAAAAGTTGATTTTAGGTTTTATTTTCAATTTGAGGTAAGTATTCTTAATGAACTTAAAGTAATAATTTTTTAAAAAAACACCGAACAGGAGAATATTTTCATTAAAGAACATATGAAATGACCCGTACAGCTTCATAATGTGGTACTTATTTAGCCCTGTTGATTTGTTACAGCAAAACATACTGATGTCTGGATGCAGATTAAATCTATCTCCAGTGGTCATCAGGAAAGACAACTACAGTATTTAAGAAAGCGATTTTTAAAACAATACCTGCAATTTCCTGCATTTCCTTGCAGGAAAAACATATGTAATACAAATTACTGGAGTTAAATCTATAATCGGCATGATGGGTTCAGTTCAAAAGACTTGAGAACTTTTTTTTAAGCCGTGCAAGTTTTTATCTCTGAGCTTTACTTTCAGTGTGGGTTTTCCCTGACAAAATAAATGCCTCCCCCCAGCCATCACATTTCACAAAATTCAGTGTAACAGACCGCTGCTGAGTTCTGTAAATTGACCTCTGAAACCATAGCTAACCTTTTCATCTTTAACACCAAGCAAACATCCAGCAGCCCCCAGATCTCTGAAGCTGTGTTCTTAACACTACTGGAGCTAAGTGCAAAGGCAGAGCTTGCCCAACTAGGTCATGGGGAAGAATGAGAAAGCCCAACGCAACATGACATAATGAACCTGACAGCGTTTTGATGGCCGGCAGACCTGCCTCGCCTGTTTGTTCTCAGTTTGCTGTACGTGGTGCTCTGCTACAAGAGCCCTATCCAAGCCAAAATGAAGGCTTTTGTTTACGTTGTCTCGGCACATACCAGTGGCAGGGCAAGACAGCTCCTGGAAAGCCAGGGCTTCTGCTCAGGTGGGGAGTGCTTCAGGACCACGGGGGGCCCGAGGAGACTGCATTGACAATATCTGATTCAAAAAGATTTGTGAAGCGGAGAGGCCAGGAAGCAAGACCGCTTTGCAGGGCCCTTCTTTCAAGGGCATGGCTGTCGGGAAGAGATTTCTTTTCAAACCTTTAGAGTGTTTCTTTCTTGCTCAGGAGGTCAAAACTTGCTTTATTTAAAAACTTCCCCCCGTCTGATTAAGTTTTGCTCTAATAAAAATTAATTCCAGAGCCTGGGAGACTTTTGGTGTCTTTTAGATCACCTATTTTAAGGAAGAGGAGAAGCAGTTTTATATAAAATCCAACTCATCTTCCAACCCATGAAGGGGTTTGGAAACTGCAGGAGATCTTTGACACAGCAAGATGATCCATATTTTGGTAAAGCTAGTTCTGAAGCTGATTATTCAGAAGATAGTACAACTTCAATGAGGCAAGAAAATTTTCTCACTGATCAACAATCGATGAAGTCAAATTCTTCATTTCACTTTCTAATTTCAATTCCTATTAATTCAGGTGTCTGACTGGTTACTATAATACAGAACCATAAAGAAGCTTTATATAAAATATGCTAGCAAAGAGGTCATATCCCTGAAAATGAACTGACTCAATAAATATGTGGAGTCCTACTCTGTTAACTTAATAAAGTGTAAATCCCTAGTGAAAATATCAAATGAAGATCTGACTTTTTCCTTTATTGGTTATCCCCTGCCAACATCGGCTTGTTGTCCTTTCTGAGTTACACTAAAGCCAGACGAGAGAGAATCAGAGAAGTGTAAAGTGATGGAATATAAGCATCTAGATAAGGTCATATCAGACAACCAATAACAAATCAAAATAAAATCAAGTTATCTACTTCCTTGAAGTGGCATTAATAAAAGCAGTATAAAAAAGAAGAATATATTGAAGGACACATACTGAATTAAAGAGCTGAAATGAATCATTAGGGTTTCAGTTTTCATCTAAACTGCCAGGGTTTTTGTCACAATTTGGAAGAGAGGGAATTTTATATACAGGCTCATTTGTAGACATTGCCTCATCTTGGTCCCTAAAGCAATAAAACTGGAAACTAAAGAAAGAAAACCCTAAACAAATAAACTAAGAAAAATAATTTGCTACAATTTCTTCCTCACCTTTTCTCCAAGATTAAAGCGTTCCCTCTGTGCCTGTTGTATCTAAATAGATAAAACCTTTGGAAATGCACTTACACATAACTGCAATGCACAGTTATGTTCCTGAACCTTCATCAACCTACACAGAGTCCAAGGTAACTTAAGAGAGCCACTGGCTTGTCACCTAGGAAGATACCTAGAAAGAGGCTTGCTTCCACCAAGCACAAATAGTCTTTGGCATCTTCACCAAAAGCCTTGCCTCCCTGTAACGGTACTTCCTTTCTTACAGACGTTTGCTCCTTCTAATGCACAGCACTGGATCTAAAGGCCCATATCCTGTCCCATGGCCTACATTCTCCAAAAAGCTGTGTGCTGCTGCCATGGTCTAGTCAGCTGCACATCACCTACGTCCCCTGCCCCTTCTTCTACAGCATGTCTCTAAATCAGCTCCCAGTCAGTGTCCTGCCACCAGCAGTTTGGCCAGATATGAATGGAAATTTTTCTCCTGTCTGTTCTTCCAGCCAGGACTCCTGATGGCTGTGGGAAGTAAGGAGGGAGTGCCAGTGAAAGGACAAGATTCAGTGGTGCCCAGTGACAAGATTTAATAGGCACAAATTGAAATACAGGAAATCCCATTTTTAAATGGTAAGAAAAAACATTCTTTTATTTTTAGTATGAAGGTGGTCATACACTAGAACAGGTCACCCAGAGAAGCTGTGGAGTTTCCATCCATGGAGATACTCAAAACCTGCCTGGACACATGACCCTGAGTAACCCACTCTATTTAACCCAGCCTTGAGCAGAGGGCTTAGGCATTAGGTGACCTCCAGAGGTGCCTTCCAATGTCAGCTATGCTGTGATTCTGTTGAAAAACATCAGCAACTCTACTGATCCAAAACCAAAAGATGCATCATATAACTTCTGAATAAACACAACCATACTACATGCTACAGAATACATTGCAAAGCTAAAAATGCCTGGGATCATCAGAGAATGAACAACATGAATCTCGCCTGGACTTTCCCTTTGCAAATTACTGTGGAATTTATTATGATCCCTTTCAGATACATAGCTGTTTTGTGAAAAGACAGCTAGGTTTAGCATACATTTCTTGAAACTATCGGTATTTCAACACTGCTGCTATGCTCCTAACTAACAAGCCATACAGCAAGTCAACGGACTGTTTACTTCTGCATTAATATTTAACTTCTCCTGTGAATTAATTGGAAGATTTCTTGATAAATTTTTGGAGTGGCTCATATGTACACAAGGTACAGCCAGCTGCCAGTGTAACCAAGTTAACAGCTTGCCCTTAGTAACTTCTGTGCAAACACAGCACAGTCTTCCTCAGTTCAGCCTGATTAATAAGCAAAGACCTGGCTTCTTTTCCTCGAGAGCATGAAACCATAATATGAGCACTACATTTTCCTCTTCAAGTCTGAAAGATTTTTTTCTTTAAAGAATCAGATCCAAACATCCTTAGCTCAAGCTCAGTATATTTCTACATTTTATTACTTTTCTCTTTTTTTATCGTTCTTATAGTCTGAGACAAGATTTACCCTCAAGTAGATTGCACCCATTTATTAAAGAGAAGGAAATAGCTATGGACAAGAGGAAGGACTGGATGGACAAAAGGGGCTCTGTAGATGTTTTCAGTACAGGCTTATTGCATCATTGTCCAGAACACTTCTATCGGCAACCAAAATAACTAAAGATGTCAACCCTCAAACCCTGCTGATGGCATAGCATTCACAGGCGTCCAAGATCCAACTCTGACCACCCATGCTTCCATTTAAACCCATGCACACAGCCTGAACCATTGAATGATAAAACAGTGCAGTAAAGGTTAGCAGCTTTAAGCTGCTCACTTTCTGTGAGTCAATATAGAATACATTTCTTTATCACAGGATCTACTAATATACCTGAAAGCTGTGTCTGCAGCTGCCTTATGGTTTCTAAAATTCTCCCTGGATATAGAGACAGAATAAATCTGAAGCATGGAGCTGTGGTGATGCTCCCCTATCTTCTATGTATTAAGCAGGGAGATCTTCAACTTTACTTCAACTCAGTTCCAGGAAAAGCTACAGAGAACAAATCCAAAGTATTTCAGGTTTGATACTCAACATGTAAACACGCAGTCCTTTGGACTGATGAAGTTCACACAGGTATTTTAGAACTGTCACCATCTAAACCTGATTCACTGCAGCCTCCTGATTTCACTTCCAGAGGGAGAAGAACAGAGCAAGCATGATGTATTTAACATTTTTGTGAGCTAATACAAATGTGAGTGTTTCATCACTGTAGAATCACATGCACACACCGTGTAAAAGGTGGGAAAAACAATCTGGAGAGAGAAATGATCAA
The DNA here is from genome assembly GCA_024606505.1 of Aquila spilogaster. Taxonomy (NCBI): domain Eukaryota; kingdom Metazoa; phylum Chordata; class Aves; order Accipitriformes; family Accipitridae; genus Aquila; species Aquila spilogaster. Next base: position 18,610,649 of record JANHGO010000027.1, on the reverse strand, counting down.
ATAGGTCTTGAAACTCTTTATCCACCTTATGGTATATTTTTTCTTATGATCAACATTTAACAACACTAGAAAAAGCTAAACAATCTACAATACAAGAAAGTATGTTAAGGAGCTAACAATGGACAAAAGGGTGCATTTGCTTTAACAAATGGTTTCACAGCTAATCATTTTAACGAAGTTTGTTGTTTATGATTGACGTCTCCTCCTTTGTACGTATGTGAATGAATTTTGTGTTTAGTTTTGAGACCTGTTGGCTCCATGACAATACCTATACTGATCATGATGAAACTGTAGGTGAAAAGAAATGTTCAAAACCTCAAACCTAATTAGGTATTTTTTTCATGTCATTACTAAAACAAGAAAAATAGCTTCTTGACTGAGTGCTGAACCAACAGAAAAAAGGTGTCTTAAGAAAGTAAACTTACTATGTGTTAAAATTATGCATTCTTTTGTTTAAATTCCTACATACACACATGTCAAGAATCTTAAGATGGAAATGGCATAAAAGCATTCTAAGTCTTCAGATGTCAGTCAAAAGGGAAGGAATACAATTATCAAACTATTAATATCATAAAAAGCACACCCCAAATTGAAGACAAAACAGAAAAAAAATACCAATGAAAAATCACGGGAATTGTGAAATTCAGTTCTCGAACACAGACACCTTCAGCTCAGATGTTATGCGATGACGCCACTCTAATCCCCTTCCATAACTGAAATGAGACCCTGCAGTGCACATAGCTGAACTCCTTTGTACTTAGTCAAATTTATTTTTTTCTTTAAATGAGACAGAGTATGTTTATTATTTGATAACAAGTAGAAGAAACAAACCTAAATCCTGTAATCCTGAGAAAATGTGCCATTATGACTGATACTGCAAAATGCTGCCTTAACTCCCCTACCCTGAAATACCAGCAGCAAAATCCTTCCCTGAATCTTCAGAACTGCAATACAACATGGGGTCTTGTGTGAAGGGTAAAAACCCAGTTTTTCTTAACATTCATTATGATCCTTAGCAACTTTACCATTTTGCATGGAACCTGTAGGATTACAGGTGCTTCTCCAAGAAGAAAACAGAAACAGGATGTACGTGATCAGCACCGTATCAGAGACGCTAAATTCTTTGTAATCAATAAGAGAACAGGTGCTGATGTCTTTCAGTCTCTAGGGAGAAGGGATTGAAAAGAGATTATGCTCCCCTCTACTCCCCTTGACGTTTTACATTTCTTTAGTGCTTCATTACAAAAAGTAATGTTGCGTGAACAAATGCAGCCCTGGCAAATGAGCAGTAACTGTCCCTTACATTGCTATTACTGAACCATATCAATAGGCAATTTAATCTTTGATGGAAAGCAGTTGTTCAGTCCTTTCTGCTACACTGACCCACAGTATTGCATTACTTGGAATAATTCATTCCTGTGTTTTTGTAACACTGTAATTGGGTAACATTGGAAATTCACTGCAAATTCAGTGTTGACATGAACACGAAGTCTTGGAATGCTGTGAATGTGGAGGTTTTACATTTGAAAAATAAAATTAAATATTCATGGTTCAATATTCAAAGGCTAAAAACATACAAGAGGATGTACTTCCATCCCTTTTAGAACACTTTCCCCTGCACTAGACAAAAAATAGCTCTATTTAAATGCATTATTTTGGGAAATTCAAATTTTCTTACTCTAGTACTAGCTCCTTCTCCACACAGTGGCTCCTGCCTTGACTTCCTTCATCATCCAGTATCCTTCTGCAGCATCAACTGCCTTATGGGCACGTTCATGTTTTCCTCCCATCCCCTGCCTGGTTTATGCTCCTGCTTCAGTTCCTGTTCTTTGAATACATCAGCTGTCCCTATCAAACTCAAATTGTGAGACAACTATCACTAAACTTACAATGTGGCAGGCATGTTTGGGTTTCCTTCTGACTCTAAATATGTAACAAATTTGCCTGCTTTATTTCCTGTAGGAAATATTTTCCACTATATGATTCAAATAGTGCAACAAATGTCCATCAGTAAGACATCTGCAACCAAACAAGTAAACATAGTTCTTAGTCTTAATATGATCCCTCTCTGTTCTTCGTATGCCATTTCAGTCCTGTCATATCCCAATTCCTAAGCTGTCAGCTATATTCAGCTGTGGAGTATGTGATAGATTTGTTTGCAAACAGAAGCTGGTTAACATTTTCAGAATCTGAATATTTCAGGCAGTATGAAACCTGTTTGCTTGTTTCTTTTCAGAAAACTACAAAGACCTGGCAAACAGCCACACCATGAGTAAAGCTGCATATTGTTGTTTTAAATGGATCAAACAAATGTGTCACAAATAGGTTTGAAAAAATACACCCTCTTGTTTGCACACCTATGTAAATCCTTTTCTAGTGATCTAAATACCAATGGCCACCTCAGCAAACATTTGGAGGCACCTAATTTTGTCATACATGCACATATAATTAAAGTTAAGTCACTTCTTGATATAGAAGACTCAAAAGAATCATCATCATATACCCACAATCATATTTCATTTCCCTCCTCATCTAATTGTTTATTAGCAATACATTTCATTGTGGAAACTGATCTTACTAGGGCTCTGAATAGCATATGTGCTATTGTATGTAGCATATGTGCATTAGCAGATGAAATGCTCATTTTTTGTAATGGCTAATGGTGTTACACTAGTTATTTCTCCTCTACCGCGTTAAAAACAGCTTTCACAATAAGATACACAGAAAATAGAGAGATAGGAATAGGCCTTTATAGACAACATACAGGGAGATTTAGAACTCATTAGTATGTTGCTGTTCTCCTAATATAAGAGTAACAAAACGCAAGATTGACTTTCTCATAATATTTCACCAGTTATTTTATGTAAGCCCTTCCAATCCATTCCTGTAGATTATCTCCCTTGACTGTAACACTAATCATTTCCCTATGTGTACTGAAAGTGAAATGCCTCTAAGAATGCTTTGTCTGATCATCCTCTTTGCACCACAAGAAAAACCCAAACCAGTCTTTGCTGAAAGCCATTCCTCAGCTTTGGTCTTGAAGCTGTGAACTATGCTATGAAGGCAGGCAAAGAGAGACCCAGTTTAGTTTCCTTCCCAAGCTTGTAAAAACCTTGGCACAACGAACCCAGCCTACTCAGGTATATATGATACCTTCCCAAGAATTCAACCATCTCTTAACAGTGAGAAAACAGATGCGATCCCCACCATACAGTTAGAGCCAGCCATGTATGCTTAGGTTCGTATCTCTGTTAGCTTTCCAGTAAAATCACAGAGAAAGAAGAACAAGATTAAGATGTTGCTTTGAATTGTACCCTGACTTGTTTTTGGATAAACTCTATAAATACCATTAAGCAATAACACTATATGCCTTAGAAAGACTGATATTAATGTATAAACACACTTTAATTTCAACATTAGATGTTACTTTGTCCATGGTGACAAAGGAGTCGAAATTCCACAAAGCCAATCTAACAATTGCCATTATATTTATTATTTGAGTATGTGTACTCAACGGCATGCTTTTTTCCTCATACAGAGAGATCCATATACAGAAATTAAACCACTGCAGTGATGCAGTGATACAACTACAACATTCTCTGCCTTTCATGGGACTCATGGTGCAAAGTGTGAAAAACCAATCCATATGTCTCTCACTAGGATTTTCCTTACCAAACAGTGAGTAATGGAATGAATTGTCTACAGTTACTATTAGCAGGAAAGAAGGTGGGGGTGGGGGGGGAAGAGAAAAGAAAAGAAAAGAGCAGCAGTTGGGGAAGGGGATGTATGGAGAAGCTGGTAGCAGCTTTGTCCTTGTAGGTCCGAGGGAGACAAGGAAGGTTCTGTCCCTGCTTCTGTCATACTGCTGTGCTCACCTACCTGGGGTGGAGAACTTGCCTGTCTATGTTTAGTTTACATGGGATATGAGATGTCATTTTTAGTGAGCAAGGCCCCATTTGTTAAAATAATCTATTTCCACTTGGTTAGGGAACATTCTGCAGACATTCTGTGTGTACTCTGGAAAGAGAAGCAAATATAATGATGAGTATTGAAAATAGTAAACAAACTTCCTGAAGGGAGACATTTGGTTTTAATGGATGAAAACAAGTTTATTATTATTATTTTAAAAATGTATTGCAAATACTGTAAGGCATGTAAAACCAAAATGTAACCTAGCAAGTAGATTGCCCGACTAAAACATTTGCAGGTGGTTATGGGATTGGTACACCACATAATCGTTACATGTTTTTGAGGTGTACAGGAGAGTTTAGCAAACATGAGGTACATTTTGTGTCTGTCGTTATGTTGTTAGGACATATTTGTTTCTCTTACTGCTAACCACCAAGCTGCGACAGATACTGAAAATTAATCTGCAGAAAGAAGAAGAGAAAGTAGCAACTTTAGTCCATCTGCAGACAGCAGTACTGGAAGCAAAGGAGCCCATTTGAATAAAACTTTTTTTTCTTCTTGAAGCTGCTAATGTCTATACACTTTGATTTAGCAAGAAAGTAATTCTTCTGACACTTCAGATAACTGGAAACAAAACAGCTTTTGTCTCAGATGTGTGGTCACATTAATGTGTTACAGAGTCCACCCTAAGCAGCACTGGCTGCGGGGGTTTGCTCAATGAAGTGTAACACATGGCTAATCGTGCCACGTGCACTCTAGACCAAAGGTGACTTGTCTCTGACCAGCTGGTAGCATGGACTGTGTAGCTACAGACTTCCTCCACTCATTTTAGAGCAACAGTGCTTCATGTTCTGAACCTACTGAGTTGAGAAGGAGAAAAGCCAGTAGTGGGTTTGGAGCTTGACTAGAAGATATCCAAAGATATCATGACGATGAGAAAACTGGTATTGGTGATTTAGAAAGTTACTTTCTTCTAATATGAGGCAACATTTTAAAGTTAAGCCATTCTACTCTTTAGCAGTTATGGTTTTTCTTTCAAGAGGACCATGTTAACGCCAAAGCCTTGGGTAAATGACAGCTTTGAGGATTACTGGTCTCTTTACCTATTTACATTTCTTTTGTAATTTCAATTAAAAGCAGCATTTCTTTTGTTTCACTGAACTGGTATATGCTGTCCTCTCCTGTGAGCTGGCATAAGCCACAACAGGAGTACTTTCATCTGCATGGCATATGAAATCATTGCTATCTGGACAGCTTGGACTACAAAGTCCAATGAGGTCAATAGAAAGACTTATTTCAGAGGTCTCTGGATCAGGGCCAGAGGCTCCAAATTTAACTGGCTGAGATGTAAAGTACTTGGTATCTTTTGATATGGAAGATAAATGCACATTAATGTAAAGAATTATCATCCTATTTTGGTGACATTGCCACATAGACACTTAAGGTTTCTTAAGTAGTCCAGTTCCTCCTGTACACTCCAGGAGTGTTTGAAGAGCCCACACTGCTCAAGGGATACTGGAAATTGCACAGGAGTCTTCCCCAAAAGTTTTTGCAAATGGATTAGCTGCCTAGCTGATGAAAGTATGTCACAAGAAGCTGCAGCCACTCATGACTGAAATAACTCATGTTTCAGTTATGGTAGATATATTCCTTTCTTCCCTAGGGCATGCAGTACTTGGACCAACACTTGAAAAATCCTCAGACAGGAAAATTCTGTCTTAGCATTACCCTGTATATCAAATCTCAACAGGTCTGAAATGGCAGCCAGAGAGCAATATAACTCATTCAGTTGAAGCCAATACCCTTGATCCATCACATATGGGATCAAGGCCAGCACAGAGGACAGGACAAACTTTAGAGAGATTGATGGAAGATCTGCTGTCAGTGAGCAGATATCCATTCTCATCTTCCTGATCTTCTGGCATAATCCAATATCATCTGTCCCAAGGTATGGCAGGGATCCAAACAGAATGTGTTGAAATATTTAAATCATTCCCTCCAAACAACAGTTGTGGGAAACTGCACATCCATCCCCATACTCTTCATTTACACTGTCAAAAAGACCCATCCTCCCTCCAGATTATTTTCAACATCAATGTGAACTAAGAAAATGACAGATGTGTCAGGACCATGAAGATGGCATATACCTCTGCTTGTATTAATGGCATGAAACCATACAGTTGGCATTGATCAGTGATCATCTGAGTACACAGGACTGCTGAGAAATTTCTTTTGTTACCAAACACTTGTACAGCTACATCTATTCATTATATGCTTATCATCTTCATGCAAGAGAAAACTCTTCCAGCCTCTTCTTAGTTACGTGCAATATTTGTACCTCCTGGCTCCTCTTCAACAATGCATAACGCTTTTAAAAATGTCTGTCAGTGTAGCACTTCAGCAACATGGATTACAACAAATTCATCACACCTGTTCACCATGCTCTACATTGGCTTCCTCCTTGAAATCAAGTGAAGGTCTTTACCTTCAAAACACTCAGTGACCTGTGACAAAGATAATATGAAAGACCACTTACAGAATGGGAGAAGATGCTGACTGACGGCAAATACTCAGGAAGTTTCTATCATTATTCCTTCTAATGCGAAGGTACAGTTTGTTTGTGCTGAAAATGAAGTATTTTGGGAGGCCAGTCCCAAATTGAGGTATGAGTTCTGTCAGGAACTATGAATCATCACAAGCATTTCCACCCCTCTCTCCAAATGCATGACATCTTCCTTGTCCAGACCTTCTCTAACACCCAGTTTATCCATTTTTAAAATGGATTTATGCTTTCAAAACCAAATTCTCCCAAAAACCAAACACTGCACTATCCAGTCAATTTTCAGCTCAGGGACAAGATGAGCGAAAGAGCAAAATACACATCACGGACACAGTTAACATCTGTCCAGAAAGCATTGCAAATGATATAGAAATGAAGGCAGTATTAAAACCTTTTGTAAAAGAAATATTTTAAGATCTTCCTTCTGTTGTAACACATCTAAAGCAATTTAATTGCACAAAGTTATGCATAACTCCTAAGTGCCAGGCACTGTGGTATCCTGCTTTCCTTTATCTCATTGGTATATATTTTACTCACTACCTAAGGTATAAGCCTGAAAGACAGCAATTATTTAAAAGTATTACACTCACTGTGTGGCAAAAGTTTATTTTTATTTATTTATTGAAACTGAGCACTGGGGTTTGAATTTGCTGCATAACCTACCAAAACTTGTTTTTCATAGAAATAAAATTATTATTTTGTGTCTTCAGATTGATTTTATATTTCAACAAGTCTGCTTATTTGTTTTTAAACATTCCAACACTATGACCATAAACTAGAAAAATTAGAAAACCTTATTTATAAACCTAAGAAAATTTCCCTCTCCATAAATACTAGCCAGAAATTGCCACTGAATGTCTCATTATTTTTCATAACAGTTCCAGCAGAGGTTTCTGAGTTATCATTATTTTATTAACACAAATAAACAAAAATAATTACGAAGAATAAATCACACAATGGCACATCATGACATAGTATGGCTAATTAGACTTCCAGGGTCACTACTTGAGTGGATCATTTCTATAACCCAACTTTTAATTGTACGTCTTGGTTAAACAAAGGCAAACTGCACAAATGGATTACAAAAACACATAACTACAAAAGAATGGGAATAATAATGCAGAGAAAATAATTTATCACTATGCAGTGTTACTCATTTTATAAAACCACGTTCTTTCAAAATCCTTATTTCTGTATTTCGAAGCATAAGGAGCTGACTGATAAACAAGGTCTTGTGGAAGAGATGTCAGTACTGTAATGGATAGCTATACCTTGACGCCTGAGTTTTATATTGTGTTATGGTTTGAACTTCTTTCTAGTTTACTGTGTATTTATATATATTAACGTATCTTGTATATTTTGAAGAAGAAAATTTACAAGCCAGAAAAGTAGTGGCAAGCAGAAGAAGTATGTCTATCAAGGCCCCAGTCAGATATTAATGTAGAACTAAGTAAGGCTCCATCAGCATCCAGGGGACACATACACTTCATGCTGTGCTTTTTGATGTGCTCTGCAGACTGCCTGAAGATGACACAAAAGGCTAATTACCTACATTCAGAGTCATAGAGATCACACTACTTTCATTAATCTCTAGTGTTTGCTGCCTGAGAAAATGCAGAGAATGAAGTCTCTCACGTTTAGAAAATCAAGACCATGTTCCACCAACACAGGTTGCTGCTTAGCACCAGCTGCATACCCGGTGGAGGTTTTTTTCTGGGAAGTTGTAATTCAACAATATGGCAGAATTTTCAAATGTAGAATAATCCGGCTGAAATCACAGTGACTGATAAGAGAGATAACCTTCAAAGTATCAACATGTTGTTTTACTGAATTATATTTTCCAACTAATCTTATTAGGGTCAGTCTGTTCTGAGCTAGCAGTGAAAAACAAAAATACACGTAGGCAGCATTGTGAAAAGGATCACAAAAGTACACCACCACCACCAAATCAAACATATCAAAGCCAGGCAAAGAAAACAAAGTGCCTTTATGCAAGACTTCCTTATCTTTGAGAAGGTAAATTAAATAGCTTGCCCCTATATCACTGCCAAAAAATGAATAGCTACATCAGGATAAAACTGTTGGATCAAGTTCTTTCCTAAAACAAACACATCCAAGTAGAGGATTTTATCATAAATGCTCACACGCTCTAGGAGCTGATCGAAGATTTACTGTCACTTAATTACTCTGACTTGACACTTCATGGAAACTGCTCTTTATTTGACCAGAATAAACTCCTTTATACTGACAGACATCCTGTATACTTCAGCTTTGGCTAGACTTCATCTTTTAAAAGCATTTGTTCTTTCTGATTTAACTGGGAGTGGAATCCTCCACTGGCGATGAATAATACTGTCTCCACTAAGAGCAGTGGGCCATAAAAACAACCTAGCTGCTTGTATTGATGTCTCAGAAAGGTTTCATGGGTGATCTTTAACTACATAAAACTTAACTGCTGCTAAAGGGGAGAGAATACTAGCCATTACTTTACAAGTTTCAGCTAAATATTTCGCGTGAAGTCAGTACTGTGATAAACTTAAAACAATCTAAACTCCTGCAGCCTGATTTTTTTAAAGGTGAACTTAAGTGTTTTACGAGAGGTTAACATCCACCTCCTATCTCAGGAAGATACCTTAAGCAGGTATCCCAATGTTAACTCATTAGCTAACATTTCCAGGGAGAGTAAAAAAATCCCCAAAGCCCTCACTACCTCAAATGCACAGTAGAAAATTGTTAAACAGTATCTTGTCAGCCAGGTTGCCCTACAGGGGATTTAAATGTGCCTTGGGACTATCTACAGGTAAGAATACCTCTGAGTGAACTGAGTGCTCTCTTCAGTTTCCTTTTGCTGTCTGTAAAAAGTGTTTCATGAATGCAGCCAAGCGCTTGCATCTTTACACAATGTACAAAAGCAACACAGGACATTGACATAGTTTCTCAGACTTAGGGTTACATCTTCTACAGGTGGTTTTCTTTTTGAATCTAAAAACAAGGAACCACTCTTGATGCAGGCGCAGTTTGTTACCTCAAACACACAGAATTTTTCACAGAGTAAACTACAGCCAAAAATACTGCACAATGTTCCTGCTGCTAATTACATCTGCACAAAATGAACTGATGGGCTGTATGGACAAAAGTATCACAACAGATAGTTAATCCACAATGGTGAGACCATTTTATGCCATGCAAGGGAAGCAAGTGGGAGCAATAAACCTGCCCTGTGGGTTTCTCGAGTATTGAGCCTGGTTACATAAAACTGGATCCCTTGTTTACTAACCACAGATGGGGAAAGAATAGGCAAAATTTGGACCTGACTGTCTGCTATTCATACAAAATGAAGATAGATTAACCTGAAAGTAGCTGCATTGGTGCAGACCAAATTTTCAAGAGAAATGAGAAAGCAGGGGAGAGAGACTCAAGAGGTTTCTGTGCCACTGGACTTCTGCAGCTCTTCCACATACTCTGATCCTTGCGTGATGCCCTGCTTTGCCTGTTCTGTCAGTGAAATCCGTACTAGCTTAGGCACATGGACCTACTTCCGCCAAGCATTAGGTGAGCAGCTATACTCCTACGAATATTTTTATTAATGGCAATGGGATTATTTATGTGAATATTTTCTAACACACATCAGTGATTTTACAGACAGTCCCTCAAAACAATCTATGAATTGTTTGCTGATGTACTTGTTGTCATTTACTGATCAGCCAGAGTCTGTTAACTCCATTTTAAACTTGCTTCCGGACTAAAAAAAGCTGAAACCAGCCACCTTTCTCTCTACATAGTGCAATCAGGTTTTTATTACCTTACAAGATGGTTCACATTAAAAGAAATGGTTCACATTCTAAGAGATTACAGGATCATTTTGTAAATTGGATTATAATGAAGAGACTTAACATTCTTGAGTAGTTTTACAAAATATAAAGAGACTGTTGTAAGAACCTATGAGTAACTACAGAGAACTTCCCTGACCACCCAGAGAAGCACCTTGAACAAAGTGTTAATCAGTAGCTTAGGAAGTATGACCTTTTTTCCATGAGTGTTAACACTAAAATCATAAAATAAAAAATTTCATGTCTATAAATCTAATACTGAAGTCATTATGACAACAACATAACTTAATAGTGAAATCTGCTGACACAGTATATTTTTATCTCAGTAATTTAGTCAAAATGGTCAGTATTTAGCCAATACTTATCTGGAAGCTTTGGGCCATATTAATGATCTGAGTTCATTTATTCCCATGGAAGAGATCCCATGGGAGAACAGCTCAAAAAAAATCCCATAGTCAAGAATTTATTCAATAGTATACAAACATGGCGTGATAAACTGATTGACTGCAACTCTATGAAGATGTCACTCGTATGGTGTCAACAGAATTGCAGCTACATTTGCTCAAGTGTTTAAAAACATGCACTATAGAAAAATGTGACAGCCGTCTCAAGATCTCAACCATTTAATTGTTCCTTATAAAACTTTACCTAATGAACAAGAGAAGGTGCCGAACTGTGTTAGCACTGAAACCTCAATACTCCTTTGCTACTAAGGCAAGAGTATCTAAAGAAGAGCTATTTACTTCTTGACAATGTTGAAAGTAATTTTGAAGTGTTCTGAAAGCTGTTTTTGAATCCAGCCTATTAACTTTCTTTAGTAAGCAACAGCTAATGGTAACTAAGCCTTAATATTATCTTTGTTTAGTCCTTCATGCACAAATATTTACTTACTAAATGCTTTTATAGATCTTTTGTTTTGCTGACTATATATTAGACTGTTAGGATGAAAGATACAATTAGCATTTTAATGGCATTAATTTTAAAAAGCCTTAATCACTCACTTATCTCTTTTTATTGTGTGAGGGTCAGTAAATAAAATGTTACTATAGGTGGACTTTGACCTTATAGTTCTGAAGCTCTTAAGTTTTTTCCTGGTTTGTTACGAAGTAAAAGTTGTGAAAACTTATGATATAGTTCCAGCTTGTTAAGCACTTCACCATATGAAACAGAAGATATATGTGCCCAAGCCTTTTGCCCATTGGAAGCAGCATAAAAAACCCAAAACAGACAGAAATTTTCATACCAGTCTTGCAAGGTCCTGACTGTACTCAATATCTACAGAAGCACAAGGGATAAGAGAGATTTCAGCACCTGGCTGGACATGTTTCTACATGACATTGAGAACAGAAATGCAGATGTTTAAGAGTAAATAAAATATTTTTCATTTAAGGAAAAGCATCAAAATTATTGATAGTCAGATTCAGGTAAAATGCAAGGGTAAAAATTCTCATCTTTGAAGCTATGATGCAGAAATAGAGCCTATAATGCAGAAATTACTCACACACAAGTTGCATGAAACTCAGTATGTGATATTGTTATACAGTTCAGTCACTACTACAGAGCTGAAGCCCGCTGTATCAGATCCAGGCTCTATTATGATCTTTTGCTGTACTATCCAAATAGTCTCATTCAAACTTTTATTTTTGCAGGAGCGGAGAAGTGCAAAAGTAAGGGGAGCTTAGTTTGGGTTGAGGAATCAAATTCATAATGGCTGTCAATTTAGCAGATTCTCATAATTCTACAAATCAATCAGTCTGTGAAAACAACTGTAATAAATTTAAAGACACTTTTGAGAGATAGTGCTCGCTACTCTAGGGCTCTCCAGAGGGATCTGGACAGGCTGGATTGATGGGCCAAGGCCAATTGTACAAGGTTCAACAAGGCCAAGTGCCGGGTCCTGCACTTCGGTCACAGCAACCCCATGCAGCGCTACAGGCTTGGGGAAGA
>JANHGO010000027.1:18574983-18598303 GCA_024606505.1 Aquila spilogaster | reverse complement strand
AGGGAGACATTTGGTTTTAATGGATGAAAACAAGTTTATTATTATTATTTTAAAAATGTATTGCAAATACTGTAAGGAACATAAAAACAAAATGTAACCTAACATGGATTGCCCGACTAAAACATTTGCAGGTGGTTATGCGATTGGTACACCACATATGCCTTACATGCTTTGGGGGTGTACAGGAAAGCTTAGTAAATATAAAGTACATTTTGCGTCTGTTCTCATGTTGTTAGGACATATTTGTTCCTCCTTTTGCTAACTGTCAGCTGAGACAGAGGATCCAAATTAATCTGCAGAAAGCAGGAAAGAAAGCAGCAACTTAGGCCAGTCCGTAGGCACTGCCACTGGAAGGAAAATAGAATTTCAATAAAAATTCTTTTTCTTGATGCTGTCGATGCCTATACAATTAGGTTTTAGTGAGAAAGCCATTCTGTCAACACTTCAGATAATTGGAAACAAAACAATTTCTGTCTGGGAAGCGATTGGTCAGCTTAATATGTTAGGGAAGTTGAAAGGTTGTTCAATGAAGCACAGTATGTGGCTAATTCTGCCACGTGTACTCCGGAGGTTACTTGTGTCTCATCAGTTGGTAGTATGGACTTAAAGAGTCAAAACTGCCACTGCTCATTTTAGAGCAAGTTTTTCACGTTCTGAACATTCTGAGTCAAGAAGAAATGACAGTAGTGGACTTGGAACTTGATTAGAAGACATGCAAGGATATGGTGATGACACTGAGAATACTGGTAATTTAGAAAATGAATTTCTTCTAACATAAAGGTACTATTTTAACATCGAGCCTTTCCACTACTTCAGTAGCTTGATATCGTGGATTTTTTGTGTTGATTTTTATTTCCAAGAGGTCAGTGTTAACCCTAGACCCTTAGGTAACTAGGATTACTGTCCTCTTTACTTACTTGTGTCTCTATTTTAATTTCAATTACTGAAACATTTATTTTCTTTCACTAAATTGGTACATGTTATTGCTGCCTTCTCCTGTGAGCTGCCATAAGCTACAACAGGAGTAGTTTCACGCACATGACATTTGAAACTATTGCTATCCAGACAGCCTGGACTATCAAGTCCAGCGAGGTCAATGGAAATACTCGTGCCAGAGGTCTCTGGATCAGGGCCAGAGCCTGAAGACTTGACTGTTTGAGATGTAAACTACTTGGAATCTTTTGACATAGGAAGTACTACGTAAATGCACGTTAGTGTAAAGAACTATTATCCTATTTTGGTGACACCACTGCTTATATTTAAGGCTTCCGAAGTAGTCCAGCTCCTTCTGTACCAGGCAAGACATAACTGTCCTGCATTCAGAGTTCAAACGCTCCTGATATGCTTGAAGAGTTCACTCTGCTCAAGGTATACTGGAAATTGCTTAGGTGCCTTCCCCAAACATTTCTGCAAATGTATTAGCTGCCTAACTGGTAAAAGAATGTCAAACAACTGCAGCCACTCATTATGGAAATAACTCATTTTGAGCTATGGAAAACATGTACCTTTCATCCATAGGGCATGCAGCATTTGGAACAACATTTGAAAAATTTCAGAAAGAAAAATTCTGTCTTAGCATTACCTTGTATATCAAATCTGAATAGGTCTGAAATGGCAGCCAGAGAGTAACCTAACTCATTCAGTTGAAGCCAATAACTTTGACCCATTAGACTTGAGATCAAGGCCAGCACAGAGGACAGGACAAACTTTAAAGAGATTGATAGAAGGTCTGTTGTCAGTGAGCGTCCATTCTCATCCTCCTAATCTTCCATCATAATCCAACGTAACACGGCAGGGAACCAAGGGGAATGAGTTGAAATGATTTAAATAATCCCCTCCAAATAACAGTAACAGGAAACTGCACATCCATTCCTGCACCTCTCATTTACACTGTCAAAAAGACCTATTCTCTCAAGATATTTACAACACCCACACAAACTAAAAAAAAAGAAAAAGAAAAACAAAAACATAAATGAGTCAGGAACATGAAGATGCCACATACCTCTGCTAGTATTTAATGGTAGTGATCATCTGAGTACACAGCTCTGGGCTGCTGCTACATTTCTTTTTGTTACAAACCACAGGTAACAGCTAACATCAATTTATTACATATTTACCATCTTTGAGAGAGAAAAAAACTCTTCCATCTTCATTTATATGTAGTATATGTACTTCTTGTCTTCACTTCAACAATACCCAAGGCTCTTAAACAATAGCTGTCCAGACAGCACTTCAAGCAGCACTGATTACTAAAAACTCATCATACCTGTTCTCTATGCTCTGCATTGTCTTCCTCCTTGAAATCAAGTGAAGGTCTTTACCTTCAGAACACTCAGTGGCCTATGATAAAGATAATGAGAAAGACCACTTACAGAATGAGAAAAACGCTGACTGTTAGCAAACAGTCAGAAAAATTCTATCATGATACCTTCTAATGCAAAAGTACAGTTTGTTTGTGCTGGAAATGAAGTATTATTGGAGGCCAGTCACAAACTGAGGAATGAGCTCCATTAGAAACTGTGAGTCATCACAAGCATTTCCACCTCCTTCTCCAAATGCATGACATCCTTCTCATCCTGACCTTCTCTCACATCAGTTTATCTACTTTTAAAAATGATTTACTGCTTTTAGAAACAAATTCTACCAAAACTAAACACTGCACTCTTCAGCCAAATTTCAAATGACAGAGAGGATGAGAGAGAATGAAATACACATCATGGGCACAACACTCAGTATCCGATGAGAAAGCAGCGTAGATGATACAGAAATGGCAGCCACACAATATCTTTTGTAAAAGAAATATGATAAGATCTACCTGCTGTTGTAACACATCTGAAGAAATTTAATTGCATAAAGGTATGCTTAGCGCATTAGTGCCAGGTCTTGTTGTATCTCACATTCATTTATCTTATATCTATCCATTTTACTTAGTACCAAAGGTACTACAAGTCTGAAAGTGTAATTATTTAAAAAGTATTACACTCACTGTGTGGCAAAACCTTATTTTTATTTACTTATTGAAACTGAGCCTTGGATTCTACAACCACTTCACAGCCTATGAAAACATGTTTTTCACAGAAATAAAATGATTATTTTGTTTTCAAATACATTTTATAATTCAACAAGCCTATTTACTTGTTTTTAAACATTCCAACAGGATGATCATACAGTAAAAAACTTTATCTCCTCCTAAGCAAAATCTCCCTCTTCATAGATACTAGCTTGAATGATTTTAACAACAGTAATAAACAAAGAAAACAATAAATAATAAAATATGTAACTGCACGTTATGGTGTAGCATGGCTAATCAGGCTGCCAGGGTTACTATTCGAGTGGATCATTTGCATAGCCTAGATTTTCATTGCATATCTCAGTTAAAGTCAAACTGGACCAAAAGATTGCAGAAACACAGCTACAAAGCCATCCGAGCAGTAATGAAACAGTGAAAAATAAGTTCTGTCTTATTTACGGGCTTTATAAAACCATGCCCTCCCGAGTTCCTTATTTTTATATTTTGAAGCACACAGAGCTGACAGCAAAGTCTTGTAGAAGAGATGTCAGTATCATTATAGATATATGTTGGAGCTTCTTTCTAATTTCTTAAGAATACATTTTGTACACTCTGAAGAACAGAAGCTACAAGGATGAAGAAATATGTACACAGAGGCCCAGATCAGATACTAAATTAAAATTAGGTGATGCCCCCCTACCTCACAGATGTCACACATGCACTTTGAGCGGCTCTTTTTAATGCCCTGTGTGGACTGCCTGAAGGCGACACAAAGTGCTTGTTACCCACATTCAGAGTCACACGTACCACACTAATTAGTCTCATTAACCTCTACTGTTTTACGCTGGAGAAAATTCAAATACTGAAATCTCTGATGCTTCAGGAAATAAAGATCATTTTCCTCTAAGAGGCTGCTGCTTCGCATCAGATGCATACCTGTTCTCTGTGTTTTTTTTTTTCTTTTTTTTTCTGAAAAGTTGTAATTTGACAGCATGGCAGAATTTTCAAATATAGACCAATCCTGTTGAAATCAGTGAGACTGACAAGAGAGCTGACCTCCAAAAATCAGCATACCTTTTTACTAAAATATGTTTACCAACTAACTCTTATTAGGGACTGTATTTTCTACACTGGTGGTGAAAAACAAAAACATACATAGAGAGTGTTACGACAAAAGGATGCTATCAACAACAAATTAAACCTATATAGCCAGGCAAAGAAGACAAAACACTGTTATGGGAAAAATCCCTACCTTCAGGAGGGTAAATAAAATAGCTTGCCCCTGTATCACTCCCTAAAAAGGAACAGCTACATCAGGGTAGAATTGTTGGATCAAATCCTAAAGGAAAGAACGCAGTCATTACTCTGTAAGTTTTAGCTGACTATTTCCCGTAAAGTCAGTACCACGAGAAACTTGAAATTATCTAAAATCCTACAACCTTGATTTCTCCAAAGGTGATCTTTAATGTTTTACAAGAGGTTAACATTCACATCCTATCTCAGAAAGACACCCTAAACAGGTATCCCACTGTCAATTTGTTTGTTAATGTTTCCAAATGCAGTTAAAAAAAAAAAAAAAAAAAAAAAAAAAACCCATACTTAAATACACATTAGAAAATTACTAAACGTGGTATCTTGTCAACTAATTTGCTCTTCAGAGGATTGAAATGTGCCTTCGGAATATCGAAAGGTATGGAATACTTCTGAGGAAACTTTGCAAAGTCTCAGAAACTTCAGCTTCTTTTATGTCTATAATACATATTTCAGTTGGAGTCTGTAAACTCTATTTTAAACTCACTTCTAGACTGACAAAAAACCCTGAAACCAATCACTTTCCTCTCTACATTCTGCAATCAGGTTTCTGTTGCCTTAGATGATGGTTCACATTTTAGAATATTATGGGACCGTTCTGTAAATTGGATTAGAATGAAGAGATATAATATCTTCAGTAGATTTAGAAAACATAAAGAAAGCATTGTAAGAGCCTATAGGTAAACTGTATGTTTACACAGAACTTCTCTGACCAACCACAGAAGCACCCGAAACAAAGTGTTAATCAGCAGCCTATGAAATAGGATTATTTTTATTTTTTTAGCACAAAAACATAAAACGATAATTAAATCTGCTGACATAGTGTAATTTTTCCAGAAGTAAGTATTTAGCCAACAGTATTCATCAGAAAGGTCTGCCCATATTAACGGTCAGAGCTGACTTATTCCCATGGAAGAACTTAATCTACGATACACATATGCAAAGTGAAACTGATTGGCTTGACTACAACTCTATGAAGACCTCACTCATACAAGTCCCAACAAAACTGCTCAACTGCTTCATAATATACACCAGAGAAAAATGACAGCCTTCTCAATAGTCTCAATCTTAAGTATTTAACCGTTCCTTTATAAAAGTTTGCCTGATGACTAAGGGAAGGTGCTCATCTTTGTTAACACTGAAAACTTAGCAACTCTTTGCTAATAAGGTAAGAGTACATAAGAAATTCTATTTAATTCTTGACAACACTAGAAGTAATTCTGAAGTGTTCTGGAAGCTGTTTTTGAATCCAATTTTTCATAATAAGCAACAGTTAACATTAACTCTCTTATTACGTTTGCTCAGTCCATGCACAAATATTTACTTACTAGATGTTTTTATGGGCCTTTTGTTTTGCTGACTACATATTAGACTGTTAAGATGAAAGATATAATTAGTGCTATAATTACCTTAATTTTAAAAAACCTTAATCACTTACTTATCTTTTCCTATTGTGTGAGGGTCAGTAAACAAAATGTTACAATAGGTGGACTTTGACCTTATAGTTCTTAAGCTCCTGATTTTTTTCCTGGTTTGTTATCGAGAAGATTTCAGTGAAAACTTATGATACAATTCCAGTTTTATAAGATTATTTATCACATGCAACTGAAATAAGTGCCTAAGCCTCTTGCTCTCTAGAAGTAGTATACAAAACCCAGCATGGACACAGACTTTCACATCAGTCTTTTAAGGTCCTGATTCTGATTGCATTCCATTTCTACAAGAGCACACAGCTGAACACCTTTCTGCATGATACTAATTTGGAATAGATCTGAGGATGTTTAAGAGCAAGTAAAACACTTCTAATTTAAGGAATGATTCAAAATATCTGAAAGTCTGGTTCAGATAGAATGCAACAGTAACAAACCTTATTTTTAAAGCTGCGCTGCGGAAATGAAGCCTATAATGAAGAAATTACTCAAGCACAAATTGCACGAACCTCAGTCTGATATACTGTTAAGCAGCTCTGTTGCCAGTACAGAACTGAAGCCCTGTGTTTCACATCTGGACTCTGTGACGGTCTTTTTTGATACTACCCAAATGGTCTCAATTCAACTTCCAGAGGAGCTAGGAAGTGCAGAAGTTTGAGTTGATGAAGGAAATTTACACTGGCTGCCAACTTAGCACATTCACACATTTCTAAAAATCAGCATTTTAATAAATTGGAAGATATTTTTGACAGCTATAGTCTGCTACTCTTACTTGCATCAGCTGATAGTGCCTGAGAGTCCGAAGTAAAATACTGTATAGCATGGGAAAGGATGAAGTTCGAGTCTCAGAAATGTTACACAGTATTTAAAAGAAATAATCATTCAAGATTTAAGTTCAGATTTTGAACTTCTGTTGTTGGCTTCTATTTTATTTCTCTGGCTTTAATCCAATCACAACACAAACATGCTTAAGAGACTTCATTTACTCAAATTTACTTTAAAAAGTAAATCATCATACTCCAGTGATATATATAAAAGATTACAGGAAAAGCTTTATATTGTCATAAAAGAACATGATGTGTTCTTCAACACAGTATTTGTACGGAATATTTTTGGGAAAGAGAATTATTCTTGCAAAGTAATTCATCTAAGCGGAAGTTGGTCTTAAAACCTATCCTGCTACATGCTAAGCAATAATTCCAGCTGCTGGACATGAGAAATTGTATTTACTTTCAGCATGTGCGGAGCATGAAGTTTCAGAGTAAGAAATGATTACGAAAGCTCAGCTCTTTGGATCAATCCATACTATTTCTTATCAACTGTAGTAAAAAAACAACACTCTATTGGGTGCTGGATGTATGGGTGTGTTGGAATAGGAAGTAGGCTTATACATCTGAATATTGTCTGTCCTGCTGCTAGCAACAGACCATTTATTAGTATCAGAACTATCTTCTACTTCAACAAAATTTAGGTTAAAATAAATAATTCTTTTTGTAAACAGCTATCAAGTTAAGTTCAACACCCAAATGTGATGGAAACAAGATTGCATATGTCATCAATAAACATTTGTTAAGCTCTCTCCAGAGCTTGTCGAAATAACAGAAGCATAAGGAGTAGAGATGAATTCACCAGTTCTGCTTAGTTGAAAGAAAGGAAAGAAACAAAGTGCCAAAGGAGAGTTTTTCCATAAAGGAAATAATCTTTAAGTCCACTATCAGTTCTGTGAAAATTACGTGGCAAAATCATTACAATTACATATCATGTGTTACTCAGTATTATTGCTACTGCTTGTTGAGAGGAGTTATTTATATGACTTTTTAGGATCTTCTCAGCAAGTGATGTAAATATTAAAGAATGCAAGAAGTGAAACTAACTTTCTGAAAAGTGTTGTCAAATGGTACACGGTATATTGGAAAAGATTGAAAAAAAAATCCTCTTGTTTTAAGGGCAGAACTCTTATGCATTGCTGTAACTTCTTTGAAATATGAAATGAGAGGGTAGTGAGGTCTTTCAACTACAGATTGCCCTCTGAAATTGT
The DNA here is from genome assembly GCA_024606505.1 of Aquila spilogaster. Taxonomy (NCBI): domain Eukaryota; kingdom Metazoa; phylum Chordata; class Aves; order Accipitriformes; family Accipitridae; genus Aquila; species Aquila spilogaster. The sequence continues at coordinate 18,590,514 of JANHGO010000027.1, read as the reverse complement.
CTGAATTCAACCCTTACTCACTACATGATCCACTGGGCCTCTTCAACTGGTCTGAACTCACAGTGTGCGCTCATATCAATGTGGTCCTCTTTTTTAACTCTGTTTGGGTAAGCCCTATAGTATACCCATTTGCCGAGCTGTATTCTTTCTAATCTCACAAAATCCCACTTGGCAAACACCAGTGACAGAGAAAATGTAAACCTGTGACAGTCAGGGAAGACTTCATTTACTGGTTAACCTTCAACCCTGTACATACACACACAGCTTGATCTCTGATCATTGTTGGGAACTGGAAGTTATTTAACCAACTCTGTTTGCTCTAAAAGTTTACCTCATCCTTTCCTCCTGCAGCCACACTCTTGAAAGCCTTCCCTGCCACTGCCTCCATGACCTTTTGCCTTACTTAAGATGTAGCTCTGATGGATGCAGCTGGAATCCATCCCATGCAAATGACAATGCAGGACCAAGTGCTAGCCACTGCCCCAGCTTTGCCTCCATGGCAGCGGTTACCTGCACTGCACAACTACTGAAGTGTTTCTGATCAGAATCTAGGCAGCAAACATACAGACCCAGCTGTACAGTTTAATCTTGGCAAGGGACTGATGAGGAAAAACATAACCATAGCAAGTCTATCTTATCTCCCACACTTAAACAAACTCAGTCAACTTCCAGGCAAATGTTGCAGTGAACTGTAGTTTTTTTTATACTTGAAACATTAACTAGTGCACGAGAATAGATACTGGACTGAAAAAAAAAAAAAGCCAATATTTCATTCTAAAAGTCTTTTTTCACTTGTGTTCATTTCCTGTGTTAATACCTCCCTATTAACAGGGGGAAAAGAAAACAGCAGAGGCCTCCTTGTCTTTCACGGCTATTAATGCTGCAGGTATTACCAATGCTATCTCCATGGTTCTTTCAGGCAGCTTAGTCTGTGTGAGGTGCTACTTGATTAAGAATATACCTGCTGAAATGTTTAAGCTGAACTCCTTATTTTATTCTTCTGTTATCTTATTTCACAGGTTCAAATCTCTCAGTGATATTACTTTTATCTTATTTTGCCATGCTCCTCTTAAAATGCAAATATAAGACCAGAACAGAGAAACAGTAAGGTGTTTTGTATAACAAAATCATTTTACTTGGATGGTGTTTGACGATATCTCAAATATATTTTGTTTTTAAAATTTTCATCATATTGATGGTTAACAAGGATATTCCTGCAGCCACAGTGCCTTTTCAACCTACCCTCTTAACTTCACAAGCACTGTTAACTGAAGACAACAAAGGGGTATCTTGTGCCTACTTGAACTTGATTTTATCCTGATTATATCTTGCTTTAACACACAATTTCAGGAGACCCCAAAGTTAAATCCAGAAGATCCATGGTCTAACTTCTGTTAGTGAAATTAACATTTATTAATATATATTTTTGCTTACTTTTGTGTGTTTATCTACATGTTATTAAAATGTATTTCAGTATTATTAATTACATCGTAAACTATGTGATAAGTACCACTGTCACATTCTTTGGAATTGTATATATGGAGGGTATATATGATATCCTTTTAAAAAGTCTTCCAGGCACTGCTAACCTTGAATACCTTATTTTCTATGTCCCATCAGCCATATTGGTGATTTCTACTGAAGTTATTTGGAAGCAATATTCTTCAAAGCTGTAGTGAATATATTTCTCTAATGATGTAAAATGTTTTCCACTTTAAAATGTTTTTACAAGTGGCAATATTCTAACTTTATAACTGCTCTAATAGTATAACCATTTGCCATTAATCTTCCTTAATATTAATTTTCTTTTTTCTTTGTTCCTGTCTCTGAAAATCTAAACGGTGTCTCGGGAACTATAATAATAAGAACTGGGCCAATGTAAAACCTTATATTCTGACATATTCCAAATCTGATTTCAATCCAAACTTTACACACGAACATGTTAGCCTTGGTCAATATTTATTTAAAAAATGAAGTGCACGTTCAGTGCAGATTGGCAATTGTTAGAACACTGGCTACAATCCTGAATGCCTTCTCTGACAAAACCACTTCTGATTTTACTGATAGGTTTTGCCTGATAATGAACACAAGATCTGACCCAACCATTTGTCATTTGTCAGTTTTAGAGATTCTACAGTTCTAGCTGTAGAGTTTGTTTTATTGCACCGAATTAGTGAAAAGTTCCCCCTTTCAACGATTTTAGCTTTCTAGTACAACTCCTTTGCAACTGCTCAGAGCAGCAAAACAGGTCTTGCTTGTTTAATTAGGGGTTCCTTCCCAAAATAAATTAAATAACAGAAGTCTGAAGCCCCACCTAGAAAGCTCAAAAAACTGCAACTGGGCTCCAGGGTAAACAGAAAAAATGCTCTGACACTAGCACAGACTTCTCTGGGCAAAGAAAGAAGGATTAACTGAGGGGGAGTGTTACGACAGACACTTAAAATGTTTGGGTCTATTCTTGTGCTCTTACATTACTCAGCAGCAACTGCGTTTTATCTGAAAACTTAGAATTTAACAGCATCTGACCAAAATGCTAAACTGTTACATATCAAAATTCAGCAGGGTCTGACCTATACTGTCATTTTTGCTTATTCACAGTAAATGAAGGCAAGCTTTCTCATCCGTAAAGAGTTTCTGTCAATGGGGATCTCTTAACAGAGTTGCAGGCTCCCCAAGGTTCACCAAAAGGTAACCAAGAAAGCTTCCTTTCCAGGCTTTGCACCACAGGCCATATTAGTAAAGCAATATAAGAAAGTGACCTGACTTTACAGAGATATAAATTTTTACAAAGTTACTACTATCCAAGGCTTTGTGCACACAGTAAAAGTGGAGTTGGGAGTGATTCTAAGTTTCCCATGCTTAAAACTTTTTTTTATTAATGTAACTCATCCTCACAGATTTTCTTGGTGTATCTGAAAAAAAAATGTTTTAAGAAATACAACAGTAACTTTCAGACTTTCCAAATTAAACATTCTACCCTGTCAACTAGAAAACTGACGTTTTTACTTGGATAAGTTTATGGAATAAGAGGATAATGTAAGAATATACAGTAACTCTAGAAAATAACAACAACTTCCTAGTATTTTCCAATGGCTTTGAACCACTAATGTAAGCCTTGTGTCTACTGCACGAGGCTGTAAATGTTATTCAGAGACATGGCTTCATTTTCAGAGAAAGATACAAGCAGAGAGGAACTGAAGGTTTCAAGAGCTGAGCCTGGCATGGCAGGCATGTCACGGGGATATCAGACTGACAGATTGGCCTGCAATGACAGTAATGGGGGAAGGGACAGTCCTTAGATTCTGGCACATCATATTAAAAAAGTCTTTCTGAGGCCAGCCTGCAGCAGTCATTGCTGTGATATCATATGGGGGTGCCCAATGAAGTCTGAAAAGAGATACAAAGCAAGAGTAGGATGATAGTCTTTTGAAACTGGAAAGTTTCCCAGGATTACCTTACAGTTCCATGGGAAGCCTTTCATTGTCTCACTGAAAATCCATCCTGCCAAGGCTGCTAAATACAGAATCATTTTCAAATCCATTAAACTTTTTTCATTTTGATATTTTTTCCTACTTTTTATATTATTATTATTGCTATATTTTATATAAGAAGGATAAGATGTAAAAGAGTTTGGGAACTCTTCCGCTGTCCAGAATATTCCATTTTCAGGAAGCCTGACTTCTTAATCGAATCTTAACACTATACAGTGTTGTCCTTGTATTCATTACACAGAGGTATGATGATTTCCTTAAAATAAGCCACAAAATTATTTAAGTATTACTGAATACAAAAGCATGGTACTATATAGCTTATACAAATGTTACTGAATATTGAATATTTACTTGAAGATCATTCTGAATATTCAACAGAAACAATGAAATTGATGTACCAAATCAAATGTGGAAAAGTAATAGATATTTGAATATTCGAAACATACCCAAAGAGTGACCAAGGTCAAACTTGTCCTACATTGTTCAAACCTCATGCTGTAGGAAATATTATATTTACCATTAGAAAAAAAAAAGAGTTTTGCCTCTACATTTGTCTTTTCTATTACGCACACTTTTTCATCTCCCCACATGAGGAAAAAAAAAACAGGCTTCTTTAAAAATCCATTCATGCAGGTCTAGATTCAGTTTCGGTATTGAGTAGACTGAACTGTTCATTCGTTATTAAGAGTTACTGGTACTGCAGGCTATTATTAGCAATAATTACCTCTACTTATTTGTAAAATCTATTTTTCCTTTAGCAATCCAAACTGGTTTATTTGTGAGACTACGTCTTATGCAATATCTAGCTCAGAATGAATGAGTCATTCATTGAGATCTCTCTACCCTTTCAGCTTTTTTATTTCTACTAGTGAAATAACACAATAACACAGTTTCATTTAAATTTCATTTCTATTGAAATTTCTCTGTGCTGTAATTCCAGTTTCAGCATGGTCTTTCACTCTGGACCACAGGAATTCTCAATAACTCTACTCACATACCAGTTTGATTTGGAAGCTGTCAAGACATTCTCTCTCACGGTATCCAAAGGAGCTTACTCTGTCTCAGCATGCATGTATAAATATCCATAAAGAGAATCAAAAGTAGAGAAGTTTCCATACACTGAGACTGAAACAATAGTAACACAGAGACACGCATATTCAGTGTCATATAAATATTTCACATATAGTAGCAACTAATTTTTATTATGATTGTGGCTATGTTGCTGTATTTTAAAAATACCTAATGGACTTAGCATGATTTTTACACTCTAAGCAGTATTTTTTAAAACTAACAGTTTTACTGTTTGTCAAAAAGTATCAGATATTTGCTTGGAGTGAATATCTTAATCCTCTTCTGTGTCTTTATTTTCAAGGGAAAATAAATTTAATGTGAAGTTTCAGGAGAAAAAATTATTTTCTGCAAAATAAGCAGAATCAGCACAGTTTTAAAATACCTAATATAGGAACCTTGCCCCAGAAATGGGTTTCTTGGAACATTTGGACAGACCTCACTTACGTCAGAGAGCTCCTGGAATTTTTACCACGATGGGGCTCCTAACATAAGTCTGCTTGTGGAAAAGGAATCATCAGTTTTTACCTGTCATAAAAACAACTCATTTTCAGCTCTGGACACACAGCTATCACATCGTGATTTTGGTCAAGGCCACTTTGGTACCTGTCAGGTTGCTAGCAGAAATTGTTCTGGCAGAGGAACTAGTAAGAAGCATTACACCCACATTTCTGCACCCAGTTCTGGCTCCAGCAGTGCAGGAAAGATAATAATGAACCGGAGCAGGTTCAGTGGATGCCACTGCAATGGCTGGGGCTGAAGCACTGAGCCCGTGAGGAGAGGCTGGAGGTCTGCTCAAGCCTGGAGAAGAGGTGACTTTTGATGGGTGCCTGTGAAGAGGTTACTGAGAGGGCAGAGACAGTGGTATGTGGTGGGAGGATGGTCGCTAACAAGCATAAACAAACAAGTGTCAAACTGGGTATATGGAGAAACATTTTTCCAATGAGAGCAGGCAAACAGTGGACCAGTTTCACAGGGAGCTTGTGTTACCTCTCTCCTTTAAGGTCTTTACGACCTCCAAGGATGTCCCTGTCCATTGCAGGGGAGCTGGACTAGATGACCTTTAAAGGTCCCTTCCAACTCTGAAGATTCTATGATTCTGAACAACTAGACACAGCTCTGAGCAACCTTGTCAGATGCTGACTTAGCAGGTAGTTGGGGTAGAGAGCTTCTGAACACCCATCCAGCCTTAATTACCCTCTGCTCCTGTGATAAGGTGGAATAATCGTACATAACACCAAATGGGAGGCCCCAGAATTCTCCAGGTATTGAAAATATGCTGTATTCTAGGGTTTGGAAATGTTCAAGATAGCGATACAATCACTACTTGTAGTTCAACTGCAAGATGTGTAATTTATAATGTTAATGCCAATAATAACTTCTCAAGATTGATACATAAAATCAATAACATATTCAAAATTACTAAAATGTTTGGGGCCATGGGGTGGTCTCAGAAGTATCAATTCAGCTAGGCAATTTTCATTTACCTCTTTGTGTCACATCTACATGGATTTTCTGAAACAAAGATCATCAAGATGTTTTTCCAATGTGGTCTGTTTTCTTTTAATTAGAATTGCACCATAATTTGGCATCTTTATTATCTGATAAGGAGTAAGCATTGCATAGATTGTAAGTAGCTATATGATGAGAATCTAGTAGAAATTATTAAAACAAAACTGAATGAATTTGAATAAGCCTAATGGAGTAAATACTGGTATTATATCAGTTCTAAAAGGTTTCTTCTTTCAAGTATTGCGTAGCCAAGTAACTAATATACATTTAAGATTGGAAAAAAATAAAAAGAGTAGGACAGAATCAACAGGATGTTTTATACTCATCTTTGAATTCACCATTGTTTGGAAACGTAGCTTTAGAGGATTTTACAGCTCCAGCCACAGCCCACTGAATTTATGATATGAGCCTATTTGTTGATCCATGCAAACATGGAACAAGTCATTATTTAATAAGAAATACACTGTTTAAAGTACTCTCAGACTTTCACTAATAATTTAACCCTAAATCACTGCAATCATTGCAGTTTTCCAAGTTCCCAATTTAAAATACACGTAATTCAGACAAAATTATGAATTTCCTATTTGAAGTGAATGGTGAGAGAAATTCTGACTATCTTCAATAGGAAAATTAAGTGTTACGTTGAAGGCTACAACGTCACCGCATTGCACTATCAGTTCAGTTACTGCCAGACAACTAGTAATTTGAAAGGTATCAAACGAAGCAATGCATTTATCTTCAGGAAAATGCCCATGAATCATGTCTGATTACTTTTTAATCAAAAGCAACAACACAAAACGAAGAATCAACCTTGGAAGTTGTCCAAACTCTGTATATTTGCCAAGATGGAGCCCACATTCTCAACCCGACAAAAGTATTGAAAGTCAGTGTGACGGAGGCTGTCCAAATTGCTCATGCAATTTCACACCAAAATTTTTCAATAGCATTACTATATAATTACTTTAGTTCTTAATAGCATTATTTTATCATCATTACATGCAAATAAAGAATAGAACCTCCATATCTTGATAACATACTCAGAGTACTGTATATATCTATTCCTCTTATGACTAAAACCAACATTTAGCATGTAACCAGTAAATAGGAATGAAATAAGGGAGAATTGCATCAACAGCTATCAAAGAAGATTTGCAACCTTTCCTTATAGTAAAAAGTGTCATACGCTCATCAGTGTTATCCACTTACAGAATTATTTGAGAATTCCAGAGTGGATATGAAAGAACTCTTCTTTACACAACTGTTAGCCAACAAAAATTACTAAAGGAAAATTCATTATCATCTAATGCTGCTTAGTCTGCTAAGATCAAATTCTGTGTGGGTGGTTCTTGGACTATTCTTTTGCAAAAATATGTTTTGAAGCAGCTGAGCTATAAGAATATCAATTACATCCTCTTGTGGGTTTTTCAGTTTTTATATTCACTCTTGCTCCTTGAAGTTCAGAAGTGCAGTACCTATCATCTTGATGACCTCAGCTAACTGAACATCCGATAAGATATTTGAAAAGATTACATTGCTGCTGCTCAATCAAGGACAGACTTTCCATGTCCTCATTCACAATGAATAGGATGCAACATCTGTAACAGTCAATGGACTGCTTTTGGACCATGATCACATTTGGAATGAAAAGCAGAACCATAACTTGGCTTTAAAAAATGACCAAATTGCAAAATTCTAGTCCAGATATATACTCTGAAGTTGAGCATATATTATAAACGGTTTTAGTACTTGACCATAAAGTTCTGGTTTGGCTGAAAGTAGCTCTAAATATTAAGCTGAAAGAGAAAATGTATCTTTAAATTTAAATTTTGTCCGACTGGCATTTTTTAGGTGGTGTTCTACCCTAATTTCTAGTTCATAAATTGAACTAAACACTTAAACACTCAACTTGCACATCACCTAGATAATAAAGGGTATACTAATTATAGAAAATGCTTGGAAAAAATTTCAATTTTTCCTACAAATAAATTTACATAGTGTAACTTCTTACTCTATATTTTTCTATACATTTCCTCCACCCACTGTCTTTTCCACTTCCCCTTACACGGAACTGCACTAAACTCCAAAGACGGAATCTTCATGTTGCTCTTCCTAATTGTTACCATTGCCTTTACTAAAAGCAGTTTGGATTCTGACAGGCTAATAAGGAAAGTTGGTAAGATACAATTGAGTTAAGTCCAAATTAACTAGTGAGACTGTCAACGTGCTTTGCTTCAACTTTTGTTCATTGTCTATTTTGCTTATGTGGAATTAGAAGTGTTCTTGCTTTTCAAGTCAGAAAAAAATATCTGTATGGTTATATCAGTTCTCACAGGACAGTTTTAAAGCCTATATTTACAGAGCAAAAGCAGCACAAAAAGCCTTGATTAGAGTTTTTACCCCTTCATGCTAGGGACAAGCCTGGCCAGAAGACAGACATCTAATGATTAATCTCTGAATTTGATTAAATATGATTTTGTCTTTGAAATGTGTTTTGTAAACTCATCCAGAGGAGTATGGACACTACTCAGTGGGAGTCAAGTTTAATTCTTCCTATCCTAAACAATCCAGCAATCAGGAAAGAGCATACAGGAAAACACAAAATAAATACAGGGAGAAATCTCAATATGAAGTCTAGATCCAAACAAGGCAGATCTTGGAATCAGTGTAATTAAGGGGCAACGTCTAACAAGCACAGGCATCCTATTTGAATGCCCTAGACTCTGCAGCCTGTTCCTACTAAACAGAAGTCATACACCTCTAAGCCCTCAAGTGGTCAGGAGAGAAGTCTCTTCCACTCATTGTGAATGGTTTCCCTGAAATAATGATAGCGCTTGCCCTTGCTTCATTTTTTAAAATGGTAAGCATCAACATCTTGCAGTAGATTCATTGCCATATGCAGATAATACCTGCCTAGTTACTGCTATTCTCACTAAGCATAGTGATAGAAGTCTTTTTTAACGATCAGCTTCTACTACATGTCCATTCAGAATAGTCTTAGGAGTAGATCGCACATCAGAGACTGCCCTACTGTGGTATCCTGTTTACACAATGTTCTTTTAATCATTTCAGAAGAACACTGAATTTATTTTCACATCATTCTTTACCATGAAATTTATAGTTTATAAACAACTTTAAACTATGTTTGCCCTTGACAGGGTCAAGAAGGGCACACAAGCCATCAGCCACACCTCCAACTATAAAGTAGCTCAGATCTGTCATCTAAGTCAACTAATAAATAATAAAGATTGATGAAAGCAGCTCTTAAACTACTTTTGAAATGCATTCTATTTTCAGAATCACTAATGGTTAGCCATTAAAAAGGAAAACAAAAGGACTTTTTCTTTTTGCTGAAGTTTTGTATTCAGCTGAAATTTAGAATCTGCTTAATACTTTTTTTAAAGGGAAAAACCATTTGCTGTCATGACAGAACCACCACCTTGAGGAGCAGTGCTGTTACACGAACTTTGCTGGAAAACATTATTCAGGGTAAGATAATTAATATGTGTCTTCAGAATATCAGTGGCTGCTAACTAGTAAAGCATGTTCCCAGCTCCCAGGCTTAAGACAAGACTTAGGGAGCATGGGGAAACGTTGGGGTAGAATGTCCTAAACTACCAAACTGCTCTGTAATAAACTGTTTAAACCTCAGAGAGAAAGTTATCCGTCAGCACTCCAGACATACTCTTCACTATGAATTCCGACTTCCAGATGGTAGGCTTACCACAAACTTCAGCCATGCACCTTTAAACGTTGTTTAAGGGCTGCAATGATTCAAAATATCATCAAGTAATATATAATTGAGCATGCAAATAACTGTGAAAATCTATAAATGCTGATAGGTTTTATATGAGAATTTCAGGAGTAAATAAGTGTGATCCAGGCTGGAATTCAGTTTCATATATAGAGACTGTGTCAATAAATATGTCCAGTCAATTTAGGACACAACAACAACAAAAAAGTCTGCTATAAAATCTAGTTCTTGAACAGGGGGATGACATTTCTTTTTCTGCTTTTTTCTTCTCTGACTTGTGTAACAGTGAATCTCCACAGCTAAGGAATAAGAAATCACCTGACTGCCCTTATAGACCTGTACTAGAATATGGGCAAGAGGAGTTAGCAGACACACAGACTAATTGGCAGGCTTGGATATGCTTAATATGAATGGATCGTTCTGATGGTGCTGCTGCCAAAGACTATCAAATCTCAACAGACTAAGGACATATATGAGATTTTCAGAGTTCTTTAATTTGGCCAAATCTCAATAGCTTTCCCACCAGAATGAAAAAAAGATAGCAATGACTACCAAATTCTGTTCCCTTCCTCCACTCCAATAAATTTGTGAAGTTACTAGAAATCCCAATGTATAAGCTAAATTTCTTTAAACCTAAGTAAATAAACCCCTCCCGATGCTTTCTTAGCAACGGTTGCACCCTTCCTGCTGAACATTTTTCAGGGCTGTTTAAGCTGAGGCAGATATCCCATATGGAAAACATTAACTAAAATTACTAAAACGTAGCAACTTTATAACCAAGTGAACACAAGTTATTACAAAGCATTAGACATCCTTCATGCCAGTTATTTCTACACGTGTTACCTGTACATTAAATTAACTTAGGCATTACCAAACTACAGTGCTCTTTAACAGAATTCAAAGAAGGTGCAGTACAATTTGATTTTTTTTTTAAATGCTCAGAGGAAGATGATGCTATTGAACAGAAAGCTATCAACTGCCATCTTCTGTTATTGCTTTCTGTGTACATTACCAAATTCTGTGTTACCATTAGATCTAGACCAAGTCCATATCCCGGACACAGAACAAGTTCAGTGTGCTCCACAAGCAGATTTCCCTTAACATCTTTTAGGTGAAAATCTGGTGAAAAAGTCCAACTCAGAGGATCTAAACTCATTACTGTCAAACGAGTGCCATGGAAACCACTTTCACAAAAGTTGCTACTCTATAGCATCTTATCTGTTACTTACCAGAGAAGAGCATCACTGTAATGCAAATACTGATAATATTCATATTTTATTTCTGGGAAAACAGATTAGTGACCATCTGTAAAACAGCCTTTTTCCCCTCTCCCATTCTCTCAGGTCTGTAAGCATTACTGTAGTTCCACAAAACTCACTAAAACTCACTTTAAATTATGGCACTGTATATTGTTGCCAATCTGTGAACTGCAGAGCATATTCTACTTGATGGAGCCACCTCCGAAACACAGAGGGAAATAGCTTAAATTTTAACTTCAGGAGTCACCTGTGGCACCAGATGGATGTAACACCAGACTGCAATTCTAGCCTGTGGCATTCAGCTATACTTTCAAGTAATTTTCAAACCTATGTCACTTGACTCTTCCTCAGGTTTATATATAGATAGATAGATGTAGATATAGATACATATATACATATACCAATCCATCTACACACTGAAGTCTTACATGCATTCATCCCTGTACAAAAATAAACATGATTTAATATTATCATGATCCATTTCAGACCTTGAAATGCCATGACTGAAAGGGACTGCTCTGTCCAAGCAAGGTAGGAGGTTAGGTTTCCACTTCTGTTATTCTGTATTGCATACATTCAAGGCAACAAGCTTTCCATGGAAGAAGCAACAAACTTAAAATCCCTCTGAGTCAACAGCTGAACTGTATTGGGTCAGCTAGCACACAAAAGCATCTGTGAGTCCAACAAATTAACATATACAAATCAATTTCACAGGCATTTTTGCAAGACATAATTTAAAAGGATTCCTAATTTGTGTATAAAACCGTAGAAACATGGTTTTGAAATGAAACACATTGTACATGTCACTTGGATAACTCATCTATAGGTGATAGCTCCAAAATGATACAAAAGGTTGGTAAAAGCTCAACACATAGCGACCACACTTCCATAACCCATCACTTTAAACACAAAGAAAATTTCAGTTAGACTATCATCTGTTTCGAGGAAGATTATACCTGGATTTAAACATTTTACTCTTCATCAGAAAGCAGTTATTATCACTGCTAAACTACTGTTTTGTTTCCGTTATCTGCTTTGAAGGAGTAGCTATTACTCACTCCTAGACACATAAGTTGGTCTTGGGAAATTCAGGTTAAAAATTAAAGATGACACTGAATATATCATATAATTAAAAGTGTATGTCGCTAACTGTACCCCTTAGCACATGAGAGGTAGGAATTGTGAGAAGAAAACAGCAAGAGGTATTATCTGTGTACACTACATATGTCCAACCACGAATTCACCTGCACAGAAAAAAAATGTCCATATCTCCCCTTCCCTTTCACCATGACAGAATTACAACCCCAAGGAGAAATTCCAGAATCATTACAGGTTTACAGGAGCAATCTTTAGTCCAATAATGCAGAATTGGGCAAAGAGTTCAAAGGTGAACAGTAGGGTGGGACACAAACAGAAACCTGATTACCAAAATCTTCCAAAACCAACAACTCATTTATTATAGAACAAAATCTCTCTTATTAGGCAGTAGGGAAGAACTGTGCTATGCCAGCCTTTCCACGCTTTTTACAGTATCCTGCCTCTAATTCCTCAAGACAATCTTTGCAAATTTTCTGCAGACAAGATCTCACTGCGCTGAACGTTTCCTTTCATGCCAAAAACTATTACAGATGAATTAACTTTGATCTAACGATTTTTCCCAGTTAATGATTACTTCGAGACTACTGATCAATTCTGTTCCCCATGAAAGCTCCTAATGACAAACATAGATACTAAAGGATAGTGTGACAGGAAAACAAGTGTAGAAATTACTAGCACACACACACAAACAAAAGATGATTATTTTGCTAAACGTTTTGAATTCCTTCCTCCAATGAATTAGATATCTATGACACTAGCAAACTACTGAGCTTATCTACCAGGCCATTATTAAATCATGTTTTTTGTTTACATCATATCCCATATATAATGATATGGGGAGCAAACAAGCCACCTTTTGCAAACTTGTTTTTTTTTTTTTTCACATGGAAAAAGCAGGCTTCTTTCTGAAGACAGGAACATTCCTTTTCCTCCACCCACCCGTGTGATTTATTGCTCCTACTCAAATGTCAGCATTTAGTTGTTTCACCTGGTTTCTTTTTTTAGCTGTGTAGCAAACTGCAATCAGCCTCCTGTCAAATTGCATAGCTTGGCACAGCTGTATGAAAATTTTTACCACGGGTGGGAACTTATTTATGCAATTACAGGCACTTTTTATCATCTACACAGATCACTGTTTTTCAAGACAGCAATGAAATACTCTACATGGCGAGAAAATACTACACGTGGGCTTTTTTAAACATGCACACAAAAGGATGCATTTAATGTTCTGTCCATGCCTGTATGTCCTTCTTTAGAGAAATCAGGCAACAAACACTGCGTGCTTCTCAAAGGACAACACTATACAGTAATTGACAGCATGTGGTCCTGGGAAGCCTAAGGAATATGCACTTCTGATGTGACTTAACATATCTGAATTGCAATTAAAGAAAGCACTGAACACTATCTTCTGATTATGAAGGAATGTATTCATATATGCAGCATGAATCAGATCCACAAATACATTCTCACAGAGTTATGCTAGATAAAGGACAGTATCCCCGAACACTGCACATATGACTAAAATTCAAAATAACAGGTTTTTAGAACTCATCTGACAGAAACCAGCTAGTGTGATCCCATATGTTCCTCTGTGCAGCCATGAAGATGAAATACAGCCCCTGACAACACCAACATGCACAGCACTTTTCAAGATAAAGAAAAGAAGAATGGAATTCCCTTGCAGTATTCAAGCTCCAGAAATGAGCTGATAGCCTCACAGAAAGAAACTAAACACAAAATTGTGTTTGAAATGGCATTTTCCATAACACAAACAAAATTCTTACAAAAATGCCTAAACTTTATAAAGTCTTGCTTGAAACAAGAAATTATCCTTGTAAAACTTGTATTTCATGTATGTTTGTCCTCTGCCCACAAGCAACGATTCCAACTGACCACACAAATAATACTAACAAATAGCTGCAATCCTCCTCTAAAATTCTAGATGAAATCAATGTTGGCTTTCAGTAATTGTAATTAAAGGCCGCTGCAGATCTTGCTTATGATCAGAAAGTAGACACTTCAAAATATCTAAAAAGATTAAAATACTTTGAACATTTCTGGCATGGTTGAACTAGAAAGTGCTGGAGATTTCTTTATTTAATGCGACTTCTGCTTTTCATTTAAAAAAAAAAAAGAGAGAGAGAGTTCAGACTTCTCCAGAACAAAAATGCTGGGCATTCATTTGAGTAAAGTGCAAAGCAATTCTTTACAAAATGACTAAAATAACCTCAACCTTTAAAGAAAGCAGTGCTGTTTGCTCAGTTGTTAGGTCTGTGACAAACAAGCCATCACTGAAATGTGTAATATATGATCTGCTTCACTGAGCATTTCCCTCTCATTTGAGAGAGCGCCTAAATAATTGCATTCTATTAAGTGCACGTCCTGCACAGTGTCAGCATGATGGCTTGCGAGAGTGCTCCTGCTTGAGGAACTCCTAAGCAATAGCTCCTTTCCCTGGGTGAATGCTTGGAGTACTTAGGATTATACAACATAACTGCATTTCTCAAACTGGAATTACCCAAGCACTTGACACAAAAGCACTGTGGTGTCACTGTAGCTGAAGGAGGACACTCCCCAGCCCCCCGGCACCAGGCTGGCCATCTCTACAATCGCGCCCTATGTTGTCACCTTTGACAATCAAGTTTTAACTACCACTGAATGACTGACATGCTATCATATTGTCAGCGGGTCTGTTTCCATTCCAGACAGTGTGGGAAACTAAAAAAGCATAAAATATGAGCAAAATGACTCAATAGCTGGTTCACCACTGCGTTATTTCGTTTAAGTAAAATGCCTGCAACTACCACACGTCAGCTCTTCTGCAGCTTGAGACTCAAATCATCTGCAAATAGGGTGGTCTCAAAAAATACACAGCAAAGAGTTTTCATTTGTAGGTACACAAAAGAGCAGGAGCAAATGGCCGATGACATATGCTTACTTTTCTTTCCGGTAGATGAGCTGGGAGAAGGGGATTTCTTCTTTGTGCACTGCACAAGTGAATAGGGCTCAAACAAGCTTCAACAAGCTCACCTTGTGAAATAACACATCAGAACTCAACCAGAGTTCAGAAACTGTGGTTACATCTTGTCAAAATGCGCAAATCCATCACAGAAACTAGTAACAGTGAGGACTACGTTCACATAGGTGCCAAAACTGAGTCCATAAAATACGTGAATACACACTCAAGTCTGTATTTACATTAGGAGATTTGCATGTGCAAATGGACAGTACCATGCATTTACCAATTATATTCACACATGACTATCTTTGGCTCTTTTTGAAAAGATACCTATATTTCTCTTGATAAATCCTGGCCAAAGGCCTAGGCCAGTTGGAACTGTCTTTGCCAGAA
>JANHGO010000027.1:18533528-18574530 GCA_024606505.1 Aquila spilogaster | reverse complement strand
TTGCCCTGCAAGAAAATAGGCAATGACTAGTAAATGAGTTGGAAATTATTACTATAATTAACATGTCTTCAAAGCAGTCTTTGGAAATTGTGCATGCGGCAACAAACTAATGAAGATCCAGTTGCACAAAAACAAAAGGTCACAACAACCTGAGGGAAGCCAGGATAGAAGCTGTTTTAGAGAACTTTTCCCATATTGAATGCAGACTCTGAAGAAGATAGTGACAACACCATCCTGCTCTGCATAGTTTCATTGTCTCGACAGCAAGACTCCCCATAATGAATGCCTGGTGCACTCAGCACACATGGAGGCATTTGGAAGTCCTGGCAGAAAAAAAGGAAACAGGAGGTATAGAGGAGAGGGGTGTGAGGAGTAGGATGAAGCCAAAAGAAAGAAGTCAGTAAAGTAAATTGGTAACATGAAGAGAGATTTGTTTGGCCAAAACTTGATTTATTGTCTAAATGGTCATCCATTCAGTGTGCACTAATTACGTACGGCAGGTACCAAGCAACTTAGTATGAATCTATTTCAGAAGATACAGCTCAGCTCTGTGCTTCAGTTTGTCTCTCAAAGGGAAGATTGTATTCCTGTGGCTCTCTCAAGTGTACTTCAATCAAAACAATTCCCTGCCTTCAGATTCTTTCTGCTTTTGCAGAGTAAGAGGAAAATATCTTCATGCAAATTCTCCTTGTTTACTTGCATACAAAAATATGAATCAAATCCATAATAAATTTCTAATTGCATTATTTTAAAACTAGCAGCTAAAAAGAAATAATAGCTGGAAAAGTACAGCACAAGCATATTGTTTGCAGGCTTTATAGAAGCACCCACGCACATATTTCTGCCATGACACCCACTTTTCCACATCATTCCTAATTTGCAATGTTCTTGTTGCTGGGCCTGTTCCAAATCCCACTGCAATGAATGTAAGGTTTACAGCTGGTTTCAGATTGCCTGGGACTCAGTCTAGGCATTTGAGCTATAAAGAGCATATCAGGAATGCTGGCTCAGGAGCGGGAAGAGGATCTGAGGGGAATTTCACAATGTTGATAAACAACTAAGCATACAAATGACAGATGAATTTTCAAGCTGCACTGAAGAGAAAGCAAAAACTGTCCTTCTGACTGTTGCGATATATGACAGTGATTGCAAGCTCTAATTAACCCTTCAATTCTTTTTAGAAAAGTATGAGAAGTCTGTACCTATGAAGATTCACTTCATTGTACTGTTTAAGATTTTCTTACCTCATTTTTGTTGTATGACTCCAGAACTCATTCCATCATTCCTGGCAGGTTATTTCTCAGACTGTAGTGTGAGTCCCATCGACTAACACACGAAACTTCCCGGATGCTAAGCAGCAGCTCACTCAAAAAAAGTCTCTCATGTCTGTTCTTTCTGCACTGAATTGAATATCTGTCACTATTATTTTTAAAATCAAATCTGATCTAGCTTCTCCTCTCCCTTTCCTCCGTCATCAGCAGATAGTGGTAATGAACTGAAAGGATTCAATTTCCTCCAGAATTTCTCTTTTGGGTACCAGAAAGAGAAATTCATATCTTCTACAGCTTTGGTCAGGAAATAACAAGGCTGCAGAGGATGCTTACTAATGACATTTTCATTTCTGTCTCTACCATTTGCCATAGCAAAAAATACACTAGGTGTAATTTTGTGTTGATATGTTTCCTTCTCTTAACAGCCATAGGAAGTTATTTCAGTGATCTGAGTACCCTTTAGTACCTACTGTGTCCATGAAAGTGATCCATTTGAATGACGCTCAAATCATACAGCAATTCCACTGTAACAGATAGCACACCATCTGTTAACTACATTTGAAGTCTGCAGTGGGACATGCTATAATCTTCTTTAAAATATCCCTGGGGTTACTTTTACAGGCTTGGAAAGATAAGGGAAAAATATTTCTTCCTTTGGAAGTAACACTGCATGTATCTTTCTTTTATGGCAGGGCATGGGGCAAAACAAGGTGTACATAAAGCAGTGGATGTTTACAAAGCTAACACCACCTCTTAAATCTTTGTGATGTCTGGGACTGTGAGAAATGCCTAGTTTTCTGACAAGCACTTCATGTTTAAAATAAAGTAACTGGTCAGACAAAATCAAACCTTGGTAGGCAAAATCACACCGTCTTGATAGATAATTCTGGAATTTTGCATTTGCAAATCAGAATATTTGCAAAAGTGGAAAACGTTCGGGACTCAAACAGCATGCTTTCATTCCAACTTTTTCAATAGTTAGGACTACAGAAATTCCTTTTGGAAAAAAGTAAAGAACACACCAACCCATATCCTCTGTAAATTATTCGGTCATTTCACCAGATATTTTATGTTTTGAAAACATTCAGAGAACATTATATTACTTTGTAAACCCTAGAAACTATGTCAAAAACTATTGCCTAATGTTGTAGCATGAACGAGCCCCCACAGCAGGGTCATTAAATGCTTCATAACTGAATGTTCTCATTGACTGCAGTGTAAGATCTGTTTTCCCCCAAATTTTCTTCCCTTCCCTATCCAATGGTAACCAAGAAAGCAGATCTCATATGAAAATTAATATGTAAACTCTTCCTTTCCCCTCCTGCTGTTTCATAAAGCAACTTGCTTCTTGGTGTTATTTCTTAGGAAACCTAAGATTCATTTATCTAAAAAATGTACTGACCTTTCCTTCTCCCAGCAGTTTCTGTAGGTAGCAACTAAATGGAAATAGCTTAAGTTTTTCTACATACAGCAAAAATGCTGAAAAGCTTTATTAGAGGAATGAGTTCTCATCAAGTCTGCTAAGCCCTTAGCCTCAGAAAAGAGGAGAGAGAAGCTTCCATTGCTGCAGTAGTTGTACAACAAAACCAAGAGTGCTCATACTCTCCCCATGACCCATTATTCTGCTTCTCTTTCATTCAGTTTTGTTGAAAGGTAAAGATATTTTACATCATTGTTTCACAAATGCCACACTATAAGGTTAACTGAAGCCTACACAAGTTTTAACTTAACATTCCTCACCATCAGTCAGCTTGAGAAGAATTCACCCATCTGCAATTCCATTAACTACACGACTGCTAAAGCAAGGAGGAGTTTGGTTCATTTTATAGTAAATGTCCTTTCAGATTTCCTTTAATCTAGCAGAGAAATTGAACACTGACAGCAGCTTACAAATCTGTTTTAACCAGTTGGGCAATAGAGTGGTTTGGTTATCTTCTACTGAGAAAGAGGCCACATTTTATGGTACTGCCCATTAAAAGTTCTGAGATACTTAGCACTTGAACATTTCTGCAGTATTTAAGAAGCATTAAACATTTTGGAAAGTAACAGATATTTCTCATGAGTAACTGTTTAGGAAACACAAAAACTTTATCTAGCATTTGAAGAATCAAAAAGACAAGTGTGATGGTATTGCCTTGATAAGAACAGGATATCCAGCTTAAACAATTTCTTACAGTAATAAGCTTTGAGCCTGGCTGCCAAAGCTGACTCTTTGAACACCTCATTTTTAACAGGAAATTCAAGGAAATCATTAACAAGTGATGATGTTATAATGGATGATCACCTTGCTTGATAAAGCCAAATATTTTACAGCATGAAGAGGAGCTAGGTGGGAAATGTGTCAAAATGATTCTCCTCACATCAACCAAGAGATAAGCCATAGGGGGCTCTCTTGTCATTTGCACTCCCAGGGCACAACCAATTAAGAACAAGGTATTCTGCATCTAGCAGTTCAGAGTGCAGGGAACACTAATAGGAAGACTCCTGATCTACTATAGCCTTCAGGTTATAGTGCTTCTCCATTGTCCTACACCACGAGAAAGCTTTCATTTCCATGCTACAGCATTTACAGATTTGAACAAGACATGTTTCTGTGTTTCATGTTTCAAAAGGCTGTTTCATCTTAAAGCACAGAATCAAGTTTTCCAGTACATTAAACTAAGATTTGTAGCTTGACAAATGGGGACTGATTCAGGAACTTATTCTGATTACAGCTTTTTTGTAAACAAATACAAAATACATAAAATCCCCATAGAAGATACTCTTTTCTAAAAATTACCTATTTCTAGATAGGACTTATTTACTTCTAATGTCTCACAGGAGAGAAAAGCAAATCAGTACGACAATTGGCAAAAAAAATGCATATCTACTGTTTCAGCAAACTTTATTTATAACGTGTTTATAGCTCAGGTCAACTCAGAGGTGCACACAGAGATCCCTGTGAATCACACAGAGGCATCTATTTTTAAAGCAACCAGAGAATACAGGAATATCTTCCATCTGGAAT
Organism: Aquila spilogaster; assembly: GCA_024606505.1. Taxonomy (NCBI): domain Eukaryota; kingdom Metazoa; phylum Chordata; class Aves; order Accipitriformes; family Accipitridae; genus Aquila; species Aquila spilogaster. Next base: position 18,570,252 of record JANHGO010000027.1, on the reverse strand, counting down.
TGTTTTAGAAATGCCATCTACAGGGGCAATGCAGAAACATGCAGTCAAAGAATAAACAACATCTTTATATAAGGCAATTATTTTTCCAAATGCAGTCCAATCTGTGAATGACTGGTAAACAAACGGAGTAACTGCCAGTATAAATATTTATTTGAGAACACAGGCAGATTCCAAACAAGCAAAAGTTTGTCTCAAGTAGTTACTGCGTGCACTCTGCAGAAGAGCATGAATGGCTCCAAGCAAATGTTCTGTGGAACTCTGCATAAAACTTTCAAATATACAGAACATTTTAAAGACTTTAGTGTTATTAGCACAGTGAAGTTAATTAATCATCATCACTTGACTTTTTTCTTTTAATTCCTCCAGTGAAATTTAGTACAAGCTGTTATTAAAGAAAATAAATAAAAGTTCAGAAAACTATTTGATCCATATTACATGCCTTAGAAGATCTACTAATAAACCCATAATACTCAGTGCACAGGCAGCATGCAAATGGCAGTTAACAAATAGCAGCTACAGCCATTTGACATTTTACAAATCTTAAGTTTTAAAAAATATTTTATGGTAAAAGAGGGAGATCTTTAGAAATAATTAAACTAAAATTCTTAGTTCGTGGGACAACAAATATATACATAATATATATATATACATATATATATACACACATATATATTATATATATATATAATATACATATATGCAACATAAATATGACAACATTTTCATTAGGAAAAATACTGATAAAATTGTTTGAATTATTAATTCAAGAAGGAGAACGTGATAATGGTACTTCCTTAACTTGTTCAAGAACTATTATATTTCCCTTATTACAAGTGGTAGATGAGATACTGGATACTGGCATCCTGTAATGTTCTCTCTTGTCTGAAAAGACAAGAACTGGTCTACGAATAAGGAATTTTTTAGTCTCTATGACATATTCTACATCAGTTCACACGAGAAAACAAGATGCACTCCAAATACAGAAATTATCTGTTACTGAAATTGTCCTTTTGCTAAGGCATTGGGAACCACATGGTTTTAAAGCAGAAATGTTCAACCAGCTGCTCTTTAGTCCCTGTGGTCAGAGCAAGCTGACTGGCTGACAACTGTGATGTCCAGTGTACCACAGCCTGGTCGCATTTAGTAAGAAGCTCTGCCAAGATACAAGGGCATATCACTAAGGAGCCTGATACTGCAAGGTGTTGATCCGCCAGCAGTGCAGAACATGCTGTGCCGGGAACAACAGAGGTCAAAAAACAATCATTTCCACAGATACTGAAGCATCTTTCCTAAATATCTTGAACACATAACATTTGCACAGGAATGCTTACTCACAGAATGTATGCATAGTCTTAAACTGCCATTGGAGAGGGGTAAAGTTAGATAGCTAGAAATACAGCACTTCCTTTATTCCCTTCAAGGACTTCAGTCTTTGGCTAAGTAGCAGATTATTTTTTCAGTCTTTCTATTTACAACATCTTTCTTTCCAGTTGCTATGCAGAACTTAGCAACTTCTCACAGCTTTGTTCTCACTTTGAAGCTTTCTGCCTCAGTATGCTTGATGGAGAAGGGACCTGTCATAGGAGGCAGCAAAACCTGCTGCCCTTTCAAAAGGAATCAGAATTTTGAAATTGGTTTTACCGTGATGAGAGACTCTGAAGTAAGGGTTGCTTATACGTCTGCTACACTTGATGTTATATGCTGTGCCTGATAATTCAGTTATTGGCTGACACAACCTACAGCTTCTGCTTTCTTATGAAATTAACTTCCAAGAGACAAAATCTTTGCCTTTCTGAATGCAAAAAGGATCAAACCGTGATTTGCAGTCACAAATAAAAACACAGACATACGAGCCCTCTTCAGAACTAGATGATATTTTACTGTTGACCGACTCTCACTGTTTTGTCACTGAACCTGACCTTAAAATGAATGGCCAGCCCGTATCAGCACCTTGCCTTGTTACAGCCTGTTCCACTCAGCGTGCTGACTACTCCCAAGTGACTGATAGGAGAGAGCAATGGGTGTCCTTGGCTGAGACTTGGCAGTATAAGAATCTAAAGCAAAACTCTGGGCTAAAAAGCTCATTGACTATCTTTAGCTGCTAGACTCCATGAGCTGACAAGATATTTCCATTCAATAATGAGGTTTTTTTTTAACAGCTGTGATATGCAACTATAAACAATTTGAAAAGGAACAAAAGCTTTCAGCCCTCTTACGATATTGTGGTGGTTATTTTTAAATAGAACTCTGTGAAATTACTTGTTTTGAAGAACTGAGATGTACTTCTGATGGAAAAATCTATCTACTGACATTTTTAAACAGAAAACAAAACAAAAAGAGAGAAAGAAAGATTGTGCACAAAGAGAAAACTCCTCCTTATAATAATATTCAATATAATTTCTTGACTGGTATTAACAACGAACATCTTCCCAAACTTAGCAGGAAAATTCTACTGCAAGTTTTCCCTTAAGCAGCATGACAAGAACACACTGTCCAAAAGCAAGAGTTTAATGACATTTGCTTAATGGATTTTAATAACAAAAGTATTTTTAAAGTCAAAGGCTTAAAACACTAAGGAAATCTGCAAAAAGCTTATAACAAATGCACGAGAGCAGTAAAAGGTTTATTATCATGTTATAAAACCTTAAATCCAGTATATTTCCTGTTTTACTTTATCTGCTGATCAGAAAGCCAAATAAAACCCATTTTTTTCCCCAAAATATTCTTAGAAAATGAGAAAACACTGTCAGGTATGCAACAGCCTACTTCAGATAGGAATACAGATAATATTGTTCATGGGGTCTCACATTTATCAGCTTTAGATATCCACAGGTGAGAGCCAGAGAGAGGCAGGGTAATTCTTAAAAAAATGAAAGGGTTTACTTACACTCTGTATAATACATTGCCATGCTTTCTTTCCTTTATGACAATGTTACTTTATTCTAAAGCTCTCCTTTCAGGGGCCTTTGGTATATTGAAGCATGCCACAAATCAGTGGCTATTTGGAACTAAACAATGAAGTGAATATCTTTTCCTAGTCATACTGTACCTATGTAATGGTTTAGTACATAAGGACAATGATTCCTCCTAGATGTAGCCTATGCTAATATAATACTGTTAATTTTATGCAAGGTCTAATTGAAGCTCTAGGCAGACTGCACAAACACCACTACAAACTGGTAAGATATTTCCACTTCTGCCAAAGCAGAAACGCCGTTATATTATGGCAGATACAAAAGATATCTCATCTTTCTATCCGGTAAGCAGATAAGTACTCACAAGATGATCAGCTGAAACGTTACATCTGTGTAACAGCAAGTGTAGCACCACCCCCAAAAGCTACAGAGGAAGTTCAAGAAAAACCACAGACATTACATTCTGAACAAGTTCCTGAAGTGAGGTGGCAAAGGACAGTCCTGGGGATTTCTTCTTGGATATCACAAAAAAATCCCCACAGTTTGTCCCATGGCAGTTTAATAAATTGCTTCGGTGATGTTCAGAGAAAAACACACAGAGAGGCCACAAAGTAACTGAACATTTGTATTATGTCAATGACTTTGTTTTTTGTTATCTATTAATGTTTCTAAAACCCACCACACACTGAACAAAACTCATTCAGAAGTACCCAAAGGTTGTATTATAGGCTTTTAAAAGTAAATCAGAAGTTCCACATCAAGTGGAGAACATGCTACTGCAAAGTGGTTACTACTTACTGTTATCACTGAGAGCAGATTTTGCTAGTGTGATATGACGCAGCAATGCTACTACTTAGTTGTATTTCTGGGCAAGTTATAAACATGAAGTTCTCGAGTCTAGATAATGACTGGCCTCTGAAATAATCAGAAGTAATAGTTTGATGACAAGTGCAAGTTCAAACAACAAAAGGAAACTCATATGACCCACAAGAGAGGGAGGACTGAGCTCACACCTGGATTCAATATGTTCATGAAGTAGAGATTCACATTTACTTCTAGCAGGGTTTAGAGGATAAATTTGAAAATACCTGCTCCACTGGAAGAAAACTGTATTGTTTTTCTTTAGATGCATCTCATAGTATTCTGTCACTTTAAAACTGGTTTCTGAAATGTAAACAGGAGTTAATGAACCATCACTATTCTTTATTCCAGTCTTGAGTTCTAAAGGAGAAGCCATATTTCTCTCCCTTAGAGCAGAAAGGATGGAAATGCAACTGAAAGCAGAATAATTTGACAATTAATTAATGAAAAATTAATTTTTGTTAATCTAAACTACCTTCAGTACATGCAGCTAATCATTAAATGAAAGCTTCATGAATTTCAAATGTACAACCAACACTGTCAGTGAATTTTTTTTGGTGCTGATTTGTTCATAGGTTTCAGACTTACTAGCATCATCTTATACAGTACAATAAAACTACTTTACTCCAAAAATCTTTACTGAGATGAATTGATAGATTCCTGGCATTGTTTAGTCTCCTGTAGCTTTCTCAAAGCCTGTAGTTAGGATGATAATTTTCAGTCCCTCTGCTGTGGAAGTAAGACACACCTGGGGACATCTGTTAACTACTTATGAACTTATTAGCCAGTTTGATCCAATTTGCCATAAGCACAGTACCTACAAATCCCAAGAAAACAATAAACCAATGAGACATTAAAGGCCGCTTTATTACCTTTGTACTGGAAAAGGCAGCAGCACAAACCCATGCCATATCAGAAAATATGGCTGAATAAAATATAGTCTTTTCTGGAGCAAACTTGTAAAGCAAAGCAGAATATCAATAATATAAGTCTATGTCGGGAAAATAAGCTGGCATACATTTTTCCAGCTGTTGGTAGCTGTGTATTTGCTCTGCAATAGCGGGAATGTATGTGACCGATTCAGAATCCAATTCCTTTTAGAAAAATGTCCAAAGGAGCAATCAGGAGTGATCCACTTCAGAAAAGCTTGACAAGTAGGAGACTGTCAGATAAGAAGACTAAATTATCACACTATTGTGAATGTACACATTAAGATTTTCTCAGATTTTATAAATTAATGACAAGGACAGAATAGGAACTAAAATGAAAAGCTGCCAAGAGATATTAAAGTACTTTTGAAGAAGGGTGGATTTCTTGGAGGAATCCTGCATTTTATTCCATAGCAAAGTAACAGGGAAATTTTTTCCCAATATTTCCTCCTTATACTTTCACAAGTCATATGCAGATGATCTAAAAAATGTTTGTATAGAAGCACATTTTTTTACTTAGCCCACATCTTATGACAGTTATATCCATTTTTCTGTCACAGATTCTATCTTCCCTCCCTCTTTCTCATCTCCAGAATCTTTAAGAAATTAAATTTTCATTTAAATTTTCATTCTAAAAAAAGTAATAAGAAAATAAGAGATTTTCTGTTCCACAAAGATACATTCACAAATGATGCAAGTTATGATTTAGATGTGCATAGCTCATTCATTTGCATAGCCTTGTGTCTACAATTCCCCTGCAGTGTTCCATAAAACCATTCCAGTGGTTGCACAATGGCCCAGCCTATGTGAAATGGGGCCCAGAGCTTCGGGAGCATCCTAGGATACCTCACAGCAATTCTTACACCTCATGCATGTTCACATACCTCTCAGAAACAGGAGGAAATTGGCTTTAGTGGCTCTAAATTTATTATGCAGATACATAAATGTGTGTTTTACAGAAACAATCAGAAGCTGAACAAAGTCTTCCTGTATGTTCCCATCTAAAATAGGTAACGTAACATGAACAGTTAACTTAAGGTCTGAACGTCTATCCAAACTTTAGAGGGAACAAGGGGTTTTCTAACAGTTCATTATCATTATATATGGAGTGATGTAACTTTAAAAAAAAATAGCCACCCTATAAGCAAGACATTTACTACTATCATCTTAAGAGAGTAGCATTTAGGTAAATCCTTGCTTGATAGGTTCACTGATCAGCACATTTTTCTGAAACTTCCAGAGTGTTTGACTTTCTATAATCTTACTTATGTCAACAAAACAAAGTTTTGTGTCAATCTGAAGAAAGTTCTTAAGGTTTTCCAGTGATTGTTCTTCAAGACAGCCAAGTATAAAAGTTTCCGCCTTTTGGATCCTATCCTTTGTTACCAAAGAACAGTCACAGAAAAATTGCTTGTTTTTTTTTTTTTTTAATTTGAAGAAACGGTGCACTTTTCAGTGGTTGTGAGATTTCAAGATGGCAATTAAATGCAGAAATTTCTTAAGTAGCTTTTCATGCTTTATAGCCTTTTGTTTAGACAAGCAAACGTAATACGGCTCAGTAGCTCAAAAGATTGGTGCACTTAAGTTATTATTGTTCTTCCTGAGCTACATATGAGGGGATAAATAGCACAGGAATTAATAAACACCAGTAAATAAAACTTCTCACTATGGTTCACAAGCTTCTGTAGCTTTACTATCCAAAAAAAACAATCAGTGTTACTGTATGCCATAAATACCAAACTGATTTCCATGTTTTCTTAATAAAACATGAAGACATAGCTTTTAAACTGAGAAGGTAACTATGCCAGTGCATATTGGCTAATATTGCAGTAAATAAAAATGGTATTTCACTTTTATTTTGGTTGTATATCATGCACTACAGAAGCCACATACATACTCCTTCTGACAGGAACGGGCTTTTTTTCTTTTTTTTCTTTTTTTTTTTTCCCCAATGGTGGACAAATATAAATAAATAACAAGAACTGATTGGCATTTAAACATAATTATTCCCCATGAAACCTTCCATTTTGCAGTGGTTCAGACAGAACGAAGAATAAATCAGAGCTGTAGAAAAGTTTACAATGTTCTTTATCTTAAGGAAAAGCCTAAGAGGAAGTATTCAATAATATGACAAGCCAGTATAATGTAAAAATACTGATAAATGGAAAGCAAAAACAAACCACAAACTTTGACTAATCAGAAAAAAACTCTTAGTCCACACATGATTTAAGTATATATTCCCATTTGGCAATAGGCAAAAGGAACATAACTGAATTTCAATAACTGTTCTGTGTACCCTTTCAGAAAAGAGTTTCTTTTGTAAGGCCATCAATTTAGAAAATTAAAGGTAATAAGTGGCATGCTGCCAGGAGAAAATACCCCGAAATCAGCACACCTTTATTATCATCTCCACTTGATAATTGTAAGAAAGCAAGCTGAGGAGTTTTCTGAATCATTTATGTTTACTTTAAATCATTTTGGAATACTTTCAATGGGGAACATGCAGAAGTTTTTTGTAAACAGAAATTCTGACTTGTTACCAGGTTACTTTAAGGTAGGATTGATTCCAGAAACTATCAATTAAAACCTACACTCAACATAATGAATGTCACTCACTGTTATCAACTCTAATTATCGGTAAATAACACTTTTTTTTGAAGATCTATTTGAGGTGAAGTCCGAAGAAACTATGTCTTACAATTATACTTGCCACATCTAGATTTATTCCTTGCTTGCCTTCCAAATGCGAGTTACAAGAACTGAAATTGAACTATGTTTTCTTGCTTTGATTTTTTTTTTCCCAGTCCCTTGGTTGTTCAGTATTGTTTCTAAGCACTATTCACTTAAAGAAAAAATAATACATTCTGGTTAAAGTTTTCCTATTGAAAAAACAGAAAACTTGTGGTACTCAAGTGCTTCCTATTTACTTATCTCTTAATAGAAATAAGCATCGGCCTGGTGAAGATTATTTCTCTCTTAAAATCTTTAATTCCCTCTGGACACATAAGATTTCTGATTCTCTTGCCTCTGTCTTCCTTAACTCTTCATTCACTCCCATCTACGAGGTGCTATCCTTATCTTAATGAAGTCAGTGGTAACTTGGTTATTGACCTCAAAGAGGTTAGGATTTTCCTTCTCATATTCTTTTAAAAGGACTATATAGCCTCCACACAGAACATTCTCAATCTTTCCACTGCTTCTGACTCACTAACCTTTTTCTCCTTCTATCGCAAATACCAAAGCTCTATCACATACAGTATCAAAGCAAAAAAAAAACAAAACAAAACAAGACAAAGAGAAAGAAGACACTTCCTGAGGAAATCTCATCTTTATTTTCTTTTCATCTGTGCTCCTTCACAAACACCATAAAGGAACAATGGAATAATAATCACAACTGAAAAATAAAAGCTCTACAGCGACATCTATTTGTATTACTGTAGATGTTAACCACTCAAAGGCCGGATGTGTTACATTTTCCTGTGAACAATCTCAGCTCAATCTTTTCTGAATTCTTGGCTTCAGCTTTGGGGATTTCTATGTTTTATCTCCTATTCTGCTTTCTATTTTACCTTGCCTGATGTGTGACTCCCAGCAAAATTGCCACATACCTATGTATATGTTTGTTTTCTGTGGTGAATGGTAATTGTTCCTTCCACTACTTGTCTGAAGTCATGAATCAACAGACACTGCCTGACAAACCTGTTGAGACAAATGCTGTTTTACAGAGCGACTTAAAGACAAACATCCCTATTGTTCCAGATTTACTGTTAAACCAGAAGAAAAATGTTCTATTCAAAAGTCAATGATTTACTCCATCTTAAATAATCCTTTTCTTATATATGAAACAACTGTAATTTGGAATGTCTAAGCATAAAAAAAAGAAGTGTACTGACATGACAAGTATCAAGATTTTCCCACGAAGAGTATAAACTACTGCTTTTAGTTGATCCCATTTCTCACTGAGAGGTGATAAAAACAATGTTATGACTTGGTTTGTTGTCTAGTTCCTTGAAAAGCTGTTCTTGTTCTCACTTTAGATGACAAATGAATGTTGCAAAATGCAGCCTAGATGTTAAAGGAAGCTGAAGTCTTGACCTCGCCTGGTGTATCACGGACAATTCAGTAAAAGGTATAGCTTAGTATAGGGCGGCAGAGTAGAAATTTCAATTCACTATATAGGAAAGCACACTTTCGCCCAGACATGTTCCTCTTGACTCCAGCTTTCTCTCCCAGTCCTAAACAGCAATAGTAACTACAACTATTCCATATTCCTAGACCATGACACTTTGGCTCATGATAACAATGTACTTAGAAATTTTATCTGGACTACACTGTACCACAACTGTGAGGATCCTTAGCTATAACAAAAATAGACCTTCAAAGGTGGAAAAAAATATATCAGTCAGTTCCATGTGATGGAGCTCATCTGACACAGGCATCTTTCCATAGTCTAGAAGTAGATACTAAAACACAAAAAAAGAGTAAAGACAAAAGGCAGAACCCTTTCAGGTTTTCCTAATGTCACTTTATACAGCTCGTAGTTCAGCTCCCATGAATTTTCTTCAGCCTCTTCCTTTTCCCCCTTGCATTCTCCCGGAAGTTTGGGGATACCTTTGCCCTGCTAGAAGCCATGACAAAGTTAAGTAAGTTCAGCAGAATTACTGATGTGGTGCTAGCTCCATAACAGCTACCTAACTACCACCTGGCAACTCTGTAAGAAGGCTCAACATGAGTAACTGTTCATACAGAGGAGAGATTTCCATTTAAGAAAAAAAAACACACACACACACACAAAAAACAACAACCACTCTACAATTCCCAGTTTGGATCCTCTCCTACATTTTAATGCCAGAACAGTTCAATCAGGTCAGAACTCGCAGTATTAAAGATGCCTACTAGCAGCAGTACATTTTATTTTCATGTGAGAAGCACTCAGATGTGCAATTTCTTTCTTCTCTTATTTTTACCCTCCATTTACAGCTGTGAAACTTTACACAGTATAAACAAGAACTAACGCATACATGAAAAAAGATACTTTTGCTTCAGAGGAATCAGGGTCTGTCTTTACCAAAGAGCTTCTGTAAAATTGCGAAGGTCCCATAACAATCTTGTAGGAGCCTACGCAACTCCCAGCTCTTACTTTGACTTAGGCTTTTAAAATATTTGCCCTCCTGAATCGATATGATTTGACCTCAAGGTTTCCTGACTGGAGTTAGTTTATATGGGTGTAAGCTAAATATTTTTAATCCATTTATAATAAACAGCCTAGGAACTAATTGCTACTGTTTTCCTGAGACGCTTTAAGATGCTTGAATGCAAAATGTTAGAACCTGGTAGAGTGCATTTGTGGAGGTTTAAAATGCACCCCAATCTACTGAGAGATTTACAGCAAAATCTTTTTTCTTTTTAATAGCACTGGAGCTGCCACAGGAACATACTGTAACTGTCAATTACAAACCACTGACACAAGATTTAACCTTCTACACAAATACACACTGCAACTGGTGTTTCTCCAGACAAGACATAACTACTCAGCTAGGAAGAGAAAAACATTTGGTATCTTAATTGCTTTCTGTACAAACTGTATAATTAAAGTTTTGTCCTGTAATTCCATAATGAAAACAAACAAAATTATTTGTAACCTTCCTCCTCCCAAAAGCAAAAAAACCAAAAACCTCCAAAAGATCAAAGGAGGAATGAAGGAAATAGGGAGGGAGGAGAGAAAACAACATTTTAATGTATTTTTTCATTCTTGGTGACATTCAACTACAACTTCTCTCCAGCCTGTTCTGGAAAAAGCATGATAACAAGCAGTTACAAATATTATTTTTCTAAGATGTAGCACAAATATCTAAGGCCACGAAATCTCTCAGTACAACTCATAAATCCTCTCCTTGCTATCATCAGTAAGAGCATTCATAACTGGATTCAGGATCTGAAAGTCACGGCCGCCTTTCAGATGTGCAAACAACACATGAGCACCAGCGGCACCAAAGCAGGGACAGAGCACGGCAGCACCCAGGTTAGCTGAGAGCTAAAAGAATAATCTCCCAGCACACAACATGTTTAAAACAGGCATCTAAAAGATGCAGTAACTTGAAGACATCCAAGCCTCTACTGCTATATGAATGCACTATAAATGTCAGGCTCCAGTCATTGTCAGGAGGTTATGGTTAGGACCTGACAGTTTCAACAAACATCTCCAGGGTGAAAAAGAGGGAAGCATTTTTCAAGAACACCATACTCAGACACGTTCTTTAATTCATCATATTTTCTAAAATAAAAGATCTAATTCCACCACAATGAAGGCAGCTGTAAGAACACCACTGACTTACCTGGAAGACCACTTTATTCTTGTCTATACCATTAAGTACTCCAAAATACAGTCTACTTAACTATTTCCAGACTACCACACATATTTGATTTTTATAACTTTGGCAATTCCAACGTGAACAGATAGGTTGTTTTCAGCCAGCTATACCAGTTGCCAAAGAATCATATTAACGCCCTCATTTCAGGTATAAAGGGAACAAAATGTGAAATCCACATTGCAGGGAGTAGAGAACAAAATGAATTGAACTGACTTGTGTCCATTTTAAAAATCATCAGTGGGCAATGATCAGTTTTATTGGTATGAAACTGGAACCACACTTCCAAAGCTGAGTAAGTGCTAAGCACATTTACACAAGTGAAGTATAACCATATGTGAGTTCAAACAAATTGTGCTGGTTATGAGAATAAACCTCATATTTTACTGTTCAGAAAATATCATTTTTTTTCTCAAGGAATTTTCCTTGAGGGGTAGAAATTTTGTTACCATAAGAAGGAAAAAAAAACAGTATGAGGTGATTCTAAGCAGAAACCTTTAGGTTCGTTTTGACTTCTTATCACATCTGAAGACCACTATCACAAAAACAGTAGAAGTATTCGCTTTGCCAGATTTACTGATGGTTATGCATTTCTCTATGTACATTTTGGTCATTTAACTTACAAATACAAAAAAAACCATTGTAAATAATATCTTTGTATGAGGCCAGATGTTGCTGCAATTGGAGTGGACAAAAAAATATATCTTCTGATAATTCTTTCTCTTTTTAATAGAATCTCTTTCTCCTTAATAACTTGCTTAAGCCTTGTTGGTTGAGAAATATAAAATAAAATCTTAAACTACACCATCTTTCAGACAGTAATAAAACATTGAATAGTATTTTCCTTCTCAAATTTACTCACTGTTGTCAGTGGTGACATCGCAGAAGCAGGGAACAGGCTCAGCGGAAGACCTAAAACAAAAAAAATAGGTTTATTGACAACATGCAATAAACTTAAAACCTAGAGCAAGGGGAAGGAACACACAGATGAAAGGTGATTTATAAAGCTACCTAATTTTTTATACACATATAAATAAAAACATAATTAAATCTCCAGTGAGCGATCACATTTTTTCAAATAGCTATTAACACTACTGATTTTTTCACAAAAAAGACAGAAGAACCAAAGAACAGAAAAGTAGGGCAGTAGCTGCATGGGAAAAAAATGGGATGAGATTAGGGTCTGATACAGAAGAAATCCTAAGTGCAGCCATCTTCCAGATGGACAAGATCCTCATCACAGAATGAGAAATTCTACCACGTCATAACATTTCTCCATGGCATGATTTTATTCAGAAATGGCAAAAACTCTTCAACAGCACTTCTACAAGCAGGAAAATGCACAACCATTACTAAAGAAATCCTATGGCTTTGTGAGGTTTGTAAGGGCTGGGGGTGAATAGCATGAAGAACTTGGCCTATTGAAGATGACACCAAAAATCCTACAGAATTTTGATCAAAATTATTAATAGTAGTTTAAAAAACTGCCACAAGTACTATGATGTGCTGGAAACCCCCACTCCTTGCCCTCGCTCTGAATTCTCACTGGCCTTCTTTGGGAAGTCAGAAAATTAAACTAGACCATACCAAGTCATTCCAAGTTACTTAGCTTGATATAAGAAATGGTAGCAGAAACATCAAATTATGCAATAATACGCTCAGTACAATATTCTCAGAGAAACTAATACATGGCTTTCCAGTACTTAAATGGAGCTTACAAGCAGGAGGAAGATCAGCTTTTTACATGGTCTCATAGTGAAAGAACAAGGGCGGATGGATATAAACTAAAATAAGGGAGATTAAGATTAGCTTTTGGTAGGGAATTGTTCCTTCAGAGGGCGGTGAGGCAGTGGCACAGCTGCCCAGAGAAACTGTGGTGTCCCATCCCTGGAGGTGCTCAAGGCCAGGTTGGATACGGCCCTGGGCAGCCTGAGCTGGAGTGGCAGCCCTGCCCACAGCAGGAGGGGTGGAACTGGATAGGCTTTAAGACCCCTTCCAACCCAAACCATTCTATAATTCCGTGGTCAACATTTCTGCATTAAATACTGCTTCATGCATGGAGGTGTTTGCTGAAAAAAGAGGGGAATTTGGTCTTCTAGATAATAACTCTCTGCTAACTATTGTTCCTCTTCAGAAACTGCAAGTTATTTATGATCAGATGTTGATAATCATTGTAGATGCCTAAAATAATGACTAACTCACAATCACTTGCAATAAAAAAGAAGTCCGTTAATTACCTTAGAATAATGAAGCTGTTACCATAAAAATACTTAATAATGGGACTACAAATCTAATAGTCTTCACTCTATTCACAAGGGAGTTGCACTTAACAGAGCAAGCTAAGACTTGGCTTATGATTTTATTACTGTGGAAAATGGTAGGGCATTTTCAGTAAGCTCACAGGGTTATGAAATAGAGTTTGTCATCACATTCACAATAAGTTGCACCACAAAACGTATAGTCTATGTTTAACTGAGATACTGAAATTAAACAACTGGCAATGTGACTTGCTACTGCAGTCTCAGCTTCTCTGTGACAAAAGTGTAAATTAAATAACAGTTGCTTCTGAAAAGACACCACTTATGGTCACCCAGAAAAATACTAGTGACTTCCAGCTATACACGCCTGTACAGAGAAAAAGACAGATGATAATGGAAACAATCATTTATCATATTCCGTGCTTTGCTTAGTTTATACACAGCAAGAGAGAATGGGGCTTACGATGATCATCAAGGGGGACGTGTGCTGATAAGACAATGATGTGATGGGACAGTGATTTGTCAGACATCTCGGTGCTTAGAAAATTAGCATCCACAATATCAGTGGCAGTCAGAAAAACTAGATGGCTTCAGACAAAGTGAAAACATATAGACAGTTTGTAAAACTACTACTCTCTTCTCAGCTTTATAGCATATGCATATATTAAAAATATATAATACTCCCGCCATCTTTAATTTTCACATCAGATCAAATTACCACTACGTGAATTCTTAATGTCTAATTCTGTTATGAATATATCTTTCTTCTGCAGATCAGCAGTTATATTAGCCACACAGGCTTAAAAATTAATCACAGTAGCTAAGCTGATGGTTATTTTTATTAGCCAAGCTTACTTTTGTTGATCTATACTGTTGCTGACTAGCTTGGGCTCCAATTTAGCAGCAAAAGATCCCTTTGTCTATAGTGGTAGATCAAAGGTCAGACTAACTCCAACCATGTGGAGCCTAATGATAGCTAAGGGAGACCCATGATGGATATAAAAATAGAACTAAAGATAAAGGCTTTAATCACAAGTGACAAATTACATTTTTGATGTGTCAAGTTCAATATTAATTATTTTCAGCTGCTCTGCTTTTTCTTTTGTCTTAAGGAAACTACAGCAATCTGCTGACATGTATGGAAAAGTTCAGGTGCAAAATGACCTCAGTTCAGTTTGCAGATTTACAGGAAACCATATACTATCCTTGGAGAGTTTAAGTACTGCAGCCCCTGGAAATACTGTGGCCTGTAAATCAGGAGTGGATAGTGCCTTTTTCCCAATTTTAGAATGAGCTGAATCTTCTAATTTTATTGTGTTTTACAGACTTACATAAAACAAACAGAAAGCAAACAACAGATTTTTGCCGAAAGAAAATCAGCAACTGTCTGCTGAAAGATTTCTAATAAAATACTTTTGCCATAAATTAATAACATGAAAGAAGCGGTCATCTCTTTTCAAATTTTCCAACTATGATGCTCCTTCAACGTCAGCCTGAGCCATCCATTTTCTAACAAAAAAGATCTGTATGTTTTATGCGTTTTGCCCTTTCATAAATCCATTGCTTTTCCTGATGTTTTGGAAAACAACTTTATTCATAGTATAAAGCAATTAGGCTGCAAAAATTATATCAAGAAATTCTCTGAAGAGGAGGAGGAAAAATGAGTAAGCTGCATAGAAGTTTAAAAGGAAACCGAGGTATTTAATGTGACAGTTACCAACCTAACCATCTTTCTTCTTTATCTTTGAACTAAAATTTAAATATTTTCAGATCATTTAATAGAAATATTAATGATATTTGATCTGTGGACTATATATGATAATGGGCCAATAGCAAAAGAAACTAGGGAACAACAATGTGGGAGTTTAAATATTCAGTCATGCATAGAATCAGTAGAAGCTTTCCCTAACAAAACATCAACAAACACAAAAGGCAGAGTGGTCACAAACGATCCCTGAAAATACTCTTAAAACACTGATAACTGCATGTGATTATTAGTCTGGGTTCTCTTATCTAAAACATCTGAGAGGTCACTGTTTTTCACAACTAGTGAAGACAGTAATGGTATGAAACAGAAGTACTCAAGATATTAACAGTGTCCAAAACTTAGGTAAGAGATTATAAATTCTCAAAAATTAATTTGAATATAATTAGAAACAGCTCATGATGACACTTTGTGGCATCAAATAATACCACAAAGTCTGTAGCAAATTTGAGGAACAATTAAAGAAGGTTTTGTGCTCAGATCAGAACTTGGAAAAGAAATACAATCAAGAAGAACTCGGAGAGAAAGTACAGGGTAACATATAAGCTGTGACAGAAGTCTACCAGCTAAAGCAGCCACACACATCAACTCTTCTACTATCAAGAAAGCCGTCAAGCACCAGGGAATAGGCCAAAACAGAGACTCGTCCTATTGATACATGGTCAAAATGAGACGAATGAAATAGACAAGCGGGCAGGTGTGAAACATTTATTTTCTTCTACTAAAAAGGTATTTCTGGAGAGAATAAAGCATTTCATAAAGTGGAAGAAAGATGTAGTGGGTTGGCTGGGCTTCTATGTCACTGGGGGGAATGATTTCAATCCATCATCTCAACCAATAGGTTCCAGAACCAGCACCAGGATGCAGATGGCATAGGTGGAAAAAAACGGCTGAAAACAGGAGATTCATTGAAGCACCTTTTAGCTATTAAGCAGAAAGACTGTGTTAAACTTTCTACTTTCTGGCTAAGAGCTGAACACCAAAACTGAAGCAGCTAGTGAAGTGGTAGACAGAGAAAGGAAGGATTTGCGGCACGTCAGGGAGGATGAAAGAAGCTTGCACCACAGGATCATCACCACCTGAAATCTAGCCTTGTTGTCTGGCAGGGTGCGACAATCCCAGACTGCAAACTGTTCTTGTAGAAGAACAGAAAGGAGCTCAGGGTCTCCAAGAGTGTTGCAGCACAAGAAAGTTTTATAAACTGGTTACACATATGATACTGTGTTTGTGTTTCTTACTAGTGGGTAGTTTTTTTAGTCCCTTTCATAAAATACACATAATAAGAGGGAAAAAAATAGATCACTGAATAGCAGGGAATTTAGTGAAATTTATTTGGGTTTCTGGCTGGGGCTACAGCCTGCTATTCATCTGTTACTCTTTTCAACTGAAGCCTGGTCCTCCTTTTGTCAATCAAGCCCTGATGAACAGAGTTACAGAAACAGAAGAGATGTACTAGCTGAACTCACAGAACTGGTCTCTTTCACTGATTGATTCCACTGCTGACCTGAGAGAAACCCATATGTATTACAACATGATAAGGCTATAAATTCTTCCTTCAGCTGTATTCAGGAGCAATCAAGTTAAATTAAATTATCTTCCTCTCACCATTACCTGACTAATGTTCATGAAGATGGTGCTCAGAATTATAAACTGAATATAAAGGAGTCATCACGCTTTATTGCATTAATGTGCGCATGTTTTCAGGGACTGACCTTTGGACTGACCTGTCAGAGGTATAGCCAAGCCATCATTCCCTGACAGGCTTTTACTGAGGGAGAAAAAATCTTCGTAATAGCACAGAGGAATTTACTAATCTGACATCTAGTTTAGCAGATTAATCTTGGATTTTCTTTGATCACGACTGGCAACAATGTGCAGCAAGTCAAACCAATCAACAATTATTAATTAAGAGAACAATGAAGAGCAGAGGCTATTTAGTTATGAATGGCACACACTGACTGAATATTATGAGTTCCCAGATGAAAGCAGCATTTCCTAAGTGAAGCAGATCAGTACTAGATAAGCTTCAAGATGGTTTTACAATGTAAGAGGGAAGTCTGAAAGAATGTTACCACAATCCAGAGGGGAAAAAAAAAAAAAAAAAAAAAAAAAATTTAAAGCTGCCTTTAGTACTTAGGTGAACCAAAGCATTCCACTAAGATTCATGCAAGTAGGCCTAAAAAGGTTGGCACAAACCCTACAGAAGACACTCGTGCATTGCTTGAGAACACTAACCAATGTTTTAAATTCTCATAAGCTCCAAGAGTAAAAAATAAAGAACAACGACCTACTTAATCTGTCTCTGCTCTTGTTAACATTAGGTGGTACGGTACTGTTTACACAATACAAAGACATCTCAAATGCATGGGGCCCAGTTGTTTAGCTGGTGCAGTCTCATTTTTTGTAAAGCAATTAGGGGAATTACTTTTCTTTATGTAACTATGAATGTGACTTCAGACATTCCGATACTGAATTTTCTGTTTCTTATAATACTAATACATAATGTTGAGAACTTTGTCAAGATGTTGCTACTCTTACAAAAGTAGACTGATGAATACCTGACTCTACCCTTGTGATTGTGAACCAGGTCTATGCTGCTACCTGTGTAGCATTATAAAGAATGACTAAGCTTTAATTATTGTGGGAAATGCAGTAAATATAAAACAAAGTGAAATGCTTAAGGCTATTTTGTTTTAATAGAAAAAGGATAAGGAAGTAACAGGCATGTACCAGCTTAAAACTTTATTACTTAAATAATTGCATAATTATACACTGGGAAAATTGGTTGATACAAAAAAAATACTCTTTAATGTTTGCAGTTTCTCGTGTTCTAATATTGAATAGGATATTTATGGCCAAATTGAAGCAGATCTTGAAAAAAACTCAAGATACTCCTTATTAACAGCATTCAAAGTCTTTCTCAAAGTTGCTTGTCAGCACAGAGCGCAGAAGTGACTGGTTAATAGCTCTTGAGTGTTCAGAGCAATGAAGCAGCCTTGTAGGTGGGGGGCACTCTGGCACTGTCAAGATTGCAAAGCATACACAAAGCCAAAAGCAGTAATGAGACTAACATCTACAAAGGGGAAATTTCTAATAGTCCACAGCTCTGCATCAAGCAGAGAAAGAGCTAATGAGATCCACTGGTCAAACCAAAACCAGTAATGAGGTACACATTTAAAAAACACAGCTGTTTAAAAAAATAAAACTGCACAAAGTTCTCCAACCATCAATTGAAATCAAGGTTTAGCATTTTATAGATAGATATATTATAGACTGAATGTGTTAGCTACATGGTGAGCTTGTTTCACATCTGTTAGGCAGAAAATCCAAGTACAGGATACAAATCAATCCCTTCCATTTTAAAATCCATGAGTATTTGTCCAATTTTGATGATATTTCTAGAGCCACACTATGAGAAGGGTAAATTGATGATTGTCTACATTTGTCCTCTGATCTTGTATCCAAGTATGGTTTCTCATTCGTTTAGCTGTAATTTGTCCCTGCAGATTTTAAACTATTGTTTAACTCGCCAATTAAGATGTTGCTATCATAATTGAAAGTTATTTTTACTGAAATTTTAAGAAGTGTAATATTTTAACTGTCAACTGATCTGGTGAAGTTATCAAATGGGAAAAAAAATCTAACACGTAGCTAGGTACTTCATTACATGCAAAAGTAACACCGGCAAATTTATATATCACATACTACCAGTAGTGCATATGGTTTCTGCATACTAAAGCACATTTTGTATCAAATGTTTATCATTTGTAAATTATGACCAATTTGTCCAGAGATCCAGCTTCTAATTAGTGGGAAATACACAGTCTTACAAAGCTTAGGAAGAGAAGCAGAAGGAGTAGCATTTGAATATTACTACTACTCGTAAATGACTGTTTTGAGACTGCTTTGAGTCTTTTAACCAGTATGACATGCATCATGTTCATAGTACACTTCTTGTGCCTACAAATATTTTCATAGCTTAGCCAGTGTGATCTTTCTTATTCTGATCTTTTTCAACTCTTTTGCTCACTTCCACAGTACTTAAGGAAAACATTTACCAACTGAAGTTATAAATCATAAATAATCTCTGGCCATAACAAGAGCATTTCTATTGTACCTGTGTTATGAAGTCGTCTCTTCATATGGGACATCGACTCAGATTTTCAAATGTGGATATATAACCTTTTCAGTGACCTAATCATCCATTAAAAAAAAAAAAGTGAAAGATCTACTCTAAGCCATGAAACTAGAACAAGAGCAGCTATGGCAGATCATTTCTGGTGCCAGAAATACCCAGCATAGAATCATATCCACGCACATTTGATTCTTCTTCCCTCCACCATCAACCACCAAATACCTATGTACACTTATTTGCAGCTGGATAAAACAGAAATAACTGCTGGCATAAAATCAGGTGAAAGATTAAATGCACACCCGTAATTCCAGAGCAGAGTACATTATTCTAATGCCCTGAATACCCTTTGCCATAAATCTTTCCTGTATAGGAAAAGGGAATGTGTATATGCCTGGAAAGTGATTTCATAATAAATGTTTATCTCATTTCTGTGGCTGGCTTAAACGAGCTGAATAGCAAAGTGTAGTTTCCCATTTGCCTTGGACACTATTGCCAAATATAGTTCTAAGCATAAATGGAGAAATTTGACAAAAGTAATATTAAAAAAAAATCAAGTTGAAAGAATAAATTGCACAAAGACTGGGATGTATTTATGACTATAAAATACAGTTATTTCTGCCACAGAGATCATATATACAACATCTACTCCATTGGTTTCAGCCACAAGATACCAGAAAGTGCAGAGGTGCAGAATGTGACTGTCGTGATTGAGGCTACGTTGAATTTGCCAAACCTCAAAAGTAGTTCTCTTTTAAATTCAACTGCAGGCCTGGCTACATCTTGCTTCTTCTCCTCTAATACAGAGAAAACTGCAGAATAGGAAAAGTCTTTGTGGTCTGGCAAGTAGCCCTGATTTCATGAGCATTTCTTAATACATAAAATTATAATGCTTGAGTCTTGAAAACTTATATTCCTTTTTTTCCTTTTTTTAAAGTAGTTGTAAGAGATGTTTCTTAAAGAGACAATTTTCACCCTTGTGTAGATCCAGGCTAATTACTTTTGCTTTACAGAATCACAGAATTGTAGAAGTTGGAAGGGACCTCTGGAGATCATCCAGTCCAATCCGCTAAAGCAGGTTCCCTTCCATAGGTTGCACAGGAAGGTGTCCAGATGGGTTTTGAATAACTCCAGAGAAGGGGACTCCACAACCTCTCTGGGCAGCCTGTTCCAGCGCTCTGTTACCCTCACAGTAAAGAATTTTTCCCTCATGTTCATACGGAGCTGTGTTCCAGTTCATGGCCATCTCTGTATACTAATGCTGCTTGCAGTAGTATACAAGCACATAAGAGAGGAATAGGGAACAGCGGATGCAGGTTTCCATAGAGGGATGAAAGAGGATCATTAAGATCTACAATCCGACACACACAAAATAGTTATTTTTCAAAGAATTCACATTGGGTAAATTTGTACCCACACTCAGCACACAATGGTCAAATTTTTGTCCCCAGTAGAACTTTCTTTTTATCTCTTAGACGGCATTTTGAGCAAAATTAAATAATAATTGTTCACTCAAAATTCAGCAATCACTTCAATAAAAAACTATTTTGTTACTTCATAATCTTTCTGTAAACAGTCTGTATCTTCTCGTGGGACTACATATACTGCATGCCACAGTTCTGAAATTCTGAACTGAAAATGGCTTGGGATGTCATCAGTAGTGTTGGCAAGCAAGATCCCTACAAGGGGTCTCAAGCTAAGAAATGATAAATTGAGGATGACATATAACATGCATATTTCAGAAAAGAGTATTCAAAGGAGAAAAAACAGCAATTGAGACAACAAAAAATCACATTTCACTAAATCATTTAGCAATTCCTTCAACCACCCCACCAGGGTTCGAAAGCAGTCATCACACTTGATGTGCCTCATATAACACAGCTAGTAAAACAATAACAGATCTTGGAGAAGAATTAAAAGCTGCAATGAGAGCAAGTAGAAAGAAAGCCAGCAGAAAGACTTAAGTATATAAGAAACTAATATATTCTAAAGTAAAAGAGATTTTCATCAGTCTTAGCCGGAGAAGTTACACACAGCAATTATGCATTTTAAAATTATCTCAAATGAAGACCAGTAGAAACCTCCCAGAGACATCATATTGAAACCAATAACAGAGCAACATGAAAAAAACATGAGGGCTGCTCCAAAAGTAATGCCTCCTATTTTATTATGTTGGTCCACGATATCAGAGGTGGATGTTGCTTGAATGGCCATAGAGGTTGAACTTTCCTACCAATATTCTGATACATTTTGTTGCCTTTTGACAGATGACAGCAGAGGGGCAGTCTAATAAAATGGCATCTGAGGTGTGTCACCGAATTCCTCCATGAGGAAAAAACTCCACCCACTGACATTCATCAGTGGTTGTCAAAATCTTATGAAGATCAAACAGTGGATGTGAGCACAGTGAGTGAACATTTTACCAGTGGTGACAGTGATGTGAGAGACAAGACATATTTGGGATGGCCATGCAGATTGCTGCAAGCACAATATGCAGGCTCTTGTTCACGGCTAGCAAAAAATCCATAGCTGATGGTGGTGATTATGGTGAAAAATAGTGTTTTGTAGCTGAGAATTAGCATTATTGTGCTCTTTATAACTGTTCTAGTTTTCATGTAAATAAACAGGAAGCATTACTTTTGGGGCAACCTATGTCCCAATACAACATGGCCATAGGTCTTAGTCTTTTAGCAACATAAATCAAAATAAAGGGGCACTCAGTAGGAGAGGCTAAATTAAATTGATGCGTGATACCTACAAATAAGACTAATTTTTAAATCAAATTAGGCAGAATCTTATAACGCTGATTTGCATCATTCTTTGCCATTCATTAAGGATTAGAAATGTGAATGTTGAAGAGGAATGACAATGCAAAACACATCTCTCTGTCACACTCTCTCTCCTTGGCAAGAAGGATATTAGAAAAAGCTGCAGAATACATAGGCAGGAGAATGAACAATTTTTACTCGATCTTGGTGGTAAGGATGAGAATTCCACATTTAGAGAGGCAGGAAAGAAAAAGGAGCTCTTAAAAGGGTTTATTCAACATGGTTCTTGTAACATCAGAGGCTCAGGCTTGACCAGTGAAGGCATCCTTCCAGTACTCAACATGCGGTTGCTACAAAATATTCCTTCACAAAAATAAAAAAGCACTGTGCAGAAACATGTGAGCCTATGAAGCTGCTAAGGGACCTGAAGAGATTTGGTTCCAATGTTAGAATTAGGTAATCCAGAACCGACTTTGAAAACATTTATCACAATTGTGAAATCTATCACATGGATCTTAACTCTGCATATAATTATATACTGCAGCAGACCGCAAAGCTTGTAAAAAGAAAAAAAGTATCCACGCTTTCCAATAAAACAATACTTCCATTCAAAAATTCATAGTAGGGACAAAAATCAAAAGCCTCTTGTGCCTTTACATTTAATATCACAGAAGCTCTTCATAGCACGTATGTATATATATACTCAATAAGAAATCATGAATCTGAAGGCAATATATTCATCTGACTTCTTTATGTAAAAAATTAATTGCTTATCCCCAGCAGCTTGGCTTGGCCAATGGTACTGGGCAGGAAAAAACCTTTTTGGCACAGGTGTGCACATATTCCTGCAGCATTCAAAAGGGGAAAAGTACAGTATATTCAGGTGGCTGGGGTCTGTCACAGGGAGAAAAAGGGAGAAAGAGAAGAAAAAAAATCTCTACTTGAAAGCAAATCTTTCAATCTTAAAATCTGTTAGCTATGAAATAAAAACAAAATTATTTTGTTTTGTGTGAAATTGGCCCAGTGAAAGAGACTGTGAAGTGGACAGCAATCTGAGGTGCAATTTTCCATTGCATATGTTTTGCAAAGATAAACATCTGATCAGAACAGTTTGCTGTTAGTAAGTGAAAATAAGAACCAGAACTAATACTGTAACTGCCAGCAGCTTCCAGATCATTAACTATTGTTTATTTCTCCTCATGTTCAGACATCAGACTGGAGTGATGGAAGATATAGTCATTAATTTGGGAGTCATTTCAAGATGTTCCCATAAACACTGAATCAGGATACTGGCAATCTGCCTAAGAAAACTTGCTGCCAAGGACTTAGTCTTTTTCTTTTTTTCTTTCTTTTTTTTTGAGTGGTGATTTTTATTGCTGGTGTTATTTTCTGCTTTCTAGTCCCTGCAATACACCAGCTACAGATAGATCATCAGAGAGTTTAGACAGGAATTGACTTTTTATACTTCATTCTGTAGCTACAGATGTTTTCTGCCTTTCTTACAACAAAAGAATGTTTCACCATAAAATATTAATTATTCTATTCCTGACCTGTGTCATGGCAGACAAAGGGGAAAAAATTGTTTTTCCTTACTTAACAGAAGCCTATTGAAGTGACAGGCGAGCTATCAGAAAAAAAATAAACTGATCTGCAAGATTTCATAGAAAGTCTGTCCGACCTTACTGGCAATTTAATACTTATAGGGTCCATCTGACTTCTTAAAAATAATTTAAAAGGAAACACAAGAAAGGATCGGCTGTATCTTTCTTCATGCTATGAAAAAACACAAAAATGAAAGGGGAAACCTATGACTAAACGTCAGAAGAAACTGATGTAAACAACACTTTAAGCATGAAGTATTTTAAGGAAATACAAATTACCAATTCTATCTTCTTTCCTGTAGGTTCTCTTTAACAAGTCAATAGTAAATAACAGACAGCTATGACTAACATTAAAACATTTCATACTTCCTGAGACTCTGAATCCTTGACCAACTCCTAGTTTATGCGAGGAGTAGCTTCATGGGGTACAGAAAAGTATCAGAAAACTAAGAATTCATTCTGAACCATACTACAGCTGCATACTTGCTACACTTAAGAGTATCTAGGAGCGATTGCTAATTGACAGACATGATGCCAGGTTAAACTATACAGCACTGACAACTTGAAGACATTCCAGAAGAACCAAAAATTGTGCAAAGTAACTGAAGTTCATAAGCTTACATAACAAATTTATGACACCACTAATTAATTCAACTACTGCTGAATTAACTCTGTTGAAGATAGCATCTTATATATGATCTTTATGTTTAGATAGAAGAGGAAAAAATGAAAGTTTTCTTCTGGTCAAGCCAAGGCTCCCTTTATCTAAGTTCCAAAAAGTACGTGGTATAGAACACAAAACAACAGAAAAAGAAGAAAAATGGAATACAAAATCCTACTGCTATGTTAAAGGATCTCATGGCATATAATACAGACTTGATGAAGCCAAAGTTGATGGTTTTAAATGTCAAATAATTATTTACTGCTACTTTAGAAGTAATCATGAACAATAATACTCAAGTGTTGTTTTGGCCTAGACATAAATAAATAAAATGTGTAACAGTAGCACAAGACACATTAAGTAAATTGTGCATTTATAATACTGACGTTAATTTTAGATTCCCTTCATATAACCATAGTTAAGTCTTCAGAATCTATTTCTGGGTTAACATACAAAAAAGAAACCACATTTTTGATCAGATAACTGCATTTTACTGAAAAGAGTATGAATCAATAAACAAAAACCATCAAATATCTGAAAACACCCTAGGTTAGGAACCGCTAACCTTATTAATTCTACATGCCAAATCATAAAGACAAGAACTTCATATAAGTAACTCATACCACAAAGAACTCAGTGGATAGAGAGCTCAATGAACTGTTCATATGCCAGAAACAACAATGCTTCCTCCATAATTCTTCAGTTTCACTGTGAGACAGAATTGAACTAAAATGCAAGCAGCTGAAGCACCACTCAGATCCAGCTGCCTGAAGAGGTCAGGCCACAACTTCCTCAGGCACTGGGTACAGAGTACCCTGTAGTTCAGCCCATGGGGCACAGCTGTGGCAGCTTGGAGCTGCTAGGCACACAGCAACTCTTCAAAAATTACCTTCTTACCTTCACATCAAGAACTATTCAAAAGACTACGCAACTTAGACCAGTATCTCTTCCTATTCCCTTTCAGCCTTCCTCTTAACAGCTTAGTAACACAGAAGAGTAGTCTTGACACTGTGGTCAATTTAACTAAATGACTGCTGTAATGACATGAGTAATATAATTTGGTCATGTTAACATCACCTCTCCCTCTACCATACTTTCTTCCCTCAATTGCCCTAGAAGCTGCTCTTCCAGTGAGTTACAAGCAAGAGTAATTTGCCACTCTAACCTCAGACCGTTGTTATTAATGACCACGTTTTGTTCTGCTGGAACAGTTCCTGAAGCAGGTTCCAGTCCAGGCCCAGCCTGTGACAGAAAGGTGCAGGGAGTCACACCAATGCTGTTCACCAGGGCTACAGGATGAACTAATACAGAGCAAGAACCTGAGCCCAGTATGAGCAAATCACGTGTCCACGACCCATAGCAGAAAGGTGATTCCACTAGAAAGTAAGTTACAGGATTCTAGTAGGATGCTGTCTGTTACTGAGTCCTGCCTCAGAAAGATTTAAGCATCTTTCTGTAGGTCCAGAGACATTTGTTTAAGACTTGCTCAGGGCTTTTGCTTAAGCTTTCCTACTGCTGATCCAAAAGTAAGGAGGCAAAGCTTATGAGCACTGAGACAAACACATCACACTTTTGCACGGCATTGGCTACTAAAACTAATACAACTTAAGCATGACAGACTAACCGCACAAACTTATGCAAAACTTTGCCAACCACATCTGACTAATTTCCATGCCACACTTCCAACTTTCTACACTTCTACTCAAGAGGACAGGATTGTAAAAATAAAGGTATCTTTTCAAAACATCCAGAAATGCTCTGAAGTTCTTATTTTATTAGTAGTGCTTGCTAAAGGGAAGCTGATATTGCAACTGGGCAAAACAATGTTAATGTTCAATCTCAAAAAAAAAAATCCAGATTTATCTCATCCTCTGTTTATTCCAAAGAATCTCCTACGAGGGCTCTTCCAGCAGACTGTATGAGAGACACGCATAGCAACAAAAATACAACAACTGCAGCACCATTGGCTCAGTACAGCTATCTGATCACGTCTGGAAATGACCGCTTTAAATTGGCAGGAAGACATTTAACAAAATACAATGAGATTATGATCAGTAATAACAGCAACTTGTTAGAAAATACTAGTAGTCCTTTTACTATTAGTCTTTTAGTTTTCTTTAGTAGCCTAGCTTTCTTAACTGTAATACCAACTTCTTTTAATAATCTTGTATTTTAAAGGACATAAACAGATTACACTTCCAAGGACTTCAAACCTACAGCTGTAGACTTTCTGAAGAACGTAAGTGAAAAGCAGAGACACTCTTTCATTCAAGATTGGTAGATTTATGGGAGATAAAAGGTTTTAAACAAATTCCTAAACCACATTTCTAGGGCACACTACTGACCTCTTAGGAGTACACGGAACATTATTTGCCACAGATACTTATTTTGTTCTTTTAAAAAAAATCAATAGTACAACCCAATCTGTAACAAACTAAAAGTCTACTACACAAATATTACAAGGAAGGAGCAAGCAGATGGTTTGCTTTGCTAATGTTGCTTAAAAATAGCGTCTTAAAGCCAACACAATTGACTAGATTGCATAAAGAATGTGAAATAAGGCTTAACTGCACAGTGACACACACACTTGCCAAAAATCCAGAATTCCAGCATTTTTTTTTAATTTTAGTTTTACTATTAAAAGTGTTTTAGTTTTGTTTTTCACTTGAATTTGATTTTAGGAGTTGTTGATAAAAATTAAGCATTTTGTAGATAGGACAAAGCATATGTTTGACCCATTTTATTAAATTCTAAACAGAATAAATTCCAGAGTTAGCTTTGATGGAAAAAAAGATTCAGAGAAATTAATCAAGATTGGTAACAAAAGATAAAAAAAACAATATTTGCTTATGTATACATATATGCACACATGTATTTACACATTATATTTTCTGCATATTGATACAAATAAGTGTATCATTTGAGCATAACACAGACAAACACAGAACTTCATATCCTGACCTGTCTTCCATATTGTAAGCATCATCATCTTTTTTCTTTTCCAGTTTTCCAGGACTTTTCTTTTACTACAGCAAGACTTTTGAATATGAATATCCTTTGCACTTGTACAATTGGATTGAATCTGATTGCTTTAAAATGTTCTTGAGTTTTCTAATTTTACATGCTTTTGAGTGTAATTTTCAAGCTTGCTTTCCATTCAGGCATTAGACTTTCTTCTTTAATTAAGTCTATGAAGCTATGAAGTCTATCCATCAGCGGGATGGATATACCTTTTGGACAGATATACCACTGGACATAGCTTGCATGCTTTCTGTTCCATTGCAAGACAAAACAAAACAAAAAAAGGTTTCTTTCCAACAATAACCAATTTAATCATGTGAACCATTTTTTAACTTGTGTGCGTGTGTGCCCAGGACATTGTCCAGAGTAATTACCTTGTCCATTCAAGGTGAGTTTACAAGCCAACAAATAATCTGTTCCATCACAGACTGCCCTTGAACTCTTTGTAACTGTGTATCGGGACTAAAATTAAAAAAACAAAAATCTGAAAGGAAAAAGATATTTTAAAAAATAGTCAAAAAAAAGAAAAACACAAAAAAAGCAAACAAACAAAAAGCCCAACTCTCTACACGTTGTAATAATTGTCCAGTTCTCAGGGGAAAAATATATGCTGCTCCAAGAGTCGCAATATCCATAGTTCTAAAAAGTATCTGGAGCATTGCCATTTCAATAATCAAAAGAAAAAAAATTAAAGTATATTTTATAACAGAGCTAATGGCAAATATAGCAGAAATAAATGACGTGCCAACATTTTTTTAATGAGAAACACACTGCACAGTACTGTGACAGAGTTAAGATATTTACTAGAGGAAAATTTTTAGGTTAACAAAAAATCCTTTGAAGCAGAGTTATCCCCTAAAGGTTGACATTATTTTCATTCTTATAGTAGCTCTCTGTTACACTATAAGAGAATTCATAAAGTATTAAATCCCTAAACTAAACAAAAAGGAGAAGAATTTACAAGATTCATTGAACTCCAATATTGGTCACTATTTTGAATTTCAGTATTTTTTACATGGAATGACTACCTCTGACAGCATTGTTCTTCAACACCATATACTTATCATTTTATTGTCAACTTTGGGTTTCATCTAGAGTTATTTGGTTTCATGTACAAAGTCAACTCTCCAGACTGTTTTGAGAAACCTTCAGTGGTTACAGAGAGTTCAACTGAGTCTTTCAGTGCAGAAAATTTCAGTCTTTCCCTTGGACTCTGCTTCAGCTCAGTAAGCTATGATGGAATACAAGTCCTTCCTCAAAAAATTTCATTCATTACCTTATCAGCTACACTTAAATACCTTTCTCTGGTAAAACAATTATTCTGCATGGTATTACTTAATAACTAAAAATTTCTGAGAAGCTATCTGAAGCACATCTTACAATTTTTAAAACCTTATTTCAAATACTACATCTTGACATATTGTAGGAAAACCAGAATATGGACAATTATCTATCTCCTTTTCTGGTGATTTCATAATGTTAATGAGCACTAATTGACATCTTGTTAACTACTGAGTGGAAAGGAAGACTAATATTTTCAATGGAAATTTATAAGGAAGTGATTCTGAGAAGAGAAATTCTAACTATCTTCTCATACCTGTTCATGTTATAAAATAGGAAAATACATTTTTCCCATTGTAAGGAAATACATACTATTAGCAACACTAAAATTACATTGACACATCAGGAATACGGGATTAGTCCAAGATTTCCTATGTATACTATGTATACAAAACACTTAGAAGAACATCTCTGAATCAACTTGCTTCACAGTACTTCATTCAGAATTTGGTCAAAAGAAGAACTCTTGATTTTATATTTCTTTTTATTTCTTGTTATACATGCGCTTCTTGACAATCACAATTCTGTGACTCAGTTGAAAGCTCTCTGGAATATATGTTCAAGTCCTTACATCAAGTCAGAGAAAAAGCCAGCAGTACTTGATTGTATGGAGATCAGAACTGTTCCATTACCCTTTTGGCCCTCTGATAGGACAGAATGGCTTTACATTTCCACATATGTGCCCTGTTTTCAATTTTAGAAAAATCTGTATGTGGATGTATTTCAGTATTGTATTGACATAAATGTAAAGAATGAAATCAATACCCATTAATTTATGACAGCCTGATCTGATGAAGAAATTTCGAAATAGATTCAGTAAACATGGGTCAAGTAATCTCAACTCAGCAACATCAAAGTCCATTGTTATTCTTCTAACTTTGTTTCAAACACAGCTTAGAAAAAAAGATGTTCTATAGAAAACAGTTTCACAGTATGTAGAAGGCAATGGTGAAGATCAAGGAATTTCCAAAATAACAAGAGTATAGAACAATACACTTCTGTTTTCTCATGATTTTTATGACAGGTGTCCTATGCAAACTTGTGCTGCTCAGTTTTGGAACACAACACTGTAAGGATTTTTGATCATCAGCTTCAAAATTCAAAGCAAAATCTTCGTCAAATTTGTTTCACAAAAACTAGTGAAGAAAGGAAAACAGAATTTTGAAGGTTACGTTTATCAAACTAGGAGTAACATCAGCAATCAGACACTGCCTAAGGTCCAACTACTATCAGTGTATCAAAGAATCATAGAATCATTAAGGCTGGAAAAGACCATTAACATCATTTAGTCCAACCATCAACCCGTCACCACCATGCCCACTAAGCCACGTTCCTCAGAGCCACATCCACACAGTTCTTGAACGCCTCCAGGGACAGTGATTCCACCACCCCCCTGGGCAGTGCCTCACCACTTTTTCAGAGAATAATTTTTTCCTAATAACCAACCTGAACCTCCCTGACGCATCTTAAGGCCATTACTTCTTGTCCTGTCACTTGTTACCTGGGAAAAGAGGCCGACCCAAACCTCTTCTCACGCTGTCACAGTGACATAAGAAAAATCAAATGCTTTTTTTCTTAAAATCATGTCTATCAAACATTTTTACATTTCATGCAAACTACCTCTGTGGTACCAATAAATCTTATAACAACTGTGAAAGTAAGAATGGTGACAATTCCCATATACTGCACTGACAAACAGCACAAGCTGTTACATAGTTTCGTGAGTAACTCTACTACTTTCCAGATCAAAGAAAGGTTTTCCCATAACTTCAGCCCTCTCCCTTCTCATCTTGGGACAAAAGAAAGAAGTTTTCTTCAGAGAGGAAAGGAACTGTAATATATATACTTCTAACTGAAGTACTGTAATATTTTTGAAATTGAATAACAGAAGAAATTCTGTTCTATCAGAGTTAGACATAACTAAGGTACTAAAACTAGAAAGGATAACTGCATAGAAGCAGCAGTATTGTACCCCTATAATGTGTTTAGGTGCAGATCTGTCAGGGATGAAACTGAATTGGTACTACCTGAGAAACAACGTAATGCTTTTTGAAAGGAAAGGTACTACAAAAATCAAAATCTCAGGGCCACTAGAATTGAACAGAAACCTCTACTGCTACATGAAGAAAGGTGAAGACCACTGTGTAAAATTCAAAGGAAAAAGATCTGACTAATATCATAACATACAACTGCCAGAATATTTCATCTATCACACTCTTTTCTCCATGTTTGTTTACGCTATAATTTGGCAAGTAGTTGTAGTTGGATAAGTACTTCCAATATATCCTCCAAATTAGGTAGTAGAATAACAACTTTATTATGGAAGCAACTGAGATGAGCTCTTGGCTCCTGAGCAACAGCAGTTTTCCTCTCCCTGGTGCTTTGAACCTGGCACATCATTAGAAAACAACACTAATTTCTTTCACAAACTTAGGATTTATATTACTTTGTTATAAAACTTCTCTGTCTCAACCATACCTGATCTTGTTGTTCAGCTTATCTGCAAAACATTAAATAATTTTTTTAAAAACTGTTCAAAAAGGCACTGTTTTCCTAAGGCATCTCTGCACTCACTCGATTCTTCCAATAATGAGGAACAAAATCTTGTTTTCTCAGACCTGTTATTCTCCAGTACTGTTCTCAACATTTTCCTCATTTATCAAGGTGATTAGTTTTGGTCCATATTACATATCTTGAAAATATCTCTACATTTTCAGGAAATTTGATAGAATACATTCAAGGACTTACTCTATCCAAAACTTCCTGAGTGAAAGGGATGATTAAGTATATAAACATAATCTTTTGTTTTCTTTTTACAAGAGTTGCAGACTCCTGAAAACAACGATTCTCTGAAACACTTTTTAAAAAGACATACTGGAAATCCAAAAGCAATTCTTGCATTTCTGAAATACGGATTTAGGTTCCATCTTGCTCGAGTTCTTTTGATTCCTTAATACCTGAAATAACTGAATTGGACAATATTTTCCACAATCAGTGGAACAAAAATGCATTGCTTAATATATTAAGAATTATTTCATCTCCCCCTCCCTAAATCTGTACTCATGCACACATGACTTCATCACATCAGTTTCTTCTCATTTCACACTAACTGAATAACACAGAGGCTTCAGCATCGGATCAACATTACACATCATCTTTTTCCAGCTTGGTATCAAAGTGTTGCTACCCATTCACTCACTATCAGGCTTAGGTGCAAGAGAAAAAGCAACACCCACAGTTCAGTTAAGACTTGTCCCTTCTATCTTCCTATCTGCCTAAGTATTAGGTTAATCCCTCAACCTCAGCACCAAGGCTGTCTAGGTTAGTCCAGGTGGAAAGATCTGAGCTAACTGTACAGGTTAGTCAAGAAGGGAGGAGATCAGATCACCTTTAAGCTTTCACCTGGTTTGATGGAATAAATTAATTTGGAGTTGACATAGAAGAATTTGCTACGAGGCTGCTAATTACTCCTGTACTCCCTTGGGTAGTCAGGAGGCAGCTAGTGAAATTATTTACCCCAAACACAGTTAAGTGTTTGAGTGCTATCAAGCAAAAGGAATTTCAGAGTTGTGCTAGGACATGATCCCTGAAAGAGAGCATAAGATACTCTGAAAGTAGCAAAGTTTGGTTTTCTGTCCTTGGAGGTTATGAAGTAAGAAATGAATTATTTTTAGCATGATAAAATGTGAAGACAATGTTCAAGTGAGAAGTTGTTTCTTGCAATAACTGCATGTGACACTAAAAAGATTCTAGATAAATCACACTCTGACTTATCTACAATCAAAGGCCTGGACTAGGCTGTACAAACACTTCCTTTTGGTACTTAAGACTAGAATGCATAATCTGCTTCTCCCTTAAGACAAACTAGTCAGGAAAATAATACTTTTCTCTATGGTATTTTCACTAAAAGTCTGCACACAAAATTTAGAAAAAATATACTGTGAATGACCAACAGATTCAGTATTTGCTCCTTTTAGCTGGACAGTCAGAAATGTAATTCTTAACATGCGACTTCTAGGGACTCACGGTGGATCATCACAATAAAAGACATAACTGTTCATAATTAAAACAGTATTTTAAAACAGTATTGTCTAAGAAGAGAAAAAACACAATTGTGTCTTGTTGCAGATTTCAAATAAACACATTTTTGATATGTTCCCAGGTTTTCTTCTGGGGATGTTTTATCTATGAGTGTCCAAGACTACTGGTGTATTTTACATTGTTTACTGTAGGCTAAAAACCAGAGCTACTTCAGTTTGCATGCTTCAAAGTCACTGTTTTAATTTACTTGAACTGATTTTGGCAGATGCCAAAGAAGGATGAGAGTATACTATTCACACACACTCCTCTTTCTTCTCTATCCCCTCGAAAAAAAATTAAAAAATAATAGTCCACCAGTGCTTTCTTTTTACTCTTACACACTGCTAGTGAGCTAAGCGGGTACCTGCTATTGGAGAAACACAGCTGAGACCTGTACTACACATGCTTAAATTTAACACATTCCCATGGCGGTAATGAACAAAGCAGTCCTTCCTTTCAGGAAAATCCTGGACTCACATTCCCCAGGTCCCTAAGCAGTATAGAATTTAGAAGAAAAACAGGAAACACATGTGGAAACCAGATATAACTGACCAAACCTAGCTATTAAGTAGGCCAGCCAGTAGCTTTTAAATGAATAAGCACATCTATCTACGTTGTACCTGACTGGCCTTTCCCTCACACACCAACTATCCATGCTGAGACACTTAGGCTACGTACACATATGTGGATAACTACCAAAGGAAAGAGATACTGAAGTCTTTGCTTATACCTCATATTATGAGAGTTTACTGTTGTTTCATAGTTTTTGAAAAAGAAAGCTATATAAGATATTTAAAAAAAATACTAAATTTTTGATCCTTAACAATACGCACACATAAAAAGCTAGCATTGATATGTGCTCCATTAAATGTACACATACGTATGCACACACAAACTCTCAGAGACACACATTCTTGTCCAGAAGTTAATCAGAATAACAGGGCAACACTTTTTAATGTAGCAACTAATTAGCCATAGCCATATTGCTGCTCTGCTTTTAAATACAAATCTACCTTGTGCAAAAATGTCTAATTTCTGAAAGATTCTGACATAGCCTCAAATAATCCTTGGTTTATATTTCCCAAAAAGTATCTCACAGAGCAAGCTGTCTTTTTTTCAGAAAAAAAAATTATAGGTAGTAGATGTAATTTTAATTTGAATGCCAAGGATTTTGGAACTACAAAAAGCCCTAAGCACAAAAGATATAAGTGATGATAACACAGACTAAACCGTGCACATGAACTGGGCTCCCTTTCAGCTACAATATTGCTTTCCTGTGTGTACTTAATGGAATATTAGGATTTTTATTATTGGCACCTACAAAATGCCATGAGACTCTCATGAAAAAAAAAAAAAGTTGATTCCTTGCAGTTCTGCTGCCAGGACCTTTGATACACAGTGATACTGCACGCAGCCTTCTGCCTGTCACAAGTAATTGGCAGTGCTCTAAAGTTTTCTTTTAGGAAAACTAAATACACCACTTTGGATGCTCAGAGAACTTAACTCCTCAGAAAGGATTAATTAAAATAATAGCTCTAAGAAAAAAGCTTCAATCAAGTGACACGAGAGGTAACTAAATGCATAATCACCTCTGCAGGCAATAAACCCTTCTCTTAATTTATGAAAATAATAGTTCAAGTAAATGTATTTGTAGAGTGACTTTCTGGAAGCTGAAGCCTCCCTTTTTTCTGCAGTTACATCTCAATAGCAGGGTTTGGAGGTACCTCCACATACTTCATGACGACGTTCACATCAACTGGCATTGCTTTGTTACCTGTTAGCCGTTTTTTCTACCATTTGTTCATTAATAATATCAGTTTCTCCAAATAAATACAGTCACAAAAAGATTATTTTATGTTTTCTACACACTTCTTCTCTTTCATATATCAGCTTTTCTTCATCAAAAGTCTTCAATATATGGCAGTAAAACAAGCCAGCAAACCAGTCCAGAAACACTGGAGCATACCTGTGTTGTCTATGCTTTTCTGCAACTAACATACATTTCAATATTACTATAAGGCTTAAGGAGTGGAGGAAGAGGGGTGAGAATGCCCTAAAATATTGACTGATTTTGAAATATTCCATCCAGTTTCATATAATTATCCTAGATATAAACTGAAAATGTACATCTGTCCTCCAGGACTGCAGCCAATCGGTCTTTTCAGGATAGTCCCATCACTTTTTTTTTTTAATCATCTTTGTATGGAGCCTGTAATTACTGGAGACCTGTGGATGCACCAGTCTCTACCAACATAGAGCATACTAACATAGTGCCTAAAGTGTACAATGCAGGTCAGCAAAGCCAGAGATGACTTTGTACACCTCTGCTGTAGCACTGGCTGTCCCTTCATTAAGCAGCACATCCTGCTCTCTGAACCTTCTTCCTTCACTGTCTTTCCTAGGGCACTAAAATTTTATATTCCTATTTAGAAGCACTGTCTTGGACAATACTACTCTGTTGTATCACAGTCTGCCACAGAATCCCCTGTAGCACAAAGCCAGACCTATGATCACTGACAGCAGCTGACTGTGTCACTGCTTACTACTTTTGTTAATAATATGAACTGTCATTAACATTAAGCATGACAGACACTAAGAAGAATGAAAGTGAAACAGATTTTGAGAAATACTGCACAAATTGTAAATTGCATTCTCTCTTAGTATTTGGGTTTGAGGTGAAGGAAAGGTTAAATGTTTAATTTGATAAAATCTCTGTAACAAGTAGAGACATTTGAGGTTGTCATTGAATGTACAGAAGCCAGCTAAATAAGTGGTGAAAAGTTGCTTCACCCTGGATACAAAAATCAAAAGTAGTTACACTTTGCAAGAAGAACAGAAAACAGACCAATCTTACTACGTAGTTTCTTGGTGTATTCAAGCAATGACAGGAAAACAGCAAAGATTTTAACTATCTTGAGTACAATTATATTACAAGATAGATTTGCCAGGCCCAGGCTCAATTCTCATTCCATACTCAGCAGAATATGTTCTGCTAAAAACACACTCTGCTGCATAAAGCTTAGTTCAAGACATTGCATTCCACAAAGAAGCATATTACAACCAACTTTCCTGCAGTCAGCTTGGGATTTGTAAGCATATGCGAATGGGTCTTGCTTGCTAAGCTTTGAGTACTGTCTGTATCAGATGGATACCTATGTACATCAAACATTTAGATCCACTATATGGATCCATGTCCACCGTGGATCTAAATCAACTGTTTAGCTTGTTATACTTCTTTGTTCAGGTGTTATTGTTTATTGTTGTCAAGTAAATGTAAAAAATAGAAAAAATCACATAGGCAAAAAGAATAGAAAAGAGCAAGAACTGCCTTCGTTAATAGCACTTTACCCAGTGAGGAAAAAAAAAAAAAAACACAAAAAATCATCTGGTATATATTCCTAAGTCCCATGAGTTCTCTGTACACTATCACCGTGAGACACGTGAGTAGCGCTCTAATTTTTTTCACTTCAAAAAGAAAAAATGTTCAAATAAACAAAAAAGTAATTTGCTGTCCTGGCTCACTGCCTTAGTGGTTTGGTTGCTAAGAACAACAAAATGCTAAAAGGGCATTTATGCCAAAGAGATCCTTAGCACTCACTCTGCTTTTATTTTAGTCATTGAAGTAGAATGTTTAATCTACTTGCTAAAAGTAACCTCCTCCCATATACATTTTGAGACCTACCATAGCAATCTACTTATTCTTGG
This sequence comes from Aquila spilogaster, assembly GCA_024606505.1. Lineage (NCBI taxonomy): Eukaryota > Metazoa > Chordata > Aves > Accipitriformes > Accipitridae > Aquila > Aquila spilogaster. Next base: position 18,533,847 of record JANHGO010000027.1, on the reverse strand, counting down.
CATTATATATGCAGACATACACTGTATGATACATATTTTATAGCGCCCACAGGCAGAGGAATTGTCTGGGTTAAAATAGTTGAAGGTACGCCTTCCATTTAAAGAGGCTTGGTTAGAAGAAGAGAGAAAAAGAGGGAAAGAGAAGGGGGAAAGAAGTAACATTGTGGTATTGTGAGCTTTGACTTAATGTGAACTTTTCTATATTCCAGTCATGAGATTTAACCAAAAACAGCTTTGGGGATATCATGATGGGAAAAGCAAAGTGTGGTGATTGCGTTGGGAATATATTAGCTGGAACGCTGTCTCAGCAGCTGGCCAG
>JANHGO010000027.1:18501403-18533428 GCA_024606505.1 Aquila spilogaster | reverse complement strand
ATCCCACTGGGTGGGGGGGGAGTGAGTGAGCGGCTGCGTGGTGCTTAGTTGCTGGCTGGGGTTAAACCACGACACACGTCTATTTATTTTCTTCTGCTAAAAAGGTATTTCTGGAGATAAGGAAGCATTTCATAAAGTGGAAGAAAGAAGCCCACTCAACCCACTACATCTGTGTTGCTGGGGGGAATGATTTCAACCCTTACCTCGACCAATAGCTTCCAGCACTAGGATGCAGATGTTATCAATGAAAGAAGGGATGAAAACAGGAGATTCATTTAAACATCTTTTAGCTGTTAAGCAGAAGGACTGTGTTAAAGCTCAGACTCTCTGCTTTCTGGCTAAGAGCTGAACACCAAAACTGCAGTGGCTAATGAAGTGGCAGACAGAGAAAGGAAGGATTTGTAGCATGCCGAGGTGGATGAAAGCAGCTTGCGCCACAGGTTCAGCAGCAGCTGAAATCTTGCCTTGCTACCTAGCAGGGTCTGACAATCCCAGACTGCGAGTTGTTCTTGTAGAAGACAGGGAGCAACTAAGGGTCTCCAGGAAAGCTACACCAAAGTATGGGGTTATAAAATAGTTATATGCATGTTACTGTGTTTATGTCTCCTGCTAGTTGGTGTTTTGGGTTTTGTTTGGGGTTTTTTGGGGGGTCCTTTTCATAGAAGACAGTTTATAAGTGGAGAAAATGAGATATTAAATACCTGGGAGTTTAGTGAAATTTATGAAGGTTTATAGTTGGGGCTTCAGCTCACTATTTATTTTAAATTGAAGCCTGGTCCTCCTTATTGTCAATCAAGTTCTGGCTAAAGGGGTTACACAGAAATAACAGAGAGATGCTAGCTGATGCAAAGACACTCACAACACTATTCTCTGGCTTACACTGATTGATTCTACTACTGACCTGAGAAAAACCCATATGTATTCACAACATGATAGGGTATAAATTCTTTCTTCACCCGAATTCAAAAGCAATCAAAGTAAATAATTATCTTTTTTCTCAGCAGTATCTGACTAACATTCATGAATAGAGTGCTTGGAGTTATAAACTGGATATAAACGAGTCATCATGCTTTATTGCATTAATGTGTGCATCTTTTCAGGGACTGACCTTTAGACTGACCTGTCAGAGGTATAGCCAAGCCATCATCCTCTGACAGGCCTTTACTGAGGGAGAAAAATCTTTGTAATAGCACAGAGGAATTTACTAATCTGACATCTAGTTTAGCAGATTAATCTTGGATTTTCTTTGATCATGCCTGGCAACAATGTGCAGCAAGTCAAACCAATCAACAATCATTAATTAAAAGAACAATGAAGAACAGAGGCTATTTAGTTATGAATGGCACACACTGACTGAATATTATGAGTTCTCAGATGAAAGCAACATTTCCTAAATGACACAGATCAGTACTAGATAAGCTTCACGATAGTTGTACAGTGTAAGAGGGAACCCTGAAAGAATGTTATCACAGTCTAGAAAAAAAAGTAAAATAAAACTGGAAAGCTGCCTTTGGGACTCACGTGAACCAAAGCCCTGCACTGAGATTCATGCAATTAGGCTTATAAATATTGGTGCAGACCCTACAGTGGGCACTCATGCTTTGCCTGCAAAGACTAAGGTTTTAAAATTCTGGCCTCACAAAGCAGGTAAATAAAGAACAGTGACCCTGTTAATCTCTCTCAGCCTTTCTTAACGTTAGGTGGTATAGTACTGCTTGCACAATAGAAAGTTATCTCAAATGCATAGACCCAGATGCTTAGCTGATGTAACCTCATTTTTTTACTGAAATCAGGGGAGTTATATTTCTTCATACAACTAGAAACATTACCTTGGATGTTCTGACACTGAATTTTTAATTTCTCATATTATGTAATGCAGACAGTTGAGAACTTTGTTGAAAATTTGTTACCCTTACAAAAGTAGACAAAGTACTATCTGGCTCTACCTTTGTGAAACCAGGCCTATGTTCCTACCTGTATGACATTATAAAGAAGGACTAAGCTTTAATTATTCTGGGAAATGAAGCGAATATAAAACAAAAGTGAAACGCTTAAGGGCATTTTGTTTTAATAGAAAAAGTATAAGGAAGTTACAAGTGTGTACCAGCTTAAAACTTTATTACTTAAATAATTGCCTAATTATACACTGGGAAAATTTTCTGATGCAAAAGAAATACTCTTTAATGTTTGCACAGTTTCTTGTGCTGTTCTAATATTGAATAGGTTATTTATGGCCAAATTTAAGCAGATCTTGTAGAAATTCAAGGTACTGCTTATTAACAGTATTCAAGTTTTTCCTTAAAGCTGCTCGTCAGCAAATAGCACAGAGGTGACTGGTGAACACCTCCTGAGTGTTTAGAGCAATGAAGCAGCCTAGTAGGTGGGGGGCACTCTGGCACTGTCAAAATTGCAAAGCATACACAAACCTAAAAGCAGTAATGAGACTAACATCTACAAAGAGGAAATTTCTAATAGTCCACAGCTCTCCAGCCAGCAGAGAAAGGGCCAATAGAACCAATGGTCAAACCAAAACCAACAATGAGGTACACATTTAAAAAACGTGGCTATTTAAAAATCTATCTAAAACCGCACAGCAGAAAGTTCACCAACCATCATTTTAAATTAAGGTTTAGCATTTTATAGATAGATGTGGTACAGCTTAAACAGAAGGTCTAGGCTCTTCGTGTCAGATACTAAGCAAGCTTGTTTCACTTATGTTAGGTAGAAGATCCAAATAGATGACACATACTGATCCCTTCTGTTCCATAATCTACAAGTGTTTGTCTAAATTAGATGCCATTTCTAGAGCCATACTGTGAAATGGGTGGAATGATGTTAGCCTACATTTATCCACTGTTCCCACATCCTAGTATGGTTTCTAGTTATCAGGAAATGAAAATAAATTTCTCTTTCAATAGGCCATGATTTGTCCTTTTTGATTTTTAATTCTTGTTAAACTTCAAAACTGAGTGCACATTTTTTGCCTACAGATACTTTCATATGAGGCTTATCCAGAGTGACCTTTACTCTGGATTTAAAAAAAAACCAAACCTCTGGATTTTTTAAAAAAAACCCTGTCGTTCACATCTGTTGTACTTAAGGAAAAAGTGCACTAATTTGAATTATAAATGATAAATCACCTCTGGCATAATCAGAGCAATTCTACTGCATCTATATCTTGAAATAATCTGTTCATATGGGACACTAAGTCATGTTTTCAAATGTGGATATCTAACTTGGAGCACTGCACCTAATCATCCATAAAATGGTGTAAGATTTACTCAAAGACAAGAAACTAGGGCTAGATCTGTTAAGACAGACCTGTTTCTGGACCTATTATTATACAACATAGCATCATATCCAGGCACCCTTGCCTCTTCTTCCCTCCCCTGCCAATCACTACGTACCTACTTACACTTATTTGCAGCTGGATCAACTGAAAATAACTGCTGGTTTCAAAACCAGGTGAAAGAGTAAGGGCACACCAGTAGCTCCAGAGCAGAATACCAAACTCTGCTGCCTTGAATGCTCTTTACTATAAACTTTTCATATACAGGGTAAAAGGAATGTGTCTATGCCTGGAAAGTGATTTCATAAGAAATGTTTATTTCATTTCTGTGTCAGGCATACAGGAGTCAAGCAGCAAACTGCACAGTTTCCCACTTGCCTTTGAGATTATTGCCAAATATAGTCCAAAGCATAAATGGATAAAGTTGATAAAAGCAGTTTAGATGAAAGAACAGAATTGCAGATTAGGATGTATTTATGGCTATAAAATACAGTATTTCTGCTATGGAGACCATCTATAGAGTAGCTACTCCATTGGTTTAAACCAGAAGATATGAAAAAGTGCTGAGGTGTCGAATGTGACTGATGTGATTGCAGCTAACTTAGATCTGCCAAACCTCAAAAGGACTTCTCTTTTAAATTCAACTGCAGGTCTGGCTACATCTTGCTGCTTCTCCTATGTCTAATACAGAGGAGAACTATAGAGTAGGAAAAGTCTGTGGTATGGCAAGCTGTCCTAATTTCATGAGCACTCCTCTATACCTGAAGCTATAATTGTTGACTCTTGCAAATTAATTTCATTTTTTGTTAAAGTAGTTGTAAGAGACCTTTCTTAAAAGGACATTTTTTATCCATGTGGAGGTCCAGGTTAATTTCTTTCACGTCAAGATTTACATTCATTCAACTGAGAAAATAGTTATATTTCAATGAATTCACACAGAGTAAATTCTTACCCAGACTCAACACACAATGGCCAAATTTTTGTCCCCAGTGGAACTCTATTTTTATTTCCTAAACTACATTTTGAGTAAATTTTAATAATGCATGTTCACCCAAAATTCAGCAGCCGCCATTATAAAAAACATTTCGTTACTTCGGAAGCTTCCTGTAAATAGCCTATATTTTCTTGCAGGATTACATACAATGCATACCACAGTTCCGAAAATCTGAAATTAAAATGGATTGGGAGGTCATTAGCAATGTTAGCAAGCAAGATCCCTGTAAGGGGTCTCAAGCTAAGAAGTAAAAAATTGAAGATGACATCTGATATGCATATTTCATGAAACAGTATTCAAAGAAGCAAAAGCAATAATTAAGACAACAACAACAACAAAAAAAATCACATTTCTCTAAATCACTTAGCAATTTCTTCAACCACCCCAGCAGTGCTTTAAGCATATCATGAGAGATGTGGCTCCTCATAATGTAGCTAGAAAAACAGTAACAGTTCTTGGAGAAGTAAGGGAAGTTATTAAGATGAGCTGGAATGAGAGCAATTAGAGAATAAGCCAGCAAATACATTTAGGACTCAAAAGTATATAAGAATCTATTATATCCTAATGCAACAAACATTTTCATCAGTCTTAGCTGGAAAAGTCTAAATTCCACATAGCAATGATGCATTCTACAAATCATCCCAAATGAGGATTTCTAGAACTTCTCTAAAACACCATATTGATACAAATACCACAGCAACTTGAAAAAAAACCCCAAGTATTATTGTATTTCACAATACAACGTGACCATAGGCTCTAGCCTCTTATTAACGTAAGTCAAAATGAAGGGTACTCAGTAGAAGACAAATGTTAAATTTGATACGTGATACCTTCAGATAAGACAAACTTTTAAAAATTGAATTGTGCAGAATATTATAATGCTGATTTGCATCATCCTGGATCTTTCTTCAAGGGCTAGAAATAGGCATTTTGAAGAGGGAGGACAATGTAAAGCACACACTCTCTCTCTCTCTCTGCTTGGCCAAAAGGATATTAGAAAAAGCTGCAGCCTTTACATATAGGGGAATGAATGATTTTTCTTGATCTCTGAGGAAGGGTAAGAATTCCACATTTAGGGAGGCAGGAAAGGAGAAAGGTCTCTTAAAATGCAGCACTGTAAATACAGGGAAGGAGTTACTTAACACAGTGCCTGTAACACCAGGGGCCTGGGCTTGATGAATGAAGGCACCCTTCCAGTCCTATGTCCCCAGCTGCTACAGAATATTCCTTTGCAAAAATAAAAAGCATTGTGCAGAAACACGTGAGCCTATGAAGCCGCTAAGGGACCTGGAGAGGCTTGGTTCCAATGTTAGAATTAGGTAATTCAAAACTGACTTTGAAAACATTTGTCACATGATTGTGAAATCCATCACATGGATCTTACCTCTGCATACAATCACACACTGTGTCAGACTGCAAAAGCTTGTAAAAAGGGGAAGAAACAAAAAAAAAAAAAAAAAAAAGACTACACTATCCAACAAAACAATAAATTCATTCCCAAATAAATGGAAGGGACAAAAATAAAACCCCAGTTTTACATTTACAGCTAATGTCACAGAAGGCCTTTACATCATATATGCACACTCAATGCAAAATGAGAGATCATGAATCTTAGGCCAATTTATCATCTGGCTGCTTTGTTTAAAAAACTAATTGCGTCTCCCCAGCAGCTTGGCCTGGCCAATGGCATTGGGCAGGAAAAATCTTTTTGGCACAGTTGTGCACGTATCCCTGCTGAGTTCGCAAGGGAACCCCACAGTAAAGTATGTTCAGGTACCTACGGTCTCTCACTGAAAAAAAAATTAAAAAAAAAAAAAAGAAAGAAAAACACTGTCTATTTTAAAGCAGAATTTTTAATCTTGAAAGCAGCTAGCTATGAAATCAAAATGAAATAGTTTTGTTCTGTGTGAAACTGTCCCACTGAAAGAAACTGTGAAATGGATAGCAATCTGAGGTGCAATTTTCCATTGCATATATTTTTCGAAGATAAACATCTGATCAGAACAGTTTGCTGTTAGTAAGTGAAAATAAGAACCAGAACTAATACAGTAACTGCCAGCAGCTTCCAGATCATTAACTATTGTTTATTTCTCCTCATGTTCAGACATCAGACTGGAGTGATGGAAGATATAGTCATTAATTTGGGAGTCATTTCAAGATGTTCCCATAAACACTGAATCAGGATACTGGCAAGCTGCCTAAGAAAACTTGCTGCCAAGAACTTTTTTTTTTCTTTTTGAGTAATGATTTTTATTGTTGGTATTATTTTCTGCTTTCTAGTCCCAGCAGTAGACCAACTATGGGTAGATCATCAGAGTTTATACAAGAACTGACTCTTTACACTTTGTTCTGCAGCTACAGATGGTTTTTGCCTTTGTTACAACAAACCCTTTAAAAATGTTGCATCATAAAACATCGACTATTCTGTTCCTGACCTCTCTCATGGCAGCCAAAGGAGAAAAATTTGTTTTTCCTTACTTAACATAAGCCTATTAAAGTGACAGGTGAACCCTCAGAAATAATTAATCTGCAAGATTTCACAGAAAGTATGTCTGTCCTCCCTGACAAACCCATGTTTATAGAGTCTATCCCACTTCTTAAGAAGTAATAAAAAAACCAAAGAAAAAAAGAAAGAAATCCAATCAGCTTTATCTCTGTTGATGGTTTGACTAGGACAACAGTGAAAGTACTAACCTATCACTACAATAGCAATAAAAAATTGCTGTAAACAACACCTTTAGCATGAACTACTAATAGGATTGTAAAGGAAATGTTTGAAAGTCAGGGACTCCATATTCTTACATGTAGGCCAACTCTCCTGGACAAGCCCATAGTAATTGACAGAGCTGTCACTGAACAGGACTAAAATATTTCATGCCTCCTGAGACTCTGAATGCTTGCCAGAACTCTTAGTTTACATGGCTATTATATAATAGTTCGATGGTACATGGAAGTATCAGAAAAACAATAATTTATTCTGAATCTTACTATGTTTACATGGTTGCCACACTTAGTGCATCATGAAGCTATTGCTAGTTGATGCACACGATGGTGGGTTAAAATAAACATTAATAATAGCTTGTAGACTTTCCTGAAGAATCAAAACCTGTACAAAGTAATTGAAGTTCACAAGCTTACACAATAATTTTATGACACCACTGATTATTTCAAATACTGCACATCGCTGTCAAAGATAACATCTTATGAGACCTTTTTAGTCGAGCTAGAAGAGGAAAAAATAACACACAAGTTTTTTCTAGTCAAACTAAAACTCCAGACTTCCCAAAGTCATCATCTAAGTTCCAGCTATTATGTGGCACAGATAAAGAATATAACATTCAGGTTTAGATGGAAGGGAAAAAAAATAGTTAAAAAAATAAATCCAGAATACAGAATTCTATTACTAAGTTAAAGGATCTTATAGTATATAATAAACAGTCTTGAGGAAGTCAAAGTTGATGACTTTAAATGTCAAACAATTATTTCTTTTTGCTGGTTTAGAAATAATCATGAACAACAATCCTCTAGTGTTGTTTTGGTCTGGACATAACTGAATAAAACGCGCAACAGTAATACAAGACAGGTCAAGTCAATTGCATTTATAACATTGTCATTAGTTTTAGATTTCCTTCATAAAACCATAGTTGTCTTCACAGGCTATTTCTGGATCAATAAACAAAGAAGAAACCAAGTTTCTGATCCAATAACTGTATTTTTATTGAAAAAGCATAAATTAGTAAAGAGAAACCTTCAAATACCTAAAAAGCCCTATGTTAAGAATGTCCAGCCTTATTAATCCTACATGCCACATCATAAACCTCAAGAACTTTACATAACACATACGTCATACCGCAAAGAACTCAGTGGATAGGGAGGGAGCTCAAGGAGCTATTCATGAGCCAGAAGCAACAATGCTTCCCCCATAATAATTCCATTTCATTGTGGGGTGGTAATGAGCTAAAGTACAAGTAAGCTCAAGGGCTACTTAGATCTGTCATCCTGAGGAGGTCAGGATGCACATTTCCTTAGGCACGGGGTCCAGGGTAGCCAGCAGCACAGCCTACAGGGTGCTTCTACCCTACAGCAGCCCAGAGCCAGCAGGTGCACTTTACCTGTCCAAGAGTGAGCCTCATCTCAAGAACTGTTCAAAAGGCTACCCAGCTGGCACTAGTATCTCTTTCTTTTCCCTCTCAGTCTTCCTTTTCAAAGGAAGTTGTTTTCAGTAACACAAAAGACTTTGAAGAATGGTCTTGACACTGTGGTTAGATTAAAGGCTGTTTAACTGTCAACAAGAGTAACACAGCTTGACCACGTTAATGGCACCTCTTCCTCTAGTTCTCCCATACTTTCCTCCATCATTGGTCCTAAAAGGTGCCCTTTGGGTAAGTTACAAACAAGAATAATTTGCAATTCTAACCTGAGCCTGGTGTTACATTAAGGACCACACTTGGTTCTGCTAGAACAGTGCTTGCATGCAAGGCTACCATGCGTAGCAGGCTCCAGTCCATGACAGCCTGGGACAGGAAGGTCTGAAGGGTGCAGAGAGTATGCTGCCCACCAGGCCACTTGAAGAATGACTAAACAATGAACAGAAATGGAGCAAGAACCCCAGCATGGTAGGAGCAAACTCCATGTGTCTGTGACCTGAGGAGAAAGGGGATTCCAGCAAAAATTAAGCTAGAGGATTCTGGTAGGATATTGCCTTTTACTAACCCTAGCCTCAGAAAGATTTAAGTATCTTGCTATGGATCAAGAGGCATCAGTTTAATACTTGCTCAGGACATTTTCTTAAGCCTTCCTACTGCTGACCTAAGCAGGGAGGCAAGGGCTTGTGGGTATCAAAATACACACATCCCATTCTTGCATGGTATTATCTACAGAAACTGATAATTTAATCATGGCAGGCTAACAGACTACAGAAACTTACACAAAACTATCTTTGCAAACATTTTCTGACTAATTTACCTACCACACTTTCAATTTTCTAAGCTGCTAGTCAAGATGATAGGAGTGTGAAAATAAAGACATCTTTGTAAAATGTCCAGAAATTCAGTGCAGTTCTTATTTTATTAGTCCTTGCTAAAGGGAAGCCGATGTTGTGACTGGTGAAAGCAGTGTTAACGTTCAATCTGAAATAAATAAATGAATAAAATCCAGATTTATCTCATCTTCTGTTTATTCCGAAGAATATCCTACAAGGGCTCTCCCGCAGACAGTATGCAAGACATGCATAGCAACAGAAATACAACAACCCTAACACCGCTGGCCCAGTACAGCTATCTGATCATGTCTGGAAATGACTGCTTTTAATTGTCAGGAAGACCTTTTAACACAATCCAAAGTGATTATTATTATGTTGGAATTAGTTATACCAGCAACTGGTTAGAATTTACTACTAGCATCTTAGTTTTCTTAAGTAACTTTGCTTTCTTAACTGTATTATCAAGTTCTTTTTAATAATCTTCTATCATAAGGACATATAAACAGATTACACTTCCCAAGGACTTCAAGTCTGCAGCTGTAGAGTATGAAGACTGTCTGAATAATACAAATAATAAGCACAGACATTCTTTCAATCATTATTCTTAGATCTAAGGGAGATAAAAGGTTTTAATGAAGTTCCCAAAACCAGCTTCTAGGACAAATTACTGACCTGAGGAATGCACTGAAAATCATTTGCCACAGATATTTATCTTATTTTACTCTTTTTACAGATTCATAGAACAACATAACTGGTATCAATCTAAATGTTTGCTACAGAACTATTACAAAGAAAGGACAAACAGGCCATAGTATTTGCTGATACTGTTTGAAGTGTCTTCAAACAAACAGAATTTACAGGACAACATAAAGAAAGCCAGATAAAGCTTAACTGTACAGTCATACATCTTTGCCGAATATCCAGAATTCCAGAAATTCTTGTAGAAAAACATTTTGAAGTTACTGTTTTTCATTTTTACTTTTGAAGGTATTTAAGTTATTGTTTTTAATTTGAATTCGAGGTCTAAACCAAAGTTAAGCATTACATGGACACGCCACTTTACACAGAGTACCTATTTGACCCATTTTGTTGGATTATACCCACAGCAAATTTCAGAGTTAATTCTGATGGAAAAAAATGTTTTTGAGAAGAGAAATTGCTCAGGATTTGTAACAAAAAAAGAAGAAGAAAATATTTTTCTGTGTTGCACTTGCTAATGAATTGTAAAAATGTGGCCAACTGCACAAGACTAACTTATGATCATTTAAGATTTTTCTTCTGTATTAGTAAGCCTTAATTGATGTTGAATTAATAAAAGCTTAATTATTTTGTATTTACACACACACACATCTTAAGCATATATATAAATGCACACATATACACACACAGTGTTATATTTTATGCATCCTGATACAGGTAAGTGTGGGTATTGTTTGAGTATAATGCATACACATAAACACAGAGACAGAACTTCAGGATATCATGATCTGGCTTCCATTCTATTGCAAGTATGGCTATTTATAACTTTTTTCTTTTTTTTTTTTTCTCCTCTTCTTTTTCTCCCCAGTCTTCTGGGACTTTCTTTTTGCTACAGCTATACTTTTGCATGTGAATATCCTTTGCACACCCACAATCAGATCAGACTTGAATGTTTTAAAATGTTCTTGAGTTTTCTAATTACACACATTTTTACAGTTTGGGGTTTTTTTGTGTAACTTTCAACTTTGCTTCCCATTCAGGAATTGGATTTTCTTCTTAATTTAAGCCCTTCACAGATCATCACTGCCCTAATATACTACTAAATCCATGATGCATCATCTGGTCTCAGCACCTGAAATCACTGGATATACCTTTTTTCCCCCCTTCTGTTCCAGTGCAAGTCTGAAAGCAGAAAAAAAGGTTTCCTTCTAACAATAACTAATTCAAGTATGCACCCCAGCTTTTAACATCTTTTTTGCACAGGACTCTGTCCAGATTCATTTTCTTCATTCAAGGTGAAATTTAGAAGCCAACAAATAATTTGTTCCATTCCAAATTGTCCTTGAACTCTTTGTAATTGGACATCAGGACTAAAATAGGAAAAATAATTCCAAAAGGAAGAATTTTTTTAAATAGTCTAAACAAAAAAACTAAAACCAAACAAAACCCTTTACACACTGTATAAATTGTCCAATTCTCAGGAGAAAAATATAAGCTATACAAAGAGATGCAACATCTAAAGAGTTCCAGAAAGTACCTGGAGCCCTGCCATTACAATGAAGTATATTTTATAACAGAGCTAATGGCAAATATAGCAGAAATAAATGAGGTGTCAACATTGTTTAATTAGAAACACACTGCACTGTACCATGACAGGGTTTTAGCATATTTACTAGAGGAAAACTTTTAGGTTAACCTAAAAATCCTTTGAGGCAGGGTTATCCCCTAAAGCTTTTACATTATTCTCTTCTCATTCTTAGTGTAGTTCTCCATTAGGCTATAGGAGAGTTCCCAGAGTACTAAGTCCTTAAAGACAATCAGAGTAGAAAAATAAGAAACCAGGTGGTAATGAAATCCAAGTTATGGATGCAATGATCAAATTAAAGAAAATGAGAGGAATTTGGAGGAGTCATTGAACTCCAACAATACCAGTCACTGTTTTGAATTTCAGCGTTTTTATGTGAAACATCTACCTCTGGCAGCATTGTTCTTCAACACCATATACTTAACATTTTGTTGTTGATTTTGGGTTTCATCCAGAGTTATTCGGTTTAGTGTATGAGCTTGAGTTTCCAGATTGTTTTCAGAAACCTTCAGTGGGTGCAGAGAGAATTCAACAGACTCTTCCCCTTGGGCTCTGTTTAAGCTCAAGTCAGCTATGATGGAAGACAAGTCTTTCCTCAAAAAGAGTTTGACAATTGTCATTCATCACATTATCAGTTACACTTAGATATGTACTTTCCTTTGGTAAGACAATTGTTCTGAACACTGTTAGCTGATTATTTAACAAGTAGAAATTTGTGAGAAACTAGTTGCAGCTCATTTTACAATTTTTAAGCAGCTTATTTTAACTACTGCAAACTGCAGTATGGACAAATATCTACCTTCTTTCTGGTGATTTAAGAATGTTAATGAACAGTAATTGCAATTTTGCTAACTACTAGAAAGGAAAGAAGACTATATTTTCAGTAGAAATTTAAGAGGAAGAGACTCTTAGAAGAAGAGAGATTCTAACTATCTTTTCATATCTATTCAGAAATTATAAGAAAATACAATTTTTTTCCAATTCAAGGGAAATATATACCAACAGCAACACACAAAAATTACACTTCTCCATCAGGAATGCTAGCTTATTTCAAAATTGTCTATGTATGCAAACCACTTAGAAGGACCTGTCTCCAAGTCAGCCTGCTTCATGGTACTTCAGCATCAGGTCAAAAGAAGAACTGCCATTTTATATTTCTTTTTCTTCTTGTAATACACATGCTTCTTGACATAGTGACAATGACAATACTGTGACCTAACTGAAAGCTCCCTGGATTCTGCGTTCAAGTCCTTGGATCAGGTCAGAGAAAAAGCCAGTAACACTTAATTGCATCAAGAGCAGAACTGCTCCATTACCATTTTGACCCTCTGAATGGACAGAATGGGTTTAGACTTCCAGATATGTGCCCTGTTTTCAATTAAAAAAAAAAAATCAGTATGTGGGTATATTTCAGTATGTACCAATATAAATGTGAAGAATAAAAATCAGTATTCATTGATTTATGACAGTCTGATCTTGAAGAAATTTTGAAACAGATTGAGTAAAACGGGTCAAGTAATCCTAAATTGGCAACATTAAAGCCTGTTGTCATGCTTCTAAGAAACTTCAGAATTTCAAACGTAGCTTATGAAAAAAACCATTTTATAGCAAACAGTTTCACAGTATATATAAGCCCACAGAGAAGATCAAGGGATTTCCAGAAGAACTAAAATATGGAACAATGTATTTTTATTTTCTCGGAATTTTTACTAAAGGCATCCTATGTAGACTTCTGTTGTTAAATCGTGACACAAAAAGTGAAATCATGCGCTGCCAGGACTTTTGAGCATCAACTTCAAAATTCAAATTGAGGGCAAAGTATTTGTCAAATTGGTTTCACAGGAATCAGCAAAGAAAGACAAAAAACCCCACAATTTTTGTGGCTGTGTTCATCAAATCAGGAATAACACTAGCAATCAGGTGTAGTGTCTAAGGGCCAACCACTCTCAGTTTATGTGGTGTCACAGCAACAGAAAAAAAAATTGACTGCTTTTAGTAGCTTTTACTTAAGCTTTACCTATCAAACACTTTCAGATTTTATGGAAATCATCTCTATGGTACCAGCAGACATTATGACATCCTTTGTACCTTCTTGTTAAGTCACCACAAGAGTGAACAATTCAGTGCTTACATGAAATGTATTCAGATACATTATCTGTGTCCTCATTATGGCGTATCACAGTAGATTAAGTGTATGATTATTACTCTGACTTAGCACCTGTTCTTATACATTGGTATGACCAAGGCAATTTTGACCAACAACATACTGACATACAGACAACTCTGAAAGCAGCAACACTGACATACAGCATGAGCTGTTACATAAATTTACTAGTAATCTCTTCTCTTTTTCAGATCAAAGAAAGTTTTTCCCATGAAACTGTACCTACTACTGTCTCAGTTGGAGACCAAAAAAATCATACAAACATCTTCTCAGCCAAGAAAAATAGGAACAAAACCGGGCAACTCCAGATCTCAAAAGAGAAATTGTCACATTTTAACTTTTCATCTGGGGACTATACCAAGTCAAGATTTCTTCACAGAGGAACTCTAATAAATATTCCTAACTGAAGTACTACAATACTTTTTTGAAAATAAAAAAAAAAAATGCAATTCTATACGAGTTAGACACTGCCAAGGTATTAATACTAGAGAGAGTAACTGGCTACCAGCAGGAGCATTGTGCCCCCAAAATGTGTTTAGGTGCAGAGCTCTGTCTAATGTGGTGGAGATAAAGCTGACTTGGCACTGCTTGATAAATAGTTTAAATCGCTTTGGAAGAAAAGCTATTATAAGTATTAAAAACTCAAGGCCACTGGCATTGAACAAAATCTCTACTGCTACCTGAAGCAAGGTCAAGACCACTCTGGAAAAGTCAAAAGAAAAAGCTCTGACTAAGATTGTAACATACAGTTGCCAAAATACCTCATCGGTCACACTGTTTTGTTCGTGTTTGTTTATATTATAATTTGGCAAGACTAGTCTAGTCATATAAGTACTTCTAATATTTCCTCCATAGTGGGTAGCAGAATAACAGCTTTATAATTATGGTAGCATCCTAGGTGAGTTCTTGGCTCCTGCCTGAGTCATAGTAGAGTTTTCCTTCTCTTTGTGCTTTGAATCTGGCACATCATTATCAAAAACCACTACTTTCCTTCACAAACTAGGTTTTCTATTACTTTGTTATAAAACTTCTCCTGTCTCAACAGCACCTAATCCTGCTGTTCAGTTCTATGCTTATCTGCTTATCCTCTTTAACTGTTTTAAAAACATAATCTTTTCCTACAGCATCTCTGCATTCCATTGCTTCTTCAAAAAGTGAGGAGCAAAATCCTGGTTTTGCAGATCTGTTACTCTTCAGTACTATTCTCTACATTCTTCCTCATTTATCAAGGTGATTAGTTTTGCTTCTCACCCTCCAAGTCACATAAATTGACCATAATTCTTTATTTAAAATCTTTCCAGGAAATTTGGTGAAACACACACAAGGATTTCCAAGCAAGTTTTTGCCCTCTGCAGAATCTTCTGAGTGGAAAGGATGATTAACTATACTCTCATACAGATAACGTTTTGTCTTTTTTTTTCCAAAAGTTGCAGCTTGCTTAGAAAAAAAATAAGAAGAATGATTTTCTGAAATACTTTTTTAAAAGACATATTGGAAATCCCAAACCAGTTCTTGAGATTTTGAAATACGGTTTTAGTTTTCATCTTGCCTTAATTCTTCATTTGATTCCTTAGGACCTGGTATAACAGCATATTGGGCAACATTTTCCTCAATCAGCTGAACAAAAATGCATCCTGTTTAACATGTGATTAAGAATGCTTCTATCTCCCCTCCCTAAAGACCGTAATTAACTAATACACACATGACTTCATCACTTTGTCTTCTCTTTATGCCACCTGGATAATACAAAGAGACTCCAGCATCAGCTTAATATTACATCTCCTTTTTCTAGTCTGAGATCAAAATGTTGCCAGCCCTCTACTCACACACATGCACTCACTATCAGGCTTTGGGTGTGAAAGATTGAACTCCGGGAAAGAGCAATACCCAGGGCTCCATTAGGACTTGTCTCTTCAATTTGAGTGAGTCTCCCCACCTGCCTAGGTATCAGGTAAATTGCTGAACCTCAGTACCAAGGCGGTCTTGAATTAGCCCAGATGGAAGGAGCTGAGCTGACCATACAAGTTGGTCACAAACTGGGCAGGGAGTCAGGAAATCAGATCACCTATAAGCTTCCACACAGTTTGATGAAATGAATTAATTTGGAGTTGGCATGGAAGAAGGGTGTGCTAGGAGTTAGTTCCTCTTCTGCTGTCTTCGGTAGTCAGGAAGAAGCCAGTGAAATTAATTATCCCAAGCCTAGCTAACTATTTCAGGGCTACCAACCAAAAAGAATTTTAGGGCTGTGCTTAGGCCTGGTCCCTAACAGCGACTGTGAGATGCTCTAAAAGCATGAGAGCTTGGCTGTAGAGAGTTGGAGGCTATAAAGTTAGAGATAGCTAATTTTGAACATTATAATACTTGAGGATTTGATGGAGATGTTGTTTCCTGTAGCAACTGCATGTTGCAGTGTTTCTTTCTGCAGGAGAGCACCTTTTCTATTGACTGTAAAAGGAATTTAGAGAAATCATGCTCTGACTTATTCACCTAAAAATCAGAGGCCTGGACTTAATCACAGAAATGCCTTCTTTTGGGTTATACTCCTCCCTCATGACAATCTAGTCAGGAAAATCCTACTTTTTACTATGGTAACTCCACTAAAAGTGTGCACACAGCATTTAGAAAAATATGTTGATAATGACCTGGCTGCAACAGATTTACTATCTTATTCCTCTTAGCTGGACAGTCAGAAACTTAATTCTTAATAAGCAATTTCTTGGGGCTTATGGCAGATTACCATAACAAGAGACAGAACCACTCATAATTAAAACAGTATTGTCTAAGGAGAGAAAAATACAATTGTGCCTTGTCACAGATTTTAAATAAATCCATTTTTTTTATGTTCTCAGGTTTTGTGCTTGGGATATTTTAACTCCTCCTGAGTGTTCAAGACTATTGATGTATTTTACATTGTTTATGCTAGGCTAAAAACCAGAGCTACTTTAGTTTGCATACTTCAAAGTCACTGTTTTAATTTACTTGAACTGACTTTGGCAGACAACAAAAGAGGACTAGAATAAACAGTACACACACATCCCCTCCTCTTTGCTACCCACTCAAAAAAAAAAAAAAAAAAAAAAAAAAAAAGTAGTAGTCCACCATTGCTTTTTCCCTATTCTTATATTTCTAATGAGCAAAGCTTGTATCTGCTATTGGAGAAACACAATTGAGACCTGTACGACACATGCTTAAATTTAACACATTCCCATGGCAGTAATGAACAAAGCAGTCCTTCCTTTCAGGAAAATCCTGGACTTGCATTCCCCAGGTCCCTGAGCAGTATAGAATTTAGAAGAAAAACAGGAAACACATGTGGAAACCAGATATAACTGACCAAAACTAGCTATTTAAGTAGCTCAGCCAGTAGCTTTTAAATGAATAATCACATCTATCTATATTATGCCTGACTCACCCTTCCCTCCCCCACCAGCTATTCATACTGAAACATTTAGGCTAGGTATATATATAAATATGCAGAGGAAAGAAATAGGAGCTAGTGAACTGTTTGCATACATCTTATGCTATGAGAGTTTATCATTCTTCCATGCATTTTTGAAAAAGGAATCAATATAACCTGTGCAAAGTTAAAAAAAAGACTAAACTTTTGATCCATAAGAGCATGCATTCATAAACAGTTAGTGTTCATATCTGCTTCATTAAGTATACACATATATATACAAGTATATAATCTCAGATACATACATTCCTGTTCAGAAGTTAATCAAAGTAATAGGGCAATGGTTTTTTTTTCAGTAATGGAAGATTAGTCACAGCCATAATGATTACTGTTGTGTTTTCTCCTAATCTACCTTACTCTACCACGATCTCTGATTTTTGAAAGACTCTGTAATAACCTATGTAACCTTTGGTTTATATTTCCCAAAGAGCATCTTACAAATGAAGATGGGACATTTTTACTGTCCTCCAATCCAAGTGGTATAGACACTAGATGTAATACGATGTTAAAAATAAGAGATTTTGGAAATATAAAAAATGCTTAACACAAAAGATGTAAGTGATGATAACACAAACTAGACTGTGCACAAGCTGGGCTCCTTTTCACATAAAATATTGCTTTCCCATGTGTACTTAATGGAACATCAGGAAAAACATTCAGTCTTTTTAATATTGTCATCTATAAAACACAGCGGGACTCTCAAGAAAAACGTTGTTTCCCTGGAGTTCTGCTGCCAAGACCTTCAATATACAGTGATCTTGCAACCTTCTGCCTGTGACAAGCAATCTGCTGTGTCCTCAAGTTCACATCCAGCCTTCTGGGAAAATCAAATCCACCTCTCTGGATTCTCAGAAAACTTAACTCCCCTCAGAAGGGATGAGTTAAATAAATAGCTCTAAACTAACAAAATTTTAATAAAGTGTGACAAGAAGGAACAATGTTCACAATGACCTCCAAGAGGCAAGCAACACTTCTTTTCTCAAAGTACAAAAATACCAGTTCAAGTAATGGTCTTTGTAGAGTGACTTCTATGGAAGCTGGAGCCCCCCTGCTTTCTGCAGTTACTTCTCAATGACAGGGTTTGGAAGCCCCTTGGGGTACTGAATTGGGGAGCTCAACTCAATTTATGTTGCTTTGTTATCTGCTAGCCACTTTTCCCACTATTTGCTTTTTAGTAATTTTAGCTTCTCTGCATAAATATGGTGACAAAATGTTGTTATATTTTCTAAATATATTTTCCTCTTTTATATTCCAGCATTTCTTCATCCAAAAGCTTCAAGATATGGCAGTAGAACAAGCCAGTAAACCAGTCCAGGCACACTAGGCACAGCTGTGTTGTCTGTATTTTTCCCCAAATAAGGTACAGCACTGGGTGGGGGGAAGAAATGCCCTAAAATGTTGAACAACATGAAATATCAATCATTCCCATGTATGACTGACCTCTGACTCATTCCATTCAGTTTGCCCCAATTTCCTGAGAGAAACTGAAAATATATGTTTGTCTTCCAGGGCTCCACTCCTCTGTGCCTCTCTCCAGGATGGTTTCATCACTTTTTTAATTCACCTGTGTATGTTTTTGGAGTCTTACTGAAATTAATGGAGCTCTGTAGATGTGCAGGTGTGTACCAAAACAGACCTTATTACCTGTTAACTATCTAAAGTGAGTAATATCATCAACAAAGCCAGAGATTACCTCAACAACTACTTCCATAGTGCTGGCTATTCCTCACTAAGTGAAATTTCCTGCCTTCTGAACCTTGTTCTTCCAGTGCCTTTCTCAGGGTGGTTAATCTATTTCTACTTAGAATTACTGTCTTAGCAAATCTCTGTCACAGAATTCCCCATAGCACAAAGCCAGACCTGCCATCACTGGAAGCAGGAGATGTCTGTGGCACTGCTTATCACAGTGAGGATGAGCTGTGGTTAACAAAAAGCACAATAGGCCCTAGGAAAGAGGAAAACGAAACATGGATTTTGAGAACTGCGCAAATTTTAAATTCCATTCTGCCTAAGCATATGGGTTTGGGGTGGAGGAAGGGTTAAATGTTTAATTTGATAGGATCTCTGTAACAAGTAAAGAAATTGGTGGTACTCACTGAATGTAGAGAAACCAGCTAAATCAGTGGTGAAAAGTTAATTTATTGTGGATACAAGAATTAAGAAGTGTAGCTATGTAGAAAAACAAACAAAATACCAGAACAGTCTTACCGGCTGCTTGGTGTAGTCAAGCAGCAGTAGCAGAACAGCAGACACTCCAAATATCTTGAGTAAAGCTACATTACAAGATAGGTTTGCTAGGCCCAACTCTCTGCCTGTATTCAACCTCTGCTAAAAATGCACTCTCTTGCATAAAGCTTAGTCCAAGACTGAAGCCCACAGACCAGCATATAGCAACCACCTATCTTGTGGTCAAGTTGGGGTGTGAAAGCATATACAAATTGGTTTTGCCTGGGGAAGGTTTAGTCCTGCCTTCATCACATGGACAGATGGGCACCACAGATCTAAATTAATCATTTGGCTCATTGTTCTGTTTTGTTTATGTGTTATTATTCACTTCTATTTTCACACCTGTAGAAGAAATACAAGAATTGCCATGGGTAGGAAGGATAGAAATGGGCAAGAAATTTCTTCAATGATAGTAGTTCACCTAATCAGAAAAAAAAAATCTTGTAAACATTTCTAAGTCCCTCGGGCTCTCTGTGCACTATGACCATGAGACATATGAGTCTTGCTATTTAATTTTCTGACTTAAAACAAAAAAAAGTCAAATAAAAACAAACAGAAAAAAGTGTAGTTTGTTGTCATGGCTTATTGCCTTAGTGGTTTGGTTGCTAAGAACAATGAAATGCTAAAAGGGCATTTATACCACAGAGATCCTTAGCAGTGGCTCTGCCTTTATCTTAGACACTGAAACAGAACGTTTAATCTACTTGCTAAAATTAACCTCTTCACATACACTTTTTGAGATCCACCATAGTGATCCATTTATTCTTGGCATTATATATGCAGCCATACACTGCATTACAGATGCCTTATTCTCCCCACAGATAGAGAAATATTCTGGGCTAAAGCAGTTGAAACAGGCATCTTCCCATTTAAAGAGTCTGGGTTAAAAGAAATGAAAAGAAAAAAAAAAAAGACAAAAAAAAGAAAAGAAACATTGTGGCACTGTGAGCCTTGACTTAATGTGAACTTTCTTATATTCCAGTCATGAGATATAACCAAAAACAGCCTTGGGGACATCATGATGGGAAAAGCAAAGTGTGGTGATTGCGTTGGGAATATATTAGCTGGAACGCTGTCTCAGCAGCTGGCCAGCAGCCTTTTGAAAACACAGTTATTCCAAGAACTATATAAATAAACAGAGGCCTTGGGAATTTTTATCCATCCAAAAAAATCTCTTTGCCAAGCCAACCATTACCCAAACTTTCTCTATATGTGTGCCTCACATGGAAGGTACTTTATACAGAGTAAGAGATGACTAGCTATGCCTGCCAAATGCTTTAAGATTTAGCAAGGGTTGATTTGCAAAGGGAAGGAGGAAGAAAAGGGTGTGGGGAAAATGGCTTTTCCAGAGGTCTACCGTAAAGTAATTATGCAGCTAATTATTAGTGGATTTTCTCTTCATTACTACTGCTGTCCATCAAGAATTGTATTTTGCCTTATGTTCACAGGGCCTCAGGTGACAGTTCTTGCTATTGAGTAATTCTCACATAATAATGCCCAGAATGATAATGCATTATGCTGCAACCCCACATTACAGCTCAGAGCAGTCTCCAGAACCTGAAAATCTTGCTTGTTCAGCAGAGGCTGGGTCAGACAGACAACTTCAGTTGACTGGTTGTAGGACACCAAAGACACCATCAGACAACTGCCTTGTAACACCCTAGATGATGAAAACCTGCTTAGTCCTTTCTGAGGCTTCCTACTCAGTGTGGAGTTAGCTATCCCCCTCAGGTCCATCCAAAACAAATTTGAAATGCATTTTGTTGCTGTAATTGTTATTCCTAGTAAGATCCAAAATAGCGATCAGCATTGATATGCCTGGACTTCCATTGATCACAAGGTCAACCAGGAAAACTAGTGCAATTACCATGAAAATATACAGAAGGTGGCCAAAGGCACAGCTCTCCAGATGGCTGTAGCATTGCTTTGCAAATACTCAATCCTTTTTATTTATGGCCCAAAAGGGAAAGGTTAAACATTGAGCAATAACAGGCAAGAGAAGATATGAACAAAAATAGTGCCACAGTGAAAACAATGCAAGAAAAGATTTTTAAAAGTATTTACCTTGATAATAAATATCATCTTTTTTATTTGGTTTTTTTTTTTTAAACAATTCTTATTTTAAGTCCAGATTTTTTGCCCTACTCCCATTTTTTTATTGGTAGCTGAACTTTCTAGTAGTAATGTAAGTCTGCTTGGGCTACCATTTGTCAGGTTTACTGCTGACAGTATATAACCAGAGAGAACAATGCAGAGAGCTTGTGATAATTATATAGTCCTGTGAAACATAAATTAACACCACTTATAGCTATTGACACAAATGTACAAATAATCTGCACATTCTTTAGACCAAGTCCTACATTAATTGATGCCATCATGATGTAATTTATAAGATGCTGGAATCTACAGGCCCTTGTATTTCAGAATTTCGAGGTACTTTCCAAAGATTAATTAATTTTTATAAAGCCCATGGGAAATTTACTCCTGCTGTACAGATGTGGAAACAGTCATGGAGAAGTTAAATGATTTGCTTAAATTCACATAGGAAATGTGAGTCAGTTTGAGAGAAAGAACCTGTGCCTCCTTCTTCTCTCTTCTCTTGCTCTGTTTACTTTTATTAATTGTCAAGTAATAGTGATGAAAGCCATACATACAAAACATTCATAGGCCAGCAAGAATGGAAAAACAGAGAAAAATATTTCCACAAAATATATTTTAATGAAACTACGGAAAATGTAATCTGACCTAAGCAACAATTTTTCAGTAATTCGTAATGATTTATGGAAGTTAAATGGATAATAAAGCTCCCAGGGTTTGTGCATATGGAAATAATAATAAAAGTGTATCACAGAGAGCAATTCAACTTTCAAAATATTTCTCATACCACAAGAACATCATTTGTGATCTTCACAGAATGAATCATAAACATCAGGTGTAATTTAATTATGCTCAGACCAAGCATAAGAAGATGAATATTTAGTCATTTCAAAATATTTGATGCTTTTATTATAATTATATTGGTTGGACTAGAAAATTGCTGTTCATAAGCCTAGAATCTCCAGGGGCTTGAGAAAAACGGTTTGTTTAGGCTGGTGCAGGTGTTGTGATTCAGCACAATAACACACAGGCTGCTCAAAGGCTCTATACCAAAGAATCCTTGGCTTCCTTCCCAGTGACTCAAGCCAGATTAAGAAACTATAAAAATGAATAGAGCAATAAATCTCCACCCATTTTTAAAAATTATTTACCAGGAATTTATCTTGTGATGAAACACTCTGGTATCCAAAAATGATACTGACACCTTCAGGTTTATATGAACAGCCTAAAGTTCCAGAGCCAAGGGTTATATAACCCTAGAAATTAGGACAGAAAGTGAAAAAGAAAAAAAAAAAAAAATCCACAAGCCAACAGGACTTAACCAAAGCATATGAGTAAGTAGCACCTGGCAGTGTGAATGAAAACAGTGAAAAACCACTAAGAAATTATTTTCCCCCAATTGTTTCTTAGAAACCATTTCAGAATTTCGAAAGGGCTTTCAAATTTTTTTAATGCATTAATTTCAAATGCAAAGGTTTCCACACAAAGACATACATCACTGAAGCAAGCAGTAGCAGGTTTGGAAGTTCATTTAAGTTACACCAGGTTAGACATTTAACAGAAATTCGTATAGTACTTGCTAAATCTACTTAAACAAAAAATCTCCAGAATGCATAAATTCACTCTGGTATTATCATTTCCTTTCTCAAGCATTCCATGACTGCAAATATACACTACTTAAATGATCTGGCTGACAGGATGGATGATGTTCCAAGACCACTGTCTGCAGTCTTGGAACATCAGTAGGTATATCCGAAAATACTACAGTCCAACACACAGTATTTGCTGCTTTCTTTTCCTCCTTTCAAAAGCATTTTGACAGCCGAAAACATCCAGATATATCAGATACAACATACCTAGCAATCTACATGAAGGTTGCTTTCCCTTGCCACAAGACAGGACCATCTCCTCCCTACATTGTCCACATCTTGTTCTGGATTCCTCAGTGATCCCTGAAGATAGCACAGATCCTTACATGAAGAAGGGGAGCAGCATGAGGAAAACAGGAGACAACTATGTCTCCTGTCTCTCCAGTACCAAAATTAACTTCATCAAGGGTAGCACAGAAGGAATACATTTCATGGAAACACATCCCTCTATAACTTTCCCTAAAGAAAAGGAACAGAAAAGGACAGCAATGTTGTCATTATGGGAATGTTACTAAAGGCCTTTAGATCTTTTCCTGTAGCACCACTTGGAAATCAGATCTGTGGTGAAATTCCTGTGAAGGAGTTAAAAAAAAACAGATCAACAGTCTTGCTGTTACGGACATCTTAGAACTAAATCACTGACAGGCAGACCAATCAAAATGGTCACTGTTAAAATAGAACACAAAATCAGCAAAAGCAGTTATCACCTCAGAAAATGTCTACAAGTCTCCGTCAGATGTTTCTTTATCCACAATTGAAAACACCCAGCAAATCTCACAATTTTTTTTTCCCCGATGTTTGTATGCCCTTTGGCAGGTAAGAACCGCACATGATAAAACCATGTATCCGCCAGAAGATAAACAAAGATGTTGACACAGTGGGAGAGGAGGATTTCAGGAAGGTGAAGCAATTTTAGAACACATTTTAGGTTTTGGTTTCCTGAACTACCATTGAAAAGCCTAATGGCCATCTTGACTTTTACATTTCTAATACTCCATAGTAAATGCCAACTACTGACTCTTTCAACAACAAAAAAGCCCAACACTCAGAATGTCATTTGTGTGTACATTGTCACGCTGGCACTCTTAAGAATTTTAAAGGGAACATTAAGAAATTCTGGGTGGCGTACATATATGCCATTCACAATGTATGCAAGTTTTTGAAGATTTGGTAGTTCAGATGCCTGCCACACAAGGACTACCATGATGGATGTCAGAAAGATTTGGTCATCCTAATAGGAAGCTTTCAAAACAAACAGGTAACAATTAAAGGTTTTAATCTTGTTGTAAAGTAGCATTTGTGAATGCTAATGAACATGAGCTAGGAGCATAACTTTACAAAATACCTATAAGCTGCTTGCAACAGAAAGAAACTTCATTTAAAAAGAAGTCACAATTCTTTCTCAAGTCCCTCACAGTTGCGTGCATCAAGTTTAATCACTATCTCCTGGGAATTTACTATAATCACGTGGAAATCTGTCTTCAAAATGTCTTTGTTATCAACCAAAATGTCTTTAAAGATAGTTTTATGAATGAAAAATTGTCATTTGGAAAGTAACATGAAAGACTATCTCTGACATTTGTTGCTTTCTTTTTGTTACTTTCTTTTTGTCTAGAGCAGAAACACCACATGAGGCAGTGACTGCTCTACTCTCTCAAGCCACAAATATTCAGCGTACAGAAAACCCAGAATTTTTGCCAGGATTTCAAACACTTTAACAGAAATTAGAAGATGGAGCTTCAAATCAGAGGGACCTCGCAAATACTGAAGACTGGCCCAGCAGAAAACGTAGAGAGTTCAACAAGAGGTGAAGAGTTCTGCTCCTGGAGCAGGAGCACAGGCTGTATCGGCACCGGCTGAAAACAGATTGGCAGTTACAGCAGATGCCAACTACATATGAGGCAACAGCGTACTTCCATCACAACTAAGGCAAACTGCATAACTAGGCTACATCAGGAGGAACAGGGGCAGCAGAGCAGGGGAAGACACTTTCTTCTTCTACGCAGCATGGGTGAGGCTGCAGCTGGAGAACTTCATCCAGCTTTGGACCCCTGCTCCAAGAAGAATATGGGGATTTTGGACAGGGTCCAATAATAGGCTTCTAACATGGTCAGAGGCCTACAGCTTGTGGCCCTCAAGACTAAAGCTAACCAAGGCCATGACTGATCTGATATTCATGCTTTGAGAAGGAAGTTGGACTGGAGGACCTTGAAAGGTCCCATGCAACCAACACTTCTATGACTGTAATAATTTATTCCTCTCTCAACATTGTGATTAGAGAACATACAGGATGCAGGATAGTCATCATCATGCAAAGAACAGCAACAACCACAAAGCCAAGCACACTACTACTGAATACTGGGCATCTTGGAAAAACTGGAATGTAGGTCTGTAACAGCAAATTAACTCATAACAACGGGATATCATTTGAAATTTGTATTCCTGAGAAAAACTCAGTGCTAAAGCGTGTGTGTCTCTATAAGGCCCAAGATGATCAATAATGAACACAAAGTCAAAAACACATCATCTGTTCACACGCCATCCATAATGAATCTCTAAGTAATTAAAAAAAAAAAAAAAATTTCCCATGAAGCATGAAGTACCTGCACAGACTCTAATGTTGTGTGTGTGCATACTGTAGAATATTTTAAGCAGAGACTTAAAGCTAATGGGAAATTGAGTATGCACAGAAGATCAATTTTATGGATTTTTGAGAAATGTATTACTTGTGTAAGACAGTGATCCTACAAAATGCTCAAAAAAGTATTTAAAATTCATGAAGTTAATTTAACTTTACTGATTATTAACATGCACTTATGTGGACATAGGACACCTTTCATAACAGTGGGGGACAGAAACGGTGCTTCCCAAGACAATTTTTGGGAAATCTCTTAAAGAAGTTTTACTTCACTCTTCATTTCATACAGCATTCTTCAACATGTTCTCACATGAGTATCCATGAAAGAGTTTTGGGTTGGGTTTTTTTTCATTAAAAGAGTGCTCACAGAAAACTCATTCAACTGACACTCATTAAGGAGCAGAGAAAACTGAGGCAATACCAGGAATACATCTCTATTCTCCAAGGGGTATTAACTCCCTTAGAATTATATAGCTGCAAACAAAGACAAAATATATCTATCCCAATCACATTATAACTTGACTTGTCAACAGGAGAAGAGAAAACTACACTGGAAAACACTTACAGAATATCTGTCCCCAATGTCTTGCACAGTTTTCTCTAACCATGACAAATGCAAATATCTTCAGACACATCCATATCATTAATTTTGCAGTGGTTTGAGTGACTACACAAAAATTAGAATCAGGATTTTAAGTTTTCACTTTTCCCCTTTTCAGATATCACCAGAACAGAAGAAATAAATTCCTTACAAACTCATGACCTCTTGGAGGTGCAACAAAGAAAACCAAAGTAAGCAAGTTTGTGGTTTGCTATTGAAAAGACAGCAGGTGGAAAAGGATGAGAAATTTCTTTGCCACTCACACATACCATACCTCAAAGAAAATCTGAATCAATATTTTAGTTAAATATCAAAATCACTTGTAAAAAAAAGAAATATACCTTCCAGATCTTTTATCCATTGCTATATGGGAATATAAATATAAAATTTATGTTAACCAATTTTTAAAAATTTAAGTAGCAAGTACCAGGTTTTTCCTCATATGAGAAACATTTTTATTTTTTCTTTATTTTAACTTGTCTGTATTTCAAGACATGCCATTTTTAAACTAAAACTTCCTGACTTTACTGGAAGATGCAACTTCAGAATTTACCTAGAATTACATTACTATTTACTAAGACTTCATTTGTATGAGAAAATCAGGAGAAATCTAGCATAGCTATACAACACCACTTTAATCAACATAGATTTATCATACATTTGGAATTAATGTTGAACAATATTTATTTAATCTAATTTAAGTAAGTTCTAAAATAAATCCTATGCAGTCCAGGGAGTAGCATTCTGATACTGCTCAAGCATTGCTTTGTTCTGCAAGTAATTATTCTGTCCAAATGAAGTAACTGACTAAGCTTGGTGAAACCCAGATTTACAGAACAAATGTTTCAATTTTCTTATCTGTAATTTTTTTTTTCTCTTTTTAGCATTGTTCAACACAAATAAGGCAGTAGAAGAAACATAAAAAAGGTTTCAAATATACAGGTAAAATCTAGGAAACAAATTCTTTCCCCAGTCAAGAGTATTGTTTCAAGTTTAAAAAATAAAAGGTTGACAACACTTTGGGTTGATATCAGAAATAACAGTGGTTTTGACTTTGGGGATCTATGAAGCCTAACTGGTCAAAATCAGTGATTGTTCATTTTATTCATACATACTGGGGTGCCAAAACAGAGATATTCTTTAACTATAGACAAAGTCAGTGGGTATAAATTGAGGGTTTTTTAGTCAATCTTTAAGGCCATGAGTATTCTGGCCAAAAGAGCTACTGTCAAGTTTGTCACATTCACAAAATGAAGCTCTGTGGGAGCAAGCAACTGCAAGGATTTCATAATCACAGAACACAAATGCTTGACTTGGTTGCAGCACCAGCACCTCCACATTTATTGGAAGCAAGGACAAACTGAAGGTATTGAACCACTAAGCTTCAGAAACATGGTGCTTCATGCAAAAACAAAACAAAAAAAAATTGCTTTTGTCTACATCAGCTCAAGACTGAGCAGAACTAATTTCCTTTTCCAACCACAGACTCTCTAACCATTTGATCAGCTGCATTGTTCTCACAATAAGAACACACAGAACAAGGACTGGCATTTATTGACGTAAAATGATCGCAAAAATCTGTTAATACATCTTGATGGTTATTATATCTTCTAAAGTTAATTTGTCCCAAATTTACAACAAACTGTTTGTTTGAATGGTTCTTTTACTAGCTTCTGTTGCATGAAGCTTTTAGAGATAAAACTGGTCAAAAAGCCATAGAGGGCTAACAGTGCAATCAAGGTTATAGAATACAAAACCTATCAAAAATCTTAACTAATGTTGTGAACTAGGAGAACTCACATATAGAAAATGTAATTAAAATCCATGGAAAGCAGACCTTCCTCCTCTTGTATAAATGTGGGCTGAGTTGGACCTGTTTCATTTATATACTCTAGGACAATGTATTTATAATACATCATAATCATTTATCTGAAAACCTGGATGCATGTCCAAGGGAAAAGAAATCTAAAGACAGGTTGTGTTGCATTTTCAGAAGGTGTGGGGAGACAAGAGGTCACAGAGAAGTCCATACTAATGTTTGAAATTTAGGAGTTAAAAAAGTAACAACTTATCTGAGGTGGTGCACCAGACAAAGAAAATGGAAGGACATTTAGGGCATGCAGCAAGTTAAAAAAAACATTTCACAGAGCTGCCAAAAATAGAATTTTAAAAAACCTGACCACGACACAAGTTGGCCTCAGCAAAAAATTATGTACAAAAGCATAGAGAGAAAAGAGCTAATAAACCGTGGCTGCGGTATACCATCTTTCAAATTGTGGAACTGAAGCAGAGAAAGTAGCACACTCTAGAAAAATCACTTGTAGATGATGGAGTCTTTTAATTCACTATTTGAGTACAATCACACTAAAACCAACCCTTGTCTGCTGAGACACGATTCTATATGGACATGCAATATAACGGGAGAAAAGCTGTGCAGACCTGGTACGTTTGCACTGTGTGGGTGAGATACAGCCAACACTAACACTTTGCCCTTTGCCTAGCAGAGCACCGCACTCCCACAAGGTTTTCTTTGCCTTAGTATGCAGAAGGGCAGACAAGAGCACTCTCCCTTAAAGGCTATACTAGCAACAAGTACAGATGATCAACCATTGTGTGAGGCTAGGAAAGAAGGTAAAGTTGGCTGGTTTTAGAAAAATACTACTAGTAAATCTGTACACTCAGCACAGTCAGATGGCCTGTGTCATATAAACTTCAGAAATTACATCTGAAGCTAGTTTTATTGCCTTTTTTTTTCCATGAAATATTTGCATATTCAAGTACATTGCCACAGTTCTTGAAGACAAACAGCTCCTGATGTCATTGTGGAGTTCTATTTTCAGTAAGCTTTATTTATTTCTAAGTGGTTTAATGTGCATCTGTTTACATAAATATTTAGATATGTGAAAGCACATCCTGCTCAAGCCGCTCTGATAAACAGAAGTCAGCTGTTACTCCTTTTCCACTCCTGACTCTGCTTGGAGCGCTGCCTATTCCCGAGCTCTCATTTATAATGCAGCCATTGTGCTTCGAACCAGGAGTTTATAAACACATGCTTGAAAAATGTAGTCTGGGTTTCCTGCAAAACATTTCTATGACTCTTTTATCATTAAATTGCACTACAGTTGGTGTGGCTCAGTGCACTAAAAGTTTACATTTCTCCACAAGGCCTAACGCAGTATACATATTGACAGTATTAGCAAAACTGGGAGTTGGCCAGGAATAGTGCACGTTAGCGATGAAGAACCCAGTATTATCACTTTTATGCATAAGAGTTATCTCTACAAACTAATTCTGCTGATAATAGAAGCAGAGTTTATGGCGTGTGGGATGCAATACCTAAATCTTCCAGTGGTTCATCTCTTTGACCTACAAACCTGTTGTTTCTCGCTTAACACACAAGGTAACTTAGTATAGAAAGATGAAGAACAGAGGGAGGGTGGATGTTCCTGAAACCTGAAGACTGGTCTAGGAGTCAGAAGATCTGGACCGAGCATCCACATTTGCCAGAGAGTTCTCGTGTGAGTTTGGAAAAGTCTTTTAGATCCTGGGCCAGTAACACAGTCAGCACATCCCACGGACTTCAGCCTCTGGCAAGATTTGAATCATATGTGACATCCTAAATCTACTGAAATTTTTCCTGTTACTCTAGCCACTAGAATGAAGCTTTCTTTTACATCAGAAAAGACAACAGAGGTGTTCTTTCTTTTATATGTACGTATTCTTAATAAGGATTAAGCTTTGTTTTCCATCCAGAATTACACTGGGCACTTTCTCTGTGGTAAATCAGTACCTGTCCAATAAATTTTACCAGTTCTATGATCCAAATTCCCCAAAGTCACTGCTGCATCCTTATGTATCTTTTTGCAAACATATTCTAGTTACATTTTCGTATATGCCAAACTTTTGGAGGTCAGCGGCTTGGAACGTTTTGTAGTTCAGTAAGTTGATTATAAATCATAAGATTCTAAGAAATGCTTCTCATACTCTAATTTATAATAAATTAAGATGATCACGAAACTTTTGCATTAAAAACAAAGATATCTGAAAATGAGGATAGGCTATAAATATCTTTTATGCTTTTGAAAATGGAAATCCAAATTCCATAGGAAAAGTAACATTAATATTTATACCTACCTCAATCTTTTAAAAAAATCTCATTTTTAGATCACACTCATTTACTAGCAATAAAATCTTCAAAACTAGTCATCACTGACCTAAGCCAGTTCTCACTGAAGTCAGCAATGACTGAGTCTAATTACTGGTTTAGTTTAAATCACCAAGACACTTCTGAAGCAAATCTCCCAATTCTCCCCGCACACAGTCTATTGATTTGGAGCATGTGAACCAGATCTGTTTCAGCTGAAATTAAACCAAAGATGCACTCCAGCCGCATGGGTATGCTGCCTATGGGACCACATGAGAGCTAGTCTGAAGTAAAACATCTCAAAATGCACACACTGTAACCTCTGTTTTGTTCTACAGTTCAATTTCTACTGGCCCTCAATATCTCTCAACAAAGACACTAGCAATGAGACTTTGGGGCTTTGCTCCTAACAAAGTCAATACAGAGCTAAGTTTATGATGTGGTTATTTTTTCCTCTGTTTTGAACAGTTGCATATACAATTAAATCAGAAAGATTACTGAGGAGGGAGGAAGCATTTTCCAGCTCTTCCTTTACCTTTTCAATAAACTATTTTTTCAATTCATAACCCTTTCTTCAAACCTTTCACTTTCATGCTCCCAAAGAACCACCACTAACAATACATCTGGGATAATAATAATTTAAAAAAAGAGTTAGAAGAAAAGGCATACGTGTATTTTTTTCATACAAGTTTGGGTTTACATAACTATACTTCCTATTTGTTCTCAGTAAAGCCTGAAAATGTTGATCATCTTCAGAAAGCCACGTAACAGATATGAGTTACACAAATGACTATTCAGCTTTCATTTTTTGAATCAAGCATGAGAACTCAGCATAAATGCATTAGAGGGGTTTAAAACAAATCATAGATACTCAACTTCATCAGTTAAAAAATGTGTTCTTGTTATAAAACAAAACCCAACAAAAACCACACACACCAAAACCAACAATCAGTATCTTCCTGCAACTTAAAAAGTAATATTAGGACCGACCAAAATATGCAGATAGAAACCTTTTAACATAAGTTTTACAGTGCAGGCTAAATCCTGTGACTGGCTTCAGCTGGTTTCTGACACTCCAGCAGGACATGGAGGCAGCTGCTAGACCTACAATATTACCTCCATCTAAGAATCATTTTTGAGCAGCATACAGTCATCAAAATATTGCTTGTACAATTCGCCTCCCAATTTCTGTACACAGAGCATGATTTTGGGGAAAAAAAGGTGTATGATAAGGAGGCCCTTTCTTTTCCTCCAATACTTTAATTAGTGTCCAGCCTGACAAGGAAGAAATTAATAAATGTCCTATGCTGAACAGCACCTAAACATCCCAGGATGGAGCCCTATGTTGTTACAGGAAAAGTCAAAATAATAGGGAGATAGTTAAAAAAAAAAATAAGCGTACAGGCAGTTTCCACATATGTCATAGAATGGTTTGGGTTGGAAAGGACCTTAAAGATCATCTAGTTCCAACCCCCCTGCCATGGGCAGGGACACCTTCCAC
>JANHGO010000027.1:18483438-18501303 GCA_024606505.1 Aquila spilogaster | reverse complement strand
CAAAGTGTGGTGATTGCGTTGGGAATATATTAGCTGGAACGCTGTCTCAGCAGCTGGCCAGCAGCCTTTTGAAAACAGGGTTATTCCAAGAACTATATAAATAAACAGAGGCCTTGGGAATTTTTATCCATCCAAAAAAAATCTCTTTGCCAAGCCAACCATTACCCAAACTTTCTCTATATGTGTGCCTCAAATGGAGGGTGCTTTATACAGAATAAGAGATTGACTAGCTACGGCTGCCAAATGCTTTAAGTTAGGATTTGGCAAAGGCAAATTTTCAAAGAGAAAGAAAAGGGTTTGGGGAAAATGGCTTTTCCAGAGGTCTACCCTCTAGTAATTATGCAGTTTATTTCTTACAATAAGGGTAGTGAAGCACTGGAACAGTTTGCCCAGAGAAATGGCGGATACTCCATCCCTGGAGACACTGAAGGTCAGGCTGGATAGGGACCCAAGCAACCTGATCAAGCTGTAGGTGTCCCTGTTCAGAGCAGGGGAGTTGGACTAGATGGCCTTTAAGGGTCCCTTCCAACTCAAATGATTCTATAATTACTATTGGGCTTTATTGTGTTAATACTGTTATCTGACAATAATTTGCTTTATGTTCACAGCGCCCTGGGTAAAAGTTCTTGCTATTAAATAATTCTTATAAAATAAACTCCGTAATTTGCCACACTGTAGCTCTGCATCACAACTCAGAGAAGACTTCAGAACCTGAACATCATGCTCCCTCAGCAGAGGCTGAGGCAGACTGACAGCTTCAGCTGACTGGACACAGAAGGACTAAAGACACCATCAGGCTCTGCCTCATTACCCCCTAGATGATGAAAAGCTGCATATTCCTTCCTGAAGCTTCCTATTCAGGTCGGAGGTAGCTATCTTCCAAAATCTATCTGATAGAAATGTGAAATGCATTTTCTTGCTCTTACTGTTCTTCCTAATAAGATTTAAAATAGTGATCAGCATTGATATTTCTGGACTTCTACTGATCACAAGATTAAACAGGAAAAACAGTACAGTTACCTTGAAAATATACAGAAAGAGGCCAAAAGCACAGATCTCCAGATGGCTGTAGCAGTGTTTTGCAGACACTCAACCCTTTTTACTCCTACAGACCAAAAAGGGAAAGGTTAAACACTGAGCAATAACAAGGAATAAGTTCTGAACAGAAAATAGAGCCACAGTGAAAACAACGCAACCAAAGAGTTTTAAGAGAGTTTATTTTAATAATAAATATTCTATCATTTATTTTTTTAAACAATTGTCACAAGCCATTTTTTTTTTTTATTGGTAGCTGAACTTTCTAGAAGTAATGTAAATCTTCTTGATCTAACCTTTGTCAGGTTTACTGCTGACAGCACAAACTCCAAAGAAGAATGTACAGAGCCTGTGATAATTGTTTAGTCCTGTGAAACATAAAACTTCTTATAGCTATTGACACAAACATACAAATAATCTGCATGTTCTTCTGACCAAGTCCTAAGCTAAATGAGGCCATCATGATGTAATTTACAAGATGTGGGAATCCACAGGCCCTTCCATTTCAGAATTCCTAGGTACTTTCCAAAGATTTATTAATTTTTATAAAGCCCATGGGAAATCTACTCCTGCTGTACAGATGTGGAAACAGACATGGAGAAGTTATTTGCCCAAATTCACAGAGGAAATCTGAGTTAGTTTGAGAGAAAGAACCTGTGCCACTCCTCCTCACTTCTTTTGCTCTATTTACTTGTATTAATTGTTGACGCATAGTGATGGAAATCACATGAACAGAACATCCATGGGATGGCAAGAATAGAAAAAATACCTACATCTATTTTAATGACACTAGGGAAAATGAAATACAACCTAAGAAACCATTTTTACGTTATTTGTAATAAATTATGGAAGTTACATAGATAATAAAATGTGCAAAGTTTGTACATATGGAAATAATAATGAAAGTGTACCAAACCAAGCAATTCAATATTCAAACTCTCTCATACCACAAAAAACATCATTTATAAATCTTCATAAAGTGAATCATAAACATCAAGTCCAATTTAATTATGCTCAGACCAAGCATAATCAGATGAATATTAACCAAAGTATTTTATGCATTTGTTAAAATTATATTGGATGGTCTAAAAATTGCTATTCATAAGCCTAAAACCTCCAGGGTCTTGAGAAAAACGGTTTGTTTAGGCTGATGCAGGTGCTGTGATTCAGCACAATAATACACAGGCTGCTCAAAGGCTCTATACCAAAGAATTTGTGGCTTCCTTCCCAGTGACTCAAGCCAGATTAAGAAACTATAAAAATGAATAAAGCAATAAATCTCCACCCATTTTTTAAAATGATTTACCAGGAATTTCTCTTGTGATGAAACATACTGGTATCCAAAAATGACAATAACACCTTTAGGCTTACATGAAGAGGGTAAAAGACTACAGCCAAGGATTATACAACTCCCGAAATCAGGACAAAAATAATGATAATAATAATTAAAAAAAAAAAAAAACAACAACAACAAGATATCTGCACTTGAAAAATGCAAAGAAATAGCACCAGAGTTAAAAACTGTGCAGTAGAAAAACTGCTAAGAAATTGATTTCCCCCTATTTGTTTCTTAGAAACTATTTCAGAATTTTGAAATTGCAATACTTTCTTTTTATATGCATTTTCATTCCTTTAAGTGCAAGGTTTCCACACTCAGAAATGCATCTCTGAAGCCAGCTGTAGCCGGTTCAGAAGTTCACTTAAGGTACACCAGGATAGACATTACACAGAAATTGTTACAGAACTTACTAAATCTACTTTAATGTCAGAATGCATACTCTAGTACTTCCTTAAGCATACCAATACTTCTAATATACACCACCTACCTAAATGATCTAATTGATCACTAACCCCAAATAGCAGCAAGTATTTCCATAAATGCTACAGTGCAATGTGGTAATTTCTGCCTTTTTCTCTTTTTCTGAAAGCATACTGACAGCACTGAAAGCAGAAAGCAGTCAGAAAACACTATCAATAATGTACAAGAAAGGTTGCCTTCCCTTGCCACAATACAAGACCATTTGCCCCCTACACTGTCCCTGACTTGACTTGAATTCTACAGCAATCTCCACAGATCCTCGCATGAAGGGAAGCAGCATGCCATGCGGAATGGCACAGCCATTCTCCCCAGTATCAAACTTAACTTCACCAGAAGTAGCACAGAAGGAATAGACATTATGGATGCATATCTGTATAACTTTCCCTAAGGAGAGGGAGCACAAAAGGACAGCTATTTTGTCATTATGGGA
This sequence comes from Aquila spilogaster, assembly GCA_024606505.1. NCBI lineage: Eukaryota > Metazoa > Chordata > Aves > Accipitriformes > Accipitridae > Aquila > Aquila spilogaster. The sequence continues at coordinate 18,498,019 of JANHGO010000027.1, read as the reverse complement.
ATGTTACTACAGACCTTTGGAACTTCTTCTATAGCACTGCTTCCAAATCAGAACTGCGGCAAAATTCCTGAGAAGGAATTAAAACAACAGGTCAATGATCTTGTTAAGAACATCTCAATTGTTAGGCAGACCAAAATGGTCACTATTAAAATAGAACACAAAATCAGCACAAGTGCTACCAGAAATGTCTAAAAATCATTTATCTTTATCTACAACCACAGACACACAGCATAAACTCACAAATTATTTCCCCCCTCCCCCTCCATGTTTGTATGCTTCTTGGCAGTTAAGAACCCCACACGATAAAGCCACGCATCTGCAAGACTCATTGGCAGACACAAACTTCTGAAAGACATTGAGCAGAAGATAAACAAAGATGCTGACACACAGAAGAAAAGGATTTCAGGAGGACGATGCAAGCTCAGAAAACATTCTAGGTTTTGTTTTTCTGAACTACTATCAAGAGCTAAATGGCCATCTTGACTTCTGAAGTTCTTCATATTGCATAGTAAATACAGTGTGCTGACTCTTTCAACAACAAAAAGCCCAGTACCCAGAACATTACTTCTTGTGCACACTTTTGCATTGGAACTCTTCCGAATTAAACGGGAGCACTAAGAAATTCTGAGGAATACACATACATACCATTCGAAATGCATGCAAATTCCAGCAGGTTTGGTAATTTAGACTTGTGTCACACAACATCCTCATCAGACAGCCATGAAGGATGTTCAAAAGATTTTGGCAACAAGGTTTCAAAACAAACACTTAGTAGTTAAGTATTTTCGTATCATTGTAAAACACTAAGAGCACAAATCTGCAAAATAAGCTGCCTGCAATAGAGACAGACTTCACTGAGAAAGAAGAAACATTCATACTCAAGGATCAGTCTGTTTTCTGCATCAAGTTTGATAACTACCTCCCAGAAATCAAAATGTCTTTGAAGATAGTTTAATAAATGAAAAAAAAAAAAAAAAAAAAGGCAATTTAGGTATTAGCATTACAGACTACCTCTGAAATTTGTTAATTTCTTTTTGTCTAGACCAGAACTACCATATCAGGTGGTGACTGCTCTGCTCTCCTATATCAGAAACATTCAGCGTATGGTAAACAAAGAATCTCTGTAAGGAATTCAAGCACTTTAACAGAAATTAGACAGTAGAGCTGTAAGCTAGAGTGACTTCAATAAAATTGAGTACTAGTCAAACAGAAAACTTAACTGAGTTCAACAACAGCGAAGTTCTACTTCCATAACAGGAAAAATAAATTCCTTATAAACTGAGTACTAATTACAGGTGCAAAAAAATGACACCAAAACAAGTATGTATGTTATCTGCTATTTAGAAGACAGCATGTGGGAATGTATGAGAGACTCCTGGGCACCTCACAGACACCACACCTAAAAGAAAATCTGAAACAATAGTTTAATCAAATATCAGGTTTGGCCATTAAAACACAGGAATAAAATGATAAACTTGACGTCAACCAACTTTCAAAAAGTTTCAAAAGTAACCCTGTCTGGGGTACCATTTCAGAGTCAAACAATAAACAGTAAACAAGTTTGACTGGAATCAGAAACAACCGTGGTTCTTTTTGCATCTATAATTATAACTGGTCATAACTGTGTAATTTTTTTTCATTTAATTTATTCATCTTATTAATATGTAATGGTGTGCCAAAGCAGAGATATTTTAGAGCTGTAGACAAGGTCAGAGGGTATAAAATGTTCTTCTACTCAACCTCTACTCAACCAAGAGCATTTTGTCAGAAAGAGCTATCAGCAGATTTGTCACAGTCACAAAATGAAAGCGAGCAAGAAACTGCAAGGATTTCAAAATCACAGAACACAGCTCCTTGAATTAGCTGCAGAAGGAACATCTTCCTTTACTGTAAGGAAGAAAGACGAACTGAAGGTACTGGCCCACTAAGTTTCAGATACATGGCTCTTCACACAAAATGAAGGAAAAAAAAAACCTCCATGAAAAAAAAAATTGCTTTTGTTTACATCAGCTCAAGATTGAGCAGAACTAATTTCCTTTTCCAACCACAAACTCTAACCATTTGACCAGATGCATTGTTCTCACAATAACACATGGAACATGGACTGGCGTTTATTGACGTAAAATCATCATAAAAATCTGTCGGGACATCTTGATGGTTATTATACCCCCTAGAGTTAATTTGTCCCAAATTTACAGCAAACCATTTATTGATTGTTCCTTTTATTAGCTTCTGTTCTATGAAGCGTTTAGTGATACAACTTGTCAAGAAGTCATAAAGAGCTAGCGGTATTCAAAAAGTTCTGAGGATTAGCAATCATTGGCCGTAGAATATAAACCTATCAGAAATCTTAACTAATGTGGTCAAGTAGGTGAAATAAATAAGAAAATGAAATTCAAGGAAAATAGACCTTCCTCTTCTCATATAAATTTAGGCCGAGTTGGAGCTGTTTCATTTATACACCTTAAAACATACTATACATAGGTTGCTCTGAAAGTAATGCCTCCTAACTATTTCCATGGAAACTGCAACAGATGTAAAGAGCACAATAACACTACTTGATAGAGCAAATTGTTGGCTACAAAACACTATTTTTCAGCATAGTCACCACCATTACGTATGCATTTTTTTCAGCGATGAACAAGAGCTTGCATGATGCACTCACAAAAAACTGCACCAGTGAAGGTGACCCGCTCTTCCACAACTGCTACAACAGTGCTGTTGCTAGGAAAATGTTGCCTGTGCAGTTCATCTTTCACTGGCCTGAACAGATGAAAGTCAGAAGGTGTCAAGTCCACACTACACAGTGGATGTGATAGGACAGTTGAGCTAAGATTATCAGTGTGCTTCACCATCTTCAAATTAGTACGAGACCTGGTGTTATCTTGTTGCAAGATAAAGGTAGTCTTTTTTCTCTGACCTGAGAAGATCAAGCTTTCAGCTCAGTCAGCATCCTGTTGCAACAGTGAAGAGTTGATGGCTTGTTGCCTGGGTTCCAGGAAATCCAGAAGGACCACCTGTTTCCTATCCCAAAAGACACTGTACATCATTTTACCCACTGAGGAGTGCATCCTGAACCTTTTTTTGATGAGGAATTCACACGTTGCCACTCCACAGACTGTCATTGTGACTCCATCTTATAGTGTTGACACCACGTCTCGCTGCTGGTAATAATGTGATCCAGGAAACTCTCATCTTCAGCCTTGTATAGGTTCAGTAGGTCCTGATAAACTTACATAAGGTATTCTTTCTGTTCCTGTGTGAGCATTCATGGGACGCACCTGGTGCAAACTTGGCAATATTCCCACACTGCCAGTATGGTTTCCAGCACACTAAAACTGATATTCAGCTTTGTACACAGTTCCTTAGTCACAAACCACTGCTTTGTGCGGATGAGCTGATTGAGATGTTCTTCATTTTGTGGTGTGACAGCTGTATACGGCCATCCAGAATAAGGTTTGTCTTTCATGTTGTTGTTATCACTGCTGAAACGTACCACCCACTGCCTCATTGTGCTCACATCCACTGTTTGGTCTACAGAAACATTCAGCAAGTATCAATTAATGTCAGCAGGTGCCATTTTTTCCACTTGGAGGAATTCAGTGACACACCTTTACTTCACACATACTTCCATATCAGACACCATTGCGTCAGACTGCCCCTCTGCTGCCATCTGTCACACGGCAACAAAATGTAACAGGATATTGGTGGAAAGATTTAACTTCTGCTGCCATACCACCAACATCTGCCTCTGATGTCGTGGGCCAACATAATAAAATAGGAGGAATTACTTTTGGAGCAGCCCTTGTAATACAGCCTTATCACCTATTTGAAAATTGGATATATTCCTAAGAAAAAGGAAATCTAATGACAAGTTCCATTGCATTTCTGGAGTGCATGGGAAGACAAAGAGAGAAACTTAAGAATTTGGTAAACTTTGTTCACTCAAGTCAGTACATCAGAGAAGTAAAATAGAGTGATATGTAGAGCATGCATGCAACAAGTTATAATAAAATGTTTCACACAGATGCCAAAATAGAATTAAAGAAAACAAAGCAAAAAAAGTGTGTGTGTAAAAAAATGTAAGTACAGAAACAGAGAAAACAGCTACGAGCTGTGGCTGCAGTGTACTTTCTTTCAAATACCAGAGAAAGTAGCAAACTGTAGCAAAATCATTTGTAGAAGACACTTTGTCCAACAAGGCTTTCTCTGTCTTAGTACGAGGAAGGGCAGACAAGTCACTTAAAATCTATATTAACAAGTGTAAACTATCAAGCATTGTGGGAGGGTGGGAAAAAAGGTGAAGTTGGTTGGTTTTCAGAAAAAAAATAATAGTAAATTTGTACAGTCAGCACAGTCAGATGGCCTGTGTCATATAAACTTAAGAAATTACATCTGAAGGTAGTTTTACTGCATTTTTTCAATGAAATATTTGGTTATTCAAGCTCATTCCCACAGTTCTTGAAGATAAACAGCTCCTGATGTCATTGTGGAGTTCTATTTTCAGAAAGCTTTATTTATTTCTAAGTGGTTTAATGCGCATCTGTTTACATAAATATTTAGATATGTGAAAGCACATCCTGCTCGAGCTGCTCTGATAAACAGAAGTCAGCTGTTACTCCTTTTCCACTCCTGACTCTGCTTGGAGCACTGCCTATTCCCTAGCACTCGTTTATAATGCGGCCATTGTACTCAGAATCAGGAGTTTATAAACACATGTTTGAAAAATGTAGTCTGACTTTCCAGCAGAATACTTCAATGGCTCTTTTATAATTAAATTGCACTGCTTTTGGTGTGGCTCAGTGCACTAAAAGTTTACATTTCTCCATAAGACCTAGCCCACTACACATAAAGAGAGGATTAGTCAATCTAAGGGGTGATCAGGGAGAGCATATTATAGACAATAACTCCAGTATTATCACTTCTATGTGTAAGTATTACCTCTGCAAACTACTTTCACTGATTTTAGATTCAGAGCTTATGGAATACATAACATAATACCAGTGGCTCATCTCTGACTTACAGATATGTTGTGATTCTTGTTTCACATACAGGAAAACAGGACAGAAAGATAAAGAAGATAGGGAGGATGGATGTTCCTGCAATCTGAAGACTGGACCAAGAGGCAACAGATCTGTATTGAGCTCCCATATTTGCCACAGAGGTCTTGTGTAAGTTTGGAAAGGTCTGTTAGATGCAGGGCCAGTAATATTAACTCAGCACATCCCACTGACTTCAGTCTCTGGCAAGACTTGAATCACACATGACATCCTAAACTACCAACATTTTTCCTGTTACTCTAGCCACTCTACATAGAATAAAGCTTTCTTTCACCTCAGAAAAGATAATGGAGGTGTTCTTTTAAGCCTATCTACACTATAAAGGTTCAATCTTTGTTATACACCCAAAATTATGCTGGACACTTTCCCTGTCGTGTAAGGACTCATCTGCTGGAGGTGAGCAGGCTTGGAACAGTTCACAGTACAATAAGTTGACAACAAATCATAAGAATCTGGGAAATGCTTCTAATACTCTAGCTTTTGTCTTTTCAAGTTTAAGACCACAATTAAACTTCTGCATTAAAAAAATACACTTGAAGATGAAGAGAGGCTACAAACATGCTTTAGAAAATTAAATCATAAATTCCATAGGGGGAGGTGTGGGGGGGAAACAATGGAAAAAGAAAACCATTAACTGGTGCTCCATTTTTTCCAAAACATCTCATCTAGTCCAACTTGTTTATTACCAATAAAAATTTCAGTCAGTCACCACTGGCTTATACCAGTTCTTACTGTAGCCAGCAAGGTCTGAGCCTACTTGTTTAGTTTGTATCATGAGCACACGTGTGAAGCAGCTCTCCCAGTTGTTCCTGTGTACAGTGAGTGTTGCACTAGAGCATGTGAACTGAATCTGCCTTAGCTGAAGCTAAACCGAAGGCACACTGCAGCATCTTACTCAGTGCACTCCAGTCCCTGGGATCTCATGAGAGCTAGTCTGAAGTAAACCATCTTAAAATGCCTACACAATTCTACGTTTTTTTTCCTGCAAGCCTATTTCTACTGGCCTCCTATAGAACAGGGGGACAGTTTCCAGAAGGAAGGCATTTTCCAGGGCTTCCTTTACCTTTTCAATGAACTCACTCTTCAACTCATAAACTTTTCTTCAAGCACTTCGTTTCCACTCTCTGAAAGCATCACCACTAAAAACATATTTGGGATAATAAACAATTAAAAAGCAAAAGGAGAAGGATATGCATTTGTTTCATAGAAGTTTCTGTTTAAATAACTATAGTTCCTGTTGTACTCACTAAAGCCTTTTCTTCAGAAAACCACGTAACAGATAAATGAATTATACAACTGACTATTCAGCTTTCAGTTTTTGAACTGGCTTTGAGAACTCCACGTATGTGTATTAGATTAGAGGGGCTCAAAACAAACTGTACATACTCAACTACATCTGTTCAAAAAGTTGTGTTTGCAACAATAAAAATCAGTATATTCCTGCAGCATAAAAATATAATGTAAGAAGAAGTGACCACAATATGCAGATGGAAATCTTTAAACATAAATATTACAACAAAGGATAGATCTTTTGACCAGCTCCAGTTGGTTTCTCACACTTCAGTGGGACCATAGAAGCAGTTTCTGGACCTACAAGATTACCACCCTCTAAGACATTTTTGAGCAGTATACAGTCAAAATATTTAATCTCCTAATTTCTCTACACAAGAGTGTACTGTTGAGGAAGCAATGTGCGGGATACAGAGACCTTTTTTCCTCCAAACCTGACTATCAGAGTATCCAATGTGTCTAGGAATAAATCAATAAACATCCTATGCTGATCAACATCAAAACGTCTCAGGATACATTCCCACTCTGTTATAGGAAGAAAGAGAAAAATCATTATATTTTAAAAAATCACGTGTGCGGAGATGCACTTCCCACATATGTCATCACACAGTCTTGAAAGTTACACCATTTCAGCCATTCAAAAATGACTTGGTTTTGAGGGAAGATTAATTTTTATCATCTTCCAGGTATACTGAAGCAATGCTGCCTCAGGTAGTACAGAAAGGCATGGTAACATGCAGCAATATCATCAGCTATTAAGGACTCACACGTGAAAGACCAGGAAGCGGGCAATCTGAAAACAAAATACCAGATGTCACTGGGGCTGCCTCAGATCTCTTCACTTTTCACCTCTTGTTTATCCACAGCATTATACAGGGGAGAAGAAAAAAAAAAAGATAGAGAATGTAGACCAAGAACATACATTATGAGAACCAGCATACCAAGGAATTTCCCTTCTTAATAAAAAGACCTGCCTCAACTTTACCACTTAGAAAAATACTTCATTTTAAATGAAACTCTGAATTTCAAACCCAAGCTGTTTACAATCTGATATCCAAAATCCTGTCATTTGTTACCTACAACAAATACAACTGAACACTTTATTTAGAAAAAAATATGTGAAGGCATGCTGGTATTTTACATCCTTAGCAAAGTATGCAGTGGTAGATAATTTCATTTGCCAATCAATTCCCTCCCCCTACTTCCTCTCAGTTTTCAGAACCAACGTCAAGAGACGTGCATCTTATAAAAGAAAAATCTCAATCAGCACTTGAAGGACCCACTGGGAATCTCCTGATGAGTTCCAGATGTTTGGCCACTGATACACTAATGCTTGCACCATGGAAAATCTTTCCAGGTGTTTGCAGTTTCATGCATTGTTGCACAACATGGATCAGAAAGCTATTTCTATGAGGGAAGATTATAGTTAACCAAATCCATCCAAACAACAAGACCACATAGACTAGGTGCAACCATGGCAGAAGTAAAAGATCCAAGGCTAACACCACTGCTATGTGTTCATACTGAGTGTACTGGGCAAGAATCTTGCCATCTGGACAGTCTGGAGTTGATGAACAGTCCTACACAGCCAGGCAGGATTGTTCTCTCAGCAGGAGACTGGGACAGATTGACCTTTTCAAAGATAACTGAGGTGATAGTCACCACCCTGAGCTTTGACTTTGTTTATCAGAGACAACATCAGCTCCCAGAGGTAAATGTTAGTTTGGATGATAATGTACTCCATATTTCAGAACCAATAACCTGACTCATGACCTACATCATATTTAAGGGCTGACTGATGGTTTCTGGGCACAGGCAAAATAAAACAAGACCAAAAAAAACAGGTAAAAAATGCAGACCAGTTCAAAATCAAATGATAAGATTCAAAATTAAAGAATATTCACTTGGTTATAAAAATTGTGTGAAATTCCAAGAAACGTTTAAGTAAGGAGAGTAAGGACAGTACCACAGATTGGATGACTATTCCCAGTGTTTTGACTAACTCTTCCATCTGAACGTCATCCTCAAAATGTCAAGGAGAACTACTTACAATATTCATCTACTTACAGTTGAAACCATAAGCCGAATACATTGTTAAGTTCTAGAACTTTTTTTCCATCAGTGATGAATTGATATTACTGAAATTAGTGAAAATAATAAAATTTTATATGAATAACTTTTGTATTTGGGATACTTAAGGGAAACAAAAAAACCCCACACACTCATTTTATTTAATTATTCTGTAAAGATTTTGTTTTTAAAATAAAAGTTCATATTGGCTTTAAAATCCAGATTAAAAATTAAGGGTGCAAAGCACGCACACTTTAAAAAACAAAAAAAAAAAAACAAAAAAAAACCAGAAGACTTCAAGTTGGACATCTGCAGTGGTCTCTTATCTAAAAGGACAGTATTACAGCCATCTGAAATGTTTCAGTTGCTTATTTAGTTTGCATGCTCCAAGTGTGTTTATTTCTGCATTGCTAAGCTATGAATCTTTAAAAATCAGAAACAGCTTTTTGTAGTTATAGTAGGAATGTCTAAATGCAACAACAACTCAAGCAAGCAACCAAAAATCATTAAAGCTGCATATGGGATATCACAAAAGACGTGTAATTCAGGGTGTAACTGATGATTCTATGTTGCAATATACATTTATCATTTATGAAGCCTGACTGCAGTTCAAATCTTTACAAACACATTCCAAATTCCAAATCTGAATTTCCCAGCACCAACACATACCACTGTTCAGTAGGTCTTAAGGATATATGTGCATCACAACTTACTGTTGGCTTTGTTCCTTATCTTCTCTGAGTGTTATGCATGTTTCTGATAAGAGAACAAACTTAGTATACAGTTGTGAAATCACAACATAAACCGTATGATTAGATACTGGTCAGGACAGAGAGAGCACTACAGATTGTTCTGAGGGCAATCAAGAAGAGAAATGAGATGGAATTGTATCAAAAGCTTGTGGATGTTCCTAACCTGGATTAAACCAATTTGAAATGCTTCAAAGGCAGCTGGTAATCTATTTTAAGCATTATCTCCTGAAAACACGATCACACAATCTGCAAGTCATCTGCATACTCTGAATGTCTATTTTAATTACATGAGCTGCAGAGTACAGTGGAAGTAATATAGGATGAAAGTATTCTGGAAGAATACAATCTTCAGGCATGTTTTAGCCAAAACAAAGTGAACAGTGAAGAGAAAAGAAAGAACCAAAGATCAGAGGAGCAATATGTTTTGTTTTCATTACTCTATATATTTCTCAGCTTACTCATGACAAATCACAGCATAATTTATTTTCATTTCTATATTAGGACTATTTGTACTTATCTGTTCCTTGCTTTACCATATACAATAGACAAAGGATTTATCTTCCGTTTTTTTTTGTTTTATTTCTGTATTTCTCAGTACAGATGTAAAAAGCTTGTAGTTTTCTTCATGATTTAAAGAGCTATTTGTCTGATCCAATTACATGATTGATGTGACGTATTTCTAAATGCATTCAATGCAATTCAGTACCCAATCCACTTTTGTTCCTTAGTGTTGTTGAAGACAGATAAAATACAGTACCAATATTTTTATTCAGCCTGTAAAAGTCCAGAAACATCATCTGACTTCTTACCTATTCATCTAAATTCCCGCTTGAACTGCCAATCAGATTCAGTGCTGTACACACATGGCTTCTCCACTCCATTCCCATAAATACTTTCTCTATAAATTTCCAGGTTTAAATTTTCAGAAGAGTATCAGTAATTCCAAGGGCATCAGCTTTTGTGTGTCCCAAGATACCTCAGAAAAGAAACTCAATTTTTACAAGGTGCTGAGCACCTACTTAAAAAAAAGCCTGAATTCCCACCTAATGCTGGAGATTCCAAAGTGTAGACATTTCTAAGTTAAATCACTTTTGAACCATAAGATAAATTTCCCTACAAACATAAAGACAAACATTTAAGAGAAAAGGAAAGTCTCTGGTGGAAGGAAGAAAAAAAAAGGAAAAAGCAAACAGTGTCTTTGAATTAGGTATCAGTTCTTACATTATGTTTGGCTGTAGTTCCACACAAAGGATTTGTAACATTTTTTCTAGAATTATTTAACTGTGACCTATTCCTTTTTTCTGGTTTGGTGTGGAAGTCCATAAGCAATTGTCTTGGATTTATTTAATAATGGATAATTTGATTTGACAATCAAATCAGTACAGTGCTTCATTAAAACTCTTCCCCCAAATACAGTGCTAGCTCTGCTAACTCACCATTTTATCAGAGGCCTCCGTATAGAAGACACTTTTACAGTGCTAAGACTTGTGGCTCTAATGTTAATACAAGTTGAATATGAAACACGTTTGCTCATTCTCATCGAATCCCACAGGATTCTTGACCACTTACAATTACCCATCTTCTAAATATGTTTAAAGCAAATATTCACTATTTCCATTTACCCCCCATTGGACAGCTATATCAACAGTTCCAATATTTTCAGAGAGAATATCATGTCACGTCCACCACTTACATGTGGGCAGTTAACACTGCTCAGTTATATTTGAAAAAGCTTTACTTATCCCATCTAACACAGGGCATACAAGTCTACGTAGTAGCCACATGCTTATCCACCTGTGTAACTGATCCAGATAAAGTAGCAACTCTCCAACGCATTTCAAGATCTCAAGAATGTTTCAGACATGTTAGATGTTTCTGCAGGGTAGCTGTGAAATGCCTGATCCAACATAATACAGTTGTCAATTAGCAACAGGATTCAAACTGTTAGCATTTTTGAAGTTTTTTCGCAAGTAAGAAGCCTCAAAAAATTCAGAAAATAAATGTCTTCTTCGCAAATACTGACCCAAAGAAAATCAGGCTACCTCTAGAGACCAATTTGTCTTTTGGTAGCTAACAAATTAGTGAATCACTAACAAATTAATGAATTTACATGTAATAAGATGTTTATGAACTGTTATGTATGTGGATGGCCAGCTGGACATGAGCCAACAGTGTGCCCTCGCAGCCCAGAAAGCCAACCAATACTGGGCTGTATCCAAAGAAGTGGGGCCAGCAGGGTGAGGGAGGTGATCCTCTACTCTGCACTGGTGAGACCTCACCTGGAGTACTGCATCCAGATGTGAAGACTTCAGTAAAGGAGAGACATGGACCAGTTTCAGCACGTCCAGAGGAGGGCCACAAAAAATGCTGCAAGGGATAGAACACCTTTCCTACAAAGACAGGCTGAGAGAGCTGGGCTGTTCAGCCTGTAGAAGAGAAGGCTCCAGGGAGACCGGAAAACGGCATTTAGTATTTAAGGAGGGGTTAGAAGAAAGAAGGGGACAGACTCTTTTGCAGAGTCTGTGGCGACAGGACAAGGGGAAATGGTTTCAAACTAAAAGAGTGGGGATTTAGATTGGGTATAAGGAAGAAGTTTTCTTACAATAAGGTTAGTGGGACACCAGAAGAGGTTGCCCAGTGAGTAGGTGAATGTCTTATCCCTGGTGACATCCACGGTTGTGTTGGACAGCACTCTGATTAACCTGATCTAGCTGTAGGTGTCCCGGTTCAGTGCAGGGGAGTTGGAATAAATGGCCTTTAAGGTCCCTTCCAACTCAAACTGTTCTGTGATTCTATGATAGGTATTTCCTTTCTTTCACTCACATTCGGCATGTAAAAAGGTAAATCACATGCTGCGATTTCAACTCTAACTTAGCAACAACCTGGTCTTTGTTTTTGTTGTTCCTAGGCACAGGTAAATAAAATTCTCCAGCTTATAAATCGAGAAAAAGAACCGTGCAATAACTGATGAACCTTTAATATCAAATGAACTAAAAAGTATAGGAAGACTTACTTCTCATGAATGCTATGGTCACTTTTTCAGCCAAAATTTGCATTAGTAAAAAAAAAATACCATTTGATACTTCTTCCTTCTGAATTGGCCTCTTAGAGATCAACTGAATTCCATTCAGATATCCATGACTAGTTTTAATTAAACTAGTGTTTTCCTTGTAGCATTTGTTACAAATTATAGCTAACAAGAGACAGCTGCTAAAAAATATCTAAAGGAAGCAAATGATTCTAAAGGACGTTTCACAATGTATGCTGAGCAGTTTTCTGACAACCTTGTATGAAAAATTTGTTATTTATTATTAACTCCCCCCTACCTTTTGGGCCTTCCTTATTTGACCCTATGCTTGGCATTTCATTTAGACATTCTCATTTATTCAGAAATGATTTCTTTTTTTTCCAAATGTACCACAATATTTCAGATAGCATATTTAGGTCTAAATTCATGTCACGTGTGGCATCCTTGATGTGAATTTATTGTCTGTTTGTGTAACTTATCAGCACTGGGGTTGTCCTCCCTCACACATGCCATTCCCCTCCTGCTTACCATGGGGAGAGTTCCAAGAAGACATGATAGGCAGGGCCCCCTTCTCTTCTATCCCCATCATATCATAAAGCAAATTGCAACACATCACTAACTTCCATTGCCAGTATTTCTTACAGAGAGGAGACAAGGCCAAATTCTTCCAGTCTCATCACTTCAAGTACAGAGTTAAGACACAAGCCTGAGACCAGTAACATACGACAAAGTTGCTGTTGTATTATGTACCTTGGATTTAATTCTGTCCTCATCATTCAAGATTACAGAAGAAGGCTGCACAATGAAGACAGAATTAATAGCATTGTGCAATGCTTCCATTAAAGTATATTCTTCACCAGCATATTGTGAATAGTTAGGGTAGTAAAACAACAGAATTAACACTGGATGGAGGAATGCTTGGATGTGAAGAATGATTTTTCTAATGAGGAACATGTGAGAAGTATGCAATATAGAAAGGATGCTGTGTATCTTCCAGAGTTCTGATAAAAAAATAAATCCTTTTAAAAAATCATTCAGCCATTTCCTTAAAATGTTAGGTCTTAACATGAAAATACATAACATGTGCTTTTGTAAAAAATAATGAAGACAAAATACACACAGAACACTTTCCTGCTTTTTATTAAATCTTGTTCCTCTACTCTTTGCATGAAGCAACCTCTTACTGTCATGAATAGTATGATTTTATAAATTTAAAGGTAAGGTGTCACAGGATAGCAAAAAAGCAAGCAGCCTACAGATATGTAAACAACTGCTGCAGTAATGTAATACAGAGTATTTAAGTTATACTTTCAAGGAGATGCTACACAACAAATTCAGAATGCTAGCTAAGTATTGGGAAACAGCCTACATATTATTAAAAACATAACTGCTTGATTGATTCTAACTGAAGTTATCTAACTATCTTTCTATCTACCCTCATGTCCCCAAAATCATACGCTTGCAGCGCAGAATACCAACTTGCTTTTCCCTTCCAAAGTATGGCTCTAGCTCAATCTAACCCAGAGTATTATAGATATAGGACTTTGGCAGAAAGTTGACTTTTTTCTTTTTTAGACAAGTTAAATTATCCCCTACAGTAGCATAATTAAACTCTAAGTCAATAAAAATACATGTAGAATGAACTCAGCCCAGTAATTTTAACTTGCACATTCTCAAGTCACTAACACCTCTCAATCTTAAATAAGCACAGACAGCCCCAACTCAATATTAACATCCTAATAATCACTTATTTGAACTCCCTATTTAGAGTTCAACCAGCCTACATTTTGAGTTGTGGCACAAGTTTTTCCAAGATCAGATTTCAATCTCTACCCCTCCATTCTACACACAAACATGACACAACACATGCATACTTTTGATTATGCCCTCTTTGAAGGAGATCAACTATATCCAAAAAATATAGAACAGAAATATGCTGCAGTTTTACATTTTAAAAATACAAAAAACACAGCCCTGTGTTAGGCTAAAATTCAAGGGCTGATTCAGGACCCTTTTGACCTCTGCAGATTATAAATCCACACCATGAAATAATTTAACTCTTCACTCACTCCTGAACCCCCATTTGCTCATACTGAGTACAATGCTAGCTGTCTCCAAGCCTCCCTCCTAGGACGAGCATAAAGAAGAAAACCTGGAAGCATGGCTCAGTCCAGATTCCTGATAGCTGGATCAAGGTTTGTAGCAACTTTGAGCCCCATGCCTGAATAAATCTTCTGGAAGTTCCCAAAAGTCACATCCCTTCAAACACCTCATGAGCCACTCATGGCACACAACACAAATCTTCACTGATGTGCTATAAGAATACTTCTTTCTCAAGAGAAAAAACATTATGTTTTGCAGACACTTAGAATTAAAAGTCA
>JANHGO010000027.1:18450006-18467849 GCA_024606505.1 Aquila spilogaster | reverse complement strand
ACATTGGTAGCATATAGGAAGTGGAGGCTACATAGAGAAATAACTGGTTGCCACAGAACAGGAGTAGATAGATTGATCCCAGCAGTTCAGAATTCAAGGTAGAGTTACAGATAAATGCCTGGGTCTAAAAATATCTGCTGCTGTCTCATTAGCTGGCAGGATTAGGAAGTGTTTGTGACAGGGTACTCTTTGAGCATCAGTATCACAGGCCCAGGAAATGCAATGATCTTAATGTTTCAGAATAGAGATAGAAAATATTGTCAGTTTACAAGACATTCATGACACTCATGTAGGTAGCTAAATACACACAATAATGGCCAGTCACATTCAAGAGATTGCTTCAGAATGGGATTATTTTAGAGAAAGATTCGATGATCCTCCAGGAAGCAACAGAATTTCATACAAGAGGCTTGGAAGGGGTAGGATTATTACCTATAAATTCATTGTGAGGAAAGGGACAATCCAGGAACGAAAACAGTTGTTTAGGGTAAAGAAAACAATGGTTCAAGAGCAAATGGATAAAGAATAGCCATACATATGCTCAGACTAGAAATTAGAAATAAATTTCTAATGAGAAGAAGAATTTGTCTTTCTCAAGACACCTCTCCAAAAACTGTCTGGAGAAATTTACCACTTTCCAACGCACAGCTGTATCAGTTTGTGTAATATAAATTGTGTTTGTGAGGGTAAACAACTGGACTCGACAACACTTCCAGCTTTATCTTTCTATAACTTCTATGTACATTGAGTTTTGTTACTTTAGTGACTGCCCAGGACAGCATAGCAAGCCAAAAAATATGACCATGTAGCCAGAGGAGACAAATCAAGTGTTATCCTGCTGTGTTCACATAAAACACTTCTGAGCATGCGCTACACAGAAACAGCAGGCAGGTAATTCCTTATCAGAGCATGCTGCTTCTCAGTGATTAGCAAACATACTCTGCTTGTGGAGATACCTGCAATGCTAGCGATCCTCCGACCGCAAGGGGTCCCAGAGTCATGGGCACCAAGGAGAGGTGCAAGTAGCATGATTTATTCCACCACATGCTCCCAGACCAACTCAAAGCAGTCTGCCCACACTGCTCAACCCACTAGGGTACTTTCACAGCAATGACAGTTGTCTGTACACCAGTAATGAACAGCTTGTAAATTCAGCCTTGAGCGCTGCTCTTCTCTACATCTGCTTTTCCTTATCTCTGTGTTGATATATTTCTGCCTTATTTACCCTCACCCTAAGCTGTCATATATTTTCTTTAAGGGGCAGACCCCAAAAAGCAAATTGTTCTTCAGACACGTAAGCAGCAAGTCACCTCTACAATGCAGCTGAGACCTTAAAAAGACAAACAAAACCCAGCGTCGCTAGTCATATTTATCTGTGGCTTTGCAAATCAAACAACAACATGCATAAACAACATAAGGACCAGTTAAAGGAAATCAGATGCCCTACAGAACTTGGCATATCCTCCCAAAATGTTTGAGTTGAACTATATCATAATTATTTTTAATTCTCTGCTACAATTTCAAATTAGTTAAGGAAATTAACTCAGTACAGAGTAGTTCTTTGTAGCTTGTAGAAGAAAGTCATCTTCATACCACACCCTGATTTGCAGCCAGTGTGTAAAACTGGATTATTTAGTGAAACCTAAAGAACCCTTTTTCCCCACCCAGAATATAGTGTCACTACAAAACCTTAGGGAGATTCAGCTTTATTCATGTTTTAAATTCCCATAGGCTGCAATAGAGGTTTCATTTGGTAAAACAAGGTTCAACCTTGGAACACTCATTTTGCATTTGAGTCATTCTCCTGAAGCCAGTTCCTCTGAGGGACTACCAAGGTGAGTACAGGTTAGACAATCAGGCCAATTATTAATCAGTGGGAATATTCCTTATCATTTGATTCAATCATGAGACATGACTTAAGAGCTTGGAGCAATAATGTACATCAGTCACAGTACTTTTGGGAAAGGCAGAAGGAAGATGTTTGACCTTGCTAACTTTGGAATGAATGTGTGACATTTTAGCTGATAGAAACCTACCAGCTGAAATGGGATAGTTTGAGTTAGGCAAAAATGTCTTTTCCCATTATAAGATTTTCCACAGTTTAGGTAACTATGCCTTTGTCTTGTCTTTGCAATTCAGCTCATATTTGCAGCAGTTTGTATTTTCTAGTTATCAGCTGTTGCATTCTCTGTCTTTTATGGTTTAGGATTAGTAATGGGTCAACAAAAGATTACAACAAAGAACATTTCATTGACCATCTGCATCACTGCCTGTCATTCACACACTGATCACTCTTCCTGAACAAAGGCCCTAAACTAGCAACTTTAAAGTTACTTAAGATCTTCAGGGCAATTCATATAATTGTGCTCCCCCAAGGAGGAGAATTGAGGTTTTGAACAGACTAAACACTATGGAAAACGGTAGGTACTATTGGTTACCATGCAATATATGCAACACAGAAATTACCAAAACATCAGCAGCATAACCATTTTTTATAATAGGCAGCAGTGCATTTATTTGGCTAATGGAAAGAGAACCTTGTTCAAAACTTCCTCCTCCCCTTCCTTGCATATGTACATGCTAGTCAAATACGAGGTTTTTTTCCTCTCTTGTTAAATCTCTTTCTGCTGATGATGGATGAGCTATCACAGGATACACAGAAACGGATATCCTTTTCCAGACAAGGCAGTTAGCAGTTAAATACAGGGTTTGAGTGAATCAAGCTGGATTCACACAAGTGTAATAAAGTGCTCACTTGGTCTCTGCCTTAGGGCTTTTATAATCTTGTAGCAACTTGTTCAAATTTGCAGAGTATTTCAGAGGCTGTCTTATTATTCAGAAGGGGAGGAAGCCTTTTATGTTTGCCTCCGATAGTAAAATTCTGCGAATATTCTAAACAGTTTGGCAGAAGTTGCTCAATTTTACCATAAGTGTCTAGTCAGAATTGGCATAGGGAATAATAAGCATTTGTAATTTCAATGGTTTATTTCAGTTTGAGGTTTGCATGGACATTAACCTTTGCTGTATTTCATGGTAGTTACAGCTGTCCTCTATTTGAGGTTTGTTCTCTTTCTATGTACTTACAATACACATACCATTATGAAACTATATGATTCCTTAAGCACTACAATAAGTTTCACATATCAAACATTTTTCAACATCTTACTGCTCTCTGATCTCCCTCCACCACAACTACATCCAACACAGTACCAGAACTTTCAGAAAACTACCACTTTCAAAATAATCAATTACTGATTTTAGTTCTATATGTGGAATACCATTTTTGAGGCATCATTAATACACATGGAAACAAAAGTCATATAGACATTAGTCCTGGGTTAGAGGCGACAATAACTTTGAATGCTTATATAATAGAAATGTATACGTAATAGATATTTTTATACACACACATATGTAATATATTAGAATATGGGCATAATGCTAATTTTCTTCCTCCACAGCTCATTAAGACAACCAGCATCCAAAATGATGCCTCCAAGCTCAGGTTTGCTAAATTGGACCTTTAAAAGGTTTAGTATAGCAACCTCAAGAAGAACTACACAGTAAGAACGTGAGGACAGCAAATTCTTCTTGTTTCAACTGTCAGCAACAGATACCAGAAGTTTAAGGAGTTCTTCAGAGTACTGGGGAGTGGTTCAGAAAACTCCACCTAAGCCAACTCCTTGGCAGACAATGTTATTTACTAGACTACTGCTTTAAGTGGTTACAATTAAGAGTAAAAGCGTAGTCAGAACAAGGGTGTGTCAGTTTTTAATTTCCACTTAGCACAAACAAAAGCAAAATACATTCATTTTAAAGTATAGCACTGCAAGAAAAAAAAAAAAGCGCTGTGTGTCCCCTACTTGATGTCTGAAAGGACATGAGAAAGTTTTTCCTTTGTAATTACAAAAAAAAAAAAAAAAAATCACAAAAACATATGTTCCTGTGATAACAGATGTTGACTTACAGCATCAAAACAGAGCTTAATTGTTCTGGTTTTACTATTCAGCAGTTATGCAGTTCAAATGGAGCCAGAAAGTATAAAAGCATCTCCCCATCTCTTCAAAACCATATGTTTGATTAGACCGATTATAAGAAATAGTAATAAAGGAAGTCTAATAGTTTGACAAACCCGTAGTGAAAAAGATGGTCGACCTTGAATTATACTTGATTACATGAAAGCTAAGATACTATTATAAAAGACAGTTTATACACTTGTTGGCTTCAGGATTTTAAAATAGTATGTACTTGACTATACACCACTGCAATAGCTGAGTATTCAGGGGAAGACATCTTCACCTGAGTGCAGAACCACATGGAAAGATAAAAGCAAGAAGAAAGCTCTTCTTCCTGCCTTTTCCCGTTCAGGTCCTACCCTTCCCGAGTCAAGCACCGAGCCAGCTCAGAACAGAAACATCCACTGGGCGCTCTGCGAGGAGCAGAGCCCAGCCGTTTCATACCGCACTGTCCCCCAGCCCCTTCCTGGCTCTGCAGGGTGATTTGGCCAACTCCGACCCTTGGCTTCAAAGCCTGCTGTTACCCTGTGGTGCACGGAGTTCCCTGAAAGGCAAAAGCTCTCTCTAAATAATTTGAGATGACTAATAGATATTTTTGTAAGTTCTTATTGCTTTCAGTCAGAAAAAACAAGGGGGACTTTTTACCTTTTCTAGCCACAGTTTTGTGGCGGGGCGGGAGGGGGTGAATCGAGCACCTCCTATCTATTCTTTGCTTACATTTTTCCAGGTTTTTTGCAAGGAAGCTAAGCATGCAGTTCCCTGGGGCTCTTCTATGAAATCAGAAAATACCAAACAGAAAACTGAGCACAGTATATATATTTGGCTTATGTACAAAGGACTGATAAGGTCCTGTGCAAGGTAGCCCTTTGACAGGATTCTCGCAGTGCTGGTTCTGCACTGAAAACTTTACTTTGGAAAGAAGTTAACTGCTCTGAAAACAAAAAACTTAAATACACCAGTGAGTAAGACTCATTCCCCATGAGTACACAAGTCTGCACAATATTTTTACACTTGGTTGCTCACATACCTGATGAAAGAAGATAAAAGAAGACACAAAGGAAAACAAGGAAAAATAACCCTGGAATATTCAAGGGTTTCTATAAGGGCTACACCCTTGCTGACATTTCAGGAATTTCTGACGATACAGAATTTTGTTACGTGAAAGCAATTTCTTACTAGGACTTTTCCTCTAAACCACTGTGGGCTGCAGTTACCACAAAATTGTTTTCTACTCATTGCATGTTATCCCATGGTGATTGGCAAGATTGCCAGACAAAGCATTTATATGTGTTAAGTGTACATTGCATAAAATCTCACAGTGGGGACCTATTACTTCAGTTCTCTAGTGCTTACTTCACATGCATATATAATATACACACACATAAGCACAAGCACACACTGCAAAATATGTAACCTGAATTTCTTATCCCTGCATATTACAGGATGATAATCTGTACATTTCCTGTTCAACATCATTACATGAGCTCTCCACATAGACACCCCTTTAAACAACGTAGCTTGAGCTCTGGAAACAAGCACCTCAAAATTTGTCATGTCAAGCTTACTTTCTATTACATGTTATGAAAGCAAGCAATTTTCCAGGGTTAAAAATCTTCTTTCCTCACCCCTCTACACGACCAGTAAATTGCCAACAAGCTTTTCTTTTAAAAGGTGGAAGTAGCCAAGATACAGAAAATAAACATACTGGGTATTTTAAAATAAAAGTTCATGTCGAAAGTTAGTTTGCAACATGGCTGCAGAGCCTGGAATCAATCTGATACTGTGCTATTTGAAAATTCCTGTTACTCACTACACCATTCCTGGTCTCCAGGAGGCTTGGGGTGGGCGGACAAGAAGGGGAGAGCGCTAATTGAAAGCAGTACAACTCTGCCTGTGAGAAGTTAAATGGCAGAAACTATTTGCCCAGCTGACTTTAATGTGAGCAAAACCTAATCCAGAGATGATTTTACTGAGGACCCAAACACTCACTATGCAGTATCATGTGGAGTGCCAAAATCCTGAGAGTTGACCCTGTATTCCTATGAGGTCAGAGCTCAAGAACTAGACTGAAGTTTTAAGCAAGACAGACACTTATGTCTATGACAGACTTTTATGTCTTTTGTCTATGAGAACTGCAATGTCATTTATGAAATTTGAAGGCAGAATAAGCTTCTGTGTCTGTAGAATATGTCCAAAAATAGGTAAGTCTAGCTTTATAAACAAGGAAAGGAAATAAGTTGTTTTTCAGTACCTACAGTATTTATTAATGAGCATGTTTTAATATGCAATTATCCTCTTGAGAAAGTAGGGGCAATTTATGTTGTATAATTGGGAGGCAGTTATTTATTATGTACCTGCAGATCCTGCCAAGCACGGATTATCACCAAGGAAGCTCTACTCCCGACTTCAGTCGTAGTGTGACGCATTAAGACATGTAGAAAGTAGGAGAGGGCCATACCTATGCTGCACATCACTTAATTCCTCCCTTTAAGGTACAGTACGGTAATTAAGTGCTAATGCTTACTGGAATTTCCAGTGGAAATTCAGGCAGTCACACCTTGGCATAGCCACAAACATTTTTTAGTTCTGCAGTTCCACAGGAGTTCAGCATGAACTCAAAGGAATAGATGTGATATGAACAGATATTCCTCCTGATTGTAGTATTTTTTGTTGGTGTTTATGAATTAACATCAGAGCTCAGAATTCCTTCATTTTATAATAAATACTCTAATTACACACCACATCTAATTTGTAAAGTTCAGGTTGCAGTTAAACTGTCCCAAAATGTGCAGGAAAATCAGTTCTGCCACTGAATTCCAGTCCAATAGCTGAATTCAAGAAAACTTGTGAAGACACAGAACCTGTGATGATAATGGGATTTTCAGAATCACTAAGCATTATTCTCCAGTGGCTCTGACTGAATCAGTAATTAAGCAACTTCTGAAAAAAAAATTTCCCTTTGATTTGAGCACGTGATATTCAGTAAACAAACTGCAAACTCCCCAAGTCTACCATTCGCACCTGGTTTTACCCATTTCATTTTTGCAATAGCAACTGTTCCAGCTTGAAAAGCATTTGCACTAACTTGAATTTCCAACCTTACTGTTGCAAATTGTGTCAAGAGCTTGAGGTTGCTCATCTACATAATCCATTTTCAAGTGGTAACACTGGACCTACGATAACAAGCTGATTCCCTACTCTATGCTCTTTGTCCTTGTTTCTGGGCAGGTCGCAACATAGTTAGATTGGCAGGAAATAAAAAACGAATGGTGAGATCCTTGACTAGACTGCTCTACTAGCATTCATTTTCCTTCAGTCATACCTTGTTTTGGTAACATGGAATTTTCTTCCTAGTACATAATAACATGCAAAATTTCTGTATATTTTTTTGCTGCAGCTGAGTGAAGAATGGTTTGCTAATGCATGTTATCATTGCATAGGATTTTCCATCTATCGTACACACCCCTCATCTTTTTTATGTGTGTGCATTTTGGCCCTTCAGGATTTGCTGGCAAAATACATGCAGGGCAGTATGGTAATTACAATTGTAATTATTAAAAATAAATGTAGATTTTAATTTTTTTCAGTCTCAGACATTGAAACTCCACAAAGTCCAGTTTTCTGTCCCTTTCAGAGATGTAACGAAAAGCTAACTCTCCAAAGGAAGTAAAAAAATCATATTAAAAAAAAAAAAAAACAAAAAACAAAACCCAGCGATTTTCTATTAAAAAAATAGTTTCTAGTGAAAACTTTCAACACATCTCAACTTTTCTTGGATGCTAAGTATAGAAAGGATGCTGTGGCATTTTACAAGAAAAATAAATGAGAGACAGACTTGTTATCAAAACCTCAACATTTTTAATCCAGATGTTTTTAATTCAGGCATAACAACAAGCAAGAAGAGAGAAAAATGGGGAAGAGAAGAACAGAAAGATTTTAAATTAGTGAAGACCACATGGATCTTGTAGAAAACAAGATGAAAATAATTTAAATTAGATGGGATAAGTAGTTTGGTGAAAGCATAAAACAGAAATATCTACGAATAAGCTAAATACTCATTTCCACATGAATGTTTGTGCATTCATGAAAACAGGGAACATCAACTAAATTGAAGAATGATACCACTTGGGGGATCTTATATTTAATTCAAATTAAAGCATTTTATTCCACTCTAAATATTTAAAGAATTCCCAAAGTGACAGGGAGTATAACTCTAGTACCTTATATATAACCTTAGAATATAACCTTAAGAAGTCAGAGGCTATTGTAACACAAATACTTAGCTAGATGATTTCTGTGAAAACAGTTTTAAAGGAAGAATCTGTTGAGAGATATTACTGAAGCACAGTATCAGGAGTAAATAATAATCCTCTGAAGAAATCCAGGTCTGCTGTGTTATTACAAAAGCAGATAAACAATTGTTGCAATTTATTTTTATTTTTTAATCACCACTCTGGTTTCTACTTATGTTGAAAATAAGTTACTTATTGACTCTCTCTCCATGCCAATATAACTTTTTGGGGTCAGTCTGTATGTTGGATTTAGCTTTTCCCACATCCTGACCAGGGAAAACTAGAGCCAGCTTCTAGACTAGAACAGTCAATTCTGGCTAAAAAGCACAGAGGTAATGACAAGAAATTTAAGGTCTTTCTAGAAAAGCAGAATATATAGTTTTTGTCACTCATGAAGCTATTGTCACCCTGCTCTGGCACTTAGACTATCCTCTGTTAAAACAAGATATAAAGACAGGATAGACAGAATAAAATTCACATATATAATTATTGCTGCATGCAGTACAATACAGGAGGCTCACCGTACTGGTTTGGATTTGGCCTTCCAAATGTCCTTGGCTACTCTTACTCTTGTCCTTAGTACTTTTTTCAGAGCCAAACCAGGGGCATTCTTGGCTTCAGTTAAATTTGTATTAGCCCAGCACATCCCAGTCTTCAGTTCCCTCGACACTGAGTTTTCTTTGTAAACCAAGAGAAAAACAGGATATCTGCAAATATAAAAAAATCACAGCATTTTATTGTGAGCTTGCAGTGCATGTGACATTTCTTTATGGACACAATCCAATATGATTACCTATTTTCCAAATTTAGGTAACAGAAACCAATTAAGTCTCTTGGTCAAAAGAAGAGGTTACCAGCCATATATGAAAATTGATTTTAATCTCCATGAGCTTGGCTTTTAGGAATCTGTTTGGAATCACTTTGAAAAGTTGCCAGGAAGTAAGTTTCTTAAAATGCATTGTAATCATACATATACACTGTAGTCATATAGCATACATGATAACACTGAGGGAATTTTCTGCAGCTCCTACATTGAAGCTATTGCATCTCTGTGAGGACAAAGATTTTGGATAAATTATACAAATCTTATATACAGATTTCCCAGAAGCAAGTACTGTCACTCTTCCTATCATCAAATAGGTACATGGACCTATGGTAGTACTGTGATTCAAGTATACTCTGCATTAGATAATTTCTTAATAGCTCATTTCTACCAACAGACCTGGTTACGAAGACAGAAAGCAGAATTATTAAATCTGGCTAATAAGTTCTCAAAGATGACAGCTTTTCCTGTCTCAAACAGTCATCATTTTATGGGATGAACTGTTCTCTAGTTGCCTATCCTTAAACCAATTAAAGAGGGAGCCCAGTTAACCAACTTCAGATATACCCATTAACTTTCTAGAAAGCTAAATGAAGTCCATGAGTTCTTTGCAAAGTCTCCTTCATTCCAAAACAGAGCTGCAGAGAATTGCAGAACAGAAAAAATGCTGCTTAGCCCTCCACCATCTCTATCACGACATGTGCACATTATTTGCATTAAGAGGAGTATGAGGGAGATTACATGTCCCTCTGGGAATCCAACCCTGAGAATATAAGATACCTATTGTCTTAAATGGAGCAAGGAGAAGGGGACACATAAGCTGATTTTGCAGGACAAAAATTTTAGAAGCTCTATTAGGAATACTTACCATATTTAAAGTCAAACTACAAAGTTATATCCAGTCTTCCTTATATGGAAGTGTTAACTAAATACCCATCAGCTTCATTGGAAACAATTTCTCCTCAACACACCACTGTCTAGCACAGAGTTAGTCTGTGTGTCACCTTCTAGTTACACCTCAGACTGATTTCAGAGAACACAGTTCTCTTCCAAATTTGGGATACAAAACTCAATTCTCATGCATGGAGGAAAGTTTGTAGAATCAATGACAACAGCATAAAGGACTCTGAAAGCATCATACAGTTACATCCTGTTGCTTTTACACACTATATACTTGAATAAAATCCTCACTGTTCACTTTTCCAACACTCAGTAGTCTTTGAAGATAAGACAAATGGCACAATTTCAAGATGAGTACAGTCTAAGATACTAACTTTGCTATACGGTTAAATTGAATACGAGACAACCCTGCAGTCACAGACTGTGCTATTGATTTGTGAGTTACCTATGCCACTTCCCTTATTTCTAGAGCAGCTGTAGAAAGACCAACACCTGTATGATCACCTACAGTATTCATATCAAGAATTACTAGGCGATTCTCCTCCCCCAGTGTAGTGCATAGGCAAGAAGAGTAATGAACACTTAAAGCTAATTTGAGAGGGGCTGACAAAACAGATCACCAGCACATACATAAAAATCTGCTTAGCTACAGACAAAATGGTAACTCTTTCATACTGTCCCAAGTGTTGCCTACATTTAGATATTAAATACATGACTTTCTAATCTTTCCTTTGTATTAAGGAGTGTTTACTGATAAAAGGCCTAATGATATATTTCAAGTTTATTTGCAGATTCCGTAAAATCTTGTTATTAATTAAAAAAAAAAACCCAAAAAACAAACAAAAAAACCAAACCAAAACAAAACAAAAAAAACCCACCACACTGAGAAAGACTTTATTGCAGGTGGTTTTTTTCCCCCAAGTTTATTGAGTTTTTCTTATGTATTAAATATGTCAGTGAGACTGGATTCCCAGAACATATTGTATAAATATTTATATAGATAGGCTTCAAGCCTAGCCTCAGGTGTGCAGGCATTCTAGGAGAAATAGTTGTGTTGTGCTTGAACTATTTCTGGGAGTTGGGGAAGCAGGGGCAGAAGAGTTAGTTTGAGGCATAGATTACTTTAGAGTTTACCCTTTTGTCAGCATCTCACCCCACAAAAAGTTTTCAAACACAGGACCCATGACTCATGCTAAAACAAGCAAAGGATTTCACTGAAACTTAAGTTCAGTAGTCTGAACTACTGAAATATTTGGGTTTTTTTTAAATTATATCCTAATAAGAAAATGAATAAATTCAACTTCGATATCTTACTTGCTATTGCATTGTCCTAACACCAGAGTGACTGTATTTTGCAACTACAGCAACAAAACACAACTTGTGATTCCTTCTTTCCAGAACAGATCTAGTAGAGCTAACAAAGGTGCAGAGGAGGGCTATCTGCATGACCGATGACACAGAACAACTTACCTACAAGAAATGATTACATAGACTTGGACTCTCTTTTCCAGTCTGAGAAAATTTTCATAAAGGTGTATAATACTACTAGCACATTCAATGTTAACAGGGAATGAATATTCACCATGCTTCCCATTACAAGAATTACTAAACAGCAACCAAAAATAGCAGTGTCCAGGCTTGAGCTTTCCAGGACGTAAGAAAACTCTGTTTACTACAGAGCATCTTAGACAAAAGAGGATAAACCAATTATATTGTGATGGCTTTGCCCCTGCAGTTCAAACAAGGGTTTGTTTTACATATGTAACTAGTGCAACTTTCCAAAATGCTAACATAGCATCTTCAGCCACACACATTGTTTAGCCTCTATTGATCAAATCTACCAGACTCAGAAAAGTTTTCACCTGTAATCTAAGCTCCCTAGGACATAAAAATACTGTTTACTACAGAGCATCTTAGACACATGAAGATAAACCAATTATGTTATGATGGATCTGACCCTGCAGTTCAAACAAGGGTGTTTAGTTCAGACAGTGGTGTTTAACTTGGCATTTATTGGATTTACCCCCAGTCTCCAACCTTTCTTTAGGTAGTTATTAAATGTACATAGATGCAATTCTATCAAGACTGTTGCATTTTAGAATCCATCTCACTGAATCCAGTACTGAATTTTTTCTCCTTGGAAATCCAGTCAAAAAAAGATACAAAATGAGTCTGCTGGATTTTTCACAGCTCCAAAGAGGTGTGTCTACTTCTCAACTTGTCTACTTTTATGTCACTGCTACATTACATGAACTGGTAAAGATTCAGCCTGTGGACTGAAACTGCCAGGGTAGTCCTAGTGGTCCTGCAGGTTTCTAGAAATACAGGCTTTTAAGCTAACACTGTTAAGTTCATAATTTTCGTAATTTTCACGGGCCAAAATTCAGATAAAAATGAAAAGCAAAGTTGCCTTGTTGGAATATCAATGGATTAATTTACCATACTGATAATGAGGTATTTGTATTTTGTTATGGCAACTTTTTGCTGTTGTGCTG
This sequence comes from Aquila spilogaster, assembly GCA_024606505.1. Lineage (NCBI taxonomy): Eukaryota > Metazoa > Chordata > Aves > Accipitriformes > Accipitridae > Aquila > Aquila spilogaster. The sequence continues at coordinate 18,455,323 of JANHGO010000027.1, read as the reverse complement.
TATGTCACTTGTATGTAGCTAGAGGAAACCTCAATTTATGAAGCTTTCTGTCAAAATAAATGCAAGATGTCAGCTGTAAATAAACCAGGTATAGACACTGTTCATTAGTATGTAACTGGCAGAATCAGAATCAAGGTATTCTATTTCCAGAAGATCATATTCAGTATAGTATTAATTGAACCACAAAATAAAACACACTCTATTGGTTCCAAACAATGTGTTTATATATAATATATTGCTACGCATAATGAGTCACAATGAAAATGACTGTCTGTTTTAAACTATTTCCCACTAATTCCATGAAATACAACTGTGCCAGGACCTAAAACCACAAAGCTTGGGACAAGAAAGTTCTTTGCTTTTCCTTCATCACCTAAAAGGTTCTTCCATGCCTACTTTCTAACACTGCAAGGTTCTGCCTTCCAGTCCACAAAGACACAAAATATACTACAGGAACTATAAATCTCTTCTTCATATACACAGAAAACTAATTTCCTATATTGCTTGTTGCAATCAACTGTCTGCTTTTCATTAAGCATGGCAGGTAATTCAAAAATACATTTGGGATACAAGTCTGAGAATTTTCTGAGAAAGACCCTAAGGTGGCTGAACAGTAAACTAGCTAACCTTGCACTCAAGCAGAAGAGATTTCTAAGAGTTATTAGGCATAAAACAATTAAATTGATTAAATAATTTCAGTTCAAGCCCAGTTACAACTTTTAAACTCAAGATTCAGAAAGTATATGCAGCACTGGAACTTAAAACCAGTCAAGGACATTTGAATAAAATAATTTCCTAATCTCTTTGCCTCCCAATGGCCACACAGACATTTCTACATTTGAAACAATGTCTTTAAAGACAGTTTACCCCTCTATTTCTTTAAGTGTTTGTCAAAATATTTCTAGTACATCGTTGTTCTTTGCACTACAGCAGCACCCAAGAACCCTGTCCCCAAGCAGGGCAGCTTTGAACAATCCCGACTAGGACAGTTTGTGTTCCCAAGAGCTCATGTGCACAGAAAACAAATCTCCAAACATAGCATCTGCTACATAAGAGTAGTACATTTTTAATTTAAGCAGTTTGGATTTTAAAAATCCATTATACTTACTTGTTTGCAAATAGTGTTGGCTGATGCATGGCATCTGTACAATTGATAAATGCTAATATGACATTATTTCTGCACGTGTTTGACAAACTATTAGACAGTGATGTTAAAAATGGGATGTTATTTATTTTTAGAACTGGCCAGAGAACAGAAGTTCTTTTACGTTGACTTAAGTTGTCTTTAAAGCCTGAACAGCCTAATCTCCATTTCCATTCACAATTTGGGCTAGGGGGTGGAATGGAAGGAGGAATCTTCCAAATATTTTGGCAATACAGTTTGGTCAAAGTGTCTTTTTTCTTTAAAAAATGGGGAGAAATTAATCAGGTTTTTGCTTTAGATAGAATATATCAACCCAAATCTATGATTCGAAAAATACTTCCTTTCCATTTCTTCCAAGACATTGAAGCTCTTCATTTCTTCTCACATATTTCTACACTGGCCATCCAATTACAATATTTTGCATTTAAGAATCTAAACTGCAAATTAAAGTCTTAAGCTCTCACTAAGCCTGGACTCAATTAATACAGGATTTAAGTAGCGTGTACATGTTTACAACAGCATTTTCTGGGCTGTGCCTTCTTTAAATTGAAGAGCTTACACCTTAAACCCCCTTCTCATCTATGGCAGAATGTGTCCAGTATAGCCCACTCTTTAAGATAACCACCTGGAGTCTAGCAGCATTTGCTGGGGCCTGTGTTAGTTTACCTACATATAAATATTAGTTAAATTCATTAGAAGTTTTATTTTTGTAGGAATACTTAAGTAAGCAATTAATTGATTTATAAGTAGTGCTGGTACATAGCTCCCATTTCCTGCATGGTTGTGATTAAGGTGGCTGGATATTAAGAAAGGGATCCTACTTTGGGAAACAACCAAAAATTCATGGTTACCTAACCCTTTAAATTTAGTCAAATACAGTAAAAATAATTAAACATATCAACTGCCAGCAAAATATTAGAGGCTCCCAGCAGATACATTTGGAACATTCTCTAAAACCCCAGAATGGTTTTAAAACACTGTAGCCTCTATTAGCAGACACTGTTCTTCAGTTCATGAATACAAAGTAGACAAAGAAAGTAAGGTTAAAGGTAGGATTTCCCACCACCTGACATTTTCCAGATTGTGAAAAAGTAAGGGATAGGCAAGGGGTTATAATAAAACTAACCATACCACCTTTAATCGTGCAGACTGATGAAGATTCATAGCTGATATGTCACTTACATTTTCAGTTCAAGATCTGAAGCTTCTTTATTTCAAAGAGAATTTTTTCTCCTGTTCTTTGGCTTACATCCTGAAGTTGACAGAGCTACCAAACCACCTCACAGCTTGTTTGGTAACTTACAGAAATTATTTTTATTTACAAAAAAATGGGCAAAAAGACTTTTTCTTCTTCAGAATCAAATTTAGAGACTTTGACCTTTAGCATACAGGCATACTCACATACATATACATACAAGAGATATTTTCCATAAAAGTATTAAAATTGAATGCCTTTCAGATAAAAGTGTTTATTTATGACTTTCTAACTACTCAAAGTAACAATAATAAAAAATCGTAGCTGCAGATGATACATACACTGCCTTCCACTGAACATTGAAGTCTTTTATTATGACTGCAGAGGGAAACTGCAAGTTTTCTTTTAACACAAATTCCTTCCCTGGGTAGTTTTTTCTGTCTCTGTGTTCATGTTATTTTAAGACTCTTTCATTTGATCATTCAGTATTTTCCATGACTGACTAGGTGATGGATAGGCTTGCCACCTGGCTCAGTTTCCCATCCCCTCTCCCAGTTTGAACATTTCTTTAGACATGAAAGCCAAAGGAAATGGAAAAACTGCCAGAGGTATTTTTTAATGCCTTCAAACAACAACAACAACAAAAAGATTCTGTATGGACATGAAGGTCAAGACCCTCTCTGGGTCCATCTGTTACCTTCACCTTTGCAAAGAGTAATTGCTCAATTTTAGCCAAAATTAATCTCAGTAGAATTTTAAGGAAAAAGATTGATTCATTCTCAAACAGTTCAGTTGCTTCTTCAGGAAGCTGTTCTATCTCACTGAATCCTTTTTGCATATTTTAGTGCTTTCTCAGCTTCCTGTATGCAATCTTTCCTTTCCCGCTTTTCTACTTCACTTTTTTCTTTTAATATCATTGCTAAAATAACAAGTCTCTTCTGCTATTCCAGTCTCAAGATGCTGCAGTGCCTGTCTCCTGTAGTTCCATCTTTGCTTCATTTCACCTTCTTTTCCTTTAACTTCCAACTCTGCTTTTGCGTTTTCTCTCCATGTCATTCTACCACATACATATTCAAGATAACCCTAAAATAAGTGATCCCCATGGATAACACCCTTTTACAGCTCATCTTCCTCTTTAGCACTTAGCATGCTTTATTACTTTATCAATAGTTCTAGGATACATCTATTACCAACCACCAAAGAACCTAAACACAATGATGGTCTCCACCATCTACTCAAGGTTGAGGGAATTTTCACAACTCCTTAGAAAAGAGTCTGCACTTCCTGAGGATGCTTTTCCAGGGTACCTACAGCATCTTCCACATATCTGAGTCAGGAGTCACAGCTGTCTAGTTGCTATTCAGTGCCTAGTAGGAACTCCAGGACTAATTCTCCAGAAGCAAAGCACAAGTGGAAACCTTGCAGTGCACCCTTTGATAAACCTATGCAAAGCAATATTGCAGTGGGATTGGATAGTCTTTCACAAAGTCTTTGTACTGTTACACTACAGCAAATTCAAAACAAAGCTCAATTAGACTAACTAGAACAAATCCAGATCTTAAGGAAAGTTTTCCATGGGTTTGTGGTTGGAGGAGGAGGGGGATAACTTTCAAATTGAGTTTTCAGTGAAAAAACTCATACATTATCTGCTCCCTCATACCATATCCCTCCTCCCCCAAAGAATTTTTAAAAAATTAAAATCAAACAATGTTACTAATTCAGGGAGAAAAATTATATATATATATATCCCAACTCCAACTTCTAGATCTTGAAAACGCCATTGTAATGCTTCATGGAAATTCTTACCTGGCGATATGAGACCATCAGCCTCCTCAAAGGGAATGCATTTACTGTGATTGGTTCTGCAGAAAGAGATGACTGTTTAATATTAAGAGACTTATTCCAGCTATTGATCATGCTGACTTATAAAAGAATGAGGATACAAAATATCCAAATTACAATGCTTAACAGTCATATTGCTGAATTTTCTAATCAAAACTCACATTTTCAGAGTAGGCAAGTAAGAAACTTGGATTTTGGATAACTTTTGGTTTGTTCCCCACCCCCCCCCATCACCACTGAAACATTTTTATGTGGGAAGAAGAATTCCTAGTTTCCTTAGGAGAACTAGTTCCCATCTTCAGCTCCATCTTAACAGCTTTTCCATTGTAGCACTAGTGTAGCTAGACTGTGAAAAGGAGCTTGCGTTGTCCTGAGAGCATTGCAAAGATCATACTCTAATCATACCAAACCGTTACGGAACCTCCTGTAAACTTCATCAAACGCTGCAGGGAAAGGCATGGGGAAAAAGGACCTAGTTAATGTGCCTCTTGGATTTTCAGATCTCTGCCTGCTTATTCCAAGTCTGTAAGGCTGAAGCAGTTGGCATAAACTAAAAGAAAGTTTAGTCTGCTCCAAATAAGAGCTGCTGAATGCTCAATCTTGACAAAGATTGCCTGTGGCTTGGCCCAAACAGATACCTGGTCTGTATCTCGGGATACTCCAGATACTCAACAGCCACCATTTTACCTTTACTGGCTTGCTTACTGCTCCAGAACTACATTACACCTGCATGCAGGTCTGCCCTTACATCTGAAATACTTCTAGACAAAGTAAACTCAAACCTTCATTATATAATTTTTTTCACTAAGGCATAAAGTTTAAGGATTTTTTTTTTTTTTTAAGGAGGCAGGTTAGCACAGCTTATGTGCTGCATAGTCTCTAACACAAGAAAACTTCTCCCTTCTGCTATAGTATGCCACAGTTTTCACTCTTCATCATAGTTCTAGTGTTATTCCTCTACTGAGTTTCCTTTCTCATTCAAGTAACATGTCCTTTCATACCAGGGCTTTCAACTCAGGTATGGCTTGAATAAACTTTAGAAAAAAAAAAAAAAAAAGAAAAAAAAAAATCCCAAAAAACCAAACAAACTAACAACCTTATTTTTGTGGCACCACTATCTATCATGTTTTTCTAAA
>JANHGO010000027.1:18424072-18449906 GCA_024606505.1 Aquila spilogaster | reverse complement strand
GGACTGACTCATGCAGGAGATGGGCATCGTTATTATAGGTTTCCTGTGGAATTGACTTCAAACTGAAGAAAAAGAGCGCTACCCTCAAAATAATTAATGAGAGAACCTAGTTAATCAAAGACAAGTGCCGCCTATAAACTTTCTAGAAAGCTAACAGAAGTCCACACAAGTCCTTTGAAGAAACTCACTCCAAGACCAACCATGATTGCAAAGGCTTCTAGAACAGAAAAGCTACTGCTGCTCTCTATCATACGTATGCACTATTTGTGCTTTTCCCTTCCACTCATCCACTCATACGTGTACAGATCTGTCACCTTTGTTTTCTGTAACTATCCTTTTTTCCCATGACATTGTGACCTCCACAGCCTCTGCCTCTCACTCCCCTTGTCTCCGTTAGCAAAGTGGTTTGAACCTTTGAGGCACAAATTATTCCAAATACAGTCAGTACCTCACCCCACAAAAAGTTTTCAAACACGGAATCATTTTGATTCTCCCATTTCAAAACAGATCCAGTAGAGCTAACAAAGCCAACAGAGGACTACAAATGGCACAGCACAACCTACACACAGAAAATGATTACACAGACTTGTCCTTACTACTCCAGTCTGAGAAAGCTCTCAAAGGCGATATTACTAGCACAATCAATGTTAACAGGATCTTATTATTCACTGTGTTATCCATCATGAGACTTACTGAATAGCAATCAAAACCAGCAGTTGCTAGGTTTAACCTATTCAGGACAAGAATACTTAGTTTGCTGCAGAGCATCTTAGTCATAATAGGGTAAATGAACTATGCTGTGATTGATCTAACCCTGCTGTCCAAGTAAAGATCAGACAGTAATGTTAAACTTGCACTTACTGGTTTTATTCTTAGCCTCTAACCATTGTTTAGGTAAGCACATAGGTATCTAGTCTACCAAGACTACTGCATTTTAAAATCCATTTCATGGAATCCATTACTGCATTTTGTCTCCCTGGAAGTCCAGTTTCAAAAATAAATAAAATCTGCTGGATTTTTCACACCTCCAAAGAGCTGTGCTTACCTGTCAGGTTGTATACTTCCATGTCACTGCCACTTTACAGGAAAAAGGAAAGACTGCATCTTGGCGATTGAAACTGCCAAGATGGGCCTGGCAATCCTGCAGTTTTCTATAAAGAGAGGTTTTAAAGCTAACGAAGTTGAGTATTTCTTTTAGGGGCAAAATTCTGGTAAAAAATGCAAAAAAAAATCTTTCCTGGAATATCAGTGGATTAATCTACAATACTGATAATGAAGTTGTTCTGTTGAGGTATAACATTTCTTTTTTTCTGCTGTTGTACAGTATGTCACATGAACATAACTGAAAGGAACTCTAATTGATGAAGCTTTCTGTCTGCAGGCTGTTAAGAAGGGAGGCACAGAGATCACCCTTTGGTACATAACTGGCAGAATCATAATCAAGGTATTCTATTTCAGAAGACCACGTTCAAAATTAAGAATAGTATTAATTGGGCCACAAAATACAACTCACTGCATTAAATCCAAACAATGTGTATATATATGTATATATTTATATAAAACATACTGCTATGTCACAAAACATAAGCCATGATGAAAATGACATCTTGTTTTAAACATTTTTTACTAATTCCATGAAATACAACTGTGCCTGGATCCAAAACCACAAAGATAAGAAAGCTCTTCACCTTTTCCTTCATCACCTAAAGTGTTCTTTCATGCCTAGTTTCTTATGCTGAAAAGCACTGCTCTCCAGTCTACAAAGACATCAAACGTACTACAGAAACTACTTATTTCTCCCTCGTGTATGTATAAAACTACATTTCCTATATTGGTTGTTCCAATCAGCTCTCTGTTCTTCATTAAGCAAAATGTATTTTGGATAAAAATCTCAGAATCTTCTGAGAAAGACCTTCAGATGGCTGAACAAAAAGATTTCTAAGAGGTATCTTGCATAAAACAAATCTTTGAGTTCAAGTCCTATTCAGAACATATATGCAGTAGTGGCATTTAAAAATAAGCAAGAACATTTGACCAAAGTCAGTTCCTATCCTCTCTACCTGCCAAGAGCCATACCAACATTTTTACATTGGAAGTGGTGTGTTCAAAAATAGTTTATCCTCTTTTTTTTGAACAAAGTATTATCAAAGTACTTAAAGTATTTCTAGAGTATCGCTGATCGTGGCAGTACAGCACTGCCCACGAACACAGTTATCAAGCAGGATTTGCCCAATCATGTCTAAATCAGTTTGTGTTCCCAAGAGCTCATATGCACAGAACGCAAATTTCCAAATGTAGTTTCTACTATACAAAAGGAGTATGTTTATAACTTCAGAAGTTAGGATTTTAAAAATGCACTACACTTGTTTGCAATTGGTATTGGCCGACAAATGCTATCTGTACAACTGATAAACTGATAAATGCTAACAGGAAATTAATTCTACAGGTGTTTGGCAAGCTATTAGTGGTGTTACAATGAGACTATTTATTTTGAGAATTGACTAGAGAACAGAAGTTCATTTAAGTCATCTTTAAATCTTTTACAGCTTAGTCTCAATTTCCACTCACAGCTTGGGCAGGGGATTAAAATGGAGGAAGAAATACTCCAAATATTTTGGCAATACTATTTCCCATCCCTGCCCTTTGTAAAGAAAAAAACAAGAATTTTAAAATTATTTTTTATTTTAGATAAATCAGCTCATATCTATCATTCAAAAATACCTCCTTCCCATTTCTTCTAAGACTTTCAAGTTCATTTCTTCTCATGTATCTTGACACTGACCAGCCAGTCATATTTTGCCTTTTAGACACTAAAAAGTTTTAAGGTCTCATTAGGCCAGGACTTAATTAATACAAGATTTAGGTAGTATTTACAAGCTCACAATAGCAATTTTTAGGCTGTGTAGTCTATAAACTGAAGAGCTTATACTTTAAATTCCTACAGCAGAACGTTGTCATTATAAATCCAGTTTTTAAGATAACTGCCTGGAGCCTAGCAGCATTTTCCAGGGCTGTTGTTAGCTTACCTACATACAAATGATATTTTAATTCATTGGAAGTTTTATTTTTTAGGAATGATTACATCAACAATGTACTGATTGTTACGCAGTACTGGTACATAGTTTCTGTTTCCTGCATGGCTGCATTTAAGATAGTTGAATAAGAGAATCAGGGTCCTGCTTTTGGCATTTATCGAAAATCCATAATTACCTAATTACATCAATTTGGTAGCATGTGGTTATGGTAGCATGTGGTTAAAAATAATAATCGAACATATCAACTGCCAGCAAAATAGACTCCAGCAGACTGTTTGGAACATTTGCTAAACCCCAGAATGGTTTTAAAGCACTGCAGACTTTGTTAGCAGACATCATTTTTCAGTTCATGAATGCAAAGGAGACATAGAAAGCAAGATTAAAGGTAGGACTCCTACCACCTGACCTTTAGATTGTGAGGAAACAAGGATTGGCAGGAGGAAGAAGAAAGGCTATAATAAAATTGACTACATATCCTTTATTTATGCAAACTGATGAAGCTCATGAGTCAACAGTTTCAGTGCAGGAATTGAAGTTTCTTCACTTCAGAGATTATTTTTTTCCATGTTGTTTTGGCTCACACTCTAATTTGATAGAGTTACAAAGAGACCTCACAAATTATTTTTATCTACAAGATTGGAGGGAAATATTTGTTTTTATTCTTGAAAAACAAATTTAGAGACTTATCTATACTATAGATACAGACAACAACAACAAGATTTTTTTTTTTTCCATAAAATTGAATGCATTTCAGGTAAAGGATTTTTAAATTACCCTAGAACAATAAATTATAGCTGTGAATGATATGCACATTGCCTTCTACTGAACACTGAATTCTTACTGGGACAGAAAGAAATCTTGCAGTTTCCTTGTTAACAAATTTCTTCCTTTGGTAGGAATTTAATTCTCTCCATTCATGTTACTTTAAGAAGCTTTCATTTGATTATTCAATATTTTCCACCACTCTAGGAGATGAATAGGCTTGCCACCTGGCTTAATTTCCCTTCCCCTCTCCCAATCTGAATACTCCTTAAGACATTAAAGCCAAAGGAAATGGAAAAACTGCCAGAGATTTTCTTAATGCCTTCAGCAAGAAAAAAAATACCTGATTCTGTACAGGCGGGAAAGTAAGACACTTCCTGAGTCCACCTGTTATCTTCTCCCTTGCAAAATTAATGACTACGTTTTAGCCAAAATTAAGCTCAGTAGAATTTTAGGGAAAAACATTGTCTCATTCTCAGACCACTCCATTGCTTCTACAGGAATCTACTTCAACGTGGTCTTTTTCATGTATGTTAGTGCTTTCTGAGCTTCTTTTATGCAACCTTTCTCATTTCTCTACTTGTTTTTCTTTTTTTGAAATTATTGCTAAAACAATGACTCTCTTCTGCTATTCCTTTCAAGATGCTGCAGTGCCTGTCCCCTACAGCTCTGACTCTATTTTGTTTCACCTTCTGTTCCCTTAATTCCCAACCAGGGTTTTCCATTTTCTCTTCTCATTCTACTACATATACATTGATGATAACCCAAAATAAGTGATCCGCATGGATAACAGGGGTCAAGTCCCTCTTTAGCATCTAGTACACATTATTAATTTTTTATTTTTAAATAGTTTCAGGATACACCTACTAGCAACCATGAGAGAATCTAAATACCATAATGGTCTCCACTATTTATTCAAGGTTTACATAATTTTCATTTTTTACCCCCTTTTGATTACATTTTCTGATAAGTACCTGTGTTGTCAGGTTGTCGCACTTGTTGTTTAACATAATTCATTTGATTTCTGTTCTAAAACAAGATAATTACCTATGATAATCCAAGCTTTGGAAAGATTTAACCATGACGTATTTGTTGATTGACATTACGTATGTCGGTAACTAAGACAAAAGGATGTCTGGGGCGAGATTTTAGATCAGTTTGAACATTCAGTGATAAGCTAGTGCTATATTTAGAGATGTGTAGATATAAATCTAGAGACATTATGCATTTGTGCTACCATTCTCTTTCAAATAAGATGCTGCTTCTAAATATATCTAGATTCAATAAGTATCTTAAAACACATAACTTTAATATATGTAGAGATACTTATAAATAGAGTTACTTCCTCATGTAACTACTGAGATTGTATTCTATCATGATTACTAAAAAAGAAGCTTTAAGTACTCAGTAAATGTATTTCTCTGTTTCTCCAAGACAACTGTTTTCCACTTATTTAGTGTTTCAAACCCTGGAAAAAAAATCTTCCTCTTTCTTTTCAGATACTAATGCCTAATTATCCCAATGGACTACCATAAGTCACCAATTTCTGCAAGCAACAAGGCAAAAATCTTAAAACTTGTGAGTTGCAAGGATCTATACTTTAAAAAGGCTGGTTTAACTTCTGTCACAGTTACCCTTTGGGCAGTTTCCACGAAACATATATTTGAACCAATATCTAGTTTATGTATTCTTGGAGAGATATGAGGGAGGGCAAAGGAAAAAAAACACCACACCACACTGCTGCATTACTTTACGATAACTCACTGACATGAGAAGAAAGCAAAGATGAGCAGTTAATATCATACATATATTTAAAAATCATTTAAAAAAAAAAGCAAACAAAAATTCACACTTGCTGTTTCCCCCCAGTCATTATAATTGAAACATTTCCACGTGTGAAAAAGACTTATTAGTTTCACTAGGAAAACTGAATCAGCTCTATCAGAGAGAGCTCGTATCTATCAGATAGAGCTCAGCTCTATCTGAGCAGCTTTTTGATTGTACTCTTAGTATAGCTGGACCACAAAAGCAAGCTTGCATTGTCCTGAGAAAAACAATTTTATTCTAGTCACATCAAACCATTACAGAACTGCCTTTTGATTTCATTAAAAAGTTGCAGGGAAAGGAATGGGAGAAAGTACTAAGTTATAATGTGCCTTGGATTTTCAGATCTGTATCAGCATATTCAAGGTTCTGAGGCTAGAAGCTGTTGGCATGAACTAAAGTTTCATCTGCTCCAATTAAGAGCCGCTGAACACTCAGCCTTTTCAAACATTGCTTATAGCCTGGTCTGAACAGATACTCCTGTGTAAAGTTTACCTTTACTACCTGCTTACTGCTTCTGAATTGTTACAGCTGTGTGCAGATCTGCCCTTACTGCTGAAAAGCTTCTGGACAAATTAAGCTCAAACCTCATTACACAATTTTTTCTTCCACAGAAGCATGAAGCTTAAGGATTTATTCCCGTAGAGGCCAGTTAAGACAGTTGGTGCGTCACAGACTCCAATAGAAGAAAATACCTCCCTTCTGCTGTAATAGGATATAAACAACATGCCACAAGTTTTATTTCTCATTATTGTTCAAGCACTATTCCTTCAGTGACTTTGTCTTTTCATTCAAACTATGAAGTCTTTTTACACAAAGACTTTCAGTTCAGATAGGACTTGAACAAACTTTGTTGGGGAGCCTGAGATTATTATTATTATTATTTTGTAAGGAGAAGCATTTTACTTAGCTTGGTCTTTAAAAATGGTTGGAGGGTGAAATTTAGCTTATTTGGTAAGCTAGATTTGCACAGAGTGGAAACTGGAACCATTCTCCACGTTCATAAGGGAGAAGTAGGAGAATCACATTTTACAACAATTTTCTTTCTTTTTCATTGGACCAACCCCTCATCTTTCCTAATGCTCCTTCTGCTAAAAGAAAATGCACTCTGTAGAACGATTACCTCATTTACGTATAGATTATATCAGAATATCAGATGTTCCCACAGATCTGGGTGGCAACTATGTTGATTGACTCTAAGATGCTGAACACAGCATGGTACACAGAATATCCAGGTGTAATCATCTGCAAAGGTCTGGTAGCAAATAGGCTTTTCACATTTCTGTAGAAAAGCTTTCTGAATTCAACACCAGCTTGCACGCATTATTTGGATATCCTTCCTGTGTTACCAGTCAATGCATATGAAGAATGAATTAATTTTACAAAGATGACTTTGGAGCAATTCAAGTCAGGGTAAGGAGAAACATAAGCTTCAGAAAGTCAGGGCTCAATTTAGCAACATCGTGCCCACCTGCGAAAAACATCCCAGCATCTTGAGCATCTAGGGTATCAAGTTTCTCTTTTGCTGCTAACAGAAGAGCTGCTTCCTACTTGTCTGCAAGTGCTAACTTAGAACAGCAGCTTCACTGCTCATTAATGGTGATTCCTTGCAAAGCTCCAGACCTGCATAGAACTATTCACCTCTGCGCTGTCTCTGCACATTGTTTTCCTCTCACAAGGGCACTGCTTTTGTTGCTGTGCCTTTGCCAGAGTGGTTTTGACATAAATCACAACATGCAATTCACAGAGTATTCTAAGAACAATCAAAGACTACCTTTAAAATGCAACTACTGCCAGACCTGAATTCCATTCATTCATTCTTCATCCATTTTCTTAGTTTCAAAGAAACAATACAAACTTCATGCACTTTTAATGAAATGAACATTAGTATTCATGTTTATACTCAGAAGTGCAAATAAAAAGAATCAAGATTTTATATAAGTCTCAAAGATAAGATGTAGGAAAAAAAAGGTTGAGGGAAGACTGGATAACCTCAAGGCAAGTTCTTACCTACATATTATAAAAATTCTTTGTAGTTTTATTAATTCCAAAGAAAGATCCACAATCTGTTTTCTGTTAAAGCTATATGGCACTTCACAATATACCAGACAGTAATGAAGTCAGCAAATGTGCCTACAGCATTTTGCTTTAGAAACATGTTATGAAAACTACAGCGTGTTAGATAAATACAGCCCTACAAACCAGAGTCACTAATACATTTGAAATGCTTTCCCAAACAATGAGACCTCTAGGAGGAGCGTTTTTAAAGACTGAACCACAACCTTAAGAACACAAGATTTCAACACAAACCAAATGAACTGCAATACCCAAATAGCACCAGGATCAGGACAAATCCTCTCTTCAACTAGTAAGTCATTCTGTGCTTGTTAACTTCTACAAGAAAATGCTAGTGTTTTAACACAGACTTCATGGTACTTCATGTGGTTTAGAACCCAGACCTCAGATTGCAAGGAAAAGGGACAGAAAGAAAAGGGAGAACTATCTCTGGGCAAATGAATTTGTTAGTTTTGGTAGCACCTGAGACAGTGACTACCCAAGAGAAGACAAACATTATTTGTACAGAAAAACTTTTTCCCCCACATACAGTGATATGTCAGTCATTGAGAGTTTTATTTGTCATTTTTACATGAATACGCTTGCATATATAGCTTTAATGCCAACATGTGAGACCAGGCCAAAAAAGGAGGATAAAAACATTATGAAAAAAAATACAAGCAATGGGCATCTAGTATATAAATGGAATTAAACTGGCTGATTTCCAGAGAAGCAAGAGATTACTGCAAAAGAAAAAACACAATCAAATTTTGAAAAGGACAAATGCAAACCAAACACGTTTAGAAAATTCAGAAGTAAAATTTGCCAGAAAGGAACTGTTGAAGAGAATATTGTAGAAGAAGAAAGGCTACGTTGAACAGTATTCCAGAACTTGTGCTTAGCATCCTAGTACTGGATTCTTTATTTTTATTTTGGACTGCAAAAACCATTTCAAAATGCAGTATCTAGGGTAGCATGTACACTGAAGGTACTAAATTTATAGCCAAAAATATCATTATTCTTAGACTCTCAACTAAAGAATTTTTCAATACCTGTAAGAAATTTCTTTCTTCCGAAATGCTGCATAACCTGGCTTCAGCACTGATTAACACTTGTTAAAACTTCATGTGGCTGTTTGTTATATTACTGCATCTCCTTGATTAGTTCCAGTACTATTAAAGCAATCCCAGAAGAACAAAGCCTACGTACTTCAACTTAGTGAGGGGTTTTACATGATTAAGGAATTTTCTCATGTTCCTGCTGCGTATTTAAAACAAAACAAAAAATCCCCACGTCCCAGTTCCAATCTCTTTAGAACTTACACAAATATGTACAAACACTAGCAGGTAAGACAGGAAATTATTTCTGTGATAAAACCCTAAGCATTCTCTGAACAAGTCAAAATTACGGAAAGAAAGATCAGGAGACCACACTGACAGCCTTCTGGAAAGTGACAGTCCATGTGCAAGACTATGTGCTTCAGAAATCACTGTATAACAGTAACGAAGCTGGCAATTCTCTGCCAGCATATATCACACTGACTGACTGCAAGAACAGTCAATGATCGTACCTGGAACTTTAACATACAGATACAAATGATGAATTCCCAGGATTACATATGCAATTTTATTTTTTCTTTATTTTTAAATAATAGCCATTTGATTCTAAGTTGTCAAACTCATCAACAGATGAAATGTCTTCTCAAGAATTCTCTTATTAAGCCTGTAATAAGCAGGTAACAAAAAAAATGTATACAAAAGCACATCCAACAGTTACACCATATGTTGAGAAAGGCAGAGCGAAGATCAAATCTGATTGTGTATCACATTAATGATGTGATACACAAAACATATACGTGCACACAAAAAACTCTAATGTTAGAAGCACAAATAGCTACTTAATACACAAATAAACTTAATTAACTAATCACATCAATATTATGTGCTATCTTACTATTCATTTCAAGCACAAGAAGCAAGCATTAATCTTTGAAAATTAGCCAGAGGTCAAAAATGGTTAAGAACTCTGTTTTTAAATATCAAAAAGACTACATCAAACTAGAGAATTAGGGCTGGAACAAAACAGACAGATTTTAAAAAGCACCTAGATCAGCAGTGTTTACGTTATCTCTTCTCTCTTCTTGCCTAGTCTCTCATTCTATTCAAGCAGCTGACACCATATACATATGGCTATTGCCAAGACCAAAATAACTGCCATTCGAATGTTGGACCAGAAGAATCCAAATAAACCACCTATCCTTCCTCTTTAACTTAAGAGGAATGCTAATCCACCCGTGACAATTTGTTTTGTCTTAATCTTTTCTCAATTTCAGTCTTTCCTCATAGCTCATGTTTTCCAGTGTGTTCCATAATAAAATTCTTCTCTGGACTCTTGACAACTGGTACGTATTTCTTAAAACACCATTCCCAGCTGAGACTTCATAGTCACCACCATAAGAAGGATAATCAGTTCCTCTTCTGTACATATTGTTGCCCAATAATTTTTTTCATGTGTACGTGTTCTAACTTCTAGCCTAAGCCCAGATTCTCTCTCTTTACTGTTCTGTATTACTGATTTAATGAGAAAGTATTCCACTTCTCCTGTTTCACCTTTTCTTCTTCCCGTCATCCTAAGGAGAACTCTTTGTTTACATTTAAGTTCTCGTAATTTCAGATCTCCATTCTGATTTGTCTAGACTGTCTTCACAAGAAGACAGCATCATCCTGTCTTCTCAAGTGCTGCAATACCTGCAGGTCTTCTTCATTCCATTAATCCCAATCATTAATGGAATCAGGAAAAAGTTAACAATGCAGCCCTGTAAGACCCAGCCTAAGCTAACATGTTCTTTTGGGTTGATAGCTTAAACACCAAAAGCCATTTTGGAGAGAAGCATTTTCCAATCAGAAGTACACCACCACTCACATTTCCTTAACTTGCTTAGGAGAACACTGCCATGTAAGAGAATATTGAAAATGCTGTCAAATTCAAAGTGGTATCTCACAGTGGTTTTTCTTTGTCCATTAGACATGCTACTCTTGCAAAAAAAAGAAAGATGCTATCAGATTTGTCAAAATCTAATTAGTTCAAACCACTGTCAGCTATTTTTAATATTATTATTCTCCAAGTACAAAGAACTTTCTCCAGTATGCATTTGTAAATAATTAGCGCACAGATCTGCCTTACTTTTTAATTTCTTTCCTGTTGCAGTCTAATCCAGTAAGCAGCTAAACACCACACAGCCTTTTGATCACTCCCCCCAAGTGGAATAAGGGAGAGAACTGGAAACAAAAAAACTTGTTTGTTGAGATTAAAACTATTCAGTAATTCAGAAGAGGAAAACTGAAACAAACATGCAATAGGAACTATATATACACACACATCCACAACTGCCCATGGTTGCCCTGCTAGCAACAGCATCTCACTGCCCAACAATCCCCCAGCAGTGGCTGGCTCCTGGCCAACTCCCCATAGCATTACAGCTTTCCATATGATGTTACCTCTATGAAATAACCCTGGCCTAATTCAGGCCAGCTGTCCTGGCTCCACTCTGCCCCCAGAGTTGCACCATAAAGGCAGCAGCTCTTCTACAATGAGCAGCCTGGCCCAGCCCAGCCCAGCATACACTCCCCATACTCAGCAACAACCAGAATACCGGACAGCTATTAACACTGTCCCAGACAAAATCAGGGTATTTCTCCATGCATCATGCTGCTGCTGCTTCATGAGAGTAAAAATAATCAAGACTTGATGTTATCTAGGTCTTTGAACCACTTATTCTCCACGTGTCCTCACTACCTCTACTACCAATTCAGAGATGGCTTCCCACACTAAGCATTTAGCAGGCAGTAAATATCTCTTTTTTTCTGGCTTTCACTTCTATAACTTAATTTCATTGTGTCATCTATCACTAAGCCCTTTTAATTAAGGCCGTAATGAAAACAAAAATTGAATGCTTTAGTAGTCTTATGTTTATCTTCTACCGTTTTAGTTCAAGAAAATCTTCAAGCTGTAAAACTAATTGTGTATCTTTTGGTTTTCTTACTACAAATTCAGGTAACTATAGCTGCACACTAATATTGTCCATCTTTTGTATAATTGCTATTGCAGTGTTCCTATAACAGATATTCTTACACGATCATTTTATCGTTTGTTTCTCCCTTCCACATTAGTTGGCACAGTAAACCACAGTTCTACCAAAATTCTACTACAGAAGATAATTAGTAATTAAATAATTAGCAATTAGAATTAGCAGGCTACCCTTATTTTCCTGCTGTCCCATTTTGCTTAAGTTACGTGGAAAATATTAACTTCCTTACTTCTGTGGGTTAATTAATTGTTACGTAGCATGATCTGTGCACTCGAAAAAGGAATTACTATAACTGCCAGTCTAGCTCTTTGTCAAGTGTTCCTTTATCTGATCAGCTCTAGTTACAGGGGAGTGATGTTTATGGTCTTCACAAAGTTTCCTCACTGGTACAAATCCTACTTTCCCTACTGAAGAATGGACTTTGAAAAATGAGAATATAAGAATAAATACAATGAAGGAGAAGACCTTGGGGGGAGGGGGAGGAGGGGGAAATGTGAACACAAGAAACATCAAGTTTTCTTTTGTTCATAACTGCTTTCTCATATTTGTGAACTTAGATCATTTCTCTTCAAGCCGTTTGTATCTAAATTTTCGGTACTTTACAAAATCATGTCAAACATTGGTAGACAATACGCAACTGAATGCAAATACCTTAAAATCTTGAAGTGCTAAAGAAGAAAGGGTGAAGATGTTTGCATTTCTGCACATGATACAGATCTTTCCAACATTAATAAAGAAATCTGAGCTCAGACTTGTGATGAACCATCAAGCTTCCAAGTAAGTCATTTTTGTTTTTGTCTTTAACAACAACAAAAAAAATGCATCTCCGCATAATCTTGTTTCTTAAAACCCAAGCTGTGACTGGCCTGTACGTGTGACTCTAAAACCGGGTTGGGGTGATAGTAGTAGTTACAGGTTTAGAAGCCTCACATTAGGCAAATTAAATATTTAGGCACATAGTAGTATGCAGTCATACTCTTCGTCAAAGAGTTTATGGAGAGAAATTACAGGGAAGGATAGCATTATTCCAGTACCTATTAAACTGCTGTGTTCATAGAAAAACTGACATGATTTCTGTGAAGAAAAAGCCTCCCTTACAAAGCTACTGAACTTGACTGATGGGGTTATTACGTAGCTGATAAAATGAGGATATTAACACATTTGCATGTAAGGCTAACTATCAACCTGACTTTCCAAAAGACATCTAACGAAGTCTCTAATTTCTTTTAAAGACACTAAACAGGCAATGTATAAGAGCATAATATTGTTAAAGACAAGAAACAGAAGGGAATAAGTCAGTTTTCTGTTGTAGGAACTGTACTGTTTAACACATTCATAAGTGACCTGGAAAGGGAGTCAGGAATGAGGTGACCAAATGTGCTGATGGTACAGAGACATTTAAATAATGTAAAGAGTACACAAAACGTTTACAGTTGAAACAGGACCAAAAGCCACTGATCAAGCTCACTTAGCATCTGCATTTCTGCAGCAGGTACGAAAATGTAATTGCAAATCTACGTCTACAGATTCATAGTACTGGGATCTGGGGAATAATGTTCCAGCTGGAAACCTGAAAATCATTAACTACCCAGGGATGCCAAGTACGCAGGAATAACCAAAATGCCCGTGAGCCAGCCCTGCTCTGACAGTATTTTACCACACTGTACAAAGCCAATTCAAGACAAGAACACTTCCAAGTGACATGGAAGTGCTGGTAACATATCTACAGATACATAAAGACAAAGAAAAGAGGAGTTTTCTTCTACTAAGAGTCTCAAAAGCCTTAAACCACAATTGGAAAAAAAGAAAGAATACCAATGTCCATAAGGCAAAGCTAGAGCAAATGTAGCATTCAGTACGAAAAATTGAAATGCTTCAAATAGAATTTTTTTCCATCATTTCCATCCATTTCACCATGCCTTTAACCATTTGTACTCTCCAACTGAAATTCCTGCTTTCTTTCTGCTTCATGATCTCTGACTCAATCCACATTTCAAAGCAATTTTCCCCCAAATAACAAAATGCAATCAATTATTATACTTTCTAAAGCCTTCTTCAGTTTCTAAACCAACTGTCAGAGACACTGGTAAACTGCAGGCACAGAATCAAAGTTCTCAAGGTTGTTTTAGATTATATGCAGGGTGAAATAGATCTTACAGTTGGTAGACTTTCTTTGGTCCCTGTAGTTGTTGCACATTTATTTCCATCTAGATCCTGTATTCGCTGCTCACTCTGAAAGTAATGCCGCCTATTTATTTCCATGGAAACTACAACAGCTACAAAGAGCACAATAACACTGGTTGAAAGAGAAAATTCTCAGCTACAAAACTATTTTTCAAAACAGTCATCACCATCAGTTATTTTCACCAGCAATGAACAAGAGCCTGCATATTGTGCTCATAAATCTGCACCAGCAGATTTAACCCAGTTTCACAGCTGCTATGATGGTAACATTGCTAGGAAAATGTTGTTCACACAGTCCATCTTTCATTAGCCCAAAGAGACAGAAGTTAGAAGATACCAAACCCAGACATACAGTGGGTGTGTTAGGATAGTCCAGCAAAGACTGGTAACGTGCTCCACAATTTTCAAACTGATACGGGGCCTGGAGTTAATTGTGTTGTAAGAGAAAGGCTGTCTTCTTCCCTGGTCTGACTCTGGAATTTTGAGCCTTAAGCTTAGTCAGCCTAGTGATGTATCATTCAGAGCTAATGGTTTGTCTGACAAGAAATCCATAAGGATCACTCCTTTCCTATCCCAAAAGATAGTACACATAACTTTACCCGCCAAGGGCAGTGTCTTGCACTTTTTCTTTGATTCACGTCATCATTCCACAGACTGCTGTTTTGACTCCGGTTCATAGTGGTGACACCACATCACCTTCAGCCTCATTTTGGTTCACTAGGTCTTGACAAACTTGTATAACATGTTCTTTCAGTTCTTGTGTGAATGGGTGAGACCCACCTGGCACAAATCTTGTAACGTTCCCACATCGCCATCATCGTCTTTAGTGCATTGAAACCGATGATATTCAGCTCTGTACATAGTTCCACAGTTGTAATCCATGGATGAGCTAATTAAGATACTCTTTGGAATATTTGGTCTTGAGTTGATGCTTTGTATGCCAAACTTTCAACAAGGAGTTGAATTTTAAAGCCACATTATAAAATACACTGTAGGTGGGGCAGGTTACAATAGAAGCATTGTCATAATGCAATCCAAGGCATTAAAAATACAATGCTAAAATAATAGCGTCTCTTAAATGGGATAGCACAACCAATGAATTTCAAAGATTCCTCTTTCCATGTGAAGACTTGTTGATAGCACTGTTAAGGGCAAACAGGAAGAACTCTTTCTATATTTCATAATAAACTACAGTCTTCAATACAGAGATAAAAATGCAACCAGCATTAAACATACTCAAAAGTCTGGGAATAATTCTGTTTTAAGAAGTGGAAGACTAGTTAATCCTATTCTTGAATGAGTAACTATGACAGGTTGCAGTAAAATAGCCTATAGTTTCTTTCAATTCACATTGCAATGCTTGTATTTCTGTTTTTATTAATTGTTTGAGTGTAAATTTGTTCCAAGAAAACTAAAAGGTCATTCTGATGACTGATTATACTGCAATAATGTGCTACATCCTGAGGAGAGGAATATGATCACTGGAAAGAGACACAGGCATCTGTAATATACTTTTACAGGTTTCTACAGCATATAGCTTTAGATACATTCCTTACTTCCCCCCCCCCCTTTGAAGCAGGTGATCTTGGCCTGGTGGATGTTTTTCAGATTTTACTTCGTTAGACTTCAAAGTAGGCCCTGAAAATCCAGAGAGGTTCAATGATTTCTGCTAAGCAGATAACATGCAGGGACAACTGCCAAAGAGCACAAAGTTGCAGAAGAACTGACTGCAGAGGTAGAAATCTACGTACCAACATGTCATTCTTCCAAGAGACAGAAACAGGCAGAAGAGAAGGAGGAAAAGAGGAGGAAAAGAGTATGCAAAAAAATGTGTTTTCAAGGAAAAAGAAAATCATTAAAACATCAACACTGAGAGCAGCTCTTTCCAAGTCATCTTCTTCCTCAGCTGCCTCCATATAAAATCTCATAGTATCTGTCTGCAGCAAAAAATGCATCCAGAAGCAGGCAGAAAATGTGCTTTTGTTGCTGCCTTGCAACAGAAAACACTCCTCATGAAGGAACAGCAAAATATTTATTTCATATTTTAATATACCTCTAGCATCATCCATGCAGGAGCACTTAAGCCCTTTTTCTCCTACAAGTTAGGTAGTACAAAAATTATGAAGCACGTTATTGGAGTTCATATTAAGCAAAGTATGCACTTCATTTAAAATCAAGATTTTTCCAGCAGCACACAATTGTACACTTCTCCTTACTGCTCTCCAGCTCACAAAAGTAAAGGTTCCAGATAACACAGAGTCATTGCCATGGAACATAAGCTTGAGTTTCCGCATTTATTTCATTTTGCTGTTGAAACATTTGAACTTCTACAATGCAACTTTTCCAGTACCAGACATTTATGGAGAAAAATCATCTCCAGGCTTTCCTACGAAAGCACTTCATAATATTACCACCTCTACTGCAGCCTCAGAAAACCTAATGTTCTATCTGTGAAAACAAATGGGACAGGCAATTCCTCGCTTACCAGCCAAGAGGTGCAATAGCCCTATTCTTTGAGTAGTACCTCATGAATCTCCTTATAGTCAACCTCAAAGCGGAACAGAAAGCACTGTTCAAATACTATTCAATTTCTTGAAACTTGTACCGTTGCAGTCTTAATTTGAGTATTCTGTGCTCTCCCACGGAGGCTTGACTTCTGTTACTCTGTTTTCCACTTGCTGAAGACATTTGGAAAGAAAAGGTTATTTGTTTGCAACTGGGGAAAAAGTAATAATAATAAATTCAACTTGTTTTTCACTCAGTCCATCCTTCCAAAAGCAAAGAGCACCAAAATGGGTGAATTTGGGTGACTATGTTACAAAGGTCTCATCATTGAGAAGACCACTGTCAGAATCTCTCTCATTACTTACACAATTAGTCAATTATGAGAGTAGTTTATAACTGCTGTGAGAAATGATGCAGCACTAGTAGGGAGACTGGGAAGTGACCTGAATTGTGTTCCTTATTCTCTAGTCATGTTATAAAGTGCCAGAAAACTTAGGCTTCTAGATGTAGAGAATTAAGAAAACGTAGGTACTGGAGGAGGAGGCCTCAGACAGAAAATAGTTCAAGAAAAGAGCAATTGCTTGTGTCAGATACTATTTGCATACTATTAGCGCATACAGCTTGGATTATTCTGTATTCTGTATCAGACTACACATGCACCCAGGATGGAAGCAACTTTCACAAAAAGCTTTCAAGTCCTCTTTCATCTGTTTCCTTCTCCCATTTCCCAAATACCACAGAAACAGTTCATCAGAAAATTGAAAACATTCCCTAATGTTCTGACAAAGTTCTAAAGCATTGAAAGGAATAGCTGTTGTAACAGCACATTTTAATCACTAGCTTCCCAGATGTTTACTTACCATTTTAAATATTTAACATTTCTTTTATGGTACCAATTGGTATCAATCACTTCCATTTTTCTAATTGTTTACTCTCTTTATTGTCTGAATTTGCCTCTGGATGCTCTCCTCAGACTTTTGTCTTGTTTATCAGAGGATGTTGTAAAAACTTTTCCACCACAAGCCAGCATGCCCTTTAAAGGCAAACAGCACGATATCTGAGCTCTGGTCAGCCAACAAAAACAGACAGGAATTCACTCAAGCCACAACAACAAGAATTTTGAACATTGTGAAAATAGGAAATGCTGTAATTTATTGACTTTTGAAAAATAGTCTTGTGAATGTAACTATGTAGAGCCACCAGAGCATGCCCCTTGATAATTTGCTGGTAAGTGGAGAATGTCAGGTTTAAAACTTAACCTGCATTTCTTTTTTTTTTTTAACCTGAGTAACTATTAAAAAACAGATTTATTAATTTTGCTTGTAAGTAAAAGCAAAAGTCTGTTGACGTGCATTGGCATGGTCCAATTTCTTCCATTAGCAATGCTTCTTTCTACACAGTCATCTAAAAAAAAGCATAAAACCTATCCTTTTTTTTTTATATTCTATTTGTTTTCAGGAAATCCACTAACTGTTAGCATAGAAAAGCTTAGAGAAGATTTTAACCATCTTGATTTAGATCGGGTGAAAGCATGAATTCCAGCAAAGACAGGAAGACAGCATAAGCAACGCAAAGTAAATACTCATCCATTACTTCAGATGCTATACACAGCTATGGAATTTTGATGCCAGCTGTACTGATACAGCTCTGGTATACAGACACCTGCAACAGCTGCCCCAGACCCTCCTGTCTCTAGATATCATTTCTCAGGCTCTCCCATGTGCCATACCTAGCAAAGGCCTTCAGAAAGCTCCCATGCCCCAGGTGACACCAACAGCTAGCTGCTGTGAGCCCACTTTTCCCCTCAGGTCATACCTAGCAAGAGCAGGGGGACTCTTCATGACCCTGCTATAGTCTGTTCAGCTATACAAATGCTGTACTGGACTGCACAGAAGTTTTACACCATGTTTCATCACTATCTGAGCACAGCATAACATCAAATGAGGCAGCAGGAACAGCATCCTGTATCTGGCAACATATTAAGATATATAGGATATCATTTTCAAACTGAACAGTTAGTAGCAACTTGGACAGCATGACCAGATACAGTGCTTCGTGCAAGACATACAAAATCATCACACACAGTGAACTCTTCCTCACTCCATTACTGAGCTTAGCTAAATCAGATACAAGAGGAAATTCCAGTTGTTATCAAAGTTAACAGTGTAATAAAAGGAAATAGTTATTTCAAAGCTGCAACCTTGTCAAAATGCACCAGAGCAGTGGAGTTTTCCTCCTTCATTTTCACACTAGAGAACCATTTTTTATGCACATAAATCTGAGACTTTATGAGAACTGTTGCCTGGATGTACATGTAAAACTACTGGAACAATCATAAAACAAATGTGTGTTCACAGGACGTGAAAGTAACTTGTTTTACAGCACAGTCTAGCACAAATTTTGGAAAGAAACTGGCCTTAAATGCAGCTAATAGTTGGGACTTTTTAAAAATAAATGCTGACAGACAATAAAACAGCTTTCTATGATAACTTTTGCTCTTCCTCCTCCTCTTTTTCCTCATTTTTAAAACTAGCAACTTAACTGCTAGAATGAAGTAAATAGTACCATACACAGAAAACTGAGCAGCAATCGCATGCTCAACAGAGGCTTGATTGAAGGCAAACAATGATCTGTCCACCCAATATCTGGATCTTTTTGATCCTTAGGAGATAGGTTGCCAAATGACGGCATCACTTGGATCCAAGAGACAGAGAGCACCAGGAGAGAACCCTGGTATCAGCATCTCAAATGGTCTGTGTCTTGCCCTGTACTTAAACAGTCTTTCTGTAGACTAGCAATAGTGGAAGCTGGTCTGCTCTGGGGAAAAACTGACTCCTTACGAAGTTCCAATGGATGAAAGCTGAAATGATGAAAGGTAAACTGAGAGATGCAAGAAAATGCATGGTGGTATGCTCACAAGCACGTCATAAATTTATATAAAGACACATGTAAACACCACTCACAACTTTTAGCCCTGCACTTTCACATATACAACTTCCAAGTTTTACACCTGTAACAATAAGCATGTCTACTTACAGAATCATTTTCAAGTTCTTTTGACTAAGCACTTTAAAAAGTTTAGTTTAGAAAACTGATTTTCTCCCCCTTCCCTCTCCTTTTTTTTAATTCACTTTAGTTGAAGCAAAGTGCACGTTGCTGAATATGCACGCTGAATATGCATTTGAAGAACGTCACTGAGTACACTTTTCCTGAACAGTGAGTCTTCTATTTAATGTTGTGTATTAAATTGGACAAATATTAGATTCCTTTCTAAGACCACAGAACATCGATAGGGCACTGATGGAAGTGTCCTCAGCAAAGGCAGAGAATTTCACAAAGCCAGTGGCATTCATGCAGATTTAAATCCTCTCACCAAGTGTGCATTAGAGTTTCATTATATATCATTACTAGAACTCCCAGCTCCTGCCTTGCTTAACAGGAGGGATTTCACAGCAGTTAAGCTTCCATAAAATTCTCTGCATATGGCACATAACCAGGTCCCATACACAAGACAGAATTCTGCCATAAGCAAATGGAAGTGCTCAGAGAAACTGTGCAACAACAAACATTTGGCTTTTGGAGGACAACAAATCAAGCTGCACAAACATATCAAGTGTAGTGTGGCAGGAATGTATCACAGTAAGCACTGCTGCACCATACACTTAACCCTAATGTCTCAAAAATGGCTGGGCACCTTTGCTACTCCAGAGCCACCCTGGACTCTGACACTTGCCTCTGAAAACTCTCCAGATTGTGCAGCTTTCTGTCCACAGCTCGATTCTTCTTCTCTAGGGTACATTTCCACATGGGTGATCGGTTAATGGGGTTTGCAGAATTACCCATAACATAGGTCGTATATATTTTTGGATAACCCAAATGCTTTATTTCAGAAAAAAACCTGACATTTCCTAGAGTTACTAGGCAGTAAATAAAAACACTTGTATAAGCAAATTGTAGTTAGTTGTTTACAGAACCCCACAATCATTATAAGAAATTCTTAAAAATCTGCTGAAAAGGTGTGCATGGAATAAATGATATTGCCACTGTCTGACTTCACTGCAATTAAGTCCAATTTAAATTTCTTAAATTCCTCAGTGAGTAAATAAGTGAGATTTGAGAAGCTAATTTCAAACTTGAAGTTACCTATTCATACAAGACAGCAACAGCATGGAAATAGGGATGTTCCTCAAGAATTACTGAATTACATGTGAATTATATGAACTATGTAGATTAGCTATGCTTAGTTATAATTTCTCTCACTAAAACCATTTTAAAAAAATTTGCCAGCAAGATAAATCTTCATTTTCTCAATAAATATCTTGGTTACAGCAATAACTGAAAAAACAGTCATTCTGTTTCACATTTTACATTGCCCAGAGGGATTAAGGACAAAACAAAACATGGTCTCTCTGTGGTCTAGTGACAGACAAAGAAGATAACTGAATAAGAAACTGTCACCTAATTTAATGAAAACTCCTATTAACTTCTGAGTTATAAGGAGACACATTTGAGGGGAGGGTTGGTTTGTTTCTGTTTTGTTTTGTTTTTTTTTTTTTTTTTAACGGAAAAGTAACTTTTAACTTCTTATATTAAAAAAAATAAAACTAAGGGTCCATCTTGGGACTGGTGTTTTTCAACATCTTAACCAATAATCTCGATAGTGGGAGTAAGTGCAGGCTAAGCAAGTTTGTTGATGACACTAAGCTGAGTGATGCAGTTGATAGAACAGAGAAATGAACATACACAAGCTCAAAAGGTACCCACGTGAATGTAATGAAGTTCAACAAGGCCAAGTGCAAGGTGTTGCACTAGGGTCAGGGCAATCCCAGATATGCATACAGACTGTGATAACTCATTGAGAGCAGCCCTGCAGAGAAAGACTTGAAGGACTTGGTGGTCCTGGCGTCTGAAAAGCCGGACATGAGCCAGCAGAGTGCATTTGAAGTCCGGAAGGCCAACTGCATCCTGGGCTGCATCAAAAGATAAGTGGCCAGCAGGGAGAGGGAGGTGATAGTTCCCCTCTACTCAGTTATCATGAGGCTTTATCTGGAGTATTGCATCCAGACTCGGGGCTCCCAATATAAAAAAAAAGGCATAGAGTTGTTGGAGCTGGCTCAGAGGAGGGCCACAAATATGATCAGAGGGCTGCAGCACCCCTCCTATGAAAACAGGCTGGGAACACTGGGAGCTAGGTGAGCTTGTGTAGCCTGGAGAAGCAGCAGCTCTAGAAAGACCTCACTGTGACCCTCCAGTACTTAAAGGCAGCTTATAAAGCAGAGGGAGAGCTACTTTTTACGTGGTCTGATAGCAATAGGACAAGGAGGAATGGTTTTAAACTAAAAGTAGGGAGATTTAGGTTAGATATTAGGAGAAAAGTTTTTTTTTTCTGTTTGTTTGGTTTGTTTTGTTATTTTGTTTGTTTGGTTTTTTTTACTCAGAGAGTGGTGAGGCTCTAAAACAGGTTACCCTGGGAATTTGTGGATTCCCCATCCCTGGAGGTGTTCGGTGTCAGGCTGGATGGGGCCCTGGGCAACCTGATCTAGTCATTGATTATTAGCAGTCAGCAACCCTGCCCACAGCAGGGGGGGTTGGAACTAGATGGTCTTTGAGATCCCTTCCAACCCAAGCCATTCTGTGACCCTATGAATGCCAGTTCTGTCTTACAACCCTTATTTCAACACCATACTTCAAGTCATCTAGGTTCCTTACTTCTACTACAATACTGGGATTGCCATTTTGGGATTTCGTTCCTTGAATATCGAGCAGTCTTCTTCTAGTTTCTGGCTGAGAAATTAAAACCCCTATTGACCAGTATCTTCTAAATAAATATCATTAACTCTTGGAGGCATCTTCCTATATAAAGCAATCCTACATTTCCTTGAAGGCTATTTTGTAGTATCTTTCTTCCCTATATTTTACACCACAGTGGAGACATCAACACTACCAATCAGTACATTTCTAACTCATGAACCCTTGATTTTTTCTAACTCATGAACCCTTGATTTGAAACATCACACACCACATAAAAAATAAAGTTAAAAAAAATCACGTGAAACAAGGCATTTTTATGGAACATCCATTTCCATGGGGAAGGGGAAACTTTGATCTGAACCAAATATTCTAATTCAACATCAGCTTTTACTGTCCAGCTATTCAATTGCACTCAGACTTCATATATATGTTTAGTAACTGAAAATATTATATGTGTATATATATTTCTAATGGATGCACATGTAACAATTTCCTATTTAACCATTTTTACTATTTAGAGAAGAAAAAATTTAGTTTTTTTTTTTAATCACGGTACACCATATCACCACTTTTCACCTGAGACATACTGATGTCCTAATTCATTGTTTGTTTGCATCTCATCCTACATGCAAATACATGGAAATACTTGACTGCAGGAAAAAAAAAACCAAAACACTTTATGCACAATAATGGATACACTGGTGCCCAGTTGTGCAGTTATTTGGATTTACATGACTGATCCATTCAGATCTCACTAGAGATAAAATATAGTATTTTAAACAAGATTTTATTTTTCCCCCTGTATAATTTGGAAAAGTTCTCAATGAAAGTATTATCTCCAAATGCCTGAGCCTGCACATTTATGGTTTTCTTAAGATCATTTCCTTCCATTACTTAAGTCAATACAAGCTCTACCTTGCAACTTCATATGCGTGGACTATTACAACTCAATTTCAAAGCTTTCAAAATCAGCTTTTCAGCTTTGCTCTTGGAAAATCAGGATCCAAGTACCCAAGTGAGAATGCAAGCTATGTAATTAATTTGACCCTAAAACAACTCATATTTCTAGCTCTTTATTTCTAATTGCTAGAAATACTCTCCAGTCTTAAGATCAGTCTTAAAAAAAGCAAAACAGGAAATCTACAAAGAAGTATAAATAAATTCAGAGTTGATTTTTTTCATCTTAGTTTCCTCCTGGATTTAACATAAAGGCAAATTTATCTTTCCAAATATAAATATAAAATTAATAAGGATATACACAATTTCTGGGTTTTTTGGAGGAAAATGGGATGAGTGTTACATCAAACAAGAGGAATGGAACAAGTAGGAAAAAAGAAATCCAA
This sequence comes from Aquila spilogaster, assembly GCA_024606505.1. NCBI lineage: Eukaryota > Metazoa > Chordata > Aves > Accipitriformes > Accipitridae > Aquila > Aquila spilogaster. The sequence continues at coordinate 18,426,360 of JANHGO010000027.1, read as the reverse complement.
AGCATACAATTTATGATCAAGGTAGCAAATGACAGCACCAAAAGACCAAAACTTATTTCCAACCAGATTTCAGCATGTTATTTACATGCTGGCCAAAACTGTATTTGGCACGCAATTTAATACGTGCATTTTTAAATACCTTTTCACTTCATATCCATAAATGAGCTGCTTTTTCCTTGGCAATAAGACCATATTTTTTAAGCTAGGTCACTTGGCAAAGCACCTGAATCACTGCCAGAATTTCTCATTTCTTATCCATACCTAAGTTGGTTTATTTTGTCCTCAGTTAAAAAATTACAGATTTTTAAGTGAAGATATCATTGCTGCATCAAGATACTACCCACATCTAAAACAAAACTCAACCTTAGAAGAATTTGGGATTAAAACAAAAAATGAGAAAAAGAACATGAAATAAAGTAAAAAAGCAAACATTGGCTTCATGCAATCACACAAAACCTGAACAACTTTTCATTTAACAATTTCTTCTTGGAAGGCCAAAACTTCCCAATCATGACAGCTGATGAGCTGGGCCAGGTTTTATTTATTTATTTTTTATATATATATATAGTTTTTTGGTTTATGTTAGAAAGAAATGCCTTAAGTTTGACTTCCACATACCACACCTCACTTCTAATAAGTACCTCCTCTAAACAAGACAATTTCAAAATTGGTAAAATGATTTACTGACAGTTTACATTCAGCCTCAAAATTCCCTGTTGAGCATTCTGCCCAGTTTCTGAATACAGAAACCTCTGTCTTTTAGCACTGGCCCAGCTCACAAAACATAATCATCACCTCTGAACTTCTCGGTAAAAAAACCCTCCAGATGTGGTACCTCCAAACTATATTCTTTTTAGGTCAGAGCTGAAGTTAAATACATTCATGAAAGAAAAAGGCACAACTTTGAAAGCCGGTATGGTTGACTGACTCACTAGTGCAGTCCCTTGTGAAACCAAATAAGGTCAATAGCAAGTGATAAACAACTGCAGCACAGAAATAGTTCTGTAGATTGAGATTTAAAAATAATGATCTTGCAAAAAAAATAATAATAACAATCACTCACTGCCAGACTGACCAGCTGTCATAAACAAAACTTCACTTTATCTTTGGAACAATCTAGTAGGCAAGTTACATCAACATCAAGATAGTCCAAGATACAGCCCACAGACTTTATCACACTTCTTTGCCCTCTACTGAAACTTTCAGAACGCAGTTCTCCAGTATGCCATCCACATTTCCACTGGCAATCCTTTAAGAGACAAGCATTTGTGTTTCTGCTCCCTTGGCAGTAACTGATTGCTTTAGGGGATTCAACTACAGCAGAGAGAAAAATCAGGAACAGTGCTTTCATCCTGTAGGACATTCATCTGAACGTCATAAACATTCCTTATATGCACAACTGCCTCTCTGACAGCTGAGTTCATTACAGAAAAAATACTTATACAGTTCAGAGCAATTATAAATGCTTTGGTCTAAATTCAAATAAGGCAAATGAGCCAAATGAAAACCTGAGCATGCCACACCTGGTTCTAAGCCTGTATCCATATCCTGCTCATTATTATCCATTCTTGTTACTTTTTGAATAAATTAAATTACAAAAAACTTGAAAATTCCCAGTCACTGCAACAGATTGGCCTACTAGATCTGGACTGGTTGAACCACCATTAGGAGTACTCCCGTTTCTCAACTCTTTACTTTGACAAGAAACAACTACTTCTGAAGTACCATGAGTTCCACAAGTTCCATCCCAGAAGGAATGCTTTGTTCAGGCCTCCAGCATATTGTTATTGCTGTTTGTAATGGGACATATTTCACCTGCCTCTCCATTTACTATTCCCCTTGGTGATACAGTGCAGAAATAAGCACTTTGTGGACTTGATTCCACAGCTAATTGACGGATGTAAGTTAGACCTGGGGAGCCTAACTGTATCAGAAGAAATTCTGTGGAACTAAAACAAACCTAGAGCTGCTTTAAAATGACTGCTAAAAATTTCCATTGTATTAGCGAAGGTCTCCGCTTGAATGTAATCTTAATTAAAGCCAAATTGAGGTTATTTGGAGACAAGTATGGAATAGCAATTTCCAGAGCACAGAGTCCAAGAGAGACTGTTCTATGTGACAAGACAGTTCTCTCTTTACTTTCTTGACCTGGACATCATTCTTTTGGCACTGAATTCATGAGGAAAACAGTGGAAGGCAGGGAAAGAAGTTCAGTTCCTAGAAATTGCCAGTTGGCAGCCCAACATGCAAAAACCAGATAAAGAACAGCCATTAGCAAGTGAGGTGGG
>JANHGO010000027.1:18378366-18411939 GCA_024606505.1 Aquila spilogaster | reverse complement strand
GGGGTGGAGGGAATATATCAGTAATAAACTGTGTTCTTGCCTGAGTTCTCTATCTCAAATATCATATCTTCTGTTTTCTTTACCTTAACGTTCCCTTTTTCTCAGTACAGCAGCACAAATAAGCAATACAGCTTAAAAGAATGACTGGGAATACAAAAGCCAAGCTCTAATTCCTCATTACTCGATCTCAACAAAATTTTTCCCATTACTCAAACTATTCCACCTGTACAACACAGATAATATTCATGATTCACAAGAAATTTGGAATATAAATAAAATTAATTAAACCTGGCCTTGTAGACTACTTCAGGACAGGGCCTGCACAGCATGATGGGTGAAATTTCAAGTACATATATATATATATAAAACATGAAACAGGGCATGTCCTCAGTCTCTTCTCACAGGACACTTGGTTTCGTCCAGTTTGGAGAAAAAGAGGCCATTAGGTGAACTCACTGCTCTCTGCTGCTCCCTGAGGACAGGTAACAGAGGGAGGTGCTGACCCTGCTCTTGGGAAACAATAGCATGATGGAAACAGCACAAAGCTGCACCAGGGAAGGGTCAAGTTGAGCATGAGAAAACATTTCTTCACTGTGAAGGTGGACAAAAACTGGAATGTGCTTCCTAGTGAGGAAGCTGCTGCCCCATGCCTGACAGTGTTAAAGAGGCATTTGAATAATGCCCTCAGTAACACGTCTTAAGCTTTGGTTGCCTAACTACATCAGGATTCAGTGTTGGATTACATGATCTTCGTAGGTCCCTTCCAGTTGAACTGTTCTATTCCATTAAATAGCTAAATCTTTAACAAAGATAGATCATGGATATCTGAATAATTCCCATCATGAGCATTAGTTCTGTAATCTTTTTCTTCTGCTAACGAGCACAACATGTAATGCTTCATTTAACATTTTCTTAAGAACCAAAATTATTCTCCTGCCTCCATGATTTCCTAAGGGAGACTCAGAGAAGAATTTCGCAGTTAAAAGTAGTACTGTAGTACACTAAATTACAACTCAGGACTACCTTTATATTAGTCCCAGTGAGATCATTTAACACTCAACGTTTCAGCTATTTAAGCCTCTAGAGATTTTCTCATACAGAAAATCTATGCTTCCTTTAATATTACAATTTTTGTCTTTCCATAAAATTCATCCTTATCTTTTTCTCCTTCCCTACCTATCTTCAGTGGCTGCCAGTGTCAGTTTCACAACACATTGGTAAGTCTCAGTTTGTTTTGGCTTAAGTAGTATTACAACTTATTTTGTTTCCATTCCTGTATCTCAAACACTAGAGTATCAAAGCACTTGATTTCTAAAGTATTGTGTGATATAAAACTACATATGTTTTGTTTTTTTTTTTTCCCCCCCTAAAACAGATGGCTGCAACTCAAATCTCACTGTCACTCAAATGCAATATTAACATACTGTAGAATCCTGTTGGAACAAACCCATGCATCTCTGATGTAAAGGGAAGTGCCACCCTCTGTACGGGTATCAAAATAAAGGAAGCTTACACCATGGTTCAACATCCAGCAGTAGCAGTAATCAAGACATTTCTGTCTCTCAAGTTGAGTGCTCTGCCTTTCTCACTTTCTCCAGCAGAACTCTGAGGACATGCTACGAGGTAGCTTGAGACAGTGATCTGGCTGGGTCAGGATCTGACAAAAAATAAAAGAAAGAAACCTTTTCACAGCAAAACCCGCTCCCAGATTTTCTTTCCCTATATGCCCAATGCTGATACAATAATATATCAACACTGCTTAGGAGGAAAGACAAATCAGTTTCCAGCTATTTGTTAATGATATTGCAGCTTTCATAAGTGAGGGAATACTGACACATTTAACATTTCTACTCAGACTGTTATTTACATTTGACATTTCTAATGTTGCTTTTAAAGCTCAGATTGTTTATGTCCTTGCTTTCTTCACAGCTCATCTGCCTAACTGCTGTTTAACTGCAACAGTCATGTTCACAATACTGAAAACCTAAAAAAAAAAAAAAAACAAGGAATAATGAATTGATTTTCATTAGGAAATTAAATCCACTTTTCTCCTGCAACAGGCCAAGACATTAGTCATGCTTTTCCACTGAAGAAAAGTAATGTCTTCTGTTGTTGTCTGTTACTGCGTCAGCCATGGGGGTTTGGACACTTGTTTGATGAGATCAGCTTTGGGACCTTTTTAATGAAAAAGAATAATGGAACTTGACAAGTGCCTTGACCAACAAGCTACAGAGCTTTTCCGAAGATGAGAACTCCTCCTAGTGAAGTATTTCTTCTTTGGCTAATAAATGAATCCTCACTTAGCCAGCAATAGCATAAGAACAAATATGTGGGAAAATGTCTGACTGTAGTTAGAAACAGAAAATGTACAAATGTTTGACTTCACACATAAAACAAAAGAACAGTTCTAGATCTGTAGTTATTGTGGGTTTTGTTACCATTTCCAAATAAATGACCATTAAACTGCACCACCACTATTGTAAATTATTTTTAAAACAGAATGAGTATTTTCCTGATGTCAGTTCTCTATGAAGATACCTTGTAAGACAATAAACAGCAACCAAACATAGGTGGAGTGACAGAATAAGAGACTGATCTCAACATCCTGTTTGACAGAAGTAGTTGGAGCTTCATTACTTGCCTATGACCTGGAACAGAAGTTACATGCAAGACTATATGTATAAATGCAAATTTTTTTAAAAAAATTACCGACTTGAAGGATAAATGTCATCAATTCTATGTGATTTTCCATTTCATATTTAGTTAAGGTAGTTGACAGAATTGATCCAAACATTTGTTTTGCTAAACGGTTGGATACAGTGTCAAATTCCAGAGGAAATGCCTGGTTTTCAGAATATAGGTCCTATTAAGGCTGCTTCATCTGTTTCCTTGCATTAGAAGCACAACATCAGAAAGCACAACTCAAAACAACAGACAATTCTCTTTACAGGCTTGGGTCTCAAAATTCAAAGATTTTCCTTTACTGAAATAATCCAGCCCCTCCACAGCCAAGATCCCCTCAGCAAACTCAGCAACTCCTCTTAAGCAGCAGATTGGGTTTTTTTGTTGTTGTTGTTTTTTTAAACACAGCTTATACTGTTTTTTGCTCTACTTTTGTTAAAAGTAAACAATTCTCTCAGAGAACTGAATTGACCAAATATCAAAATACCTTATTGCACAGAGCAACTTTACTGTACCTAATTTTTATTACACTCTCCTTTTTTTTCTATAGTTTCAGGGTCTTTTTTTTTTCTGAAAATAAAAAAAATACCACCAGTCCAAATCACAATCACCAGCCTTCATTCCCTTTTATCAAGTGATCCCACAGACAGTTTTGTTAGATTGTGATCGGTCCTCCACCCACTACACAGCTAGCCCCTAAGGCTAATGAAATAAGCTCTCACATTATCCCTAACACACAGACTGACTTCCTTATGCAGTAGTTACAGCACATGACTTGAGAAACAGCTCCTTAGACCCAGACTGATAGCACCACAAGACTCCTTCCTTGCCTTAAGTTATATGAAGGGAGGGAAAAACCTCAGGAAAGCCATGGCTTAATGCTAGAGAAAATTGGACTGTAGGGACTCCACTAAAAGGTATTCCAATAAAAGACATTCTAGCTACATCGTGTTCACCATGAACTCATGGCAGTAATGGAGAGACAAAAGATTATTGATGGGAAAAAAGTTAGTCACATCAGATGTTATGTTTCTTTCCATAATCTACAGAAGAGGCAACAGTAAGACTTGTGTAATCTTTATTTTGATTGCTGTCGCTGATTTAACGGCAACTAATTGCATGCCTAAAACCAGTCAGACCAACTCTGTAGAAAGAACTAGCTGGTGCATTACTGCTTGTGCCTAAGAGACACAGATAAGGCAATCAAAACACAGAGTTTGTATTTTAAAATCAAAGTAGGTTTCAGGGTTGTTTTTTGATTGTTTGTTTTTTACCCTCCACTGTTGCTTGCCATTGCATTTCAGCATTTTTCATAACTATTCTAGATCACACAGTTTGAAGTTTAACACAGTATTGCCCCTGCTTGCCTTCCAACCATCCCTCACTTTGGTCAAAGCATCTACCCTAGACAACACCACAAACTTTTGCCCCAAGACAAGTGGCACAAGAAGCTCTAGTCACACGTATTTTCAGTTGCGCATCTTCGCGATGCAATGTGAAGTAATAGCAGCCCTTTGAAGCTATTTTTTAACAGATCCTGCTGTAGGCACTTCAAAATGAGCAGACCGGTTCCATTATCTGCTCCTTCGCAACTGCGATGGTGTTTCTACAGAGTCATCCCTTGTAATGCCAGGACTCCCAGGCTCTGGCTGCCGGCTCAGTCTAACACCACACAGTCAGTTCAGCTGAGCAAGTTGAAGCTTGGTGAGGAACTTCCCTCTCAAGGAGGATTTTGTTTTGTTTTGACATGGGCAGGATCTCATGCGAGGCATGATCGCAGTTTGCAAACCAACCAGACTGCCTGGGCTTATGGCACAAGTCCTAACTTGCAAGCAGAACGGGCATGAGAAAGGTGAAGAACGGTTTTCAGTTCTCATCTATAATATAAAAAATAAAATTTTAAAAGCAGAGTTTCTGGGAGAAACAGTAGTGAGGTTTAAAATCCACCATTTTAATGCAACTACCGTTTAATTTTTATTTCTCTTTTGTTTAGGTTTGCACTTCAGATAGTCAAATACAGTTTCCCTGAGGAGTTTGCTCTCACTAGCATAGAATAATCCTTGCTGAAACTGTCCTAGTCACAAACCCCATTAGAAACAGTAAAGTAAGAAGGGATGTCTTTCAAACACGGAAGAGAAGGAATGGAAACATAAGATAGCCCATTCCACTTAACTACCATAAAGGGGTTTAGTTTCTTAAAAGCAAGTATATACTTCCTTTGCTTCCACCTTTGTGGCTGCACACTTCAAAAATGTGAAAGCTGACCTACTCACAGCAGCCCGTTAATTAGTGCTGTTAAAGCTGCCACACTCCAGCAACACCAGTTGCTGTTGGTCTATTATCTGACAAAAATGTTTGAACTGGCATTGAAGGTGACACAGGAAGATCCCAGCCCCACAGGTTCCTTGCTTTTGCTCTCTTTGTAACCCAGCTGTTTCTGTGGCTGTGCCGTAAGAATTAGTAGAAATGTGACTGCAGCAGGGGCTGCAGCAAATCAGCCTGAGATAGACAGGAGAGAGAAACACCGATTCTGTCAGGGATTAGACTTGCTGATACCGAGTGTATTCTGGAAATCACACCCTTTTCCAAGACTCTTTTGGAAATTACACTCCTTTCAAAAAAGAAATCACATTGTCACCCCTAAAAAAGTCATTCTGAAACCACACAAACTAATGCACTATTTGTATAGCACAGAATTTATGTTACAAGCTAGACAAACAACTTGGGAAGGAAATGCTTACACTAGCAAAACACTAACAAAGAAAAAAGCTCTTAATCACTGTGCAGATTGCTTAAATTTACATCTGTGGGCAGCCCAGGAATTTATGAGTACAGGAGTAGTTTTGCTTTATCTTCATAACAATTGTATCCAAACCCAAACTGCATATACAGGGCAATACCTTTTATCTCTTAACACAAACTTTCAGTTGTTTTCATTAAGATATGGAAGAATTAACACAGCAGTACATTATGTACAATTTTACAAGGGAAAATATTAAATTGTCTACAATGTTAAATAGCTACCTGTAGGCAAAGGAAGTAAGTATTCAAGGAAGTCTGTGAGCACTTCAGATTTTCTGTATATATCTAGCCAGTATTACATAAAGTCATAATAAAGAAAAAAAATGGTAAAGTGCTATAGTAGAAGTAGCAATATTTATTTTATTAACTGCAATATATTTATTAGCAGCTAGCATACCTTAGGCAACTACTTACGCAGGAAATTTTTCTCTAAATGCAATATAAATACTATTTTCTTTTTCTGTATAGGATCACTCCATTGCAGGGAAAAAACTAAGCAAGGTCTTGCAAACACCTATATATACATTTATGGAATTAAATGAAGAACTGAATTTACCAGCACTGAAATCAACATAAAGACCTCTTGGTTAGCTGTACTAGGAAAACATTAAGCGTTACTGTACCTGGCACTAACTGCCCCCAAAACTGGCTATTTGCAGACAACATTTTATAAAGAAGTACAGCTTCCCATTACAATAAATAAAGCACTCTATTTGATAACAGCTTTTTAAGTATGCGGTTGTTCTTTAGATTAGCAGAGATCTGAAGCCTACTATGTCAGGCAGCTCAAATAGTGTCAGACAAGGCTGGCTAGATGAATAGAGGCTTTAAATTTCATTAATGCACCAGCACCTGACCAAATAAAGGTGTTTCCAGAATGAATCACCTGCATATACTAAAACAGATGCTTTTCTTGAGTTTAAAATGAGTAAAGCTGGAGTTTAAATATACCAAACCACTGAATCAAAAGGTCTGTGAAAGTAATGTGAAAGATTCCTGTTGAACCTTAGAAGAGGTGAACGTGAGGCCTTGTCTCATTCTGCTCGTACGTGCCAGTCACTGGAAAGGTTTAGGACTCTTTCCATGGGAACGAGATTTTTTAGTTTTTAATTCCAATGGACTAAGCACAACAAAGAGCTGAATGTGGTTAAAGAAAAGTCACCAGAAATGGCTATTTTCCCAGCATCAACAGCCCAGAGAGATACCGGTGCCATGAGAAGTGCAAAAACTCTCTGTCTGCCAGGGAGGAATTCTGGCTGCAAAAAGGGAAAGAAAAAGATTCCCAGTGACTTAAAACACAACTACATGAAACTACAGCACTACGATATTATTCTGTGTGATTTCTCAATGAAAGGTAAGGAGCTTGAAATTAATGAAGGCAGACAAGAAAAATTATGACTAAGAATAAAGCGAAGAACAGACAAAACTGAGCTTTCTGGCATTGCGACAGCCTGAGGGCTGCTCAAGAATAAAACCTTTAACAACGCTAGTGCTTGCATGAAATTACTATACATAATTCAGATTTAAGAGATAGTATGCATATACCTGAATAGCTAATTAACCTAATGCAATATCATTGCATAAAAGAATGTCTACAATGAAACTATGAAGTAAGAAGAAAAAGTCCCTCAGACGCCAACTTTTCAAACAAAATCCTTGGTCTGTATTTTCAGACTATGAATCCAGATACCGACCTAAGCACTAGACAAATCAAAACAAGTATGATGGAATACACTAGTGCTGATATAAATAATATTACCAAAACATTTATTAATACAGAAAAAAAAATGAAAATAGGAGTTTAAAAATTTGTTATATGGTATGATAAAGTTATGTTAAAATTACTTCCGTGTCTTTTATTTGTCAAGTGATGTTGGAACTTAAACATAAGGGAAATTGAGAAGAACGGTGGTAGAAAAATATGCCTACCCATGGGAAGACATATATATATATATATACACACACATACACACACCTTATATTCTCTTCAGTTGATCTGAAGAATTTAGCATAGTATACATCTTTCTACTTTACTCCTAATTTATCTAGAAGTCACTTCTGGATCAATACTGGAAACACTGGGGAGACAGTCAAGACAGACATCCACTATTCTGCTCGCCCATAGCAACAGTTCTTTGCCTAATTAGTTTCCATAAGCAAAAGCTGCAGGCAAGTTAAAATTTCCCAACACTATCCAAAACATGGTCATTTCTATCTCACTGTAAACTGTATTTAAAAATACATCCCTCCTCTCTCTAATACAAATATATCTCAAATAAAGAAAAGAGAAGTAAAAATCTAATTATCTGCCTTTCCCCAAGGACTTGAGCAGAAAATAACAAGAAAAATCTCCCAACCTTTGCTTTTCAAAGAAACACAAACAGCCAGCTGCAGTGTAAAAAATAAGCTAAAGTACACTGATTTAATAAAAATACTTCATTTGACCAGCCATAGAGCTCATGCTGCAGAAGAGAAGAAAGCTTTTTGCATTCCATATTAATAGCATTCTGACTGGTTAATGTTTTCTGCATTTCCAGTGACTTTTTCTTATTGTAATAAATTACTGAAGTGTAAAGTTGGTGCAAAAAGTACCAACCTCTGCAACAAATCAACCTCTGCTTTTTTTTTTTTTAAAGGAGAGATGGGCATGAAACTATGATTCAAGAAAACATGAGGCCATAAATCTCTTATCAAAGAAAAATCTATGGCATCTGTTTAGTCTAATTTACTCTTCCACTTAAATGGAAATTAGAAGAGAACAGGTTCATCTTTTTATGTAATTATTTTGTTGACCTGAAAGCTTGAAGCTAATTGTGCAAAGTGTTGCAGTAATTACTCAGGATTAACAGAGGTTTCAATCCGGCTGAAATACACTGCAAAACACTTGAATTGGCTTAAAAAAAAAAATAATCACTAACTCTATTGCCTTACAGCAGGATAGCAGTTTAAAGCTCTTCAGCAGCCTGCAGAGATGGCTGCATGTCTTCAAACAGAAAATTAAAATTTTAAATGCTATTTTTAAAGTTCATTTCTCATTAAAAAAATACTTGAGTAAATGGACTTAAAGGAATGGAGTGCAGAAGTTCTGCCACATTAGACAACTGTGAACTACCACAACAGTATTTGCACTTCATGCTGCTATATTCCAGCCTACTCTCTAAAAGGCAGTGGTATAGAGGGGGAAGAACAGAAACAAAAACCTGGTGGAACCTCCACCATGAAACTGGCAGTGGAAACAGGATGCAAACTGCAAGAACAGCTTCCGAGACACCACGCATTGCCTGGTTGGCTTATATCTTCTCAGTAGAAATATTCACTCTTTTTCAAATATCCATAAAGCAAAAATGTTGCATATGCAGCACAAGTCAATTTACTCAGAGAAGGAACCCACACGAGTTAAAGAAAAGATAATGGCTTACAGTTCATACGCGGTTTATCTTGGCAGTTCTGTTCGGTGCCTTGGTTTAAGCTCACTGCTTCAAGCATAGTAGGCAGTAAAAAGACCTGGCAGAAGCTTAATATAAATAGTAATACTTGAATTTTAAAAACCCACAAAGACAAAATTGTTAGAATATCACAGCATGCTCCCAGTGCTACAGCAGTGTCACAGAATAAAGGGTAGAACTAAAGGAAATAAGAAAATTATGCCAGCCTGTAAACAACTTATTTGAGCCAGTGACAATGAAACAAAGCAATTTCAAGAAAAAGGCTTTAGAGGATTAGAAAAGAGGAAATAACACTAACTCTCCATCCCAGTGCAATTGCAGGTCACTCTGAAAATACCTCCTATTTATTGCTGTGGAAACAACAGATACAAAGAGCACAATAACACTATTTGATAGAAGAAATTCTCAGCTACAAAACCCTTTTTGAACACAGTCACCTCCATTAGCTACACATTTTCACCAGTGATGAACAAGAGCCTGCACAATGCTCTCATAACAATCTACACCAGAGGTGACCCACTGTTGTCATCGCCACTGCTGAAACGCACCACCCACTGCCTCACTGTGCTCACATCCACTGTTTGGTCTCCATAAACGTTCAGCAAGCATTGATGAATATCAGCGGGTGTCAATTTTCTGCATGAATTCATTGACACACCTTTGCAACACATACGCTTCCATGTCAGACTCCATTTTGCCACATGGCCCCTCTGCTGCCATCTCTCACACAGCACCAACACATAACAGGATACTGGTGGGAAGGTTCAACCTCTGATGTCATACTACCAGCATCTGCCTCTGACGTTTTGGGCCAACATCATAAACAAGAGGCATTACCTTCAGAGCAGCCCTCATAATACAGCATCTTGCAATCTCAAAACACACCTAAGCACAAAAAACAGCTTCTGATTTTGTATTCCCCATGTTGCAATTGATCCTGATGGAAAGAAGAAACATACAGTGTTTACATGAGCCAACAAAGCAGCAAAATACACTAATTAGCATTAGAGTTTAAGCTTATCATCCAGTATTGAAGGGATTTACAAAACCGGACACTTCACAGGCAGATTATTCAGCCATACACCCTAGGAAACACAGCTGCATTGCAAGTTTGTCAGGTTTTGTAAATCCCCCTGGCATCTAGAAGGAAGCAATGACAGGACTCCAGCACATCACCCCCAGTCATTGCTACTCACTGAGTGTTTGTGGCACTGAGATGACACAGTTGCACCTATCCGCATATACAACAACCCACGTCTGCTTAGATTCAAGATTCATTTCAAGGTAGCTTTGCTAGTACAAAAACAAAAGGTTTTGCATTTGCCCTACAACCAAAACATTTGTGAGTGCACAACAGTCTGGAGAGCAACACTGTTAAGCAAAACACAGTCAAGTGCCACAATAAATTTAAAGGGAAATTGGGAGGGAAGGAGACAAGGGGAAAATACTAGACCATTTAGTATTATGCCTTGTTTGAACAAAATACCAGTGATAAACCATAGACATACATGTTTATTACGTGTTTGCATTAGGTATGTTTGTCTGTCCTCCATCAACTGCATTACAAAATTCAGCATAAGATGCATTGTGCTTCTTTCATCTGACAGGGATTGCATAAAAAGCAACAGATTAACAAGGCATTTAGCTCTCAAGTCTGGCAAGTATGAACTGGAGCACTGCAAGCTATTCTGTCATCCCAGAACACTTGAAAGTATAAGCATAGGCACCTACTTTATCATCGTAGGACAACAAAGAAGCTCTGTCCTGCTGAGGGCAGGACAGAAAAACGCTTTTCCAACTCACTGGTAGCCCTCAGTCATTGAAACATCCAGCTTTGACACAAGATGAATGCAAATGCCAGTTGACTCTCAGGGCTGTTCGTAGCCACTACCCTCTGAGAAAAGGCTTCAGTGGTACAAGTTGCAGGACAGAGCTGTGCTAGTACAACTCAAGGGAGAAATCACAGTGTTGTGGAAGGGATTCTTCAGTCAGCAAAGGAAACAATCAACACCTGGCATTAAATAGTCTCATTCAGCTGTGGAAGATGAATTTTCATGTGATCATTAATGACCTCAAAGCATGACATTCAAACTCCTCCTTAGCACCACCGCTCATCCAAAGGCGATGCTGAATTGTTCTGGCCCTCAAAAGAGTAACTTCAGTGTTTCTGCAAAGCTTAAGCTTAGATGAAAGGTGCTAAGTTTTGCACAGAGCAATACAATGCACTTATTATTCCTGTCTTATCAAAGTTATGAACAAGCCCATTTATTTCCTTAGTACATTATTAATTTGACACTCAAGGTTCAACTTCTAAACACTGCTGTCCATCTCAAAATCCATCCATACATTAAGAGGCATGGTACTGCTGGTAGGCTATGGTCAGGCACAGTATTTTGCTTATTGCATGTCTTCTCCTAGATAAAGAGGATCAATTCCATCAGGAGCAAGCTTGCCACGTATCTCAAGCTTTTAATTTACGCTTTTAATTTACGCTATTTATTTGAAAATGTCAAGTCTCTGTTGCAAAGGATAAGAACTCCCAAAAGATACTTACCATGAGTTCATAGTTTTAGAAAGGGAGAGCATACTTCAAGAAGTCTGTCAGATGTCTTGACAGGTGAGCAGGACTTCTTTGTTAAAGGACTCATATTATTCACGTACGCTAATGCCAATGCTCTTATTAGGAACTGGGGAGGTTTTCTGTTTTTGTTTTTTTTTTTTTGTTCTTAAACTGCCATTGGCAGAAGAAAGGACATTGAAAACCTGATGCCAGTTCCTCTTCTACCAGATATACTGTATGGTTCATTTCTGTGCCCATGGTGTGGAAGTTTGCAAGGATAGTTTGTTGAGTTCAATGTTTTCAGCTAAAATAAGGCCCATGCAACTATTCTTCTCTTTTTATTGAGATTTTTCAGGCATTTTTCTGTTAAACACTCGAGATCACAAAATGATTAAGTATCAGCTTCAGGAAGCATGTTTCACTGCCAGTTTTTTGCTCTGACACACACAGCAGTCTCTATAACCATAGTAAACAAAATGAGAAGGAAACAGCTTAAAAATGAAAAGAAACAAGCTGGAAGAAAATTTTAGCTAGAGCAGTACCGTATGCTTAGTAAAGCTACACGCTCATGCAATTTGCAAATTAGGCATAATTGTTAGAGGATTCATGGTATATATTTCTTCTACATTTAACAATGGGGAAAGTTAAAAGCAAAATTTGCTTCAAGAAATACAATCTCTTCCCAGACCTTGTATGCCAGTGCAAGAGGGGAAAAGAAACTCTCATTTGACTAACAAAACTTACTTATGATGTTTCTGCATGATTGAGGAATGACGGAGGAGAAACTGGGTAAGAGGGGAAGAGTAGGGAGAGACTGAAAACATACATATCATAGCAGTGCTGAGACATTGCTGTTGATACTACAGCCTTGTGAGCAGCAATTAAGTAGCTGTCTGAAAGAGAAAACAGTCTGACACCACTGGAGCTGTTGTGCATAAAAGCATCATATTCGCTTTTGTCCTTACCCCGGGAGAGTTCACTGTGAGAGAATATTTTTAGCACAGAAAACAGCCATATAAATGCTGCCTTCTGTGAGGTTATATTATCAATTGAGACAGCTACTGTTACAGGAGATTTAGTCCTCCATTTGTAAGCTTTCTTAAAAATTCTGAGAATACAGGCACTGCCAAATTATTAGAAATCTTCTAATGCATTGTCATCTCCAAGAGCATGGCACCTCCAACACCTCTCATCAGTTTGCGCGGCACAGCCATGTACATCTATCCCCCCGCAGGAGGGAAAACGAGGGTGATAAAGTGCTGCTAGTACTTCTTACCTCCCACCAGGTAATTATGTTGGGAAAAACGTGCTCCCCTTTTGGTATTTGCTACCAAAGTAAACTCCTCAAACCAAGAGGTGTAATTTAGGGGACAGATGGAACTTGAACCTGTATCTTCATCTAGTCATAAAGTACGTAAGATAATAAGAAGGGGGTAACAAGAGTCTGGAATACATACAATACTGATTTATAAAGAATAAACCTGGAGGTGGAGGGACAGAGATGGACAGGAGAATAAGCGCAATAAGAATTAAGAAGAGTTGAATGAAGGAAGGCACAATATTTTATTTTTTTCAGTTACAAAAACCACTGATAAATGCAGACCATAGAAGAAAATGAACTACAGAATCATATGGAAAGTTTAGTCTGGGCAGCAAAATGAGACGTTGGTTTGTTCAAGTGAAGTATGTGTTTTTCTCTTCTCATATTACACCACAAGCATCTTGTAAGTAGTACATCAATGTGAGAGGAATTATAATTATCCTGGAAGATTACTGCTGAAGAACTTGGCTCTGTAGTTCACAGGAGGCAATTTTACACTCTCTGTGAGCACTGCACTTTTGACTGGATATATAACAACACTTTTTCCCCTCCACCTCAACTTGAATGAGATGTAAATGTTGCACAGATTAACACCACTATCACAGAAATTGCTGTATAGAATGGAAGTGGAAGATTTCGAACTTCTGCAGAGTCTGAGATGTCTCCAGGAAGCCCCCTAAAGCCCAGCTCTGCCTGCACATTGCAATCAATGCTCAGGGCTGTCCAATGGTTGAAGTAGCAAATCACATGCTAGCAGCTCTTCTGTTCAACAGAGAAAATGCACAAGCATCTGATGGCCTTACTTCTGTTGTATTAGACCTGGATAAACTTAGACTCTGCAACACTTCAGCTCACAATTAGCTACACTCTCTTTGTTGAAGCAGATTTAAGAGGAATTAGTTTTTACAAACTAGAGTATCAAGACGTCATTTGCAGAGGCTGCCTTCTTTAACCCCCCTGCTGTGAAGTCAGGAATGAAATGGACAAACCTCTGGCCCAGATGAGCATACAAATTTCATCAGTACTTCTAAGTACTGTTTTTTTGTAGTCCCCCTCCCCCCTGCCCCATCACTAGCCTGCTATTAACAGGGCTTCTTGAAAATCACACTCTGTATCTCCAGCTCCCAGGTCAACAAACAGCCGAATCAATGTTATCAAGCGAGTGGCTGAAGAGCTAGGAGGACAGAAAGGCATTGTTTAGAGAAACACTCTCTTGACCTGCAGGAGCAAACAGGCTGGGGAATCTGCTGTGGTCCCCTCTGCAAATATTTAAAGACCAAAAAGAGCTGCATTTGCAACATTAAACAATAGCTCAGTGCAAACTATAAAATTAAACAACTGCAATATATGCTATAAAAGTTTTCAGCTGTGGAAGTTTAGAGCATCAGTTAACTAACACTACTCCAACTGAACTTGACAATTATGAAGATTTCTCTTCTCATTAGACATAACCACAACTAGCTTCCTACATAATTTGTCTGCACCTGTTTCAACAGTGGCAGGAACAATCAGATCAAAATTAGACACAATTAAGAGCAGAAGACAGAAATTACCAAATTCTTGCCAAAGAAGGAAATGAGAAGTTTTAGGCACTTAAAGGAACCAAGTTTTTGAGTGTCAGAACAAACAAGTCAGAACCTTATGGTTTTGAGTCCAGTGAAAATGTTCAAACTATGAAATATGTCTTGTAAGGGCATTCATGACATATTTGCAACTATTCTATTGGGTACTGCATATGCAACATCATGCACTATATATTTTAATATCACTTTGGGCCTTGCAACAAGTTGTATTTTCAGTACTTTTCTGATGAAGTATTCAAGAACTAATAGGATTTATTTCAACCCTCTTGTCAACACTTCTGCACTGTTTGTGTGTGCTGATATCTATATACCTCTATAGATATCTATATAGATATCTACACACACAGTATAAATAATTATCATTACTGTTATTCATCTCTTCTTTTTTTATCTCAGCAAATAGTTTTTAAATCTTGACCTGTGAGTTCTAACTTTTCTTTCAGGTTCTCCTCCCCATCCCACTGGGAGCCCAGGGGCAGTGAGCGAAAGGCTGCTTGCCTGGCTGAACCACAGCAATCCTTGTAGCACCAAATGTGGGGCTCAAAGGGATAATGACAGATCTGGCTTCAACTTGTTAAGTCAAAATTGTTATAAGCAGTATAGTAGTTTACCAGCTGCTGGTTACAACGCTGATCCTTTTGTTCAGTGTGGCATTACTTGCTTTCAAGGTTATTTTTCTTAACTCTGGTTGCATTGTTTATCACCTCAGAATGCTAGCGTAGGCTTACTTATGGTTTTACCAGTTCATATATAGCATGCATCAAATTAAATCCACAACTGGTATAACATGGGCACTTACTAATGCCATCATTCTTGGACTTCAGAAGAGTTAAAAAGTACACTCTCTCCTCCAAAGCAAGCGAAAATAGTTGTTGAAAATTTTGAATACACTGAAGATATTCAAATTAGAATGATCTTACTGTTATGTCTTCAGCATATGTTTTCAGTTTTATTTATAGTTAATATAGTTTCTTCAGAGTTCCTTCCAAGCTAGCAAGCAGGAGTGTTTTTTATGATATTGCTGGTTCATTTATTTCTCTATAAGGAAATTTTGAACAATGACTTTGAAAAAGCTCTCTACTTTATGTATTCTTCCTTTATCATACTTGATCTGTGGCTTTAATATATGCGTATCCACATTAAAGCAGACATTTAATGAGATGAAAACAAAAGTTCAATAAAAATGTAAGTTTTCAAATATAACATTCAAAATTACCACCCAGAGATCTACCCTAAGGTAGGATAGTTGTAGGTGGCAAGGCATGTGGGAGCATATGGGCAGGTATCTGTCATGATTATCATCTCTGATGGGTCTGGAACTCAATCCTGAACAAGTGTGGAATCCTAAAAAGCTGACAAGGTTTTAAATACTTACACCCTGATCCTAGCAATGCTGAAGAATTATAGTTTGTTGAACTATGCTGGAGTCTGACCTGTGCCTATCAAGAACTATTCAATACTATTCAGCACCCTCAAAAGGAAGAAAGAAACCTCTGGATCTGCCCCAACTTTTGCAACAGACTCTGTGGATGATCCAGAGAACAAACCTGTACCAGTATTCATCACCTCTGCCCACAAGCAGAAACAATGGAAGCAAAAGTCAGTTCATTCATTAAGGAGGGAAGAAGAGGATGAAGAAGGTTACTTCAGACTAGGGTCATCATGAGAACAAGAGGAAGAAGCAGAGGTTATAAATGAGTCAGTAACCACCTGCTACCTATCACTAGGTGATCTGTGAGAAACTGATATTCCATTATAAGATGTTGCTTTAGACTTCATCAAGAGTTGTTCAAGTTTCTCTTGGTCACTGCAGTTTATGATCTCTTCTCACTGAGACTACATTTAGTGGTAAGCATTAGATCAAAAGCTAAAATTTCCTATTATTCTTGAAGATCTTTTCTGAATTTTCATCTTAACATTTTACAACAAAATTTTACTAGGTAAGGTCTTACTGTATGAAATATGTCATGTGCCGCATCAGTTCTTGAAGGCAGAATAACTGTTGAGTCTTATTTCATGTGTACTTATGTTCCATTTGGCAGTTGTTTTTTTTTTTAAATTACACATTAGTCAAGTTCAAGGAAACCTGAGTAAAACCTAATACCTGAAAGAAGGATGTAAACACATACAAGTACCTTATCTCAAAAGTATAGAAGTATTGAAAACACAGATAATGTTTCATGTCAGCAAGCTGAAATAGCTCCCTACTGGGCCATCCAATTATTTTTTAGAAGACAAGCTTCCCCCCTTTAATAGATTAAATTATTTTAAGAAGAGTAAGCACAGCACATCTCCACAACAGATTTTTAGGCAGACTTGGAACAAAGCTAATACAGAAAAGTCATCTTAAGAAGAACATTTCCACTTGCAATCTATCTCCCCAGGAACTTTTTATGAAATCATTCACACAAGATGTTCAATGTTTTATGAATGCTTTGCATTCCTTATTATTAAAGTTGAGGGAAAGATTAAATATAAATAGGCAATTAAATGATTTACCCCTGAAAGAGGGCCTGTGGAGCCCACAGATTGTTACAATGTACTATAGTTAAAGAATACCAGGGCACAAACAGACGCTGAACTCACAGAATGACAATTGCTTCCTTGCTAAGCCAAGCATCTTTGATATGGCCCAGGGTAAATACGTAGACAGACTAAAAAACAACTTGAAAACTTGTGAGGGTAACAACAACAACAAAAGTCCTCACCACTCAACAGAAGCACTTTGCCATAAACATGCATCTGGGAAACTTTTCTAAATCAAATTACACAACTGTAAACAGTAGATAGAGGCATCTTGTATGTATAGTTCCTCATGTCTCTTCCAATTTCGCAGGAATACCCATTCAACTTTCAAAGTGGTTTCGCAAAACATTCCTGCAAAAAAACTAAAGCAGAATCAACATTCTGTAGCACCTCTACTCTTTAAGACAGCTGGCCGACCTCCTCCATCTACTAACTAGCCTTGGGAATTTCTCATCTAGGACTGCCTACAGTTAGCTGCATACATACCATCACAGAAACATTAATACTATCATCTTGCTTAAAGTAAGTTTTCCTTGACTTTAACCCTGTGAAGAAGCTCAACTTCTGCAAGATCTCCTGTCCTTGCCGCTATCCATCTCATTCTGCTGCAAAACAGTATGTGAGGCTGCTGCTGATGGAGTTCCCCTGCCACTGGACTGCAGACGTTAATGGCAGTGACCAAAGAGCAGGAGCATACCTCAGAGAGATGCTATTTTGAGGGACAGTAAGGAAGAAGAGGAATAGGTGTCAGCAAAAAAAAACAACAATGCAGGTCTTCACAGTCCTTCTTTGGTGGAAAATAAGCTCTGAAAGAGAGGGCAGCTCTATGCTGACACAGGAATTTAGACATAAATGCTGGGAACTACATCCTGTACATCTTTCATCATTGTATCTGCTCTGCAAAGGTGCTATTGCTCACAAAAAAAACCAACCTTAACAGTTAAAGCAGTACTTCCATCATAGCTGAAATTAGCTAAAACCGAAGACGACAAAAAAAGCCACAACAACAGCAAAAAAAATGAAACAGTGTAATGATGTTTGGCCAAGGAATGATCTCAGATGTTTCAAATATAAACTGCAGGTATAAAAATAATGCAGAGAACAGAAGAAGTTGCCTGTGAATTAAAGGAAATCCCCCAGTTAAGTTGCAGATATTGAAAACTATAGCTTAAATCTGCAGATCCTATGTCTCAGTGTTTATGAAATTGACTACCTAGATGTGAGGAAGAAAACCTGTTTTTACCAGAAGTGTTTTCCTGGTAGGGAATTTTGTGTTCATTTTAAAAGTAAATATAATAAATATAATTAAGTAATTGAGCAGATACTTTCCAGATGCTTATATCCGTGTAAATACACACTTATGTAACATAAGTATTATGTATTTTATTCAAAACAAGAGATGTTAAGACATTTCATCTACTAGAGCATGCCATGTAGAAAGCAAAATATTTCACCTGTCTTTTTCTACACATTATCCCAGTAAATAAAGTGGAAATAAACTAATTGTGACCTTACTAAAACTTACTTTTTCTAAACAAAATGAAGAGATTTCCCTACCATCAAGGAGAACCCACACACAAAGCATTTTCTATAGGAGTTCTGTAGGGAGAAGATGGTCTACAACATTCTTTTTAAACACTGGCATCTCAGGTAGATATGCTAAATGAATCAGTGAAAATAAAGCAGCAAAACATAATAAACAGAACTCAAAAGTTAACAGTAAGTTTGAACTACACACACAATAAAAACCACAACAAAAAACCACTAACCACCACCAAATCACCAGGCCAAAAACCTTACAAAATTCACTGTAAGCTTTGCAGATGTTTCTTTACCTAAACCTTGTATACCTGAGCTCTAATGCCACCAAGATTTGTTGCACTAAGATCTGGAATTTAAGTTGAAACCAAAGCAAAGCGAGTAGCTTATATACACTGCTTTAACATTACATCTCTAGTAACACAATTTTCAAAAAACAAAACTGACAAATTCTAATTAGCACATATCTTTTCAGTTCTGAAGAATTCAAGACAGTTTTCTTCAAAAAGTCTTCAGAACTACCCTCTTCAGCTTGAACTTACAGTTAGAATGGAAACCATCACCCACTTTTGACTGCGTTATTATGACTTATGACTAACTTTGCAATTTGATTATGAGGTTATCTAATGAGACTGCATACAGTCAACAAAGTACATTTAACAGAGAAATGACATTAGTCTAAGAAAGTGTACAGTAGAGTCATTTTACAAAATGATTTAACTGAGAAACTACTTTGTGAATGTAATTCTCCCTATACAGCACTGGATGGTTAACCTGATGTTACTTTTTAGAACTGAGATTCAATTACTGGTTGAGCTGAGAAGCCTGCACGACTTGCAGCAAACAGGCCTCCATCTGCCTGTTATTCGTTGTTTTAGCGTGTAAACATGGAACAAAACAACGCTGCTGCAAGCTGGGGTGGACTTGCCTATTTTTTTTGCTAAGTAACGCAACAAGGTACTTTTTTAGTTAGGAGAACGAGCTTGATGGTTGAAAACAAAGCTTAATGCCAAAGGAACAAGAATGAGTCTATTTGACCACTTTCCAGCCCAGTTAGTGCAAAATATTTTCTTTACACATATTGTTTATCTTACTGTTTAATTAGTCATATCTTCACATGTATGTGGACAACTACAGACACTTATAGGTAATATAGGTACCTAGCACAGCTATTGATAGCTATGAATAATCAGACATACAAACGTAATAATTTGCTGTGTTTATTACACAGCAAACACTGAGAATACTACCTACAAGTTATTATTACCCTGGACCTTTTGCTTGGAGAGGGCATTCATGTTTCTAGAGATTTTGCAAGATTCTCGCTTTAGGTAGTTTTTAAGGCTCAGTTCATGCATTACAAAAACATGAGGTCATTCTTCCCCAAAATTCAAGAGCTATAAACTAAATAAAATCCCATTAAATAATAAAGTTACTAGGACTGAGTTTGAGATTTCTGAGTACTGAAATTTACAACAGCAATCCAGGCAGATTCTGCAGGACTGGAATCAAACAAAACAACATTGCCTCTACTACAGAAATCAATGAACTAAACAAAACAAACCAACCATTGTGTCATCACACGCTGCTTTCTATCCTTCAAAATATCAATCTTTGGGTTATATAAGTAATAATTGTAGAAACCAGGAGGAAGCAAAGGACACAGGAAAGTTCTGAGCTTCAAACAGCAGCTTATTTCAGTTGCTTCAACACAATGGACCCCTTTCAGCATTTGGTACACAAGCTCACTGCTTTCTCAGGAAACAAGGACCTTCTACAGAATCACCAAGTGGATTTTGGGGCTTCTCTGGGAACAAGCAGGAAATTCACTGTGTGATAGCGTCCTTTTCACTTTCCCTGTCTGTGGAGCCAGCATAAATCCACTATCACACTGGCAGCCTGGTCTTCTTGAAGCCAACCAAGGAAAGCCATCCAAAGGAAAGGTGAGCTAATGTGGAACTGACCTTTTGTGAGAAGCTGGTTTTGGAGTACAAGATGTGTCAGGCACTGCTTTCAACATTAAGAGTGTTTATGCTGTACAATCTTGTAATGAAAATGCATGGGGCATTCGTTAGAAGCATCTTATCTTAGAAAGCCAAGATCAGCAACCTGGAATATGGGCTTGGAAGTCATTTCCCCAGCACAAAACTTACTTTAAAGTATTGGTTTTCATTCCTATATGACACACATAAGATCACGTTAGAAGTCAAAGAGCATTAGAGATTTCAAACCTGGCTGCCAACCTGTATGAAAGATTTTCTGTTTGTAAAAAGCTTTGTATTATTGGACAAGCAGTTCAGAAACATTAAAAACATGCATCCCAGATACAACTGTGATAGTTGCATAATCAAAGGGCACTCAAAATTAGGTATTAAGTTTGTTTTTCTAAATCTTGCTTCATCCAATCTATTTCATTATCATCTATTTTCCTGTTGACAGTTGAGGTCAGGGCAAGAGCAGTAAGTCATATCTAACACTTCAGGAGTTTATGCAATAGCTGGCAACCAGACAATACTTCTGACATCTGGGAACTAATTTGCGAGAAAAGCTAGTGAAATGAGGCCATCCTGAGTTATAAACACAATTCTAATGATATCTTCCAGCTTTGCAGATCACTTTTTATAGAGTGGAAACTACGTGATTACGTGTATAGTTTCAATCGTTATTACAAAGTCTTTCCTACACACAACTCTTACTTAATCAATGAATCAAATCATCAGCCTGTTCAAGTTAAAATACTAAAGGAAAAATCTAAAGAACAATGAATAATGAAATCTCTGTATTACATACACACAAAAAAAACATGGAGACATGTTATTGTTTTGTTTTTTAAAGCTTGAATATTTCAGAGTTTCTAGAAACCAGCAGCAGACACTTACGCGTAGCCATTCAGCAAATGTAAAGTTATCTACTCTGCTGTGCAAAGGGTTTTACACGGAGCTTATATCTGCCCAGTTTTCCACGACCCACCCACTCTAGCTTGAAATCTATGAGCTACCTGTACATTACAAGTTAACTTGCAAAAGCATAATCTTCTCTGAGACCATCTGATCCCAGTTTTCCCTCTGCGTTTCATTTCCAAAATAAGAACTTTGCTCTAATATCACGTCTCTATCTTCCCCCACTCATCACAGTCGAGGTCCTTCCTTGGGTTCCTGAAGCCCTTTTTGTCATTGATTATGAAGTTCGTTACAAGAATATCACAAAGTTTGTTATTATGAAAACAAACAAGCGATAGCTTTATTTGCTAAAGCAGTTCTGTTGAAGCCAATGAGAAAGCTCAAGCAGCACAGAAGGCTTCACACACAGCTTAAGGACAAATTCAGCAAGTCCAGCGCCAGAGAGAAATGTCAATTTTTGCCTGGTAAAATTCTGCAGTATGAGCAGACCAGCAGTTTGGAGCAGATTGTATTATGTTGTATGCTCTTCATGGATTTCTGCTCCAGTTTACTTTGAGCCCCTGGACCAAGTGCCCTCACTGCACTTGCAGTTTGAAGATGCCTGAAGGAAAGCCATTCAGGAAGCCTCTGCTGTCTCCTTTGCAAAAACCTCAGCAGACCATGCTAGTGAGCATCTTGCTATCCTAGCAGCTGTCTCACACAAGAAACAGCAGCACATTACCACTTTACTACATGGAAGCAAGCCATATCTACTCCTGCTTGCTAAGAAGTGATGACATCTCATGCGTAACAATACATCAAGCAGTATCACTACAATGAACCAATACTTTAATTAGTCATCAGCCACACAGAAAGAGAAACAGAATGAATTTCCGTAATGTTTTTAACCTACACTTTAAACTTTCAGATGGAGAGCAAGCATCCTTGGGTATCAGCCTGCCCCTTCCAGAAAGTTTTTTCCTAAGGAGAACCCCAGAACAGAGTGGAGCCTGTATGCCTCTCCCATCTCTCCTGTGCTACATCTCTAGAGCCTTAAGTATAGACATCCAGTTGTCCAGCAGCCTTGGAGTCATATGCTGGTCCACGAGTTTATTCAGGATCACTATACTGAGGGCCCAACTGTTGAGTATTCCCCAGTTTCTGCATCTTAAAGAAAATATTGCTTATCATCTTGAACTACATGCACACTATTTCCTTACCGCATAGCAGCAAAGAGGTTAGAAAGCTCCTGGTACTGTTGCTGGATTCCTCTGCGAGTGGAGCAGCTCCAGCCCTCTCTCAAGGGGCAAGTTGATAAGCAGCAATTTCCCCAGTACCCCAGGTAGATCTTTTGGGAAGCCCTGGAGGTGACGTCCCAGTGGAATATTTCTTTGACAGCTAGTTCAAGTAGTACTATTTATATGCTGTGCTTAGAATTTAAAGGATGTTTGCATTTGATTAAAACGGACCACAACATCTTTGTTAAAAGATGACTACTTTGTAGATAATTTTGTCTCCCTCCCTGTGACTTTCAGGAGGAAGAACTAAGATACCACTACACTTCTGAAATGATGTCAGTCATTCTGCAGTATGATATTGCTAATACAGAAGGGGAACAGTTGAATGACAGAACTGACTATTATCTGACAATCCTTTCAAGAATCAGATATGACAATATTTTGAAAACAAATGGAAGAGATGATTTACTTACTCTACACAATCATTTATACAAATTATCTTGTTCCAATTTTAGAGGATTGGATGAAAACTACATCTTAGAACACCAGGAAAAACCTAAGAGTGGTTCTTCAAATTGAGAAAGAAGTGAGGAAATCAGATAATCACTGGAGTGTACTCGTTGGAACACTTTCTTATCTTTATTTTCCCTCAGTGGATGATTAACTGAGTCAGGGCCACAGAAAAGAGCAAGAACACTTGATTCAGAATAAAACATGTAACCACACAAAGAAGTCATAGGCAAGGTGCCAGCCCTGTGATCCTCCTGGTCAGGCTTACCAGATTTCCCTATGCCTGCTGGTGATCAGTAAACTTCCAGACCGATCTGAAGTGGCACATGCAATGTATCTCATAGCTCACACCACTTAAACAGCAATGAGTCACACCCCAGTGAATAGTTTACTTCCATGTTCTCAGTATTTTCTCCTCTGCACATTTGCCATTCTCCCATTGTTTTTATCAATGCTATATTTATATATATTATATATTATATATTATATATATATAGCACTGTTTGAACACATAGCTGAAAGCTGTTTTTTAATTCATTTTCACTCCACATTAGAAAGAAACCAACAGATAAACTTCAGAGGCAAGTTACAAATGAGCACTTCCTTCAAACCACTCAGTGTGACACAGTTAAATACACAAAGTGCACTTATTTAAGATAGAGAGGGGAAAAAAAACAAGATATCATTTCTGTTTACTAGCTTCCACAGAATGAATTTGAAAGAAATATTTTTTCCTAGTTTCTCCCCAACTCTTTTTTTCCTTAAAATCAAAAAAAAAAAAACCCTCTCTCTGTCGCAATATCAATTCCCTACTCTTATTTTTTGTAGATTTCCCTTGTTACAAGAGTTGAAAAGGCAAGGAGGAACTGTCACGATGCACTGTAAAAGAGAAAGGTCTCAGACACCTCCAAGAGAAGAAAGATAGAGGGTCTGCTTCCATTTTAATCTTTTCTATGTTAACATTATTTTTATATTAGAACCATGAAAGCCAAACTAAAGCAACATAATCCATAAAATGCCACTGCTCTCAAAAAAGGGCAAAAATGAGACAAGCAGTTGCAAGTAGTTCATTAACAAAAAATCTGAAGTTTAGTGGTCTGCAATCAGTAGGTCTGTAACGCTTCCCAATATACAAGGATACTGTCATACATGAATTGGAGCATTGTATCTTTTCAGAAGTTGACAAAATAAGTGTTTCAGGAATTTTTGTGGGTTTTTGTTGTTGCTTTTCTTCTAAAAAACAAACAAACCTCTTCAGAGCAATTCAAGTATTCTGTAGGTTTTCCATGACAGGCTCTTAGAAGCAGGCTTTTTTGTTTTTAATCTGTCGTGGATTTTCATCATAAGAGTGTGCCTCTTGTAAACATTTCCAGTAGAAGAGGTCCAAAGCTAGTGGTCTGTTTCCATTCTAACCATACCCAGGGATTTCAACTGCACACAATCTAGTCAGAGCTCCAACTCTGAAGCGTATCTTTCTCCATCAGTTCAAAGGAAAGGCAATCTACTGCACACTTCACAAAAGACTCTCCCTGTAGAATAAAGGTAGGTGGCTTCAAGCACAAAAAAAAGCGCTAATGAAGATTAAAAGAATTCAGAAGTTCATTCTAAGATGCTTATAAAACAAATTTACACTAAATAAAGTCAACAACCTTTGCAAATCCTAATCTAATAATCCAGGTGAATCTCAGTTCAAATACACACAAGTTATTTTTTATATATTTAACAAATTTATGTGTTTGCACAGCTTTCACTAAGTTTGCAATCTAAACACTGTATGCCTTAGACACTTCACATCCACCTCCTTTATTGTTAGGTGGAGGACACATAGCATTGCAGGCCACTCCTCAGTATTACCATTTAATCATCTGTGTGCTTAATTTGCTGTCCTCTGAAAAAAAAGTAATGGGGTGAGTATGCCTTTAGGAACACAAAGTAAGTATGAGGATGACAGAAACCTAGATGCATGCTCATTTCATTCCGAGGAATGTTTGAACGTAAAACCAAATTAACACTGGATACGGGAACAGGTTGCCCAGAGAGGTCATGGAAGCCCCCACCCTGGAGGCATTCAAGACCAGGCTGGATGGGGCTTTGAGCAACCTTGTCTAGTGGGAGGTGTCCTTGCCTATAGCAGGGGGGTTGGAACTAGATGATCGTAAAGGTCCCTTCCTATCCAAAACATTCTATGATCTCTCACTTAAATATACCAAGAAGAGAAAACAAGTACTTCTGATATTTAAAAAGAACATTATTTTATAACAGCCCCAACTTCATTTCTCAGCTGAACAAAACTCTTCAGACTATGACAGAAGTATCAGACAATCAGAAAGCAATACCCATTCAAATCTCCACAGAGGTCTAAAAGAGATCTCTAGTCTAACTTTACTTCAGAGCAAATAGCCTTTGTGCTTCCATTTGAAATCTTGTTTTACAGCTCTGAAAAGGCTTAAGACTGTAAAAAGGAGGGTGGGAGAGCACAGAGGGCAACAGTACAAGCATTAAAGCCTTCACATTGCCTGACCCGTCAAATTACTTTACTATACCATAATTTACCATAAGCCTATTAAGTTCATTCTCAGTTGAAACCAATGAAGATCGCAGCTAGAATTTTTCTGTTGTACAGAATTTCTTTCCCAAGAGTATAACATTTTTTCAGGGTTTCTCTCATATGAATATCCTTCAGCATCAACAGATAAAGCACTGCTTTTAACAATTAAAAACTCTCATCAGAAGTTTCCTGTTGTAGAATTACTTTTTTGTCAAGCCCTAGTCTCACTTGCACATTTGCAAGAAGTCTGAAAAGTACAGCTGAGATGAATTCTGTTTGAAAGGAAAATCTTCAGGTGCTCATCATATACCTTCCCATTGGATTGCATTCTGTTTTAGGGGATGGAATGAACACATGAGCTTATTAACAGGTTTATATGAAACAAATTAACGCAAAATAATTTTTATCACTTCAGCATGAATAGGAGACTCAGTGAGGTTACCTAGAAGCAGTGAAGTTATTCCAAAAAAAAACAAACAACAATCCACAAGCATTCTTCCTTTCCTTGTCTTCATTTACATTTTAACATCTGAAGCTGTCCCTTTCACCCCAACATTCTTCATAGACAAAGCAGAAGTCCCATCATTACTTTGCATACAATTATGATAACGGTGAAAATATTTTTCAAGTGAAAAGATCAATTCAGAGCATGTTTTATGAGGTCCTCTAACCTTCCGCTAAAGTGGAAGCCAAATTAAAACCATACCCTTGATGACGTGAAGCCTTGTAAGCATGAACACTGAAACTACCCACTATTGGTTATACTCCCTATGCTCCTTTCAATGGCTGTTGAGAAGTCTGTAAATAATTTGTGCAATTATGATCTTAAACCGAAACTGCTGCAGCTAACATATTTACGTTAATGCACAGACTACCAACATGCAAGCCTTCAGCAAATCTTGCACAACTCCAGCTCAGTTTTTGCTTGTAGACATAAATGAGTTATAATACCTCAACTCTGATGGTTTGTTTTATCAAGATCTCGGCCATTATTTGCAATATGCTGGTATATGAGACCCAGTCTAGACCATGCTTCAGAATTAAAAACAAACCAATTTCACAATGAGGTTAATAATTAGACCTACAGGCAGCCTATAAACACTAACAGGATGATACCATTTACGCAGATGCACAGTTACAAATCATTTTTGCATGCCAAACAAAAATACATTAGCTACATTCTGAAAGTGACTCACCATGCGTACTTCATTTCTAACCTATCTGAATGTTTTGCTGAAGTTGTTTCATAGTCCTTACACAAGGTTTTATTACCTGCTTTCTTCTCCTTTAATTCAATACACTGAAAACTCACATTATAAGTCAGAGAACAGTATGTAAAAGAAATAATTATTACATATTGACGTAACTGCTCTAACAACTCCATTCACTAAGATCCTCTTCCAAAATTTTATATTAAACTTGGGAAACATGCCAAACATCCCCCTTTTAATTTTGCTTGTTCTTCCAGACAAAGTTGATGGGCAAACTTTTCCATACACCATCTCCTGAGGCGCTAAGGCACAGCTTTAATCAGTTGCCGACTGCTGGTTCCTTGACTTTCTGTACAACTTCATCCCTAATTTCCATCTCTAGTGGTTCAAATTTCTGGAGCACAGCGAGCGAAGGGGCTGACTTTCACAGACCAAATAAAGAGAACTCTCTCTACAGAGATACATTCATGTCTCAACTCCTATTGTCTTGACAGCCCTCTTGTTCAGAGAACAGGAGGACTTCACATTCATCAATGCAGTCAGATATGGAGAAGCCTTAAAGCAGTGCATTTGTATTTGGTAATTAACAGAATTCACTGGAATTAAGCCACATGTACAAACAGCACTCGATGAAAAATCCCCAAACTTTCCAAATGTTCCCAAGCCTCTGCATCAAGTCTATTACACAGCATTAACAGATTTCAGGAGAACAAGTGCTCACCATGTGTGCCTGGAACACCTGCAGCACAAAGCACATGAGAACTCTGTCAATACATGACTTGCTATCAATCCCAAACAGGCCTGCCTGTACAAGCTGCTCCTCTGGCAGCTCGCAAGGCACAAGTAATCCTGGCAAACAGTTTCTTCCGCAGAGTTAGTGCACCACATCCCTCTGTGAGCCATGCCAGACCAGAGGTGCTCTCTGTTCACACAGTGTGAACACACAAGTGCCAATGCCACTGGCTTCAAACGGGAAAGCTCTGGGAAGACATGCTGTTCTGCTGTGGGACTGTGGCTTTCTCTCTTCCTCTTTCATTTGGGAAACTTGCAAATGGCACAAGAGATAGTGGAATGCTGCCATTACTTCAACATTTTCTTGGAAAGTATTTTTTTTAAACATTTCGGGAGCTCTGAACTTCAGGAAAATCTCCTTCAAGGCTACCTCTGCGGTTGAAAACCTTTAGCACTGGCAATGAAGTTGGTGGATACAGTGTGCAATGGCTAAAATACAACATCCAAATTAAAATAATTAAATAAAAACTGAAGGAATCTATTCTTTCCTAGCTGTTCCATGGAGTTACTGGACCCCATCTGACATCCATCAACATTAACAAAAATACATGAATTTCCACATACACCAATGAGAGAATATTCCTAAATTTAGAACAAGACTGCGCGAGAGAGGAAACACCTACTACTGCTTATATAAAGAGTTGACTGAAGACTTGTTTGATGTATCATAGTGCTCTGCAGTTCCTTTGAGGTAATTTATGATTCTTGGTTGTTTTATAGCTTGTTCATTAATTCATGAAAGAGTCTTCCCAGAAAATCTGAAGTTAAGGTAGGGCACAAAATATACTACTGGGTTACACAACTTGAAAGCAGAAGTTTTCCTTCCTTTAATGTCTAAACAACAAGGTGTGATCCCTACACAAAGAATAGGATCACTGCCCAAAAAAGCTTGTTCTCATTATCTAAGAAATCAGTGCCTGAAGTAAAGTATGCCAGAAAAACATGCAGCCCGAACTATGTTTATTCCAAGGGAAAAGATGAAACCCAAATAGCAGTTGTGACACAAAGTACACTGTATGTCTACAGAGTCTTCAACAAACTGAAGCATGATGTTTTCCTTACAAAGGTGTCTGGCCAAGAGAAGCAAGACAAAATACCTCTGTTCTTACTTCCATGTAGTATACAATAAAGACAGTGCCACCAGAAGACACAGGGAGAAATGGTGGGAGGGGAATAGAAGTCAGACAGCAGAAGCGTAGACACACAGTGAGGAAACACACAGAGAAGTTTCATGCCAATACATCAACTAGCTGCACATAGTTTGTATTTTATTCCTTGCAAAAATCATTCAAGCTAACAAGAGACTTCACAGTATTAAGATCTGGATGTACTTTACATTCACAAAACCAGGCTGCTCAAAGTCTGAAGCTTCCCTTACTCTGCTACGGTGACTGGTTTGTACTCTCAAGGAACATCCCCTCCTCCACCCTCAAGACAGCCTAGTTTCTTGCTGCTACTTCCTACTATGGTAGGAAAAACACAACACCATGTTTGTTCAGTTCTAGTGAGAAGTATGTCTTCTTCAGAAAACCTTGCAACATCCACAACATCAGCACTTGAGACTATAAGCGGTGAGCCACCACTAGAGAGATCACAAAGTAATCTTCACCAAGAAGGTGCTGACAGAAGCAGGTACCCCAGCACATCAGTTTGTCTGTCCTCAGCAACTACAGAAGATGTACTAAAAACATAAGATTTTGTATGAAACTAATGTATGTCAATAGAGGTTGATACGAAGGACTAAAGCAACAGCATATTTCTAGTGAAGCATAACCCAGAACCTGTCATATTAGCATAAGCATACTCTAGTAAAGTGACTACTTTTTTCACCTATCTAGTACCTCGAAAGCAGAGCTTCAGCTCTGCAGCATTTTCAATCCAGAGTCACACTAAGCTCCAAGGACAAGAAGAACTGCTGATCATTTTCTGGACAGACCCATTCTAGAAGACATGAAAATTAACAAAATGGTCCCACCACCCCCAAAAAGACACCAAAAAATCTGCTCTGAGGCCTTCTCATGCCTACCTCCCTTTCAGGATGGTCTGTTATCTGTCTCATTCTATAGCCAGCAAACCTGAAAGTCACTCCCAGGCTAAGGACATACAAACCAGCTGGGGTAGCCCAGCAATCTGAGGTATAACCACAGAGCTACTGGCAGTCATTCCCATTAAAAATAAAAACACAAATGGGGTTTGTTCCATAATCCATAGACTACCAGTTTAAAATATTCATTCAAGAAGCACCTTATATTAGAAGTACAGAATACTTAGGAATGTAGTCAGTACATGGAGACAAATGTCTATTTATCAAGTGTTTGCTTTTTGTTTTAACCACCACTCAAGCTCACTCTGCTCATCAGATTTTACTTTGTATTAGTATTTGAAGTAACTGGTTTAAGCTGTTGCTATGGGTGGCGTCCACCCTCACTCCCGAGCATGAAAGCTGAAGAATACATAAATTAACATGAAGCTTCCTTCCCCTGAAGGTTTTGTTTAATTTTAGAAGTGTCAGGGAAATGTTAATGCTACATTTTGTTGCATATTTTCCAGCAGCATGTGGCATATGCTGAGAAGGGAAATAACACTGTTTGTCATTGTGACTTCACAGCCAAGGAGAAAGAAAGAAAAAAAGGTACCAAATTAAACACATAATTCATAAATCTGTTAAATACTGTTCTCTTCCAACCAGACCAGAGTTAATAATTTAAAATGGGTAAAAAGATCCTTCTCTGCTTACCCAAACTTTACTGCAAACCAGGAAAAAAATAGTTTTAATCAAAGGATTGCCTACCAAATTTGACTTACCAAGTTGGGAACAATGTTCTGACAACTAATGTGTCATTCTCTAACCAACCTTTATTTATGCAACTTTTCAGCACTGTAGTAAGTGATAAGAATAAAAAACACTAAATGAAACAGAAACACTTGGAAATAAATTCATCTTTGCACAGAGAAGGAGATGTTAAGACTGTTCAAATATTTACAGACCCAAAATTTCATGAAATAGGAAGATTATTCTCTATCCAGCTCAAGTACCACTCGTGATTCTCCTACACAACACATTTAAGCACATAAGTGTGTGCACTCAAGATGAAGAATCCAGTAACGCATTTTTACTTTTCCTTTCTTTGCCTAAGAGAGTGACAAACACAAATTTAATTTCCCTTAGGCTTCATTGGAACAGACGCTGATGGAATTTACCTGTTCATCTAGTTTTGACTAGATATTCAACTCCTCCAGCTACCTTAAGCAAGTTTCTTCCCTGTGTCAGTCCTGTGTCTGAATTGATAAAACATCCAGTCCTCACTTTGGTTCCCCTTTAGAGGTACACATCCAATACAGAGAAATACTACAAAAGAAACTAGCATGATGCTTGCAGCATAAACCAATGCAAAGCTGCATTTTACACATTTCACTTTTAAAAGTAAAACAGAGATAAGGCAACCTTATCCAACTCTTTGCAAAGACAGTCACTCCAACTAAGAGCCTCTTCACATTGAAAAGCATTAGGACAGGCTAAGAATGGGCTTATTGTTTGCCCCCCATGTTTTCCATCAAGATCAAGACTCAGCTAAAGAGCCTGCATTGTCCAATATTTCTCTGGGATAACTGCATTACAGTCAGTGGAGCTGCCCTTGAGAAACATCAGCTTTCCAGAAATAGAGAATGCTTCAGAACACAGAGATAAAGGATGTAAAGTTTCAAACTAAATCAGCTTGCCCTGCAAGGTTCAACCAAGCTGTCCACAAAGAGCACCACTGTTTCACTTTTTCCCACCCTTAAAAAGATGCAGTGTGGGAACCATACACAAAGCTGATATTACTGTAAACACTTCAAATCAGAAAGCTCCCTCTCGTCCATATAATTACAGGCTTTCTGTACGTGTATTGTAAATAGATATGGTACTCACTACCTCAAAATGAATATTAAACCATTCCCTGAAATAGAGCATTTCTCCTCATTTGTGTTTTTTTTTTTTTTGAGCCCCCTATGTCTAGAAGTGTCACAGGGAACAGGTAATGACAATTACTACACAGGAGTTAGATCCAGAATTTCCAGTTGTTACTAGAAAACTTTAAACGTGGATGCTGTTGATTGCTCAACACCCTCAACTTGTATCAATTTTCAGATTTCAGAGAGCCTGTGTACTTGTTGTGCTATTACAAGAACTACCATCTATACCCCTGGAAGTGACCTGCACAGTGATCACTGCTCATGGGCATCTCGGTGGAACACAGCCAAAGGAGCAGCCTTTGCTCCCAGTTGATGCGGAAACTCCCCCTGTATTATTTACCCGTGTTGCTGGGTCTCCCTTTTTAGGATTTCTGACTAGGAGCTCACTGACCCTCAAGCACAGCTTCAGCACTTTTCAGCTTCCTCTGCCATCAAGAAGTTATACTACAAAATCAAAAACAGTTTTGTAGGAAGACCAGGGAGACTGAAGTCCAAATCCAGCATGAGCAGCCATGTGGCAAGTCCTTGCCTAGCTTCCTGTCTTCAACACAGCATCACTAACTAGCTTACAGAGTTTATAAAATAAATCCAAATTAATGGCTTGGGAAAATAAAGAAAACAGCGTTATTAGTGAGGCCAACACCCTATTACTTCTATTTTGTCTCTGTAAAGCAGTTTGTTAGATGTTCTGCTGGTATTTCCACAGAACATGTCCAGTGGATGCAGAAACCAGAAGCATGAGCTTTCTCAGGCTTTCCAGTAGAATTTTCCATGAATTTGGGTTTTAGACATCACAAGGCTCATTACTGAAAAGACCAGCCAGAGAGACTGTACAGTATTGGTATTACCATAAAAGAGAAATACGAAACTAAGTTTTGCTTGGAGTCATGAGGGAAGGAGGGAAAAGAAAACCAACAGAACATTCTGTAATTGTAACTGGAAGGTTTTGGAGAGAAAACAATTAAGGGAAAAAACACTCAACCCATCATAATCGTTCTCTCATAGAGGCTGTAGAAATTGCATTCTGTGAAAATAAACAAAAACGAACATTTCTGTATAGCCCATAAATGCGAGAACATTGAAGAAACAACTTCAATTTTCTAAGGATTGAAAGGATAAGTAATAAGCTGGCAGGACCACTTAGACATTTGTGAGTTCTCATAAATACTACCTACCGCAAGTGTAAGTCACTGCCAGGCTCTGGCTTACATTAGTCTATTTTAACATCTTACCAACTTCTCCACCAGAGAATAGCTGATCTTTCAAAGGTATTTGTTGGTGTTATGTTTTTTCCCTCCTTCTAGAGCTTAGAAGATAATGTCAAGTAAGTGACTATCAGGTCACTTCATCACTCTCAGGTGGAAATCTTCAAATTTTGTCTCTAATCTTTTTGATCAACTGTTACCACAAATCATGATTTATTAGGTTTTTAAGAGCTTTTAAAAAAAAAGATGAGATCCTAACATAAAACTAAATGTTTTAGAGTAATAAGTCTTGCACTGAGTACCACTGTACATAGAATAGATGAGTAAGCTTTAGATTTATCAAAGCTGTGTTACAGATGACCTAGAATAATAAACTTGCATAATAACAGGCTCCACTCTGCAGCCAGGTCCTTCTACCTGCCGAAGTAAAATTGAAGGCACACACATCTATATAGATTCAAACAGATATCATACCCCCACCAATTTAGACAAGCTAAGCAGAGTGACACAACTGAAATCATCATCTGTTTCCTCTTCTGAATTTTCAGATCACGCATCGGTATACCCGAACCTATAGACAATAACAAAACAAACATGCAGAAGACTTCCTTCAAGTCCAGCAGGCACAGGTTTGCTGTAGCACTAGAGTGCAGAGCATGAGTGCTGACAAAGACCATAGCATGCAGGAGACCTATGCATTATCACAGAATCACAGAATTGTAGGGGTTGGAAGGGACCTCCAGAGATCATCTAGTCCAATCCCCCTGCCAAAGCAGG
>JANHGO010000027.1:18359898-18378266 GCA_024606505.1 Aquila spilogaster | reverse complement strand
GGGGGGGAAAAAAAGGGGGGGGGGGGAGGGGTGTCAAACATTTCCAACAGAAGAGGTATATAGAGGGGTCTGTTTCCATTTTAGTTTTTCTTATGTTTAGATTTGAAAGTCTGTTATATTAGAAACACAAAATCCAACTGAAACACAACTATTAAAGGAATCCTTAAAATACTTCGGCTCTCAAAAACAGACAGATACGAGACAAACAGTTGCAAGTAATTTATTACCAAGAAAGTAAAATTTTGATACAGTGATCTGCAATCAGTAGAAGTTTTATAACAGTTCCTGGTGCAAATGGATAGCATCACACATGAATTGAAGTACTACATCTTTGCAGAAGCTGACTAAGAAAGGTGGTGGGTATTTTTCTTTTTTAAAAGTCCTCAGTGTAACCCAAATATTCTGCAAGTGTTACATGACTCAGACTGTTATGATAAGTAGGCTTTTTTGTTTTTAAACTGTCATGAGTTTTCAGCATAAGAACGCATCTCTTTTAAATCTTTTCCAGTAGAAGAGGTATAAAGCTAGAGGTCTGTTCCCATTCTAACCATACCCAAGGATTTAGATTGCACACAATCCAGTCAGAATTCAAACCCTGAAATTTATCCTTCTCCACCAGTTCAAAATGTGGTGATTTGCTAGACATTTCACAAAAGACAACTTTCCACTTTTCCCTCTATGATGATGATAGATGGCTTCAAACATAAAAAGATTTAGTACTACCGAAGATTAACTAAAAGAATTAACAACTTCATTCTAAGATGCTTATAAAACAAGTTTAAGGAGCCTAAATATAAAGGCTGCTGATTTTAAAGTGCTAAGTACCTTTACAAATCCTACTGAACCTTGGTTTAAATACACAGCAGTAAGTTGATTTTTCTTCTTTCACAAAAAAATTCTAGCATACATTTATGTATTTGCACAGCTTTCACAAAGTTCAATCTTAAACCTACTTATAAACACAGTATACCTTATACACTTCACATCCACCTCTCTTCATTGTTAGATGGGAGACAAAGATAGCATTGCAGGTCACCCCTAAGTATTGCATTTTACTATCTGTGTACTTGGTTCGTGCTCTATGAAAAAATTCTAATGCAATAAGTATCCCCTTATGAACGCAAAGTACTCAAGTAAATACAGGTTTCTGCCATGCTTAAGTCTAAGCGCATGCTCATTACAATCCAGGTGCCATTTGTATCTAAAATCAAATTAACTCCCACTTAACCATACAGAGAATAGAAAACAAAGGCCTTCTTACATTTAAAAAGAAAGTTATTTTATAATTGTCCCAAATCTATTCCTCAGCTGAACAAAACTT
The DNA here is from genome assembly GCA_024606505.1 of Aquila spilogaster. NCBI lineage: Eukaryota > Metazoa > Chordata > Aves > Accipitriformes > Accipitridae > Aquila > Aquila spilogaster. Next base: position 18,376,945 of record JANHGO010000027.1, on the reverse strand, counting down.
CTCAGAGTAAGACAGAAGTATCAAATAAGCTGGGAAAGCAATGCCCATTCAAAGCTCCACACAAATATCTACAAGATGGAAATCTCTAATCCAACCATGCTTCAGAGCAAATATTCCTTGTGCTCTCATTTGAAATTTTCTTCTACAGAATTGAAAAAGGCTTAAAATTGGAAGAGGCAGGGTGGAAAGCTATGCTATGAGCATTAGAAGCCTTCAGGTTTCCTGACCTGTCAGATTAATATGGGTATACTGTGCTCATTCCCAGTTGAAGCTGCTGAAGACTGCCTCTAGGATTTCTCTCTCACACCAAATTTTTCTCTCCCAGTGGCATAACATTTCTTCAGGGTTTCTCTCACCTCCCTGCTCTCCAATATCTATAAATGCAGCACTGCTTTCAGCAATCAGAGAGTCATTGAAAGTCTCCTATTGCTAAATGACTTTTTGGTCAAGTCCTAGTCTCGCATGCACACTGGCAAAAAAGGAGCCTGAAAAGCACGGCTGGATCCAACTCATAAAAGAAATCTTCAGGTGCGCCTTGTATGCCTTACAGTTTTAGTTGTGTTTTGTTTTCAGGAGGTAGAGTGAGCAAGGGGACTTATTAATAGGTTTATAGGAAACAAATTAATCCAACAAAATTCTAATGACTTCAGCATGAATAGGAGACTTAGAGAGGTTGGTCTGAAGTCAGTGAAGATACATTTAAAAAGGTCATTCTTCCCTTGTCTATATTTAATTTAGATTTTAACTCATTTTAAAATTGGAACAATTCCTGACGTCCCAGCATTGTTCACAGACACAAAACAGAAGCCTCATCATTACTTTGCATGGAAGTATGATCAAGCTCATGGAGAATATCTTTTCAAGTGAAAATAATGATTTTGAACATATTTTCTGTGGATCTCTAATCTTATTCTGCATTGCTACAGTGGAAGCCATATTAAATCAAGCTCTTGATGAATCGAAGCCTACTGAGCAAGAACACCAGCTAACTGCTGGTTCCCTACCCTCCCTTCAATAGACAGAGAGAAGTCGGTAAATAATTTGTGTAACCGTGATCTTAAACTGAAAATATTGCAGCTAACAGTCATGTTAATGTACTGAGTAACTGCCAACATGCAAGCCTTCAGCAAACCTTGCACAACCCAAATTCAGTTTTCATTTGTAGACATAAATGCATATTATAATATCTGAGTAACTTTGATGGTTCATTTTATCAAGATCTCCACAGTATTTGTAGTGTGCTGATATAAGACCCAGTCTAGACCATGATATAGCATTAAAAACAAACTAATTTCACACTGAGGTTAATAATTAGAGCTCAGACAGCCTGTAAACACTTAAAGAACGATACAATTTCTGCAGATTTACAGTTTCAAATCTTGTATGTGTGCCAAAGGACTTAAAAATACATTGGCTACATTCTGAAGATATTTCAGCATGATTGTATGCTTCATTTTTTAAGCTATTTGAATGTTCTGCAGAAGTTGTTTCACAGCCCTTATCCTTCACTTGGTTCTACTGTTGTCTTTCCCTTTTAACTGAATACACTGAACAGCCACATTGTAAGTTGCAGAATTGTATGTTAAAAAGTAATTACTATGTATAAACTTAACTGCTCTATGCACTCTATTCACTAGCAACCTCTTTCAAAATTTTGTATCAAGCTTGGGCAACGTACCAAACACCCTCCTTTTAATTAGGCTTGCTCTTACAAAGGTGATAGGTAGATTTTCCATACGCTTTCTCTTGCAGCCCTGAGGCACATGTTAATTCAGTCATTGAATACTGTCTCCCTGATCTTCTTTACAATTTATTTCCTAATTCTTGTCTCCAAAGGTTCACATTTATGCAGCATAGGGAGGACAGGGGCCTGACTTTCACAAACAGAATAGGAAGTCTCTCTCTACAGGTACGTTCAGTTCTGGTGTTTTTATTCCACGGTGATGGCACTTGGTGAGCTCTTACAGCCTTAGCAGCACTGCTGGTCTGGATATAGAGCAAATTCATGACACACTCGCTCTGAGATATGGAGCAGCTTAAAGCAGCACATTTATGTTAGGCAGTTGCCTAAATACATTAAACATATATTTCATCACAAACCCCAATTTTCCCAATGTGAGTACCTCTGTACCTGGACTGTCACATATCACTAACATATTTCAGCGAGGCAGACGTTCACTGTGTCTGCCTGAAACACCTGAATCATGAAGCACATGAGCATTCCACCATTACGTGACTCACTCCAAATTTGCAAGAGGCTTGCTTTCACAAGTTTCTTCTCCGGCAGCCCATAAGGCACAAGTAATTCTAGCAGAAGGCATCTTTCCCTGAGGTAGTCTGCCACATCCCTTCATGAAGCGTGCCAGACCAGAATCGCATACTGTTAGCACATTGCAAATTCAGGAGCACCAGTTGCACTCTGAATGGGAAAGCTATGGGTATAGATACATTGTGTGCTGCCATGGGACTGTGGTTTTCTCCATGCCACCCTCTTCCTCTTTCATTTGGGTAACTAGCAAATGACGCAAGACAGATAGTGGAACGCTGCCATTGCTGTATAATTTGCTTGGAAAGTTATTTTTTAATATTTCAGAAGCTTTGAACTTCAGGAAAAAATCATCTTCAAGGCTACCTCTGTGGCTGAAAACCTTTGGCATTGGCACTGAAATTGGTTGACACAGCATGCAATGACTATTGCTAAAATCCAACTTCCAAGTAAAGAAACCAAAGGCATCTATTCTTTCTTAGCTGTGCCATGGAATTACTGGACCCCACCTGACAGCCATTAACATTAACAGAAATTACATTAAAAATTTCTACGTATACCAATGAGAGAATATATCCCTAATTTTAGAACAAAAGTATGCTGGAGAGGAAACACCCACTATTGCTTATACAAAGAGAGAGTTGACTGAAAATTTGTTTGATGTACTGTGGTGCTCTGCAATTCCTTTGAGGTGATTTATGATTCTTGGCTATTTCATAGCTTGTTCATTAATTCATGAAAGAGTCTTCCCAGAAATTAAGGAAGGACATGAAATATACCATTAGGTTACATACCTCACAAGCAAAAGCTTCCACTTCCTGCACTATGAAGAACAGTGAAGATTTTAATGTCTAATCAACAAGGTGTGATCTCCACACAAAGAGGAGGATCACTATCCAAAACCTTGTGATTGTATCTTCAAAGAAATCGATGCCTAAAGGAAAGTATGCTAGACACGTGCAGCCTAAACCAAACTTATTCTGGAGGAAAAGATGAAACGTGAATAGTAACTGTGACACAAAATACCTTGTATGTCTCTGCAGACTTGAACAAACTTGAAATTCAAGGTCTTCCTTATAAATGCATCTGGCCAGGAGCAGCAAGACAAACCGTTTTAGACCTTATCTTCATGCAGTATACATTTAGAGACTACCCCAACAGAAAAAAACCCGCATAAAGAAAAAATCATGGGAAAGGGGATTAGAAGTCAGAGAGTGAGAGCACAGATGTCATGTTACTGCAGAGATAAAATCCACAGAGGAATTTTGTGCCAAGCTCTCAACAAAATGTACACAGCTTGGAGTTTCTTCCTTATCTCCTGTTAACCTAAATGTTCTGTATTTCACAGGAGTGAAATCTGGATGTACTTAAAATAACAGGACTGCTCAAAGTCTACAAGTTCCCTTACTCTGCCACTGTAACTGGCTTGTATTTCCAGGGAGTACCCCCTCCACCCTCAGGACAGCCTAGTTTCTCGCTGCTACATGCTAATAAGGGGGAGTGGGTGGAAGATATTTATTTTGTTCTAGTGAGAAGTACAACTTCTTCAGAAAACCTTGCAACCTCAGTTAAGTCAGTCTTTGAGACCACAAGAAGAGGTGGGCCACAACTGAAGATCACAAAGGAACCTTCATTGACAGAATTCTGACATAGCCAGGTACCTTCACTCATGCATGGGTCTGTCTTCAGCAAATCTAAGAGAGACACTAAAACAAAGTTTCATATGAAATGAATGCATGCCAGCAGAGGTTGGTACAAAGGAATAAACAGCACATTGCTCAGAGTGAAACATGATAGCCCAGGGTTTACCATATTAGCCAAATCATCAATTTATTATGTAGAATAACTACTTTTTCCACCTATCTAGTATCTTAATAATGAAGCTTCAGCTCTGTGGTGCCTTTGGTCCAAACACATAATAAGGTCCAAGTACAAGATTAATTGCAGTTCACTTTCTGGACATACCTACTCCAGCAGACATGAGAACTAATAAAACAGACATTCCTGCCCACCCCACCCCCAAAAAAAAAAAAAAAAAAAAAAAGGAAAAACAACAAAAAGAAAGTCTACCACTGATCAATCTGCTCTGAGACTTTCTCCTGGCTACTTCTTTTTCAAGATGACCCACTATATGTCTTGCTCTACAGCCAGCAAACCAAGAGTCCACCCTCCCAGGCTGAGGAAATACAAACCAGTCACCCCAATCGAATAAGAAAAATTACAGACTTTGAGTTGCCTAGCTAGCTGAGAAGTATCCAGAGAGTCACTGGCACTTACTCCCATTAAGAAATACAAATGAGATTTATGTTTCACAATCCATATACTACCAGTGTTTAAAATACTCATTTGAGAGGCTCATTGTATTAAAAGTACAGAATACTGGAGAACATAGTCAATACATGGAGACAAATGCATATTTACCACATTTTAAAAATCACCATTCAAGCCTTCTGCTCATCAGGTTTGACTCTGTACTTGTATTAAACTAGAAATAACTTTGGCTTAAGCAGTTGCTATGGGTGGTGTCCACCCTCACTCCCTAGCCTGAAAGCCGAGGAATACATAAATTAAGATGAAGCTTCCTTCCCCTGAAGGTTTTGTTTAATTTTAGAAGTGTCGGGGAAATGTTAATGTTACATCTTGTTGCATATTTTCCAGCAGCATGTGGCATATGCCGAGAAGGGAAATAACACTTTGTCATTATGATTTTACAGCCAAGGAGGAAGAACAAAAAAAAAGGAACCAAATTAAACCTGTAATTCATAGATCTGTTAAATACTGTCCGCTGCTATCCAAACTAAATTTAATAGTTTAAGGTAAATACAAGGTTCTTTCTCTGCCTCCCCAAACTGCTGATGTATTATAAACCATGATAAAATAGTTTTCATCAAAAGAGTCTGCATGTGAAAAGTTTGACTTATCAAATTGGGGAAAAAAGTTCTGACAATTGATTCATCATTTCCAAACAAATCCTTATTTACACAACTTCTAAGTTTAAACATTGTAGTAAGTGATAAAAATAAAAATCACTAACCAAAACAGAAGGACTTTGAAATAAGTAAAGTAGACCAAGACATTTAAATATTTACAGATTCAAAATTTCATTAAACAGGAAAATTGTTTCCTATCTAGCTCAAGTGCCACTCATGACTCTCTTGCATAATAGAAATAAATTTAAGGAGACATTTACACAGAAAATGAAGAATCCAATAACACATTCTGGTTTTTATCCCTTTGCCTAAGATATTGAGAAATACTTGTATAATTTATTTTCCCTTAGGCTTCATTAGAACAGACACTGGAGTTTATCTGAGCATCAAGTTTTGACTAGATGTCACTTTATTTCCTTTAATTCCCCCAGTTACCTTAAGCCAGTCTCCTCCTTGCATCAATCTTGCATCTAAGTTGATAAAATATTTGGTCCTCATTTTGCTTCCTCTTTTGCGGTCTGCATCCAATATAGAGAAATATTACAAAAGAAACTAACATGGTGCTTGTGGCATAAATTAATGCAAAGCAGTATTTCCAACACTTCGCTTTTTAAAGTAAAACAGAGATATAATTGCAACTTTGTCTGACTCTTATAGCAAAGCTGATCACTCTACTGAAGAGCTTTTTTAAAGTGTTGAAATGCATAAGAAAATTAATATTACAGGCTAAGAAAGGGCTTATTATCTGTCCCTCTGTTTTCCATCAAGATTAGCAGCAAGTCTGAGTTAAAGAGTCTGCATTGTCCATAATTTCTCTGGGAAAACTGCATTACAGTCAATGGGGTTGTGCCAGAGAAAGAGAAACACCAGTTTTCCACAAATACACAGTGCATTTCAGAACATGATGCTCTGAAACAAGATAAGGAAGTAAAGTTTGAATCTAAACCAGCTTGTGCTGCTTAGGTTAGACCAAGTTGTCTGTAAAGAGCATCACTTCCATTTCTTCCCAGCCCTAAAAAAAAAGATACAGTACAGCAGTACTGGAAACTTAATCCAATGCACAGCTGACATGGCTAGAAACACCTCACGTCAGAAAACTCATTCTTGCTCATATCATTACAGGCTTATTTTTATACGCACACACACACATATATATATACACACTTAATAAATACAGAGGTGTTACTCACTACCTTATTGCATCAAAACACAGCATCAGAGCATTCTCCAAAAGACGGTTTCACATTTTTTCTTCATTCATGTTTTCTTCCTTAAGCCACCTGCCTATCTATATCCAGAAACATTAGAGCAGACTGGTATTGCCAACTACTGTACAGGTGCCAGAGATTCCAACTGGTACTAAAAACTTCAAATGTCAATGCCATCTACTGCTGAAAGCATCCTCAACTTCTGCAAACTTTGAGATTTCAGAGATCTTGTATTTGAGACATGCATTCACTTGCAATTACAAGAACTACCATCTTATGGCTGTGGAGGTAACTTGCACTGGTGCCACTGCTCTTTGACTGTGACACACACATGGGCACCTAGGGAACACACAGACCGAGGAAGCAGCATTTGCATCCAGCTGATGCTAAGAATGTTAGCCATATATATACATTTACCCATGCTGCTGGGTCTCTCTCAAGGATATCTGACTGGTAGCTCTCTGACCCACCAGCACAGCATCAGTGTATTATGCTTACTCTGCTGTTGAGACATGTTATACTAAGGAAACACTCTTGTAGGAAGACCGGGGATTGAGGTACAAAGCCAGCATGAATAGCCATGTAGCAGTTCCTTTCCAACCCTTAGGCCTTCAACACAGACTGTTAACTAGCTTGCAGACTTTATAGAATAAATCCAAATTAATAACTTAGGGAAATAAAGAAAAGCTTTATTAGTGAGGCCAACATCCTACTACCTCTATTTCATCTCAGTAAAGCAGTTGGTTAGATGCTCTGCTGAGGTTTCCACAGAATACCTCCAGTGGTTGCAGAAACCAGAAACATGACCTTTCTCAGGCTTTCCAGCAGAATTTTACATGAATTTGGGTTTTAGACATCACTAGGCACATTATTGAAAAGATACTAGCCAGAAAGACTGTACAGTATTGGTATTACCATAAAACAGAAATGCAAAAATAAGTTGTGCTTGGAGTCATATGGGGGAAGGGGGAAAAAAACCAAAAGCCTAAAAACCAGAACATTCTGTAATCGCAAGCGGAGGATTTTGGAAAGAAAACAATTCGGAAAAGAAACTCTAATCTCATCATGATCATTCTCTCATAGAAGCTGGAGAAATTGCTTTGTGTAAAAATAAACAGAAATTAACATTTCTGTAAAGGCCATAAAAGCCAGAACATTGAAGAAACAACTTTAATTTTGTAAGGACTGAAAGGATAAGTAATAAGTTGGCAGGGTTGCTTAGACATTTGTGAACTCTCATAAATATTACCTACCACAAGTCTAAATCACTGCCAGCTCTGGCTTATGCTAGCCTATTTTAATATCTTACCAACTCCTCTGCCAGAGGATAACTGACCTTTTAAAGATTTTCTACTAGTACATACAAGATAGTGTCAAGTAAATGATTATCAGTTCTCAGAGACTGCAAATCTACAAATTTAATTTCTATCTTTTGGACAGACCATTACCTCAAATCATGATTTATTAGCTTTTTAAATTGATGAAATCCCAACATAAAACTAAATTTTTTAAAGTAATAAGTCTTGCAATGAGTACCGCTGTCCACAGAAGAGATGAGCGATCATTAGATTTATCAAAGCTGTATTACAGATTACCAAGAATAATAAACTTGTATAATAGTGGGCTCCACTTTTCAGCTGGGTTCTTCTGTTTGCTAAGGTAAGATGACTGACACACAAAAGTCTACATGGATTCAAATATATGTTGCACCCCCACTGATTTAGACTAAAATTAAGCAGGATGACAGAATTTGAATCATCGGCTCCATTTCTTTTTCTGAGTTTTCAAACTATATACCAGTATACCTGAACCAGCTGATAAAAATCCCCAGACCAAACACACAGAAAAGACATAGCTTAAGACCACCATGCACCAGCTTGCAGAGCATGTGCATTGACAAATCCAGCAGCATGCATTGACAGTATAAGAAGTGCTGTGTGTTGGTTTAGTTTCTCTACTAGAAGGGGAAAAAGTGAACTGGAAAAAAGAGAATGACTGGATCTTGGGAAGTTCCTTTAAATCTATTGAAAAAAAAAAAAGTCTAATAATAATGCCAGTCAAATAAGAAGACATAAATAAGCTATAAGGTAAAGTTAAAAAAAAAAAAAAAAAAAAAAAAAAGAGTAGGTTAGCCCCCACACATATTTCCTTATCTGCAGCAGAGGCCTGTGGCAAATGCAGGAATTACACAGCAATCACTCTTGCATCCACTTCGATTTCTAACTGCAGGGAAAGATGACAAACTCGGAACAGAAAAACTCCACAGCTTCTCCAAAGGCCAGCTGGATCTGCCTGCTTCCCCTTGCTTTACTAAGCGGAAGATAGTCACTACTCCTATTTCTGAGAAACCCTTGGCTCTGTAGGTATGTGCAGGCACAGGATTTGTTGGGGCTTCAGATCCACGTATCTTTCCATAGTAGCACTTCCCCTTGTCCATTTCTGAATTAAATGTCAGAATTAAACATCAAAACTGCCATGGGGGTGGCATAATGCTCTTTTGTTTGTCAGGGAATATATTCCTTAAGGTTTATGGAGGGGTTTTGTTGTTGTTGTTTTCAATTAAAGGGAAGGGCGAAATGGGTGCTATCCCAAGCAGCTATCAGATGGCAATGGCTTAAAGTTTCATGTACATGAAAAAGGAATACAGGTATGAATTGCAATGAGGGTTGAAAGTAATGCAATTGTAACACAGTTTTATATGCAGCAATTTACTCTGATGCAACTCCAGGATGGGGGGGGAGGGGGGCTGCGAATAAAAATCAGCCACAGAGTAGTATCTAATATTACGAATTCACCATCCCAATTTACAATTTCACTGTTAAGATAAGCTTTTAGGTTCCTATATCCTGCAAGGATAACAGTGTAGGCATAGCCCCATATTTCTACAGAGTCCTAATGATAAGAGTTTCAGATTGCCTGAATTTAGATATGAGACATGGCTTTATTAAGACTTTAAAACAAATAGTCTAGATATTAAAAACATCACATTAAAATACAGGCCTAAACAAACTCCAGAGCAATTCACTTTAAATACATGCTTCCTGCTTTCATGCTGAACAACTGAGAGTGCTCCGTTTTCTCATTTAGAGGCTGAGTCTTTGCCATAAAGATGCTTTCCTGCTGGTAACTGGGATGCTTCAGAAGATACAAGCAGTCATCCAAGTACAACTTTAAAAACCTATGTTTCTAGAGTGATAAGTATTACTTTTGTTTTTCTTATTCCCACTACAACTGCAGGCTGCAGCATAACAAAACCAAAAGACTTTAAAACTGTAACAAGAAAAAAATCCTGCATTAAAGCAAATACTGTATTTTATGCTTGTTCCGTTCTCGCCCAGAAAAGTTTAATATGCTGAATATCTGACTCCAAGGAGACAAAGATCCTTTTGCTCCCCCCCCCCATCAGCAAGAAGGGAGTATTATGTCTTTATTTTTAAGAGATGCTATAAGATAAATCTGTTAGTTATTTGTGAGATGTTACAGCAGTGAGCTAACAGAGCCAATGCATAGAAAATGTCTGCAGATAAGGCAAGAGGGACCACAGAAACAAGCTTGACCTAGTGCTTTAGCTGAAAGGTAACACTTAAAGGTTGATCCTCTCTATGTGGTTATCGCTTTTCCCATTTGAAAAATGAAACACTCCTATACTTCATCTCTCATTGAGAGTGAAACTGAGACCATGTCTGTACACAACACTAGAGTCCCAACCAGACCCTTCCATCAGTGATTTCTTGCTTCATCAGTCTTCTTGCTGCAGAGGAAACAGGCTAAGTCACTTCCTTGATTCCACCAAACTTGAGTAGAATATAGATGTTTTAAAAATCCTCATTCTGTAAGATATAAATAACATCAATTCATATGTTATATTACATCATGACTTCATGCTATGACACTGAACAGTAGTCCTGGGAAGTGAAAGTCACAGCTGTACTGGATACTACACACCCCACTCGATAAAGGTGTGACATGTCTCCTCAGCTTTCCCCCATACAGCCTCTCCCCCATTCCCAAACAGAAACTGAACACCTTCTCATGTGACAGAACCCTTTCCCACACCAGAACAGCTACCTCCTCATTACCACCCCTCTGTCTCAAGTGTCATCTCTGCTCCAGAGGTATGAGATGGCCCCTCTTACAGAGATGATCTAATCAGTCATGTTCCCCCTTGTATTTAGCTTTGAAGCCCAACGCTTCCCGCACACATGTGGGCACCTGGCCTTGGGTACCTGAAAGCCTGGCTGCTTTTACCAGCTGTACCAGTCCAACTATTGAGACATAACCTCTGTCTACAAACCTCATCTTTCCTGCTCGTGTCCTTAAAGAGTTTTTGCCAAACACACAACACACCATACAACAAGAAAAAAAAAATCCCAGAACACTATGATTTACTCTCTGGAAAGTTAAAACAGATTTTGAATTTTGTGAATATATTTGTCCAGCTTCAGCATGTTAAACATATTTAAAATTACCAGCCCAGTTCACTGTTTTAGCAGCTATAAGGACCTCTCCTTTTTCCAAACACTGGGGGGAGTTTCCTAGCAGGCTTTTAAAAGTCTTACTTTGAAGAAGAGATGTTGGCTATACAGGTCAGGAAATAGTTTCTTTAGGCAAGTTCCAAAGTACACCAGAACTGAGGTGCTTTGAAAGCCCTTCTGCCAGCCGACTTTGTCTCACTTTGAAAACAAGAGCAACTCTTTAGAAAACACTTTCTTAAAGCTGTTAGTCCTTTAAAAAGAAACAATTCTTAAATTATACACCCTATAAAAGCAAACAGAGCCCAAGGGAGTCTTTCTGAATGGTTTACATAGCTATTGAATAGGGTCCTTCTAAAATGTATACAATATACAAATAACTATTACAGAGCTGTAACACATGAAAAAACATCTTTTATTCTGTTGTCTTAAACATGTAAATGAAGAACACTTTCTTTGTATTCAGGAAATGTAGGCAACAATGACATATAATCGACTAAGAAAGAAGATATTTAGCAAACAAAGAACAAACTTGTTGCCTTCAAAATTGCAAGCTTATTTGCTATTAAAAAAAGAATACTACAAGTTAATTCATTAGGAGTATTAAAGAGGAAACTGATGGCATCTCCTGTCATACTGAGAGTACATAACCCCTAAATGCTGAGCGTTCCACATGGAACTGATGTTTCACATTCACTTACACACCCAGAACTCCCCCTGCAGTATGGTGTCATCTAAAGTCATCTGGATCAGTCCTTAATTACTACATCAACCAGGTCAACTGCAACGGGGACTTGGGGAACTGTTAGATATCCACATATTCCGCTCATTTTCACAGTAAGCGTTGCTCAGTATCTCAAAGATAAACCAGATTATTTAAGCAGTTTATAACATCCTCTGGAAAACCAGAGTCACAAAATCCAGTGTTTCATTAAAATAAGAAAACATAATCATTCAAGCAGACTAGAAGTGTGACATTCAATCCTGAAAAAGCACAGATAAGTGCATATTACAGATGAGGAAGATTATTTTCACCTTTAAGATTTTATCTCAAATTCAGGATCCGCTCCATAGTGTTACTGAAGTGACACCAGAAATTAATGCACCACTAAGCCTATTGTTACTGTGGTGCAACTTTCCTTGATATAAAATGCTGTTGCAAAACCAGAGCGATATACAGTGGAAGACATTCTTCCAGACAAAATTCCAGCTGCAGAAGCCACCTAAAGTAGCTGCCCTCCCCAGAACTGCTCATTCCAACACAGCAAAAGACAGTCCACATAGTTGAAAGGACAAGTCTCTCAAAGTGAGACCTGACTTCTGTGGCTGGTGGGGGTTTGGTGGTTTTTTTTTTTGTTGTTGGTTGGTTTTTTTATTGTTTGGGTTTTGGTTTTGTTTTAAAAGTGTTTGTGTCTTATATTTTAAAATAATATTTTGTGCAACACTCTGAAGTGATCTGTGAATGCTGTTTTAGAAAGAATGACTTATCTCACAAACTTAATACCCAAAGAGACATGGGAGATGGATCGCCTGATTTAATTCCAAGACCAAAAAAACTCCTGACATTTATTTGGCTTTCTGAAAGACCTTTGGAAGGACAGATAGAGTTAAGAGCTGCCTGCCCCCACCCCTCCCCCTCCACCGCTTTGGGAGAGGGGGATGTTACTACACAAGAGAAACAATACTGGTTTTTTTACAAAGCACACATTGCTCCCTTGCATGAGAATACAACGATACTATGTCTTTAACTGTAGAGAGCAGAAAGTAAAGGATGACTCTACTCAAAGTATCCAAAATCTTCATGCCAAAGCTTTAAAATGTGACCAAGATGAAAGAACTAATAATACCCTTTCACAGTATATGCACACATGGCAGTGGATGCCAGTCTCTCAATGCACCTTTAAAGGATAAAATATTAAGCTCGCTAATCTTTTCAAAGTACTTCCTTCTGCAACATTAACCGAGCTTTTATTTTTTGTTTGTTTTGCTTTCTGTTTTAAACAGGCTTATGCAAGCTCCATTTCACTGTTGATGAAGACAGAAAATTAATTCCAATTCTTATTACTCTGCTCAAGTTGCAACAGGAGTCCAGGTAGGCCAAAAAGTCCCTTGTCACACATTTCTACTACATAAGACACAACTTTTGTTCACTAATGCTTTATAGGGTTTAAGGAAAAAGAAAAAAAAAGTATGTATTAGACTGCTCTGACCACCAGACCATGTTCTGAGGGTGACTAGTATGAGGAGCCCTCTCAATTCAAAATACCAATTCCCCTGCTGCTGATATTCCTGAAGTTCTCCCATTCAAGTGCTTAATTTGTTCCAGAATACCAAGATAGTCACATCCTGACAGCATATAGCTGAAAAACTATTCTTTCATCTCAGCAAAATATCCTGGCACCTGCAGTAATGTACTTTGACTGCAAAACCCAGAATAAGTTAAAATTTTGATTGTGGTTCACTTGTGTGACAAAAGCCAGAATTGTACTGGAGTGTAAACCAAATGGTTCAGCCTGAACTTTGGTTTTACTTATACTATTATTTTGTCCTGCAGGGAAAAAAAAAAACCAGAAAGGAAAGGGAAAGGATGAAGGTTTCTTCATTCACTCTGAAGCCAAAGTCTAAGTAGGTGCATAAAGCTTCCTAAAGAGACCACTAATATAATCGATATCAATATACTTGTTTCTACCCAACAGTTGCAGGGGCATAGTCTGCAAGAGAATTATGTTTTTTAACCTCTTTCTGAATGGCTGCAATGGTTGACCTCATTTCCATTTATTATTGTCTTGTGTTCTGTGTTGCCTTTTACATCAGTGCTAGCTGGTTGTAATGCAATGCTCAACGTGCATCTTGTGCCAAACAGAAGAATAGCCTTATATTCTCCCTAAGAGAATACACGAAAAATGAAATTTCTTATGCAGTTTAGGATTATGTATATAGTAGCATGTCACAGACAGATGTCTGTCTGGAACTATAAGGCTTTTTTCTGAAGAGGTCTCTGAACTCAGCCCTTTCCTTTCATAGCAGTAACAACTTTCATGCCCTTCACTGTCTTACTGTAACTCCCATGAATCAATGGAGGAGGTGGGGCAGGCACAGAGAACCTCTCCAATTTTGCCATAATTGCTATAAATTGACCAGTTTGAATGTACAATCAAGCATGTGCTTTGTATAAAATGTAATATTCTTAACTGAGTTTTCACAGACAAAAATTAACGATTGCATCTGAACCTTTGAACACTGTCACACAGTTGATAACTTATAATGAGGGTATGTCCACTTGTACATCTGCCTAGTTATGGACTCTGATGATCAGGCTGCATGTTGTTTAAAAGGTATAGTACGAAGAGGACTAGGAAAGTCAGCATATTTTACTCTAAAGAAGGAAGGGGGGAGTGTTGTAGTCTGAAAGACATAATATGGAGGAAGTCACAGCTCTACACACATGGTTCCAGTTTGAACTCTTCCATCTTTAAGTGATTTGCTAGTATTTTTTACAAATAAGAACACTTTTATCAAACAACCTTCCTCTGTCTCAAAGCAATTACTTAAAGAGTTAACAGAAAAGATTTAGGTGTACTCACATTGCTTTTTAGTGTAATATTTTCTTATGCAGCACAGCGGTATTTTCCATATGAAAGCCCTGAGTCTGAAACAATACCCAATTATCATAATCTACTAAGACCTGTATTTCAAAACATTTTAGAAGTGGTTTTGGATTACTTCTTAGCTGGCAGCCTCTTACCAGCCTAAGCACTGAAGAGTTGCAAAACCACTGCCGGAAAAATGAAGTTAACAGAGTGCAATGCTGCCATCTGCTGAAAATTGGTTGTCTTAATGGTCTAACTACTGTTTCCAACGATTCAGTTACAGGCTTTTGAACATTCAAAGCTATTTAAACCTATTTAATCTGATCAGTTTGAGGAAGAGTAACAAATATTTTTGGATCAAGCTTTTCTGCACACAGGTGCAAGGTCAACTGTAGTCAAATACAGTAACTCTACTTCCCTCTCATGGGACGGCCACCCCACACTTGGTAGTAACCCACGTTTCCATGTGTTGTGTATAACGCAGCACTGTAGCCTTGCAGAAGGTTCCTCCTCTCAGCAGCAGGCCCCAAAAGTAACGTTTCACACATAGTGACAACTCTGGAATAGAACCTACAGGTTCCTCTGGCTATGCACAAAGGAAAGCCGCACATTAGGGTGGACACCATCCCCTCCAGCAGTTTGGGTTGGTGTTCCAGTTACTGGGGCTGCACCCAAAGGCAGTAGACTTGTTGGAAAACTTTGGAGTCCATATTTTAAATTTATTTTTATTTCCCCACATCTAGTCATGGAATAACAATTTGTCCTCCCTTCCAAGTGATGGATATGGCCTGCTGTAATTGCCAAAATTCATATCCAATTTGCCAAGCGACAACATTTTTCATCTGTGGGCCAAAGTTGTTCACCTAGCAAAAGCCGATAAAGAAAAAAAAAAAAAAAAGGAACTTGTGAAAGTACCACAAAGTCATCTTCACTGTGACCTAGAGTAGCCATAGTAACTAAGTTTAGGTATGCATACAAAGCTCTCACATAGCATGGTCTGTCTTGCACAACCATTACCCATGAAGCAGTCTGACATTCATGCCCTGTCCTCTACTGTTTGATTGGCACTTCTCAGATAAATGAGACTAAAGAGTTTATCCTAGTATAGCACTTAAAGCTCAAGTCAGATATTTTTGTTCCCATTTCATCAGTATAAATCTGAAATAACTCAGCTTAGCTGAGTGAACAAAGACCTCAATTTCTACCACTGTAAACAAATCAAGGATGTGAGCCACTGCACCAAGTTTAGTCATGCATGGCTTTACCAGATACAGCTGCTTAACATTACAAGCCTGATTTGTCTATGCCTTGCACTGAAGTAAACAAGAACAGAATTATAATATACTACTACTGTATTAGAATAGTAGTTGATAATCACTTTGAACAGATTGTGAGCAATCTAATGGTGAACACTGAACAGAAGAAATAGGTCTGTTCTATATACAGGATGACAAACTCATCAAGCAATGAATGTTACGTAGCCTGCCTCTTTGTCACCATCTCTCATTTCTTAAAAAAATCCATTGGAAGAATTCAGCCTCAATCATATCATCTAATTTAGTGCAGCTCCACAGTAATTACGATGGATTCATGCTGCATCACTTACATTGATAAAAGGAAATTACCAGGAGATTCCAGAAGCATTTTACAAGTTTATGCTTGGAATTAAGTCTAGTAAGTGCTCCATTGATGTCTGCCAGTTTGATTATGGTACGAATCACATACCAAGAAATACTATCAACTATGTATTTCAAGGCAGTTTTAGTTCTGGCAGTAGCACAAAGAAAAGGCAAAAAAAGCCTTTGCTCAGAGATTAAAAAATTCATCCTTAGCTTCATTTTCTTATAGGATGAAGAAGGTCAAATTTTAGGAAAATAAATTAAATGTCTGTCAAAAAATTAGATGTAGTAAGCTGACATTTTACAATTAAGTTGATAATTTGTGAACATTATGTTGTTTAACACAGACACAAGATGAAAAGAGTTTATCAGTAAAACAAGACACAAATAGAACATGTGGGAAATGCAGTCAGAGACACTAAGCTACAGCAAAGACTCATTTACTCAGAGCAGCTCAGGGTACTGAAATAGACACTCTGTGAAGAATGAGCAAGAAGAATTTTTGCCACATCAACACTCATGTTTACAATTCCAAGGCAAGGAAATAGTCAAGACAGCAGATTTGATTACACAAGAGTAGTCCACAGTACAATGGGCAACACAAGCTTGAAGTTGCAGCCACCAATGCTACAGGACAAAGGTTTGTACGTCTGAAGTCACCTCAAGTTTTCTTGCAGACTACCAGCATGGTTAGACTGATGCATGGTAACTTGAACTGACCACTAACTAGGCCTTCACTAATTGACCACCAATGGTCCATGAACATCAAGAAAACATCTGCCCTATCAAATCAAATGATCACATGAGATCCAAGTGCAGGATGTACTGCACACAAGGAATTGAAACATTAAAAGGCAGGGCCAAGTTCTCCTACAATTTCAATGGATGTAGTTCCACTAACAGCGGGGGCTTTTTTTTTTTTTTTGGGGGGGGGGGGGGGGGGGTTTACCACCCACAGAAGC
>JANHGO010000027.1:18299851-18350142 GCA_024606505.1 Aquila spilogaster | reverse complement strand
ATTGGCCACTGAGCTAGCCCAAGACCCCAGCTGCAACCACTCTACAGCCATGCGTGTCCACCTTGAGCCACCTGGGAAACACAGTGCACCCAAAGCAATTCACAGAAGGATTCACAGGACATCTGCAGTCACATTGAGACAAGACAGCTGGTATAGATTGGTAGTGCAGTGTAAAATCCTTAGAGCTGTAGCCCAAAGTGCACAAGTCTGAGCATGCAGCGAGCACACAGGGAAACATGGGTGGGGAGGGAGAAGGAAGGACGTGCAAGGATACTTCCTGCTTTCTCCAGAAGGGCATCAGCTTCAAGGCACTCCTCTCCTTCAGAAGCTGAGTCTTTCTGCAAGCGTCCCTGAGCATACACAAGAGCAAATCTCCAAGCCTCAGGCCTGGCACTTTGTGGAGATACTCCCTATTCCTCTTGACTGAGAGCACCCTCAAATCTATTACCATTTTCCTACAAAACCCCCCAAAACACCCTAAATGAGGTGGGCATATCTTTACTTGTAAGACACTTTCAGCTTGCCACAATGGCATATGAGCTTATGCAAAAGCAGCAGATACATTTTCCAGAATGTAGTTCACAACAAAGCTACATTCAGTTGCATTAATAACAGTTTTAATATTAACTGGGCTTCATACTTGCTCAAACAAGTCTGATGTGACTCTCCTTAAAGACACATGCATGTCCTCCTTTAAACAGTGAGCAAATAGTTCTTAATTTTAAGGATTAGAAATGATTAACTTTAATGCCTATCTCAATGGCTAGGATATACAGAAAGTAAATGCATGCAATGAAGTCAACTGACTCAGAGTTTTATTATCCTCTACCTTGCAAATAACTTTAGTTTTTGATATTTATGATCAATCTGACAACTTCTCTACAAAACTCAAAAAATACCTGACTCCAAGCTACACCACAAACCTACATGACCTGCAGCACAACGTCCTAGGTATTTTATACATTTTTTTCCAAAAGATAAACCATTAAAAATTGCTGTTTCCCTAACAATCTTCATATGTCTATTTTGTGGTAAAATTTTTAGATACATTTCCTAACAATACCCTAAATCTGCTGTCTCACAATGAAAGATCCCTCAGCTAAAGCGGGTAGTACAGGCTTGATTCCCTCCTTCAAGGGAGCATGCCTCAGTCAACATTTATAATCACAGACTCTATCCCCTGCCATTTCAGATACTTCCCCAGCTTGTTCTTTCACTGGGTTTGGTTTAGTTTGTCTTGCTGTGTTTTGAGCCTTTTCCAAGGTTTAAAATATTTAGGCTGAACCAAAACTATTTGGAAAAAAACAGGAGTCTTTTTCCACCTTAAAAGCAGAACCTAACACAGGAAACTGAGCGTAAGCAAGAAAATTAAATGGGCACAAACACCAGTACTGATTATCCACTTCCTTCCTTTTCCAAGCCAGAAAGCTGAGCTCTCCAGCCCTCCCACACCAGCTCCAATCCCTAGAGAGAGGCTGAGGGCTCCCTTACATTGGTACACTGAAGAAACTATCCAAAATACACAAAGGAAAACTACCTCTTGAGATCACTCTTCGCTCAAGCAAAATGTGCCGGCTAACTTGCTTTATATAGGGACTCTATTAGGCTAGAATGACTGTCTCACGCACATTCATTTTTCACTGCCCTATGTAGCATGTTCACACACCTGTAACCAAACCTGAAAAGCTTCCTCATCTACGTTCTTTTACTTGCCCTCCCATTCTCTCCTGCTTTTCTTTGTCTTCCTCCCCTCTGCCATATCATTCTTGTCACCTCTACAAACCAGGGTTCAGAGAGCAATACATGAATTATGAGCTTTTCTACTGGACTGCCTGTCATTAACCCCAATCATAATATAAAGCTGAGAAAAAGGATAAACAATTCCATCCCCTTGGTTTGCATGCATCCACACTCTATTCCACTACTCCCAGCTGTTGTTTTTTAGTCTAATACCTCCACAGCATGGGAACCCCCAACAGGAAGCAGCTGACTAGACTTCAGGCAGCACTGCAAGAGAGCCTCTAACAGCAGCACTTCTTGAGCAGGTACGTTTAGAAGAATCCAAGCTGGGGCTGCTATGCTGGCACTTTGAAACAGTACTGAATTCATACAGACTTCAAAAAACATGACACATCCTATACACCTTTGTTACTCCCAACACAACTAATCAACAGATTTCAGTTTCAGAACGATCCTCAAGATGTTACACAAAAACAAGAAATAAATCACTAACAAAAAAGTACCTATACCTCCAGTTGATTTTCTTTATCTTGGAATTACCCTTGGAATTTTTGCCTATTGTTCTCAGTTGCACACAATGAAACATTTGCAAGCGATTTCTAATTTTAGGATGTCTGGGAACACAAGGGTTTCTCTTTTTCACTCTGTAGGATCACAGTGCCATCTACTGGAAAAGTTAAGAAAAGCATATACATATTTTGTTTTTTAAGACTAAAATATTACTTCGGTTTCAAAACAATTCAGCGGACCAAGTCTTCATCATACTATTTTACAGACATTTTTTGGAGTATACAAAACTCAATGTAGTGGAAATTTCAAGATCGATACACTCAAACGGTATTAAGCAAAAGCTCAAGAGCCTCACAAAGGTCAGGACTACAATAACATGCAACAGGCAGAATAGATAGCAAGAAGTTTCATCTAAAGTAATTCTGTGCAATAACTCTGTCTTAACTTCTCCTACCATCCTGCATCTCCCATTCCAGGGGGACTTCCCATGCAAGAAATATCACGCAAACATAAAACCTGTCCCATAAGCTGATTATTATTTATTGTTCACAACCACACAATAGATGGATCTTTGTAAAATTCTTCCCCTAGCAATAAGTAACAGGTATATTAGTTTCTCTGTGAATCTATAAAATAATCTCTCTTTCCAGTCAGTGGGAAGGAGCTCAAGGCAATCAGAAAAGTATTGCAGAGTAAGCATAAGTCCATACTTACCACTGTATGAAGAACAACAATAACTTAAAAGAGAGGAACCTCTTTAAAAGGGACCCTGGAAGGATTTCAGAGGAGCTAGGGGGCTACAGGCCTGCAAGCATGATGTCCACACATGGAAAAATGAAAAAAAAAAACATGATACAGGCTACAAGACATGCAGCCCTAGGTAAGCAGTCCAGAATGGAAGAACCACCATGGTGCCAAAATGGAGAAACCCTCCCTCCGGAGAATGCTTCCAGGAATGCCCAGGAAACCGTCTGAGGCCCAACTGCTTGCAGCCCTGGCCAAGCCAAGGTCACCTGCGAGAACAGTAACACATAGCAGCAGTTCTGAGGGGCACTGACATCACCTGGCTGCCTACTATCACAAGGAGAATGAGAGGCAGCTGAACAAGCTCTAACTGAGGAAAAAAAGCAGGAAGGAGGAGAGGAATTACCTCTCTCTACATCATCTTACTACAGCTAGCACCTTGCATCACACAAACATTTTGTAGGAATACCATCTGCTTACCTTAAAGTTTTAGAAAACACCAATCACACGCAGACACTGTAGTTGTAGTGTAAGGATATCTTTACATACACATACATAAATATATACATGCTTATATGTATGAGTCACTGCCAGCTAGAATTAAAGCACTAACCAATAGTTCAGGATGCAGAAGCCCAACAAAACAAACAAAGAAAACTTTTACAATAAACAAAAATACATACTTTTTCTCTCCTAAGCTTTAAAGACACTCACTCTTCAGAAAAATACTTTTAAATGGAAGAACAGTAGGCAGATTGGGGCACTTAGCCAGAGTTAGAGAGAGCAAAAGGCAAGACCAGGGCTTCCCAAGCACGAAGCACCATAAGCACGTACCCAGAGCTCCCTTCCCCAGGCACCCAGCCTCACTGTTTCAGTAGAGCAGAGAGACAAGCAAATAGCAGCAAACAAGCCAATCAACCCACAACAGCCTCCCAGCCAGCAAAGGGAAAACATAAACTCATAACCTCTGCTCCAAAACGGCACCCTTCTTCATCAGGCCTTGAGAGGCTAGCAACAAGGCCCAGGGCATCCACACCAGAACAAAAGCATGTCCTAGCACCACCATGTCCACAGACAGGTCACAAAGAGTCACACCCTGCCCTAGATGCTTTGATTTATCTTACCTCATGGCCCAGCATTCCTCAGGACATACTCAGACGTAGAAGTCCTAGACAGTAGAAGTCCTGTTCAATTTGTTTCAGGAACAGCCATGCAGATAAATAACATCCTTTTGTTATGCGAGCTGAGTGAATTCCCCATTAACTGTCCTGATTTTACATCACTTCCAGTGTGAAATCCCCATTTCAGATCTCTCTCAGGTGTTAAGCAATGGAGCCAATCAGGAGCGTAGACTTCTGCTGCAGGAATGCAAACAGGTGTTGCTCATGTGGCAATTTTGGTCTTTTAGTCTTTTTTTTCTTTCTTTCTTTCTTTTTTTTTTTTCTTCAGAAGCAAGACAGAAATCCCCTTTGAGAGAGAACACAGGCTAAGGAAGGATCGCATGGATAAGGGAGGCCTTGAAGGAGGCTATAGCGCTGTGCAATTCTTACTGCTTGTCCTGCTGCTCTCTGGTGCAGCAGAAGCACGTGATGGAGAAGCTGGGCTGCTGCTGTGAATGCAGGAAAAATAGCGTTCATTTTGTGCTCCCTGGATGTGGCAAAAATTGTGCTATCACCCCCAGGAAACCAAGCTAGAGCCCCAACTACAAATGTAAGGCTGCTGCGAGTCAGGGAGAGGAGGAAGTGGCATTTTTCCCCCAAGTCTTCAAAAAGGTAGGGAACAGGTTTCCTCTGCCACCAGAAACAAGAGGCTTCCTGCTATTGTTTTCAGTTGCACAAAAACAGCACTTCCATTTTTATTTTTTTACCGCACTAGCATCCCTGTAAACGTTTCTCCATCCTGTCTTCGCTCCCCATCATTTTGATGTACTCATACACGAAGGAGAAAACGTGAAACAGCAAACAGAGGATGAACTGTATCTATGCTTTATTTAGGCCTCATTCATTATACTGATACGGCGCACACCTCAGCCACGAGCCTACCATCACCGAAATCAATGGTGAAGCTCCTGAAAAATTCAGAGGGGACAAGGCGATCACTAGGATAGGGAAGTGGCACTTCAAGGAACCAGATGCCTGCAGTAATACACCCATGGGCTGATGTGGGCAATGGCGATGCCTCTGGCTGCACAATCCCGAGGTTCTCGATGAACTATTTATGTAAGTTGCAGTGCTGTAATAGTAGGTTTGATGTTAGCAGGCATTTTTACAAGCTCTGGGCCTAAATGCTTGAGCGGTATCTTCCAGCTTTCTCTTTCTGGAAGAAATTGCCCTTTTTCTCCAGCCTTGCCACTTCTCCAAATATGAAAGCAAATCTAAAACTATCTGAGTTCCTTTCCTTCCTGCTCGGGACTGCACATTTGCAAGAATTACCATATTAATGAGCAGTTATGGTGTATATGCATGCTAAAGGAGGTGAAGGAAGGGATCGCTTGTAGTGATCGCGCCAGTCAGTAGTTAGCACCGTGTTAAATAAGCTGCTATTAAGCAACCTTTATTTCCTGCCAGGTGGCGCATGCAGCCTCACCAGGAAAACGCTACTACCGCACCCCAAGAAGCTGCTCTGTTGAAGTATTAAACACACATCTACACGACCGCATGTCTACGCTATCTAATGTACACAAAAAAATGCACTCGCTGTGCACGTCCACTCCCCCCGCTTCTAGAACGAGCAGTAAGGATCCACCCACACACGTGGTCCGACGCCTCCCTGACAGAAGGGACGCGCGGGGGGCACGTGTAACTTTGCCGTCAACTTTCCAGTTCCTACATTTCCTCCAGAGGAGCAGTCTCAAAAAAAGCCCTTTCTCCCTCTCAAAAAGCACTGTGCTCCAGGTGAGGCTCGAACTCACAACCTCGGCATTGCTCGGCTTTAGTACTGCTGTATAAGTACCGCGCGCTAACCGATTGCGCCACTGGAGCCCTGACACCAACTCGTCCCGAAGGCTTTATCAAGCACTCGTCCAGCCCGGGCGGAGGACGCTCAGGACGTCTTGCTTGTGCACTGCGTCCTGTCACGGTGCCGCTGCGCCCGGCTTCCTGCCAGCGCCGCGCTCCCGCCGTTACCAGCGGCACAACCACCGGAGAGAACCAGGCTGCCGGCCGCCTCGCCCCTGGGAGGGTGGTGCCACGAAGCGAGGGAGGGCGGAAAGCAGCCGCGGCGCCCAGCACAAAGCCCTCCCACCCCGGGTGCCCACGGGCCGCATGGCGGCCGCGGGAACGGTCCGGCCCTGTTTCCCGGCGCGGGAAAGGCGGCCGGGCAGCAGGAGGACTCGCCAGATGAAAAGACTGAATGTAACCATTATTTATGCACAGAAACAGCACAACATATACACGATTTATTACTTAGAAACAGTTACTAGAAAAACCCACTACCTTGCGCGTGCATTTGCTGTTAAAGTACATGAATTTATTTTGCAGTCAGCTCTGTTGCTTTCATTATCTCTGTGGCAGGGAGATGGTAAACAGAATTGGCATCAGCAGACATCTAAACCCAGGTAATGCTCCAATACTGGTACACAGTTGAGATAAGGACATAATCTCTTATTTTTCTTCCCATCATTACGCACTGTCATCATATTTATTTTCCTAGATGTGAGACAGCTCTGCCGGGCTGCTGACACGTTCACTAGAAGGAATTCTTGTTTTCTGCATCTGCTTTACTATGGGCAAATCAACAAGCTCTAGACCTGTCATAACAGAGTGCATGGCTGTGCAGTGCTACAAGACCACTGGGGTTTCCATGGCCTCTAAATTGAAATGTACGTCATCCAGCACAGCAGGTGACAGGCACCCAACCAGCTTTAAATAGATAGCCCTGATCTCCAAGGTTGAGTGTCAGGTACATGTGGCTTCATTACCTCCCCTACAGAAGATTCATAAATGAGCTGAAACCTTTTGACACTGTGCTGGATGGAGACAGGGTGCTTCTCACCTGTCAAGGCAGCCGTTCTGCTGTTGGTGCCATTACTGAGGGCGTTACTTAGAATATGATTCAGTCGTATACAGCATTGACAGGTGAAATAACACGTAACCACTGGATCTTAACCACTCATGAAGGTGGCTGGCAGAGAGAAGAAAACCACTGTCAATTCATTTCCTAGAGCAATTTTACATCATTATGTATGTTTAGATGGCATGCTGTTGTCTTCATCACCCTTACCAGTGCATCATTACACTACCAAATAACATACATTATGCAAAGATTGCTGTGAATATAATTTCATCCAAAGAGGTGCTTCTTTGGCAATTACAAATTGGTCAGGATGAATTAAAGGTGAAGCTGTGAATATACAGTTCTTTATTGCAGATTCAGCCATAAACAAGAGGGAGGACAATGAATCTGCCTGTGATATTTACATAGATAATAAGTGCTATTGTATTTTAATCAGCCTTCCCATAAAAAAGATAGCAATAGTAAAGATCCAAGCAGATGTTGGGGGATCTTGAACTCTTGTGCTTTGTAATGTGATCCACTTGTTTGTTTTTGTTTTTTTTTTATGTTTGTCCCCGCCAGCACTGACTGAGGTCTTTGATAGTATGTTTATAAATAAAAACACAGTGAAAACTTGGCCACATGAACTAGTTTGTAAGTGGGAACAAAACTTCTGGGCTCCTGTCATACGTTTGTTACCAATTTGAATTCTTGTTTTCAACTATGCAGGGCTTTTCAAGTATAAATGTATAAATGATACTTTCAGTTTAAAAAGGACTTCGTTTATACCGTTTCTCGAAGAATGTTTTAGGACACAAAAAGCACAGAATTGACCAAAAAATATAAATAAAAAAAAAAGCAAGCATGTTCAGCTGCTTTTTTCTCCATTAACACTTTTTCCCACACCCATAATGCAGAAGATAGATTGATTACTTGTTAGTTTTGTACTTCACTAGTCTTGCATTTCTCTCAGCAAAAGCAGACAAATCTTGAGCCTTCACCTGTGTCTTCCCCACCTCAGGGAAGGATCTGAGCCAATAGCAGATGTAGAAACCCATGCTTCTGGAACAGACTTTGAAGGATGGGAAGAGTCACTGAAGAGCAGGGTAGCAAGAAAAAGATACAGATCCCAATCAAGTCATGAGGTATACGAACTTAACTGAGTCTCACAGAGACTGCAGCACTAGGTCTGGTCTTTGCCTCTCCAATACCCTTCGCGGAAATTGGGTTTTGTTGCCCACTACTTCCAAGCTGTGTAGGTCATTTCTTATCTCTCCTCAAAAAAAGCAACATTCCCTCACATTCACTACATAAATGGGGAGCCCATTAATCACATTTTTCAAAAGGTTCCAAAAAAAAAAAAAAAAATTCTGCTCTGTGACAGTCATCTCCGCTTCCTCGCAATAGTGAATTTTATAAGTGAACTTCATTGGTTTCCTGAATGCTTTTTTTTTTTTTCCATACCTCACTCTAGCCATCAAATGGATTTATCAGCTTGTACTGAGGTAGTGTTCTCTGCAGGTAATAATGCCTTGTATTCTGCCTAGCAGGAAAAATAGTGCAGACTGGAGATGAGAGTAGGGGGTTGAGACGGAATAGCCCTACAGTTAAAACTTGCACATTAATATTGGCTTTATCAAATCCAGCATGCTTTTGTTTTTTTTTTCCTGCTGTGAATTTGGACAATCTCTTTGCTTTCATGCGTGACAAATGGAGTCCTGCTCTGCAATCCCTTACTAATGATGAGGTAGAACTCTACAAAACCATTGTCATTAAAAGTGCCTTCAGTTCTCCTGGCTGGGTCACAATCCTCTGAGTGAAAGTGCCTTTTAAATGGCAGATCGCTTTCCTTTGCAGCTAAATAGCGTGCCAGCAGCCTACAGAACAAAAAGCACCAAAGTGTTCCCATCTGTAGGTCCAAAATCAGGCCTAATGAATGTGCTATGCAGTGATGTCTCACCACAGTCATTCTAATGGTGGAAATTTCACATACTAAATAAATAATGTTACTTTTTTTTTTTTAATAATTGAGTGAAATAATAAGTACTTTGGGCTTATTTCAGAGGAAAGTATTGCCAATACCATACCGACTGTAATAATGTAACAGAGCTATAAGCCCCATGTGAATCTTTTTATCCTAAAATAAGTGGAGTTTTTCTTGGATCAATTACATAGGTAATTTAAACTAAATTGCAAAGAAGTAGTAAGGATAAAAGCAAAGCAGAGAGTCACTCTCATAAGTAAGAGTTAGGGCATTAGTTTCAACTCACACTCCATTGTTTTTTTTTTTCCCCCTCATAGGAAAGTTATATTGGTGTAAGCTGAAGAACTCCGCAGTTTGTACTGTTCCAACATCCCAACTCTTCAATCCAGACGCTGCACAGCCCATAGGCACAAATCCTTGAGGATATGTAGCCCACTTTTAAATAAATCATACTATATTCTTATGCCCATGCACACTGAATACAGTATAGATAGTTATGTACAAAAATGCATTTTGTATTTATTGTATACACATAATCAAACTTTGAGCACTGGTCTCAATTTGCATTTAGCTTTGAAACTTGCTGTTTCTACATTAGACGTGCCCAAGTTTTCATAACTTGATACAATGAGACAATTTCTGTAGAGAGGTAAGATTTGATGCAGCTAAGAGAATGAAGCAACCCCCTTGGGGTAGAATGAGCCTCAGGTGAAAATACATTTTTAAAAACAACGGTCAATTATTAGCTAAGCTGCTGGAGCATTAGCACTCTTTCCAAAGTAACCTTTGGATGATGGACCTGTCCCCTTTGACACTCGAGCTTGAAGACACCTACTCTACCGACCAATCCTGAGCTCTGGGGACTGAGTTGCCTGTGGTTTGCTCTCAAACTCAAACGTCTTCCTCAAAAGTTTCCTAGTAGCTGGTGTACCATGGAGCTTCTTGTGAATGTCAGACAATGGATAGAAGAAAACAAGGCAGCCTTTTTACCACCTGTGTGCAACAAGCTAATGTAAGTAAATTGAGTGTTTTATGTTCTTCTTAGATATATAAATATTCTTAGCTAAAAGAGGAAACTTCAAATGTAAGAAAGTGTAGTTCCTGTCAGACAGCAGTCACTCATACTGCAGTTTTGAAGAACAGGAAGTAACTTGCATGTATTTTGTGGTGAGTTTGCAGAAGATCAATTTGAGCATGTTTGCCTCACTTCAGCTTGTAGGCAATTAGGCCACTAAGGGACTTTGCATCAAGCCTTCTGACGAAAAAATTAAAAAAAATCTGAGGAGATGGCATTCCATCCGTAAATGGTAAGATCTAGCCAAGAGATTTGTGCTACTGTCCTAGAACCTGAAACAGCTACCAGAGCTGCTGAGGGTCATTCCAACACTGCAGAGGGACCAGATATGCAAGAGCAATCAGAGCTGGCAGGATATATCCCATAAAGACAAGGAGAAGCAGAGGAGGAATGCAGGAATTGCTAGTTTCCAGGGCATTTCCAGAGCTGTCAAGGCAGGGAAAGACCCTCTGTTCTGCATGAGGCTGAACAGGCAATGTTTCAGGGGACTAATTAGCAGCTTAGAGCTATGAACCATATACTTAATAATTATCCAGCTAACAGAAGAAAAAAGCATTGGCATTATGCAGGCTTATAGCATGTATATTGTCAGTATCAAAGCCCTTGAACAAATTTCAGTGTAAATGGTCAAATGTGTGACACTTTCTGGTTGTAAAGTTAGCAAGGATTTCCTTTGTCACTGAAGTCAAGGATAACATATTTAGTCTAAAACTACCTGTGTAAAATTTTCATAAGAGAGAGAATTATCTATAAGATATGATGGAAAACCTGCAAGCAAGAAAGCGCTTTTTTTCCTTGATTTTCAATTTTAATTATTAAAAAAGCAAAGAATGTACCTCTTGCCTTATGCTGAAGTGCTACCTCTAATCAAGAGCTAAGTGGGCAGCACTGTAGCAACGACACAAATTTCTGTTCACAGATACATTTGCTTTTCAAATTTACGGTTGCAAGACATAAGTAAAGTGAAACAGTCATCCTTACTGAGGTGTTGCTATTGAAACTGAAGTTCTATATTCTGACGGAGAAATTATGAAACAAATCACCACAGCAGTTTTGCACTGAGAGAGAGAAGACTACTTCTCTTTGTGAGTGCTTTCACTTCTTTCACATTCAGAATAGATTTAGTAAGCATTTTGTAAAGCATGGTCATTTCTAAAGCTTACCAATGATATCAGTAAAGTTTCATGTGGAACATTCATGTTTTTCTTTCTTCATCGGTAAAATGAACCTTTTTGTTATTATTGAACTATTCTGCACAACCTACCAGCAGCTCTGCATTATCATGAAGTAACTGTGAAACATGAGGTCTTGCAGAGGTTAAGAAGTTATGCAGATTCCTAAGTTGTCAGTGTTGATGAGCCTCTCCCATAAATACTACAAAAAGCCACACTGAAACAAGGGATATTTTTCATGATAAAATTTGCATTGATTAAATAAATCAACTTTTTTTTTTTTTTTTTCCCAATCAAAGCTTCAGCTTGTGGACGAGGAGAGAAAAGCCTTGTATTATATAGATTCTGAGACTCTCACCACCTGCTCCTGATGCTATCTATCTACATGCTTTAAGAATTTTCCAGAAAGCTTCAGGCAGTTTTCCAAGATTTAACTAATAGATTTCCAAGATTACTTTCAAAGACTTGATCATTGGTGTGCTGAGTACAGTTGTGCAAAGAAATCTTCTCACAGCCTTCTACATCACAAGGCATCCAACATCTTAAAAAATTTAAGTAACTTATGATCCTAAATTTCAAAGATATTTAATGGTTAAGGTCTGATGTGCTGTAACATTTGTTTCTAAATTTGCTATGGCTTTCAGATGTTTATTCTTTTATGTTCCACTCAGTTGAGAAGATCAACATTTTAAATACCTATTTGGGATTTCAAATCAAAATCTCAATTCCTGAATCACCATCTACTTAGAGTTTTACCAGAGTCAAGAAAACAGCACAATGTAAGAGCTGCAACTTAACGATACATGTTTTAATTACACTGCCTTGCAAGCCTAACAACTTCTAACCTCAAAGAACAATTTGTGTCAAATCAGGACACATGACATAGCTGATTTTTACAGGGTCACTAAGGCACTTTTAAAGCTCTTTGAGTTCAGAATATGGTACTTACAGCAAGGAAATCTCATTGTAGTCATGGAATATCTCATTCTTCACAGTCCTTGAGACATTTTTAAAAGGTTGCCTGCTGGTTACATTTTCTTTATGTGATTAGGAAGAGAAATAAGAGTATGTAAAACTTAATAGGCCATTGATTATCATCCCATTCTAAATCTAAAAATAATGCAATCAAGTAATTTCCACATGCCTGAAACCATTGATGTTGAAACTGCATTAACTGTGTCCCAGATGATCTTAACTGAACCTCTTATTTCTTATGGCTTTTTTTTCCTAACTCAATACAATTATATTAACTGGACAACTCTGTTTAGCAGTGTGAATAAACAAACCTCTTGGAGTTCCTTCTTGTATTTGATTGCAAGAATTTTTTGACGGAACTGTTATTTAATTGTTGATAATGGGAAGAATGAAATCATGATGGCCTGCTTATTATGTAAAAAACAGCTAAATCCATAGAGTAACAGAACCAACATTAGATTTGCCAAAAGTAACTAAAAGTTAAAGAACAATGATTTGGGGAGCAATATTTTCCCTTGAAATTATTGACCCAATAAAATTAATGATTTAAACCATGGGGTTCAAAAAATTGGGTTTTTTGGGTTTCTTAAAAAGTTAACTCAGCTTAAAAATAGGCTACAAAATACTCATAAATCGTCTCTCCCTTACTGTCCAGTGTTGGATTGAATTTATTTAATGAATTGTTCACTATGTTTTTACTGTTTCGGTCTTCCTATCCTTCTTTAGTAAAAGGATTCATTAATGCAGAAGTATTTTGATGTGTCTGTGAACACAAGAATTACATCTGTCTGATGTAAACAGTTTTGATTGTGGTTCCTTATTTTAGGATATTGGCATTTAGCCAGGTCCTATAATGCATGTAGCTTCCCATGGTGAAAACATTCAATTTAAGTATTGTAATCTAATTTAATTCTTTATACTTGAATTTGATCAAGGAGATGTCTGTAGCTATTACTTGTGATTTCTGCTTTACTAATGCTTACCGTGGTGTTCTTTATCATTTAAGTGATAGCAAAGTAGACATGATAATGGTAGCAGATCAAGTATATACATTCAGCGGTTCATAGTTGCTTGGCTTCTCTCAACAAAGGCTTATGAAATGCTGACAAAGAGGCATATATTTCTTCCCTGTGTTGCAGTGGACCATTGACCTGCTGGTTCTGTATTATTACAATCTCCAGTTAGCTCTAGTATTACCCAAAATCTCTTCACTGTAAAGTAGAGGTCAGCATCCCTCAGCTCACATGTCAAAGTGGTCTTAAGGACAAATTTTGAATCACAGTTAACAGTTCTGGATTATAAGAGATTTTACCCCCCCCCCCCCTCCCCACACACACACAAAAAAGAAGACTGCTATGTTATCTCTTTCTTAATATAGACAAAATGACAGATAACTGAGTTGATACCTATTCTTTGTGGTAACTGAGAGAAATGCTCACTGGCAGTCTCAAGAAGAACAGAATTAAGATAAAGGACCTGAATTTCCTTCTTTTGAATCATCCACAACCATAAAGAAACCATTGCAATGCTGTTTCACTTCAGCAAAACCAATGTAAATATAAGAGAAACGAGCTGATATAGAATCATAGAATCCTTACAGTTAGAAGGGACTTCTGAAGTCCATCTAGTCCAAGTTCCCTGCAGTGAACAGGGACAGCTAGATCAGGTTGCCCAGGGCCTTATCGAGCCTTGCCTTGAAAGTCTCCTGGGACAGAGCATCAACAGCATCACTGGGCAACCTCTTCCAGTGCCTCACCACCCTCGCTGCATGAGATTTTTTCCTTATATCTTACCTAAGCCTACACTCTGAGCTTGAAACCATTTCTCTTTGTTCTGCCACCACAGACCCTGCTAAAGAGTCTGTTCCCATCTTTCCTGTGGCTCCCCTTTAGATGCTGAAAGGCCGCTATCAGGTCACCTCACAGCCTTCTTTTCTCCAGGCTGAAAAGCCCCAGCTCTCTCAGCCTGTCAAAATCTCCAGTAATTCCACCACTGTGAACCAAGTATATTTTAACCTTTAATAACCTTAAAAAGAAAATTATTTTACCTTTACAGAATCTTGAACTAGTAAGATCACATTTAAAGGACATTTTCCTGTTTCCTGCCTCTTGCGTACCCTTTTTTGTCTTTACAATTCAAAGCTCTTCCCCCTGTTGATAAGTACCTTTGTTCCCTTTTCATAGCTGAAGGCATTGAAACACCAGGAGAAAAGTAGATGGCCAGTGGCAGAGCAGGAAGATGCTCTAGGTCTTTTCTTTTTCATTCTGGATGTTGCTCCTCACTCTTGTTTCACCAACTTACCATCCTCAAGGCATTAAAAACAAACAAAAGACCCCCAAAACTTACACTACATAAAGAACGCTATGTGTGGAGGTAGCTTTAAAAAGTCACTTTTCTTTTCTAGGCATCGACATCAATTGAATGTGATGTTTGTTGGAGGACCTAATGAAAGAAAGGATTATCATATTGAAGAAGGAGAGGAGGTAACCAATAACTTGTTTATATTTTGTTGTTTTAATTGATCTGTGTGGTTAGAACATTGCTAATTTTGAAGCTACAAATAAGCAATGCCAGTCTCAGTAGTGTAGTATTTATTAGATTTATTCAAAGAATTAAACAGAATTATGCACCAGAAGAACACAGTTAATGCATTTCCTTTTAAACAAACACAATGAGATCAGATCTATTCTGCTATAATTAGTTTCCAAAGGGAAACTAGAGAAAGTGTTCTGACACTTCAAAATGAATGGGCTCCCCAGGGCAGTGGTCACAGCACCAAGCCTGCCGGAGTTTAAGAAGTGTTTGGACGACACTTTCAGACATAGGGTTTGAATTTTGGGTGGACTTGACTTTTGTGGGTCTCTTCAACTCAGAATGTGTATAACAGAGAATTCTTTAAGAATCAAATCCATCCTTTTTTTCTGCAAATCTTCTGTAACAAAGTTGTCCTACTTCTTTGAGTTGTGAGTAGCCATTGGACCAAATGCAGAATATAGGAAGAAAGAGTAGAAACCCATGAAAATTCTAACAATCTGCTTCATTTACTGCCGTTATAATGAAATTGTTCACTAGGTCTATGGACTTAACCTGTTTGCACTAATGCAGAGATAATAGAAGTATCTTTGCAGCAACTTTAATGGAAAGGGGACAATAGAGGCCTGGCAATAAGGATTCTAGAATGGGAGACTGTTTGCTTTGTTTCCCAGTACAGTACCTTAATTTCATGCAATTCCAATAAATTTTGGCCACCTTATTTTAAGCACTTTCGGAAACTTGAGCCTAGGCATCTATATACTTCTAAGAAGTATGTCAAGTTCAATAACTACTTTTAAAAAGAAACAAAAAATTTTCTTTACTTACCACCAAATCATTTCTTACCAGAACAACTCAATCGTTTCACAGAAACCTGTATTCATTTTCTGTTATAGCTGTACTGTATAGTTGTCTGTAGTCATTATAACTACCATTCTGAAAGAGCAATTGCCACCTTATCACGGTCTGACACCTGCCTGCTTTGCATAGTCACAGTCATCCTGCCACTTACCGTCAGCTGTGGGCACAGCCCTATCTGTTGAGGAACCTGGCTATCCACTCTGCTCCCTGACTCCATTTTCATCAGCTGAATAGGGGCAACCCTGGCCACACCTGGTGTTACACCATCGAGTTGTTTGGGGTGAGAAGCAGGGCAGCGTGGTACCAAGTGATTGTTGCTAGCCAGAAGAATTTCACATCTGTCATGCATTTAACAAGAAAATTCCAGAGATACTTTGCTGAAGAAAAAAATGATGATCAACATGATTGCATACTTGGGAAGGATTAACCACATTCTGTAGCCTGATTGCTCAGAAAGCACTGAAAAGAATTTGTCATCTATAATGACATGCCATAACAGGAGGATAAGTGTTGCAAGTTCGATTGTAAAGAGTGGTGGATTTTGTTAAGGTCAATAACATCAAGGTTTAGTAAAGCATAAAACCAAGTTAGTCATGGAAGTGAATGAGTCCAGATAATTTGTTGTCCTTCAACTTAGCCTTTCAGGTTTTATACAACTACTTTATTTTCTAGCTTCAAAAAATGTGAGAGCAATAGACTGAAAACAAAACAAAAAGATAAAGTTTATCTGGAATAACAGTATGATCTACAATACTTAATATCTGGGAATCACAGAACTGTTTGAGTTGAAAGGGACCTTAAAGATTATCTAGTTCCAACCCCCCTGCCAGGGGCAAGTAGAAGGGGGGTTGCCCTTCTACAGTTAAATCTTTTCCTCTTCTTTATGGTCTTGTCTCACCCTGCATCTTTCAGTTTATGCTGCTTTATCCTTTGTCCCTGATCAATTCCTATCTCATTTCATTTTCAAAATTTGTCTCATCTCCTTCTTCCCTTAAATCAAAACTCAGATGAATATCATAGAATATCCTGAGTGGGAAGGGACCCACACCGATCATCAAATATCACTTACATCAGATTTTCTTCTTCCTAACAGGATGTGCTGGAAAGGAATTTGGCCCACCTTTAATAAGCTTAAATCTGTTCTATGACTTTTTAACACTGTAAAATTCAGCCACATCCATAGAGAAATGTTTACATTGATATGCATTACATATGTAAATCATCACAGTGTGCAAGTTATTACAGTATGTAAATTATTGCTAATTCAGTCATTGAAGGTTTATTGATACTAACATTTTCTTTTATAAAGCAATTCTGCTACAATTACTTAGGGATCAAAAATGGAAGTGTAAAATCCCCATCATGGATCCAATTTGTACTCCATAACATAGGAGAACTCAGTATCAGACAAAGTGGGGCCATAATTTTTACATCAATGCAATATGGTCAGATGCTGCATTTTACCATAGCTTTTTAATCAGACATTTGCAACTTCCTGTGGTCTAATTAATCCTTTAAACCCCTGTTTTTCACTAAAAAAAAAAATGGAAGATTTTCCTAGTAAGAGAGGATATTCCTGAATTAGACTTGGGATTAAAAAAAAAAAAGAGAGAGAGGAAAAGATTCAAAACAGTGTTCAGCAATAGCAATTATTTCAGCAGAAAAAAGGTTGTTTATAGTACCAAGTGATAATTTGAAACCCAAACTAGAGACATACTGTTCACAGGCCAAATCATGAATGCAAAAACCCCTATCCTGGTGGCAAAAAGGTTTGGAAAGAAAAGTTAAATTTAGAATTGTTTATATCTGTTTAGACATGATTTTATGTCTGTTGCCACACACAGCTTGTACCTCGTGGCAGGCGTGCTAGTCAGCCTACAGTTCACAGCAGGAAGCCGTTGACATGCAGAGATGACTGCTTGGGATGCTTGGGAGCATCCTCCTCCCGAGCTGTTGTCTGCTGGCACCTTTGGCATGCAGGTGCATCAGGAAAAATAATCTGTTCTGTTGGTTAATTATGAGGGAGTCTGGACAATTCATTTGGAGTCTATAGTCAAGTAGACTAAAACAGTGCCTGGTCTTGCACAATTTCTTCCTGCTCTCAGCAAGCAGGGGTTCCCTGTAAATATACCTTTACAATTTGTTCGTTCCTAATTTTCTGTGTACTACTGATTTGCAGTCTGCGCGGAAAAACTGTCTCATACTCAGGATGTTGTTTTCCATTGGACAGATTTTATAAATAGCAAAATTAAGCTGCCCCTTACAAGAGATAAACAATTGACATTCTTTGGCTTGAATTTTTGACTGTCATATTCACGCTTTTACTTGTATGCAGTTTTTAAGTTCCATCTTGCAGCCTTCTCGATCAGGACAGGGATAAAAAAAAAAAAACAAAACACATGCATCTATTCAGACAGACTCAAAGCAAAACTGAATTGCTTTGGGAAATGCATCTTCTGTTAAAATGTATCAGAATGCTGTGAGAAAGCACATAGGTAGATACACAGGAAAACTCTCCTTAGTGTGCACTAAAAGGAAAGCATTTGTGTTATATAGCTAGTTTTATAAGTCTTTGTTTGAATCCTACATGAAGCACTGAAAGCTTCTACAGCAGCCCTGACGTCATGTATTTGTGGCACAGAGTTAAGGTGTTTACACAGCTCACAGAATTCACGGTGCGTTTACTGCATTTTTGCTTACTTGCAAAGCCTGAGTGAGGGGAAAAGCTCAATTACTTAATCTCATTCATCTTATAGCTTCCGAGAAATAAGGTAGGTGAAGGCTGAAGGGAGCTGTTTGTTTCAGAGGAAGTTAATGGCACATAAAAACCCATGATCATAACAAAACTGTAGTAAAATCATTTTCAGATTTTATTTATTGCATTGTGTGGGCTGCTTTGGGGGAAGGTGAGATATTCTAAATGGAGGTTCACAAAAGTAGTTAGGCTCCTCTTTACCTACTCCAGTCCACCACTTGAACAAAATGAATCTCAAATAACTGCTTTTAATTTCATTACAATTCATATTCTCTTCACACCTGATGTTGAGTCTAGAGATAACTGTGCAGTTCCATGCAGAGAAATTCAAATCAGCCTTTCATCTGCCACCTGCAACACATTTGCACTGGCACAATATTGCACTTGATTTTAAAAGCCTTGCTTCTCATTGTGCTGTATTTCACCTGAAGTTTTTGTTGTCAGCAGGTGGGTTGTTTCCTGTAGCTACAACCAGCTATATACTGATCCAGCCCCAAAGATCAGAGCCTTAGCATCGCCTGCTCTCTTAAAGAGGATTCTCAGGGTGGAAAGCTCCCCTCTCCCCTGATTACCTGGGCCAATCCCTTCAGCTTCTTCCAGCACACTTACACTTTCTGCTTAAGATATATTTTTCTTGCTCTGAAACATGACATAACTGTGTCTATCAGAGCTATGTGATATAGCTCTGCATTTCCCAACCTGAGCTTTGTTTTCTCTTTTTCCTCCCCCTCACATACATACCACAAGTAGGACATGGCTCCCATTTCTGACAAATCTACTGAAATGAAGGCTGGCCCCTTCTAGCTTATGCTGCTCTCTAGGCAGCATGCTTTAGAGAAACCCTCCCCTAGCATCTTCAATTTCCGTTTAGATTGTATGGGGATGATAGGTGCCAGTGGAGAGGGGCTTTGACAGTCATTCCAGTCAGTCAGAAACATCCAACCTGCAGCCCTATGCTATAAAGGCAGCGACTCTTACCCACGGAGTGGCCACAGACACACACCCATCACTCAGCAACAACCAAACCATCAGTGTGCTATTAATGCTGTGTCAACTGAAACCAGGGCATGAGCAGGGCAGTGCTGACTCAAGTGATGGCAAATAACTGTATGCATTTTGATACGTTGGCTGTACATGGTGCTCTAAACAACAAAGAGTAAGCAACCGTGCTTTCCACTTCAATCTCTCTTACCAGAGAGAAATATCCTCCCCTTCACAACCGCACATTATTCACATCATTGCTTTTTGGCAGTACGCACTTGTGTGAATAATTGCCAAAGGTGAAGTATAGGGAGAGTAAAACTCCAAAAATCTGATGAGTACCTTAAGAGCTCACTAAGAATTGCTATCACTGCCATCAAACCAGACTGGTGCATTAGTTTCACAAAAACAGGGTCACGTAACCTACTAGTTTTATGTTTTAGTCCCTCTTCTTTAATACTAAGAAAAATATTAAAAATCAAAATGTTTTATTATTTAAATATTAACAGTACTGTATATATTTTACAAGGGCTGCTCCAAAAGTAGTACCTTCTATTTTATTATGTTGGCCCACAGTTTCAGAGGCAGATGCTGATGGTATGACAGTAGAGGCTGAACTTTCCCACCAATATCCTGTTATATGTTGTTGCCAGGTGACAGATGGCAGCAGAGGGACAGTATGACAAAATGGTGTCTGACATGGAAACACACATGGAGCAAACATGTCAACTGAATACCCCCATGCAGAATAAATGGCAGCTATTGACATTTGTCAACATTTGTTGAACATTTATAGAGACCAAACAGTGGATGTTGCACAGTGAGGTGGTGGGTGGTGCATTTAAGCAGTGGCAACAGTGAGCCACCTACACTGGTGCAGATTTTTATGAGCGTGGCATGCAGGCTCTTGTTCACCACTGGCAAAAATGCATGGCTCATGATGGTAATCATGTTGAAAGATAGTGTTTTGTAGCTGAGAGTTTGCTCTATCTAATAGTGTTACCTTGCTCTTTGTATCTGGTGTGGTTTCCATGGAAATAAATAGGAGGAATTACTTTCAGAGCAACTCCTGTATATGCAGCTCAAGACAATTCCTCTTTACTCAGCATTGCCCAGGCAAGCTAAAAGGTTGGACACCCATGCAGTAGGTGGTACTGTAGTGCTTTTCTCTCAAGCAAAATTGAGAATATGAGTCAAAGCACGCTTGCTACTTATATTTTAAAACGCACATTTTATCTGGTGAAGACTCTTTGAATATTGTAATAAGAAACAAGACTTCTATTATTACAAAGGAATGAGAATAATGATCATTTTGCATCAGAAAGACTGCAAATTGGAAATAAGTTCGCTGCATGAAATTGTTGGGATGAAACTTGGCTAGTATTCATGTTTCACAGGTGACATGTAAATGAGAAGAAAAAACAAGAGTTTTCTTTGCCTGTCTCATCTGTTTGCCTCCCTGATTTCTGATGCCTGAAACATCTCATAATGAGTAAGGGAGAAAAAATGTTTTTCTCTGCTTATATGGATCAGTCACTACTGAAGTCTGGAGAACAACCAGCCTCTACTCCCACATCAGAATTTGATTTGCTCTTCAAATTAATTTAGTACTTAACAATCTAACATGCAACGTAAGTCAGAATATGCCAAGTCAGCCTAATCCCAGAAGTGGCTGAGCAACCCCAAATTCCACTTTCAGAAGCAGTACTCAGAGTACACTGCAAACTGCAGATATCTACAAATGTTTATTAATAAACTCTCTGCCACAGAAGCACTTGCAGAACTCTGGGCTACTATATGTAGACAGAGTTTGATGTCAACACTGGATATAAATTAGTAAGCCATACACTCACCACACTGCTGTACATAAAATAAAAACAGACTTCTAGCTGGTCTGTGCAAACCAGTTAGAAATAGTGTGTTCTTCCCCTATGACTTCCTTTGTTACTCTGCTAAGATGCATGCATCTGGATGAAAAAGCACTAGTCCCACCACTTTTGCATAACAGTGGTGATACTGTTCTGAAGGTAGTATTCACACTTCCTGCTCCCCTAGTGAAATAAATTCCTACCAAGACAAGTAGCTTTGGTTACTCTCTTATTGAAGTAAACATCCTTCCTCTCCATATCTCCACCTATTTTTGCCAGAAACATCAGCCAGAAACTGCATAATTTGGGTGGACTACCTCTTTACAGACTTGACATGATTCAGCACTGGTTCTGTTGCCTTCCACTGAAGTTTAATACAACACTATCCAGTTTGAAGCATGATCACACACACACCAGCACTTCGTTACTTAGGTGTGGATTTTTTTTTTTTTTTTTTTTGAGACAGGGGAAATACATCAGAAGGGGCTGAAATGCAAAGCTTACTAAGCACTGAGAAAAAAAGATTAAATAAAGTTACAGCAAAATGACAGCGTAACACTGTATTGGCAAACTGTCCCATGAAATGGGCATGGACTGTAACTCACTGAGATGCTGAACAAGCTGACAGTTTCTTCAATAAAGTTCAGGGTATAATATAAGCGCATCAGTAGGTTTGATAATCACTACCTTGCAGAGTGACATCAGATAATCTATGGATGACTAAATCATTCTGACATTTATCAAAAAAAAAGTTTGAAGAATAGACCATAATTTACAATGAAAGGTAGTATTTAAATTCAGACAGAAAAATGCTTCTATTAACAATGCATAGCCCATCTCACTCCTCCTTTCCCACTACTAAACAGTTCTTTAAGCTGAAATTTAGTGTTGTGTTGAGAATCTTTCCTTCTGACTGTGATGCTCTACTATTGAGCTGAATGGTCCCTTTCCCCTCCCTAGTCTTCCATTAGAAGAAAGATGCTCATCCATCACAAGCAGCACACAACTCTCCTTGCATTCTTCCCCTCATCAACATTTCCTTCAAAGCATCCAGGAGTAGCTCCTTCAGTAGCTATAGGAAAGATACCACTCCAGAAGTCATCATTTCAAAAAGGATCTTTCAATTTCTGCATCGCCAGAGCCATACTAACAAGGGCCTGTGCAATAATCCATCAGGATCTCATGTTTTAGATAAGACGAGTCTTTACAAAAATGGAGAGAGCGTTTCTCGGCTCCAGTCCCTTTATGCTGTACAATGAACAGTTTTAGCCTTGATTGACATGCTCAGTAATGAGGGCTACTGTCATATTTATACAATCATCCTGTAGCACACAGGAAAATGAAATGAAGAGAACATGGGGAAATGGAGTGCAAGGAGAATAAGTAGCCTGGCATTGTGGCCATCTAGACAAGAGTTACAATTTAGCGGGGGTTATCTCCCCAGTACAAGGTGAGCTCAGGTAAGGGCTGTCAGCATGAGCTTTTTTCCAGTATGTATTCAGTTCTCTCCATTGTTTCATTCCCTTGACAGTGTATTTATTCTTACATTTATAAAGGTGTTCCTTGGATCCTCAGACAAATACATCAGTGTATCAAAACTTCCAGAAATAACACTGATTTAAAAAATTTGATTAATCTTTTCTACTGTTGTAAAAGGTTTGGATGATTGTTTTTATTATACTTATACTATATACTTTTATTATACTTTTATTATACTTTCTTCTGTCTTTGGTTCATCAGCTCTTTATTTCCATTCTGCTAAAATTGTAGTTAATGACTATAAATAAAAAAATTCCATTGCAGTTCAAACTTTGAGATTCCAGATTTCAGGCAATTTCAACAAATACATAAATTAGTCTGTTTGGTTTCTAGCTAAGGCAGAGAGAATAAGAGAAGTATATAGAAGCTTGCCAGAGAGTAGCAGAACAAGAAAAGTTGATTTTTTTGGATTATTGTTGTCCATCATTATACAAAACGAATAAAAATGTGCCTGTTTTTCCAGGTCAGTGAGAGATCTATTCCAGGTCAAAGAGAGACCTGCTCACAGGCATAGCTCTGCCACAAAACATGGGCCCAGATCCGGGCACCTCAGAGCCCCAAGGCTACTCTGAAAATAGAACTATGGAAAGGTTACTGAAGACAGAATTGCAGGTTCAGTGGTCCTGTCCTTATGTAAGCTTAGTATATAATCCTTTTACATACGCAGTAGGCAGAGGAACACACTGACAAGCAGCTGTTGCAGGGCTTCAAAGTATCCGCAGAAATAAAGCAGAGCAGCTTCTAAGCGGGTAATTATTCCCACACGAGAAAGCACTGTTAAAAAATAAACAGCACACCTCAGACAATATTTTGCATATTTAGAGCATATTTGGAAAAGGGGGTATTTAATTTGAATGAACTTAAACAGCGAAGACCCTGATGCATCTATACTGAAAAAGAACAGAAATGAAGTTTTATATCCAGTGGAATTAACAGGTATCTCAACCATAAAGTCCCCTCAGCCATAAAGTCACAGTCCTACAAAGCGTAATTGCCAGGAGTAGAGACAGTAGAACAGGGTTTCACCGCATTCACAGAAGAGCTCTTCAAGCAATTACAGACCACCATATATACATGTGCGCAGATAATTAAATAACACATTTCATAAAATTTTTAAAAAAACAACAGTGGAGGTTGGAAGCTGTGTATTGGTAGAAAGATCTGTTTACAAACAGGCTGTGTGTATTTGTACATATATTCTTTATGTACAGAATATGAAGTACAGAATATGTTATTTTCCTATTCCTTCAGCTTTTTTACCAAGTGAAAGGAGACATGTGCTTGAAGATAATTGAAAACAGGAAGCATAAAGACATTGTCATCCGAGAAGGGGAGGTAAAACATGATTGTTTTTCTCTTATTGTTGTACATAGGTGTGTTAATATTTTATGAAGTATTTCAAAATCAGTTTATCACTGCTGTATAAGAGATGGCATAAGGATAAAAAAAAATGTAAGCAGTAAAAGCTTGGATGCAGTATAGCAAATTTCACATCATTAACAGCAAACTATAATACTCTGTACAACATTTAACGATTTCAGTAACAGATAATATCTAATTGCTAGCTTTCACAACCATCATAGTATCAGAACAGTTTTAAAATAACAGTTTATAGATAAAATGTAACCAACTGTATTAAGATGTTTTTCCATATAGTAGGAGACTTGCTACAGCACATAGTTCACTGCTGTTAAAGAGATTGTGACTGAATGTTTTTATTAATGTTACTACTCAAGATGTTTTGCTACTGCTGCTCATTATTATCCAAAGCTTGAATTGCATTCAGCTTTTGAAAGGATTAAGTATTAGATCTTGTGAGACCACTCTTTAAAGAAAAGGAAACATAACAGACCCAACAGCATAATGTCATTAAAAAGAAGTATTACAGTATTTTCAACAAAGAAACAGGGTGTAAGCTTTCAAAGCTATAGATGAGGTGACTTAGGTAATAGACCCCACACTTGGAAACTACATCCACCTTGGCATGTACCAGAAGTATTAATGAGAAGAAGCACACAATGTCCTTGGTGGGAAGGCTGACACCAGTCCTGGTGAAGTACTGTCGTTAATTCTACCTTGAAGACAGAAAATGAAGTTTTGAAGACAGAATTGAAGAAGAAGAAATTGTCCAAACTCAGCTAAGGAATATGTAGCACTCAAGAAGAACACAGCCTTACCACCTTCGTACATAGTCACATAGCTGCTAGAAAGATTTGTTTTCAGACTTCAGTAATAGGCTTCTCTCAGCCAAATGTTGCCTGTTCTTTTTCTGTCACTTGCATGACTAAGTAGTTCCTTATATTTGTTAATAATTTCTGGATAACAACACCCATTGTGCAGTCACACGTCTGGCTATGTTGTGGGGACACCTGTGGATGATTAGTTTAGAAATCTTGAACTGACAACTAACCGTCTTCTTATTTCTATTTCTGCTCCTGAGAAATTGCAGTAAATTTATAGATGTCAGATGGAGTAATTGGTTAGATTTTTGTTCTAATTGTGTCTAGCAGTGATGATCAAACTGGGAAGGACAGCACCACACTGCAATAAAGGCAATGCTGATTGATGAATCAGCGGTCATCATTCACTGAGAAAGCAAGAAGCAGCATCTCCTTGGCTATTGATACTGAATTAAATACAGCTGCAAAGGAACAACATAGAGTAGCAGGAAAGTAGGGCAGTGAACAAAGGACTTTGCAGGTTGGTTGCAGGGGAAGGACTACAGATGAAACAGAGACCTCCTAACACTGATGCTTTCCTATTTCTTTGTCTGAACAGATGTTTCTCCTACCTGCCAGGATACCTCATTCTCCTCAAAGATATGCAGACACAATAGGTCTTGTAATTGAGAGACAAAGACAAAAGACAGAAATGGATGGGCTCAGGTGAAGTATAACTGTGGGCTAATCTGTTAGGATTCATAATATGCAATTAATTTATCACGTCAGTACAATACTGTGGTGTACCTTCTTGATAATTTAACAGATTTATCCTGGCAGTTTTATACCACTTTTGTCCAGAAATTTATTTATCTATACACACACATACAGAGATCTCATGTAGCATTTGGCTTAGTCAAGCGAAGAACAGTTTGAGATGTCCTTAAATATCTGCTATGATTATAGCTATCAAAATATATATTGCTTACCACTATCATCTGAAGCTTTAAAGTCTCAGGGTTTTGCAACAGTGCAAATTAGAAATGATTTTTCTATCAGTTCTGCAAGTTGAACATTAATTCCTTCTTAAGCACTGAAAGCAAAAAGATGAAGAGCTTTTCTGGCAAGCGTGGGTAGCTGGAAACAAAAGTCAATATTCTTAACACTAACACCTTTACATGGTAAACACATCTGCCTAGATTTTATTGCTGCATGAGAACAATGTCTTCAAGTAAATGAGTTTTATTTTGTATTCTGGTTGGAGCAGAACTGAGTCTTGCTCTGCAATCTTATAGCTTTCATAAGGCTAGGAGGGCAAGTCATGGTAGACAGAAAAGTTGGCTTGATATTAAATGGATACTGACCAAAGTGAGATCATAGTTACTCATGTAATTTAAAAAGATTTAAACTTTCAGCAATATCTGTAATGTACTGCTTCTGTCCTTTTGCCTACAGTTTTGATGGTTGCATGAGCCATATCACAGCAGAGTGACTGTGAATATGCAAGCTAGAAATACTTTTTATTAAAACAAAAATATAAACAAATAAGGAACTAAGAAATGGACCGTTTAAAGTCACTGGAATGGATTCCAAGCTGAAGACAAGTACAGCTAACTTGAAACAGCATTCATCCATGCACTTTTTTTGGTTGTTTCATTTTCATAGCAGGTCTATGAGTTCTGAATATTGGCATTATTAAAACAGATACTGTGAGCTGAAAACAACTGGCTAGTGATTCAGAAAGCAATGTTTATTTGTAATATAAGACATAAATAGCTTTCTGTAACTTCAAATAAAATAACATGCCTTGTACATGAAGTCTGGGAATGGCCTAAGTTGAAGAGATGTTGAACAGCTTTCCAAGGCAGATAGAAATAGAGATCTGCACTGTGATACAGTCATGTTCTCGGGGAGAATTTAAACTAATTAAAAGCTAGCATACAGTTAGCAGGTGGAAAAAAAATACCAAAGCAAGCCCTTAATTGAAAATATCTGATCAGGTATCTGAAAATAAATCACTTAAGTGTTTTTACACTGAAATTATGAACAAAGATGCCTGAAGTTTGGAAGTGAAAATCATGTTTATTTTTGAAGTGACATTGACTCTGTTTGTTACTGGGAGATGGGATTTACAACCAGATCTTCTGTTTTTGTCAGACTTCTCACTTCCACTCATCAACAGCAAAGACTGCTTTGAAGCATGCTGAGTAAGGACTAATGTGATGCTGCCATTATATTACTTACCATGCCTACAAGCTTCA
Source organism: Aquila spilogaster (assembly GCA_024606505.1). Classification (NCBI taxonomy): domain Eukaryota; kingdom Metazoa; phylum Chordata; class Aves; order Accipitriformes; family Accipitridae; genus Aquila; species Aquila spilogaster. The sequence goes on along the minus strand of JANHGO010000027.1, from coordinate 18,322,993 downwards.
GTCATAAATCAGAGCTCCCAGCATCCTGATTATAGAGCAATCAAAAAAGAAAGTGCCTGCCCCAGTGTTTCAGCCTAATTAATGTTTACATCCATTGTTTTATAATAAAAATGCACAAGCAAAACTTAGTTCTATGGTGAAGAAGTTAAAGTTTGGTTTTAGATGTTAGATTGGATTCTTTAATACTTAGTAAGGTGTAAAGTCCTTCTTAGGCTTTCCTTGACTAAGACATTTGTAACATTTCTCTTATCTGTAGATTCTCAGGTGTCCATTTTGTGCTTATAGCACAGCTTTTTCCACATTGGAGGCATTAATTATGTTCCTCACTTCTAACTACTTTCTTTTTGCAAAACTTGAGGAACGTGGGAGCTTGTAGAAAATTTCTGGGCAATACCGATATAATCATATGGCAGACATGAATAACAAATATACCAGAGTATAATCTTATAAGCCTTGTTTACCTCTTTAAACATGAATTCCAGTCACTAACCAAAAGGACACATAGGATCTACTTACCATCATTTGTAATACATGGCTGTACTGAAACATCTCCGCCTTGTAGTAATATTTTTTTTAATTAGTAGGTAAATTCTATATGTGCCATTCCATAGACTACAACTATATTGTCCAATTGATCTCAGCACAATTTAATTGTTAAGACAAAATAATGCAAGTAAAGCATTAAGTTCCTTTTCAGAAGGGTGAACTAAATATCTCCCAAATTTGATGACAGTTGTTTTTGTAGTAACTTCACCCAAGCAGGAGCTATTGGTCCTAAGGGATTACGGCACAATTAAGTTTCTAGATTAAATCTGGAAAGTCTGTGAAGAGAATTTGGTGAGTTATCTATGCTTGATCAGCAAAACTACTAGGCCCTGAACACAAGTTTAAGTACCCCACCAGGCAGCTAATCAGGGAAGCTTAAAGCTTCCCTAAATAACCATATGTCAAAACAGAGTACACCAGACTTGAGAATAACATACACCGAGTAACTATTTTCTTGAAAAGACTCAAACTACCTGATCTGTGAGTTAATAAAAAAAAGACTGACTAACACTTTTACTTTGTCAGATATTATGTGGGAACATCAACTAATGTCCTCTTTGAAAAATGGTTTCACTGTGAAGATCTTGGCACTCAACTTGCACCAATAATTCAAGAGTAAGCTCGTTAATTTCTTTTTTTAAATTAAAACTTTTGAATTTTAAAAGAACATTTGAAATGATCTAATAGACCTTTATCAGTCCGTGATCTATATACTTCGCTTGCTACTTACACTCCATTTTACGTTGACTTGTTAAAAGTGAATTGTTGCTCTACAAATTTTAAATCATACCTTGTATACCCCAAACTCATTAAATCAGATTTTAAAAAAAATCCCCACATGCACCTGGAACATACTTTGCAAATAAGAGTAGATTTCTGCTAAATATGAGAAGAATTGAATGAAAATTCAGTGCTAGTTCAACTAGGTAAAACTGTTAACTGTCTCTGGGCTTGTCTCACTCATTGCTTGCCTTGGTTTAAATATTTTTAATCCATATTATACGTGGATAATCAGGACTGTGGCAAATTTGCAAATTATTGTAAAAAGCAGCTGCTTTCCAGGAAATACGCAAATGTTGTCAATTAATTTATTAATTTGCTAGATGTTTACTAAAACTATCCAAATAAAAATTGTACAAGGAGCAAGCAAATAAAAAACAAAAGCAGCATAGTACCAGAGTAGGGAATTTTTTAGTGACATGAATTTTTGAGGGCTTTCAGTCCAACCCTCTGCTAATAAAATTGGTATAACCCTGTTGAATACGTGTGGTAATAGATAAGGACCTGGCATAGCCATTCTCGGTATTACTGCTTGATCTTTATTAATGTACAGACACGAGCATAACTTTTTACTGATGCATAATGTTTTTTATTTTAGGTTTTTCAGTTCCAAGCAATATAAAACCGGAAAACCAAATCCAGGTAATACAATAAATGTCTTCTGAAATTAATTTGCATCTGATTGAATGATTGTCCACATATGACTATGACTGTATGACAGATGACCAAGATTCTATATTTCTGTGAGATTTGTAAATGAAAATCATTTTGAGAAGTAATTTCTTTCATTACTCTAATCATAAATAAAATCCTTATACGTGATTACAAAAAACATCTTGGCTGTTCATGTGAAGACATCAGGTAACTGTGCAGTGTGAAATCTCATTATCTGTAACTTTATTCATGCCAAGAAAAATTTGTTTCCAGCTATGGAGAATGAGGTACACACTGCATATTTGTACTCCTTCACCTATAAACTTAAGAAATAATGACACCTTGGAAAGGCACATACTTTTAATTCATGAAGGGCATGATCTATTTAGCATTTTATTTCTATACTGTCTTGATCTATTTTTATTTGCCTCTGTTTGTGGATAGGCCAACAAGGAAATCTATGGCTCAGGTGCAATGGATGTGCACACATGCACTGCTGCGATACTCAACTACACTAATCTTACAGCTACAGGGCAGCTAACTTAAATTCCACAGCATATCACAAGTTATATTTTAGTTCCCTTCTCTAAAAGGTTTTTAAATCATTTGCCCGTAGTCTCCATATCTATATTTTCAAATGTCTTAAATAGAATGGTTTTATGAATTACTCTGACAGAGACAAAAGCCTTATTCCCATATTTTTGCATTTCTCAGATTGATAGTCACCATAAAAATGTCAGTGGCTGTACATATATCCAGTCTCAATTGGTATTGTAACAAGGTCTTTACTCAAATACAAAAATCAGGTGAAGATTTTTCTGTGTGACAGCACCTTTCTTAAACATAGTTGCCTGTGTTGCTCCCCCTCAAATGAGAAGTTCACAGAAGAGTCCTGTATGGGGCAACAACCTTACAAGCCTCTGCATTTAGGAAGTGGTAAGCCAGACAAAAGTTGCCTGAAAGACTGCAGCTGTACCTTTAACACTGTATCTCTGACTACAAAATGTGCTTCTCAGAAAACACTGTATTTAAACAAAACCTTCTTGTCTCCTAGACCTTGCTTCTCTTTAGATGCAACATCAAAATGTATTTAGTTTAGTTTGAGCTCTTTCCATCTCTCAGAAGGTTACCATCACACCCGCCTGAGATAGTCCCAATTACAGGTAAAGCACTGTATCAGCATTCACAGATCTAAATGACCTGTATGACATGCTTTGCTAACCAAGCACACAAAGAGTAATTCCCATATATTTATCTTTTGCCTAGTTGCTTTTTGGGCGGTGGATAGTTTTTTTGGTGTTTTTTTTTTTTTTTTACGGCTACTGTCTTGCACCATGTTTTCACAATAACTAGCATAGGAAGTATAATTTCAGATGAAGCCTCTAGATGCTGCTGTAATAAAAAGAATATCCTCTCACACATACTATTCATGTTCAATACATGGATTTCCAATAAGTGTCCCTCACCAGTGTGAACTAAGTGCTTACATCAGAAGCAAGTGAATTATGTCAAAGCAGAGAAAAAGAACATTAAAGATTTGTTTTGTCCATACTTTTGCAGAAGATGAGAGTGGAAGAATAGACCTGACAATCAGAAGTTACGATATCTTCAATACCTTTAAAAAAAAAAAACACAGTTTTGAAAAGTTATTGATAAATCCAGTAAGTAAGCTTTTTCCTTGTGAGCTGTCCAAAAAGCTTTACAAAAGCCAAAAGGCGTGAGAAACTTCAATTAAAGCTGAAAAAAGCTTTTTCAAGACACAAACAAAGCAAGCAAATATTCCTGTTTTGCTTAGAACTCAACACACCTCCTATCCCCTGAATGGCTTCTCCCCTTACATTAGTAAGGCAGTCAACAAAACTATGGCTGGATTTCAGCCTCGGTAACTTCCCAGTTCTTTCAATTTTTAGTTTTCATGGACAATAAGAAGTCTTAGTGGAGTCATGTGCATGGAGGAAAAGAAAAGATGGCAGATTTTTCAGTTATACAGCAGTGACAGGGAAATAATATTTTGGATCTATTCCCTCAGCAGCTTTTTTTTTTCCCCTCTATCCTTTTTTCCCCCTCTTAAGAAGCAGGATTCAGCAACCAGCATAACACTTGTAAAATACGGCGTGTTTTAACGAGATTAAAATTGTTCTATGCAAAGGGCTGTATTTCAGTCTCTTCAGAAAATCCAGAATCCCTTCAGTTTTAAAGTGCCATCTGAAGTACTCTTAGGTTAATTTATACATAAGTCAGAAATATTGCCTGTTCTCCTTGGGGAGAAATGGAAGAAAAACATCTTCAAAGAAAACCTTGATTGCAGCTCACTCATACAGGAAAGCTATAAATGGAATCAATCAAGGTCCAATTGCCTTTTTTTTTTTTTTTTTTTTGATGTAAAACCAAAAAAAAACCCCACACCCAAGTCCAGAGTTTTTCTTGATTTATTTATGCTTTCTGGCTTAGCCAACACTAGGGCAAGTCCCATTCCAAGCAGTGTACTCAGAATATGTGAAGAGGCAGGAGTAGCTATTAAAAATACCTGTTTTTAGATGAGTACATTCATGTGAAATACAATCAATCAGAAACATACTTTTGTATGCAATCCTTACTTGCGGCACCTTTCCTGGGAAGGTATTGTACCAAATTATTATCCTCTTCTGTTAAGTTTTCTCAAGCCTTATTACAAATGGTTATTTCCTTCCTTTTTCAACAAGGATGAATACATTTAACACCTAGGTTAAACATGGATCAGAAAAGGGAATTTTTGATTCTCTTCTCTCATCTTTTAAGTACTTCCCACGTACCTATAGCGCTACTTGTCTTCTTTCTGCTTCAAATACGTGTATTAAAAGCAGCAGCATATGAGCATTTAGATAGTAGGAATTATTCCCCTTGGCAGTGTACTTTGCAAACAGCCAGCAGCAGGTCTACAGGACAGAGCAGTAATCAAGCTCACTGAAAATAGTCAAGCATTTTGAACTGTCTGGAATCACTGTAACTGCACAGGAAACTGGAAAAACTCCCAAGTCACATTCATCTCTCTCTCAAAGGCCACCTATGTGGAAGAAGAGACTAGAATCATCTAACATATACACCTACAATCCTGCATAAACATGCAGCCTCTCATTGGCTTCATCCATTTCCCTTCCTCCATATTTAGTAATGCTCCATACCACACAGGTACGTACCACCACAAGGAGTATACAGCCAATCCTGGAGATGGAGAGTTCAGATGAACCAGATAGGCCACAACTAACCTAAGTTAGCGACATTTAAAACACCAATAGAGTAGAATTACAACATCTGGAGTACACTGGCTGTCATATGAAAGCTTCTGCTAAGCTATTCAATCCCAAACCTAAATGTATCATCCAAAAGCAAGGAGTGCTGCAAGCTCTTTGGAGGCAGGAGTTGATTTGGGACGCAGAATCACTAATGACAGCACTCACCAAAGAAAAACACAGAGTCTCTAGAAAGAAGAGTGCTTCTGCAATATTCTCTGCTGAGCCTTGTCAAGGGGAGGCAGAACATAAACTGCAATCTCTGAGAGCTTTCCTTATGCTTCACCATAGAAAGCAAGACACTGCTGACCTTTAAAATCATAATGTATATAATAAACCTGCCACAAAAATTGGAAGAAATGCCATATAAAATTGTTTCCTTTCTGTTCAGACTTCAGGAAAAAAATCTAGTATTTTAAAAGCTCTGAAGCTCAGAACAGTCTCACAGCCGGTACATCTTCTCTAATAAGGTTGCTACCTTCTTCCTCACGCTGTTAAACGTTCCCCAGACAGCAACATCTGAAACAGACAACTCACAGTGTCAGTCTGACATTTTCACTAGTGGTTCTAAGGCTATTTAGTAATAATAGCTCACACATGCTGTACAAAGCCTCATCCCACAAACATAGAAAAAGAAGTGCCACAAGCCCTTGCTATGGAAGGAGACAATTAATGAGATGCCTGCAGCCACATAAAAGGCAGATTCAGATACAAAAGGTAAGTTTCCCAATTTTAGGATTGTACTTTGAACCCTGGTCAGTACTTCTTGCTACAGCCAACCGTTCTTAATTACAGCGACCTAGCTATATCATGACAAGCCTTTAAACAGAAAGATGAACTCAATCTTGCAATTTTGTTGTTCTAATTTACTCCCTCTCTTCTGGCTGATGATGTCTCTTTTTGGAGAGGCAATATTTCTTTATTACAATAATATTGTTCAAAGCTTTTCACATCAAACTTCTGTTTCAATTAGGAAAAAAAAGTGTTGTTTATTTTCTAGCACAGATTTAATGACACAAAGAAAAATTGCCTTGAAATAATTACATGGACAGGTCATAAATTAGCAGTCATGCCAATTCTCAGGGCACGCTACAAAAATAAATACAGTTACGCAGGGAAAGGAATGATTACACCCAGTGAACGCTGCATTTGCAGCTGAATGTTTCTGCATCCATACTCAACAACAGTGAAACGAGCCAACTAACTCCAAAATAATCAGTCATTGTTGGTCCTTTAGTTCTGGATTTTTATATGGAATAAGTTAATTACTTTGTGGGTGGTTTCTCTTGTGTGTGGTATTTTTTTTCCCCTCAAATCCAGGTGCCTAAAATTGTGTCCTTCAGTCCAAAAATTTTAGATGATTTGATTTGCAGAGGTATTAAACTCCTATTAGTCTCATTGACATTTCCATTAACATTGAGAATGCTACTCCAGGAATTAGGTAGGCACATGTAGGGAAAAACATCCCAAGGTATATATTATTGTCAGCATTAGCAATTTAACATGAAACTGCGAAATAGTCACATAACTATTTGCTATTATATAGCATTCTTTGGGAGATAGAAAGAATAATTATAAAGTGAATAGAAATAAACGAACACATAATTCTAACATAACTCCTTACCCCTTGCCTGGACCATTTTATGCTCAGTTAAAGGATAAGGGGATCTAAGCACTCTCCTTTGGGTAAGGGTGTTTACCTCTTCTACAGAAGGTGACAGTGTTGCAAAGGGACTTTCTCGTGTCTCTGCTTAGAGATAAGACCACAGCACGCAGCGATGTGCAACATGGATACACAAGATGGAGGGGCTTTCACAGTTAGCAAAAATAGTCCTTTCAGTAAACGCAATGCATTTTTCAGCTTAACATAACATAAACATATGCAATAGCAGATATAGCTGCTTTAGACCAGTTCTGGATTACCCAAGAAAAGTAGAAGTCATAATCTAGTAATAAAGAAGGAATCACTTACCCCTTTCCAAAGATCAAGGCTTGCCAAACACTCCAAAGGAAACAATCTCCAAGTAGAGATACTACCCTCACAGCAGCCAGCCCTTAAATGAGGGTAGAGTGGTGGAACCTGGCTCCACGCCTTCCGGTCACACAGGTGAATTGCTTCCACCTGTGCTCCCAGGGCTGGCTACACCACATCACCAGGTGTTCAATTACTGGTTCAAGCCATGACCTAACATTTCCCATATGCATAATACCATCACATTCTAATTTAAAGCTGAAAAGAATGGTAAAAACCATAAAGAACATTGCTGTGGATATTTATTTGATAATAATGAAGTCTAAAAATGAACTTAACTATGGAACTATTTAAATGGATCTCCTGAACAGTACATTTGTGATGTATTAGATTTGGTTTTCCACTCAGTGGTTCATTGTTTTGAGATAAATATGAAGAGCTTTCAGCTGACTAGCTTAGAATTGCCATCTTCCTACATTTTGTTAGCATAATTTTCACCTTTACCACCATTGAGGTCTCTTTGTTTTGCAGTACTAGTAGAACATAAGAATTCTGAAAACAAGCTAACTCAGATTTCCTGTTATTGAAGACTAATGTACAAGACTAAGCAAAACAATATACATGCAAAAATATCTAAATACAGGGCATTAAGCTGATAAGAAACACTCAGTTCCTTTGAAAGCACCAGGCTTCAACTCTGGTATTTGCAAGATTGCAAAATATCGCGTCCTCCTCGTTGTAGCTCTTTAGCTCAAGTTCACAAGCATTAGGACACCTGCAGCTTTCCACTTCATGCAAATGAAGTCCATGTTAGATGAGGACCCAGTCAAACAGACCATTCTCAATGTCAGACATGTCATGTTATGTTCTTCATCATCACAGGGCTCTCCTATTTGTCCTGCAATAACCAGTAATAGAACCATTATACTGGGTCAGTCATGTTAAACGCTCACTTCATCCAGACTCCATTTTCAGAGGCCATTACACTATCACCGGCTAAGTGCTGTTAAATTCAGAATCAGGAATAAGCTCTGAACTCATCACTACGTCCCACTGACAAGAAGGTGTCAGAAGACTGATCATCAGTTCTTTAGGGCAATAATTAAATTTTAAAAATTATTCATATTCACTTGGAATTAAATTGTACTTGCGATTCAAAAAAAAAAAAAAGAGGACAGTGCACCATAATAAGCATAGAATGTGTTATATATGCTCAAGGCAAAGTATAAATTACTTTCCTGTAGTCCTGTACAATGAGATGTCCTGTTGAACAGGACAGCTGGAGTCAGAGATCCCAAGAATTAGGAAAACTAGCAAAACTAGTCTCATTAGGAGTAAGAAGTTAAGATACTAGCTAATAAGTTTACAATTCCTTTTCATCATTAGATTTGCATTGCTTCTTGCTTAGTTCTCAAAGGAATATTTTGGCTTTTTTACCCCAAATTCCTTGCAACTGACTGGGGAATTTATAGTTCTGCTTCCACAAAACATCACAGTGCCTACTCTAGAGATTCAGCCTGTTGCTGTCCACTATCCAGAAAATGAAGCCAGAACTGACTTATTTGCTTGATGCTGTTACTCTTGATCTGTGCAGAAGATGCATCCCGTGATGTTGAGCAGGATTCTTACAGCATGTTGGTATTTATATACATGTGTAAACATATGCATACATATATATAGCACCCCGTAGTGTAAGAGATGAACAAATGTGTTTATATATACATCTCTATCTATCTGTATGTAAGTATATGAAAAGAATATATTCATATTTGCGTATATATATATTAGTAAATACCATATATATATATATATGCTTTACTAAAACCCTACCAATGGCTAACTTTCTTGTATTCAAAAAGGCTTTTCTATACTCAAGTTTGTTTTATTCTAGTAACAGAAACGTCTCTGCTGTCTTCACATTGATTTGGAAAATTAAGACTGTTACTAATAATGAAACAAAATATTTTGAAATCTATTTGAATACTCATTGCTCTGAATACCTTTTGATTAAACAACTGTATTTTTTTCTTCATGTGTATGAATATACATTGTGATGGTATTTTAGACATTCATATTTTTTTATTTTCATCTCTATGTGAATCTGTATCATAATGGTATTTTAGACATTTATATTGTATCTGTCTCTAACCAAAAAACTACTTTGCAATACAGCTACCCTTGAGTGTATCCATAATTTAAGGACAAAATATAGTGTTTCTAATCACCTCCAAAGGAAATTTGATGAACCTGTGAGAAGACAACAACAGACATACTGCAACATAAAAATAAATCACAAGCAATGACATTAGCACCACTTTGTAATCTTAGAAAGCAAGAAAATATGCAGTATTTAGACTATAGCTTCTTAATGCTTCCAGGCCCAATTAGAATAAATCTAATGTAAAGATTTTTTTTTCCTTCTTACTTTCTCTGGTGGAGCTTGCTTTTCCACCTAAACATCCTAAATATGGGTTAAGTGATGTAAAAGTAGATCTATTTTTTTTAAGCCTTGAAGAAAAAATCTTCCAAAAATGTTTTTTTTTACTGCAGATTACTGATACAAATTCTGTAGCTCCTGAAAGAGGTATGGCTTTGCAGAAACTTATTGGCTTATTCCATTTAGTTTAATATGATGAAAGAAGAAGAAATTCTAATGGCAAAATCTGTTTCCACAGAAAAAAAAAAAAAAGGAAAAAAAAAAGGGGGGCATTCCCATCCAGAAGATCTGGAGATTAATAAGATTAATATAGACACCTGGTGCATATGTTGATCCATTAAATGAGAGCAGCTTATGCAGCAAACTACTGAGCCTGGGATGTGCTGACCACATTTTCATACATCGTTCAAAGGCTGCACCTGGAATAGCTTTCCCTGAAAGCCTGTGGGGATGTATTCAGAGCACCGCAGTGAAAGATGGCTTTAGAAAGAATCGGAACTCTGAATAAGGAATATACTGATACTTAATAAAACCTACTCTTCCTATGATTGAGGCTAAAATTTGGCTGTGAGTTCATGAGCTCAGTGCCTTTGGGAGACAGCCATCTAGTGAGTTTTTCCTTTATCTAGGTGTGCAAAATTACCTGAAATTGTTCTAGAGGCATTCCGCAGTGGCTTCTCAGGACAAACTACCTAGAATCCCCAAGGTGACTGCACTCTCTCTGCATTTCAGTGTGAGCTGGAAAATGACTAAGGTTAATTTCATATAGCAGTAACACACAGCACAAATCTTGAATTTTACTGGCTGCAGTCAAACTGCATTCAGTCCTCCAGCTATTTTAAATTAGATCAGTTATGAAGGAAAATTACTAGAAATTAAATCCACCTACAAATCCAGGAACACCGCAAGAAAAGCCTTTTATTAAACTTAAAGTGATAGCCGGTTGGCTTCACTGTGGACAGTGTATTTAATAACACACAGGGCAGAGGAAGCACAAAAGCCAGTACTGACTCCGCGGGAGTCAGGTGGTTGTGGAGTCTCATTCCATTCTCACAGGGATGTGTAAGGAGTGATTCAACAAGGGTCAGAAATGATATGTCAGTTTTTACCAAGTTGCAAGCTTGTCTGAAATAGACAAAGAACACATAGACAAGAACTATACATATACTGTTCAAATGTATTTTTAAGAAGCCTGGACACATAACAATTCTGACAACAGCTTTAGAGAAGCAACCTCATCCAGACTCCAAATAAGACACGCAACTTAACCTCAAGTACTAAGTGATAATAACTGTAGCAACAAACAGTGCTATGGTCATTGTCTTTTAACTAGACAGTATCTGTACACTGAGCCCTTCAAGCTGTAAGCAACAGCAAGAGTTTGCAAAGATCCAGGGAAATGTCACTGACAGCCCTCTGCCATTTTTACAGATGAGCTCCTGAAAGAAATGCCCTTCCCTCTGAATTGCTCTTCTGTAATGGAGCCATTCTCCTTCCAAGGCTGGTTGAATGATCATCGGGGAGAAATTAATCAGAAGCAATCCTTGAGCGTGTTTGGAGATACCTTTGAAACAGAGGTAGGAATTTTAATCTCTATGAAAGAGTGGGAGATTTTTAAAGGTACAGACAATAAGTGCCTTGTATTAAGAGAATCCAAGCCTCACAGCAGAGAAAACTACGCACCCTTAGAGAGCAATTACCCCTTAGCATGCCTTGCCCCTGTACAAGCCCGCCTTTGTCCGTTTATCCGGTGAGTTCAGGGCAGGGGCCTGCTATCTCAGCCATTGCTGTGTGCAGAATCAACCTGAGTCTGATTTCCATTCACTTCCTTTGGGACTAAAACAGTTGTCTCCATCCCTCACTCCCATATTTCTCGAATCAAAAATACCAGCATGATGCAAATACTACTCACAAGTGTGCTCAGCTTCCCTATATGTTTCTACAGCATTCTTGTCGCCAAGTCTAATTTGAATGTGTAAATACACAGTGGTCTTTTTTTTCCCCTTCTTAACCTACATAAAATGGGAACAAAGAGAACTGTACAGCACCCAAGAGCCTGGGCTATGCTAGAGCATTGCACTTCTTGGCCAGTCAAACACAGTCCAGTTTGGGTACAAATGAAGCTGTCACCATTTGATAGCTGTGCACAACAGTTTACAGAACATTCTCTCTCTGGGTTACTTGAAATCACGCTCTGAAGAATCCAGTCTATCTGGCAGCAGAGTGACAGAGAGCACAGGACTGTCAAGAAGAACACAGATAAGGTAGATAGTAAGGAAAAATAAGGTCTGATCTACAGCCTTTTTTAATGTTATTGGGAAAATCTTTTTCACTTCAACAGGCTCTTGACAGGGCCCAGAGTTCACGAGGAGGAAGTGCCTGTTCCCAGAACAGAAGCAGGAAGGATATAGATGCCAAGCTGGGAGTAGGAGGAGGCAGTGGGAATAGATAAGTGAGGATACAGAGGAGCATAAGGAGTGGCAGGTGTGATCAGTTCCCTTTTTATCTTATCAGGAGGAATGAATATGAGAATACCAAACGTAATGTGAATTTTAATGTCTGTAAAAATAATGTCATATTCTATGAACATTTTTCTTTAAAAATAGAATGTTTAAGTGCTATAGGAAGATGAATATGTACACTTCACTCATGGGGATGAATCTGTTACTTTTCTTCCCTGACTTTCTTTTTTTTTTTTTTAGGTTATAGCTTATGGACCAGGAACAACTGAAAAAAGCAAAAAGAATTCAGACATCTGGATATGGCAGCTGGTATGTGGCAATTCAGTTTATACCTGTTAACCCCTGAGTTCGTATTTCAGGTCAGAGCAAACTGAACAGTAGTACAGCCTCTTGGAAACAGCAACAGAATTCAATTATTACCTTCTTCCTAATGGAAATCATCATCAACAGGAAACTTTGGCTTTAAACTCATGAAAAATAACTGTAAACTACTACCACCACCATAAAAACAGTATTTTTTTCTCACCTTGTATGTGGAACCGCTGCAGTCCTCCATCAGGTCTTGGTGGGGATTCTTATTTCTGCTAGGGTGTATCTTGTAACTGTATCAGAATGTCTCTATGTAATAAAAACCATCATCTGTTACTTCTGCCTCAAAGCATTTGTCCTCATACTGTAGGACAACTGGAATCAGGTAGACAAAGTTAATAACAATCTGAGAATCTATTTATACTAAAGCGCAGCAGTAGGCAATCCATGTGCCCTTCTTTCTACTGGCTTCTGGGAAATGCAGCTCAAGGGAAACACTACAGAGAAAAGTGAGCCAGACTAGCTCCTGAAGCAGATGTTTCTATCAGTTCCCATTCTGCCGAAATTCACAGGGACCATCAACTACTAATTAAAGACATAACAGTCTTGAAAGACGCTTGTTTACACTGCAGCTCGCAGCAGACCGTGCAATCAAGACCATGTTGCTGGCAGGAATCTGGTTCCTCTGCTTGACAAGATAATGACGAGCGTGTTCTAGTGTAGATGGACTCCTTTTAGTGATTTATTAGTGATTTCTGTCAGCTCCCTGCTGACTTGTGGACTACTTTTCAAGGTGTAAAAACGTATTAGGAATTGGGAAAGTAAAAAAGGAGTTTGAAGTACTCCTGAAGGTTATCTCTGTAAATTTCCGGAGGGTTGCACCAACTTGCAGGCTACTGGGTTAGATTAGTAGCAGCATATGCCCAAGACATCAGGCAATCAGTTGCTGCTTTATGATGGGGAACAGTGAACCATGAAGCATGTTTTTATTGATGCTAATAGCATCAGACAGGGAACATCAGCTGAATATTTAGGTAGGCCTCATATAGCAGAGCAAGTTAGAAGTGCTCTTTCAGGGGGAAAAATTTCCATACTTACCTGCAGAATTTTCTTCCTACTTATGACAGAACACAAAACTAAAAGCTGGCTATCTGTTCTTTCCCTTCAGGAGGGTGCATCTACTGTTATCATGGATGGCAAAACCCTGACTCTAGCTGCTGGTGATAGCCTACTTGTCCGTGCCCAGTGTTTGTGAGTAGAGATGAATGATTTCCCAGACTGTAACTATATAAATTCTGTGTATATAGTCCATACCAAGCTGTGCATCAGCTGCTGCAGGAACACAGCCTCTGAGATTGCAGGATTTGCAATAGCCTGCATTACTCCTTAGGGCAGAAGTCTATTTTAGAGCAAACAAAGCCAGACATTCATTCCAGCTCTCCCCTTATGATTAAGCTGGGGAAAATACAAGATAAATGCTATCAAGAAAAAACAACATGCAAAAGATCATGAATAAAGTTAGATGGTGAGAATACACTAATAAACAATCACAGCAGATACTTCTAAGCTTTGATCAACAAAAGTATGGCAAAGTTTGGGTGCCAGACCAAGAGCATAGCTCTCCTCCTGGAGTAAGATGCATAGGGCTATTTCATAGTAATGACACACATAATGTAAGTAAAAGAAAAACTAGTGAAATTTGTTTCCAGAGAGAGCAGAAAGGGGAAGTATTTGCCAACTCTTGTCAAAAGTGGCATACACCAATAAAGTGCCCACTATGAAGAGGAAGGATATTGTACGCTCACTGATAATGCAATGCAGTAGATTATAGGTGTATGATTATAAGTGGCCTTGTTTATTACAGGAAAAAAAAAACAAAAACAACTGTTGAGTAGTAGTGATTATTTTTGCTAATCATTAACACTAGGAACAGTTGCTGAAAGACCTGAAACTGCCCAGCTGCATAGAGCCTCTCTACACCTGTGATTCCTGCATGTACTCACCTCCTCCATCATTACATCCTCCACCTCTATGAAATCACTTGATTTAATTCCCAGTCCTGCAGTCCAATGAATGAGGCTGTTTTCATAATCCTGGCATGATGCATGTTCAGAGATCTGCCAGCACAGATCATACTGGATTAAGACATTTACCAGATTTCTACAGCAGGTACATGTTATTGTATCTGTCACTCCAGTACAGATACTGATCTCTGGCCATCTCTACAAGTAACATAAACATCTAACACAAAAGTTATGACCACAAGGCGGCACAACTACTCTTGTACACTTAGTTACTTATATTGTTAAAAAATATGTGTGCTTATGTGATTCTGTTTCAAACCTCACGTCACTGAGATCAGAACATATGCCTTATCCCTTGGTTCATCCGTAAGGAGAGAATTTCTTCCCCACTGTGTATTGATGTTTGGCTTATATGGGTGATGATGTAGAGTAGTTCCCAAAAATATAACAAGACATACCAATATAGAACAAGTGTAAGCAGAAGAGAACCTGTTTGTAATTTCTCTGCTTCTCAGCAGCATCAGCACATTAGTTGTCTGTGTGTATGGTTTGTCCTCTCATATTCCCCCATACACACTGGATTCTCTCTCTGTTTTCCCAGGTACTGCTGGAAGAGAACTGAGGAATGTGTTGCTCTTTACATTGCTCAGGATCCAAAACGCAAGCAGCCTTATAACTAGTTTCTGCAGCACTTGACTTTGATGATAAAGAAGTTTCAACCTACTTGTCTCATCTTAATCATCTTTTAGTCAGAATACCTGGAAATATGAACAATCTAACAAAATGGTTACACTGGAATTAAGTGTAATCAAGTGCTGTGCCTTATAACAACTTCTGTTCTCCCCAAGTAGGTAAAAATTCAGCAATATCTACAGTCAATAATTATGTTAAAAACAAACAAAGCCATACTTCTTACATGAAAGCAAATGAAAACAGATCCAAGTAACAGGATTAGATATATAGTAATATAAATGATGCTATCTAGAATAAATTAAAAGTTTTTCAAGTGCAAGTCTCATATGCCTACTTACTAAACGCTCTTTTTATCTCCTTACCTCAGGTTTGCCATTTGTAATAAACTGGCTATGTTAGCCCCCAGAGCACAGTGCTTTTATTTGTGATAAGTTCTAGATCTTCTGAGATCTTTGGAAAAAAGTACTTTAAAAAAAATAAATAAACTTTATCTGCTCCACTGCTTGAGGGGATGTTATGAAAGGGGGAAGCAGCAGCAGCATTGACATCAAGCATTACATAGATCATCACTGTACTTGCTTCAGGTAACTTGTTACGCGTTTACCAGATCTGGCAACGCAGAATCAGTCACAGCCATCAGTAATGCACCAGACATACCACATGGGATCCGTCTGCGAACTACACTATCATCATGGCATCTTGGCAGTTTTTCAGCTGTGGAAATAAACTAGCCCAGGAAATGTGTTGGGGGTTAAGGGAGAGGAAAAAAATGTCATATTCACTTTCTACTAAGTGCTACTTTTTTGAATAATGATATTTGTTGTGGAAATAAGTGTAATACTGTCTTCTATTTTTAGTCCAGGAACTGAGTTGGTTTGGCTTTTTTTGTTGTTGTTGTTTGTTTCCTTTTTTCCTGTTTTATCTTTTTTTTTAACACATTGCTTTACACATTACTTGCATCAGAAAACAGATTATTTCCGTTCTTGTTTTTTATAAATTACGTTTGAAAAAGCATGAAGTTATTTTTCTTTTGTTTTTATTGTTTAATTCTAGTGCAAGCTCAAAAGACTTAAGTAGTATACTCATCACCTACAAAGCTCATTGAACGAGTGTCATATGTGTTTTATGCAAGTGTCCATACTTTTCAAGAGAAAGACTCAAACAGCTTGGCTTTAGAATGGTTTGGGTTGGAAAAGACCTTTAAGGTCATCTATTCCAATCCCCCTGCTGTAGGCAGAGACACCTCCCTCTAGACCAGGTTGCTCACAGTCCCATCCAGCCTGGCCTTGTATGCTTCCAGGGAGGGGGCATCCACAGCCTCACTGGGCAACCTGTTTCAGTGTCCTGTTGTACTCCTCAAATATCATTAGTGTATAGTTAAGT
The DNA here is from genome assembly GCA_024606505.1 of Aquila spilogaster. NCBI lineage: Eukaryota > Metazoa > Chordata > Aves > Accipitriformes > Accipitridae > Aquila > Aquila spilogaster. The sequence goes on along the minus strand of JANHGO010000027.1, from coordinate 18,306,464 downwards.
GCATTTTCTTGTTTTGTGCTAGCTTACATACTTCATCTGAGTAGATCTTTCAGGATTTGTTATCCAATTTGAGGAATCAAGCATTCTGGCAACTTGATGAAGAATATACTGTACTAAAATGTGAGTGGAAAAGACTTTTTGTCAAGCTTCAAGAATGATACTTAAGTTGTCATCAGTATCTGTTCTGCGTGGAAGCAATTTGTTGGCTCCAAGAATTATCTTGGCTCTGAAGGGGGAGATCCCTTTTCCAGCTGTTGTTGTGTGCATTTTTAAAAAATTGCTACAGTCATTTAAAAGTGATGTGCGTTTGCAGTTACGGTGGCTGCTGGGCAGAAGATTCAGGAGGCTCCAGGGGAAGTAGTGGAGATGAAATTTGGGAGGGGAGGGGAATCTGCCTGAAGTTTTCCAGAAGGAAAATAGCTTACACTTAGCAACAATTAAGTGTTTTTTACCCATCACTGCTAGAACAATGATATCCCAGATTCATTCCATTATACCCAATACTTCTGAAACTAGAGATTTTCAGAGACTGAAATTGAACATGCTTAAGATCATTTCAGTCGAGAGATAGAAAGCCAATGATGGTGGGTAGAAACAGCTGTCTGATTAGAGTTTAGATCTCACTAGGCAAATATCAACGTTAAAGAGCAATAACTTCCCCAGCAATGAGAAAAGCAATCTGTTGCAATGACTACAGTCTTCTTGGCGTTAAAGTGTACTTTGGAGTGGGAAGCAGTGATGGAAATTAAATCAGAAATTTAGATTTAGAACCAGGAACACACTCTGAACTACTCTCTTAGATATCTTAGGGCCCTAGGTTATGTTTCACATTTCCTCTTCTAACGGGGAAGGTTCGAAAGACTACCAGAAAAGGGAGAGCACTTTCACACTGTTTACTTTCCTGCAGTTTATCCTCGCCTAAACACTGGGAAAATAACATCCAGCTGTATCCTTTGGGATTTAAAATTTGTATGTGATGCAAAAATATAAGCATTTGTTCTTTCCTCATTAGAAGAAAGATGAATTAGGTTACTGTTTTCCTTGATAAACAGAATCACTATCTCAGGTGAACCCACCTACATAAATATTTACTGATTTATACTGATTTATACTATATATATAATATATATATAAAATATATACTATATTTATACTATATTACTGTTTTATACTGTATGTCTAGTTTATGTTTTTTGTTTTTTTTTAACAACAAACCAAAAATGTGTTTGTTTTATCCTCTTACCTTCATCTTGGCTTGTCTGCTTGTCCCTGGACAGTGTGCTGCACAAAACAAAGAAAATACTTTGCTGTTGGCCATGGAAAGGATTAGCTAAGGTCTAGCCACAGGCAAATACCTGACAATATAGTCTAACTAATAAGAAAGTTTAAAAAGACCTGAAGTTGTACAGCTAGATCCAGTAAATTACTCAGTTCTTCCAGGTGAAGTGACGTCAGCAGAAGGTCACAGAGCCCTGGTCACTGTCCTGAGCCAACGAGTGGCAGATTCCTGTGTGTCAGAGACCAGTCTTCGCTGCAGGAGTAAGGATTACCGTCACCTCAGCTGACCTGTGGCCAGACTGTCAGAACAGTCTTCTGGAGAAACAGTAAGAGTAAGACAGAAGGTAAAAATTATACTAGTGTTTTCCAGTTAAAGGGAACTGGATGAGGGGATTGAGTTCTGGATGCGGGGACTGAGTGCACTCTCAGTAAATTTGCAGAGGACACCAAGTTGTGTTAATCTGCCTGAGGGTAGGAAGGCCCTACAGAGGGATCAAGATAGGCTGGATAAATAGGCTGAGGGCAATTGTATGAGCTTCAAGAAGATCAAGTGCTGGGTCCTGCAGTGTGGTCACAACAACCCCATCCAATGCTACAGGCTTGGGGCAGAGTGGCTGGTAAGCTGTGTGGAGCAAAAGGATCTGGGGGTGTTAATTGGCAGCCAGCTGAACATGAGCCAGCAGTGTGCCCAGGTGGCCAAGAAGGCCAATGGCATCCTGGCTTGTATCAAAAATAGTGTAGCCAGCAGGACTAGAGAGGTGATCGTCTCCCTGTACTCAGCACTGGTGAAACTGCACCTCGAGTGCTGTGTTCGGTTTTGGGCCCCTCACTACAAGAACAACATTGAGTCACTGGAGCACGTCAAAAAAGAGGCAATGAAGCTGGTGAGGGATCTGGAGCACAGGCTTTATGAGGAGCGGCTGAGGGAACTGGGATTGTTCAGTCTGCACAATCAAAACAAGAGGAGGCTCAGGGCAGACCTTATTAATGTTCTCTACAGCTGCCTGAAAAGAGGTTGTGGTGAAGTGAGGGTCAACCTCTTCTCCCAAATGACTAGTAACAGGACATGAGAAAATGGCTTTAAGTTGCACCAGGGGAGGTTCAGGTTGGAAAGCAGAAATTTTTTTTTCTCAGAAAGAATGGTGAGGCACTGGCACAGGGTACCCAGGGAAGTGTTGGAGTCACTGTCCCTGGAGGTATTCAAGAAATGTGTAGGTGTGGCACTGAGGGACATGGTTAGTGGGCATGGTGGGGATGAGTCAATGGTTGGACTAGGTAGTCTTAGTTTTTTCCATCCTTAATGATTCTATGATTCTGTCAGTGTTTACCACTGGGCTATTCTACTGTAAGATAGGATCTGGTGGAAGGAACAAAACCTTGTCTTAGAAGAGAACTCTGAACTTCTTTATGGTGTTGAGGAACTGGAGGTCTCAGCAGAACAAAGCTCTGCTCCTGAGCAAGGCTTTTAATTGTAAGATAGAGCTTGACTGTGACCATTTCCACCAGGCTTGCTTTCAGAGTGCCTTTCTTGTCCTCAGGAGTTTTTTAGAAGCTCACTTAGGAATCCCAGCTGTTGTTTTGCCATAGACTGGCACCTCCGTGCCACTAGATTTCAGCCCAGTGCTGGATTTAGTTTGGAACTCCAAATGACCTGAGTATTCAGGTGCACAGATCAATGATGTCCTGCTGGCAGGGTTCAGGGAAGTGGTGCAAAATCACAGATTTCCCCATAGATGGACTGTGCCTGGGAAGATGCTCCAGAAAGATCCAGGAGCATCAGAAAGACATCCAGTAAGGCAACTGCTAAGGTGCATTTTGAGAGGAAGGATTATTTCTTCTACTAGCTCCAATACAAAGCACTGGGGCTAAAGACCAGCCACATCAGGCTGTCTCATTCAAACTTCTTTGAGCTTTGGGTGCATCTCTGCAGCCTGCAGCTTTGTATAACTGCAGAGATTTGTTCAGTTTGACTGGATGTTATATAATCAGTCTTTTATTTTCTTTTTGCTTGTGATTATGCTATGTAGGCTGCCTTCTTAAATTTCAGCAACCCTAAGGCAGCCTGAGTCATGTGTATGAGGCTCTCTTTTGCACTGTTGTGTAAGTTAGTGAGTTGCAAAGGTCATGGGAATGAGTTATTTAAAAACTGAAACATGCTGGGCTCCATCCAGCTTAGAATAGATGAGCTCGGAAAGGCATTTACGTTTTAAATTACAGTGTTGGCTATCAAGGACTGACAGACTTGAAGTCCGTATTACTGCTTCCTTAACAAACCACAATATTCCTGTCTTTTATGTGCATCGCTGTATCGTTATGCATTTACACAAGACAGTGAATAAAATATTTACTTTCAGTCTTCAGAAAACAAGTATATTTACAAATATTGCCATCGTAGGCAGTATTAATGCTTATTCATTTTCACTGCTCACAGTAATTACTGTCCCTTACTGTTTGTTCTCAATGGAGAACATTAGGTCAATAATCAAAGTGCGTACTTGAGTGTTTTGTTCCACCCAATGGTCAACCTGCTTGCAGTGACCAGTGTGTCACTACGCTCATGGGTAATCTGTCTTAGTCATAGAAATGCTGGTAAAAGGCACAAAAACAGATAACAGAAGTCCTCTGGGCAGGTTTCTTTTCACTCTGTGGCCTGCCTGGTTTATGCTATCCAGCTGTACCTCATCTATAGTAAGCTCTTCCTTGCATCCTCCTTCATGTCCCCTCCCTGGCCCTCCAAGTCACCACCCATGCCAGAGTGCTAACCCCAGTGTCTGGCCATACTTTAAAGTATGGCCAAAAAATACTTTCAAGCTTGGATTGTTTCACACAGAGCAGTTTAGGGCATGGCTCCACAGACAGCTCAGCAGGCAGAGCAGGAGAGGCAGTAGTCACCAGCAGAAGGGAAGAGTATGCTACAGCGCCAAGGGAGCAGGATCTAATACAAGATTATGCAATAGTAAATCCCATGCAGATTGGTACTACAGTGTACTGGTAAATGGCACAGACAGAAAGTGGTTAAGCCATGAATCTGAATCACAAATGCTCATCTAAGAGAAAAAAGGGGACAAAAGAACCTCTAACACACCATAAAAAATGAAAGGGTAAAGTGAGTTCAGGGGCATGACACTGAAAATGACAGAAAAAAGCGAACGCTAGGGCAAAGGGCTTCCTGGGAAAGGCTTGAATGTGAGCACAGGTAGGCTCTTGCTGTTTGCCTGGATGTTTTTGGCTGTGTTCAGAAAAACAAGAACTTTGTACATGTCTTGTTAAATCGAGGGACTGTATAAAGTCTGTTGCAGTGTAATCAGTGCCAGAAACATGCCTAGGGGCGATTGCTAGAATCACACAGCACTGGCCATAAAGAGGGGCTGGTGCAAAGGAGACCAAGGGCTACAAAGCCTTAAGAGATGTTAACAAAAAAAAAAGTAATCCCAGTGATTTTCCTAGATTCAAGACTTGCTATTGTCTATTTGCGTGTACCAGCATGTAAAATATATAACTGAAAGGGTTATATCTTTCTTGTGTGTTGATAATGAAGGAAAACCTTACCCAGGGTCAAAAAGCAGTGCCTTGGGTTCATCTGGAAAGCACTGCTTGAACCTGCCATCACTTGGAAATTGGCGACAAACTCACTTTCCTCCAGAGAGCTATAAAACCAAGCAGAAGAGATCTGCACAAAGAAAGCCTGTTCTCTTCTCTCACATTGATATTACTCTCTTGAACTATCTCAGGTCGAGCAACTAGAAGACGGCATGTTCTGTAGGCAGATGGCTCCTGGCAGGCACTCAGTACAGCTGTGAATGCGACACTCCATGCCAAACATGAGTCTGTAATTTCTACTACACTCCAATTGTCAGCTTTTTGAGGACACCATTTAATCATTTCCTGAGAAGACAAAGGGTGCCCATCAGACCTAATGATACTTCACTTGCACACACATCGATGTGTAAGAGGCTGTTGTAATGCACCCTTGGAAAAGGAGCACATATGATTCAAAATGGCAGCAATGATACTGATGTAGGAATGTGCAGACAGCTCTGAGAGATCCCGCACCCTTTGTTAAACAAGGAGGAGTTTTATTCTGACTTAATTTCCTCAGCCATCTAAATGGGAGAGTGTTTCTCCCCTCAGGAGAAATGAGAAGTGTGTTAGTTTTCATTAACTTTTAATTTGAAGCCTGTGTAACTGAATGAAGCCGCTGTAGCAATCTGGAAACGGTATCTGAATGCCCTGTTGAATCAGAGATAAATCCTTCCTTCTCTCTGAAAAGCACATATGAAAAAGGTGCTTTGTGCAGAGAGACAGTGCTGGCAAAGAGTCTTCTCTGACTTGAGCAGCAGCAGCAGCAGCTCTAGGAAGTCATTTCAGGCTGCTGCAACATTCCCAGGGCTGTAGGAAAGGTCAGTGCGTTGTGTCCTTCAGCCACGCGGGGTTTTGATTAGCAAATCCGCGCTGTCGACAACTCTGAACCGCTTCCAGCCTGCGATATATTCGGGCTGCCATGTGCCCACAATGTGCACTCCCCGTGCCCGGCCTGTGCTTGCAGGCAGTGGGCTTGCCGCACAGCCTTGGGCTGTATCGCTTACTACAGCAAGGCTCACACCCAAACATTCCGATCGTGTCAGGAAAGAAAAGTTTTAAAATGTTTTGCTTCCTCCAAAAGAAAAAAAAAAGAAAGAAGAAAATAAAGAGGGCTGGGTTTAAATGCTTAAGGATGGCCTGTGAAAACAGCCTTCCCTCCTGGTCTCAAATGCCACCCCAGCATGCTTGTAGCCAGCAGTGCCAACCCTCTTGTGAGCGGTGGTGTTGTATATGAAGTGAGGAAAACTCAACTAAGGGATAAGGGACTACAGTATCTTCCAACTCTGCAGGGCCGTTCCTCAATGCCACACACTCACAGTACCAGACCCTCACATTTGCACAGTCTGAGCACGCCTGCAGCAATCACAGTGCTGTCAGGAGCCTTTGCCACCTCTTCCTCAGGTTTTGTGACCGTGTCCAAGGCTGTTTGGCCTTCCTGCCAAGGCCAGTTCATCAGGTGAGGTGCTGGGAAGCCATGACTCTGGTCCCGCAAGGGCTCTGCTGTTACACTGTGGAGAAGGTTCAGTGATAAGAGCCCTGCCACCCATCCCTGAGAAGTAGAAATCCTTCTTTCTTGCATCCAAGCACCACTAGTCAATACTAGTGGCAACTCTGTCTACAGAGAATGACTGTCATTCACAGCTCTGCTGCTGTTAGTTCCACGCCATGCACTGGTATAGAGAACATCAAAGCATCTGCAGCATTCTTCCTCTTCTTTTGAAAGCTGATAAATAGCAAGTGAAAGTACATTCAG
>JANHGO010000027.1:18265544-18299751 GCA_024606505.1 Aquila spilogaster | reverse complement strand
TTGTACATTCCAATCCTTTTATTATTACTGTTGTCATTTTATTAGTGTTATCATTATCATTATTAGTTTCTTCTTTTTCTATTCTATTAAACCGTTCTTATCTCAACCCACGAGTTTTACTTCTTTTCCCCTATTCTCTCCCCCATCCCACGGGGGAGGGGAGGAGGGGAGTGAGTGAGCAGCTGCATGGTGCTTAGTTGCTGGCTGGGGTTAAACCACGACAGGTACATACTGCCCACCCACCCAAACACACCATTAAGCAAACTGCCTAGAACTTAGAAAGTTAAAAGATTCAACTATTTTCAGCCTTCTTTAGTCCTCACAGCTAGCCTTCACAACCATCACAATACAAGAACAGCTTTAAAGAGCAATTTATGGATAAAATGTATCCAGCTGCACTCAGTTGTTTTTCCTTACAGGAGTGGACTTGCTAAAACATACATTGCAGTGTTCTTAATGAGTGCATGACTAAGTATTTTACTTGGTGTAACTACAAGTTATTAGATGTGCTACAACTGCCACTCATTGTTACAAGCTTGAACTGTACTTGGTCTTTGAAAGGATTATTAGGTCTAGTGGGGCCAGCCTTTAAAATGGAAGACATATATTAGATCCAATACCTTGATGTCATTAGAAGTATTACAACATTTTCAATGAAGAAACAGATCTACGTTTTCAAACCTACAGACAGTGAGAGTCTGGTAATACACTTCTCACTGGAGAAGTACATTCAGCTGAGATCTTGGCAAGTACCAGAAGCATTAATGAAAAGGAGTGCACAATATCCTTAGTGGGAAGACTGACACTAGACCTGGTGAGGCACTATTATTAGCTCTGTTTTGTAGACAGACTTGCCCAAACTTGGCTAAGAAATCCGTAGCAGTGAAGAACAGTACAGGCTTGTACCACCTTCCTACGTAGTCAGATAGCTGCTAGAAAAAGGTTTATTCTCAAACTTCAGCAATAGACTTCTCCCAACCTAATGTTGTCTATTCACTTCGTCACTTGCATGAGTAAGTAGCCCCTCATATTTGTTAATTATTTCTGAAGAGAATAACACCCCTTATCATGCAATCACAGGTGCTTACTGTGTTGGAGAGATACATGTAGTTGATTAGTTTAGACATTTTCTTGAGGTGACAACAAACTTGCTTTTTATTTCTGTTTCTGCTACTCAGAAATTGCAGTAAATTTATAAATTCCAGATGAGTAACTGGTTAGATTTTAATTTCAATTGTGTCCAGCAATGATGATCAAACCAGGAGGAAAGCACCCGACTGCCATAAAGGCAGTGCGGATTACAGTCAGTGGTCATCATTCACTGAGAAAGCAAGAAACAGTATCTGCTGGGCTGTTGGTACCAAAGTGGGCGCAGCTGCAGAGGAGGAACACAGGATCAACAAAGAGTAGGGGAAAAGTGGGGCAAGGAGCAGAGGGTTTTGAATGTTGGGGGGCAGAGGAAGGACAACACAAAGAACAAAGACTTCCTGACACTGATGCTTTCCCATTTCTTTGAACAGATGTTCCTCCTACCTGCTAGGATACCTCATTCTCCTCAGAGATACGCAAACACTGTGGGTCTTGTGATTGAGAGGGAAAGATTAAAGACAGAAATTGATGGGCTCAGGTGAAGTATAAACTGTTGGCTAATCTGTTAGGATTCGTAATATAAACTAATTTCTCATGTCAATACAATACTGTATTTTACTTCCCTGATAATTTATCAGATTCACCCTGGCAATTTTGTACTAATTTTATCCACACATCTATTTACCTATACATACATAAACAGAGATCTCATTTAGCATTTGATTTAGTTAAACAAGGAACATGTTGAAATGTCTTAAATGCATGTTGTGTTTATAGCTATCTACTTATGTATTGCCTACTACTATCGTCATAAGTTTTAAAATCTCAGAGCTCTGTAACAACACAAACCAAAAAAGATTTTTTTTTATCAATTCTGGCGAGCAGAACATTAATTCCTTTGTAAGCGCTGAAATAAAAAAAGATGAAGAGGAGCTTTCTTGGCACGTATGTGGGAAGCTGGGAACAAAAGTCAATTTTCTTTACACTAACCCCTCTACATTGTACACACCTCTGCCTAGCTTTTATTGCCTTATGAGAACAACATCTTCAAAGAAATGAGAGGTTTACTTTGTATTCTAGTGGGAGCAGGACTAAGCCTTGTCCTGTGGTCATACAGAATTCATAAGTCTAAGAAGGCAAGTCACAGCAGTAACACTAGCCAAGTTAGAAAAGCTGGTTTGATATTAACCAGATACGACTGACCAAAGAGAGTTTACAGCTATTCATGTAATTTATAAAGATTTAAAACTGTGGTAATATCTGTAGCGTACTGTTTCTGTCCTTTTGCCTACAGTTTTGTTGCATGGGCGGTACCACAGCAGGAAGATTGCAAATATGCGGAGCTAGAAAGATACACTTTTTCATTCAAAAAAAAAAGGCTAAAGAAAGAAATAAGAAACTAAGAAAGGGACCATTCAAAAAACACCTGATTGGATTCCAAGCTAAAGACAAATTCAGTTCACTTAAAAACATTGTTCATCTATGCACTTGTCCCTTTTTTTCCTTTCATTGCAGGTCTGTGGATTATGAGCACTTACATTATTAAAAAGATATCTTGAGCTAGAAACAATTGGCCAGTGATTCAGATAACAATGTTTATTTGTAATAAAGGAACATAAGTAGCTTTAGGTAACTTTAAGTAAAATAACCTATCTTGTACATGAGGTCTGTGAACGGTATGAGTTAGAGAGATGCTGAATGCCTTTTTAGGGATCCCAGGTAGATCTAGAGATTTGCACTCCATTATAGTCATGCTCTTGTGGAGAAATTAAACTAAAAGCTACCATATGGTTTGCAGGTGGAAAAAAATAATTGGATTAACAAAGCACATTCTTAATTGAAACTATCAGGTGCCTGAAAATAAATCACTCAGAGGTTTTTAGTGCCCTTGTTTTCACACTAACATGATGAACAGACACCTGAAGTTTTGGAAGTAAACAATCATGTCACACTTTTGAACCTACATTGTCTCTGTGTTTGCTCCTGGGAGAGATGGGGATTTATAACCAGAACCTCTAATCTTCTCAAACTTTTTTTTCACTCCCAGCCACCTGCAGCAAAGACTCTACAAGAGGAAGTCATAATAACCTTTGAAGTATGCTGACTCAAGGTCTAATATTACATTACTGTTCCATTATTTATCATGCCTACAAGCCTCAGTCATAAATCAGAGCCCCCAGCATCCCAATTATTCTACAAGTGAAGAATAAGTAGCCTGCCCCAGTGTTTCAGCCTAAGTAATGATTACATGCTTTGTACTGTAAGAAAAATGCACTAGCTAATCTTAATCCTATGGCAAAGTAGTACAGAAACAACTAGTTTCTGTATTAGATGTTAGTTGTGTGGTTGGATTCTTTAACACCTAATAAGGTGCAGAGTCCTTCCCAGGTGCGAAGCCTTTTCCCAACTGAGATACTTGTAACATCTCTCTTCTCTGTAGATTCTCTGTGTTCAATATTTGTATTCAGAGCACAGCTTTTTCTGTATTGGAGGCATTAATAATGTTACTCTCTTCTGAGTACCCTGTTTTTGCAAAACTTGAGGAGCCACGAAGCTCTTAGAAAGTTTCTGGACAATATATATATAGATACATAAGACAGACATGAATATACAAATATGCACAGTATAATTATATAAGCCTTGTTTCCCTCTTCAAACACACATTCCAGTGGCTTTAACCCAAAGGACATATAGGACCTATTTACAAGCAGTTGCAATATGAGTCACTGTACTTGAGCATCACTCCCTTGCCAGTCTATGCAGTCTTTTTTAAATCTGTAGGTAAATTCTCTATTTGCCATTCCATAGATTACAGCAACCTTGACCTGTTGATCTCAGCACAATATTTATTTGTTAAGACATAAAATAATGCAAGTGAAGCATTAAGTTCCTCTTCAGAGGGGTGACCTAAACAACATTTACCAAATTTATGTAGCTGACAACCATCTATTTTTTGCAAACAAGTCCATAAGCTACCTTGTTTTCTTAACAGTCCATGCATGGGCAATAAGCAAGCTGAGTCTCTTAAATATGAGCATTTATCTCATAGCTGCATGGAAGCAGTTACTGGAAATGGTATTTGGGGCCAGTTATTTTTTTCAGTAACTACATCCAAAGTGAGAGTAATTGGTCCCAAGGGACTGTATCACCAATCATTTCCAGGATTAAATCTGAAAATTTGCTAAAGGAATTTGGTGACTTATCTGTGGTTGATCAGCAGAACTACAAGGCCCTCCATAGAAGTTTGAGCACCCCACCCACCATGTCAGCTAACCAGGGAAACAGAAAGCTTCCCTAAATAACCATTCTTCAGAATAAAGTACACCAGGCTTGAGAATAACATGCTCTTACACAACATCAAGTAGCTATTTTCTTGAAAAGACTGAAACTGCATGATCAGTTAGTTAATAAAAGGATTGACTAATGTTTTTACTTTGTCAGATACTATGTTGGAGAATCAACTAATGTCCTCTTTGAAAAATGGTTCCACTGTGAAGATCTCGGCACTCAACTTATACCAATAATTCAAGAGTAAGTTTTTTTCTGCGTAAATTTTAAAAGAATGGTTAAAATGATCTAATAGATCATCAGCCTGTGACTTACATAGTTAATTTTCTATTTATGCTGCATTTTACATAGACTTGTTAAAAGTTAATTGCTGCTCTACAAATTTTTAATCATATCTTGTACACCCCAAGCCCATTAAATCAGATTAAAAAACTATTAAAATCAAGTGTTCCTCACATCTATCTGGAACAATTTTTGAACAAGTAAAAGCACACTGCTGCGAAGTGCAAAAAGAATTGAATGAAAAATTAACACAGAATTGATGGTAGGTTAACTAGGTAAAATGCTTGCCTTAAGGCTTCTTTCACTCTTGCTTTAATCTAAGTACTTTTAATCAATATTATTCATGAATAATCAGTACTGTAGCAAATTTGGTAGAGAGCTGCTTTCTAGGAAATGTGTGAATGTCATCAATTAACTAATCAATTTGTTAAACGGTTGCTAAAGTTGAACAAGGAAATTGTTTAGTGACACAAATTTCGGAGGACTTTTGGACAAACCCTTTGTCAGTAAAATAGGTATAGCCATGTTGAATACATGTGATAGTAGCTAAGGATCTGGCACATCCATTCTCAGCACAAAGCTTAATGGCTGGTATTACTGCCTAGTCTTTGTTAACCTACAGAAGATGAACATGACTTTTTACTAGTGTTTAAATGTTTATTATTCCAGGTTTTTCAATTCAAGACAATATCAAACTGGAAAACCAAACCCAGGTAATGCAAATTAATTTCAGAATTAGAACAATTACTGTATCTGATTGAATAGCAACGATTCTCTCCACAAAATGACTAAGTTTCTGTTTTTCTTTCTGATTATGTAAATTAAAGTTACTTTGGAAAGTAATTCTTTTCATTACCCCAACCACAAATAAAATCCATATACATGATTACCCACAGCATCTTGGCTGTTCATGTGATGCCATCATAATGACCTATCAGGTAACTGTACAGTATGAAATCTCAATGTCTCTATCCTTGCATGCCATTCAAGTCTTATACTAACAAAATTTCATTTCTGACTGTGCAGAATGAGATTTCTGTGAGTTGAATACACACTCTATACCTACTTGTACTCCTTTACCTATAACTATACACTGTGATCTACTCTTGGGAAAAAAGGACACCTAGAGAAAGACAGATACTTTTAGTTCATGTAGGGTCTGATCCATTTAACATTTTATTTCCATGCTGTCTTGCCCTATTTTTTATTTTGCCTCTGTTTGTGGACAGTGACTGCAACTTCCACACTTGAGCAGATACTCCAGTTGTAACTTGACTCTTGAGTCTGCTGGACAGAGACGTAGAACATAGCGGGAGTGACTGTTAAAGAAAACTAATTTATTAATATCTTTAGGAATCAGATATCTCAAACATGTTGGTTGTTTTCTGTATGGCAACCGATGTCTCTATTGCAAGGATACTTGCAACAGCACCTTCAGCAGGAAACTTGTTTTGCTGAAATCTTACAATCTTGTTGGCCTACAGCTCTACGTGATCATCCAGGATGTGCATGATCCATTGCTATTAATGTAAACTATATGCAAAATACCACCCACCTGTCTTAACTGTGTACAAAAGACTACACTATGTGACCATTTCTGCATCTGCAGGAACAGTTTCTATAAACTATTTGCATGTGTTTTAGTTGGGTGCAACCTGGTCAGTTCTGCTGCAGGAACTTCCGGGAGAGTCTCCATGAGATTGCCAGGTTCTTAATTGACACATGGAAACGTACAAATCAGCATAAGCACAGCAGGAGCTGCCTGTGGGATCTCCAGGACAGCCTGAGATTCCCACCTGGAGAGTTCCTGCACGAGTTAGCCAAATGCTGTTGTGAAGGCCAGCAGTTCAGTCAATCCCATTGCTCAACTAGGTTTGTTGTTTCAAATCAGTCTATTGTCTCATTTATGCAGATGACTGATTGGGGGACATCCTGCACCAACCAGGAAATTTATGGCTCAGGTGCACTGCATGTGCACACATGCACAGCCGTAATACCCAGCTATGTTACTTTTACAACTACATGACAAACTTGAATGTCATCCTTCAGTCATACCCATAACTTAAGTTCCATAGCTCTTGCCACAAGTTAAAGATAAATTTTAGTTCCCCTCTCTAAGAAGTTTTTGGAACCGGTTGTCCTTAAGCTCCATATTCATTCCCAAATGTCGTAAGTAAGATGATTTTTATTAATTACTCTAATAGAGAAAAAGGTTCTAGTGAAATATTATTTCCACATCTATCCCATTTCTCAGCTTGATACTCACCATTAAAATGTCACTGCCCGCCATCTCAGTCAATAATGGAACAAAGTTCTTACTCAGATCCTAAAATCAGGTAAAGATATTTTTTGCATGAACATCACCTTTCTTAAAAATAGTTGACAAAATCACTGCCACCAAAATGAAAAGTTCACAGAAGAGTCCTATGTATGGGATTGCAACCTTACAAGCCCTTGCAGTCAGGAAATTGTAAGACAGCCAGAAACCCTGCCTGAAAGACTTTGCAGCTGAACCAGCTTTTGGCATTGGCTCTCTGACACACCATCAAAATGTGTTTATTTTAATTTGCGCTTATTTTAATCGGAGTACGTCACCTGTGTGACATGTTTGGGTGTTGATGAGGGGGGTTTTGTTGTTTTGGGGTTTTTTTGCAGGTGGGGGAGGGTGGGGTGTAGGTAGACCAGGTATTGTCTCTCACTGTGTATTTATACAGTGTCTAACAGAGGAAATATAATTTCAGATGAAGCCTCTAGATGCTGCTGTAATAAAAAAAATCATCTCACACATAATATCCTTGTTCAATACAGTGATTTCCAATAAGCATCCCTCACCAGTCTGAGCTAAGAGCTTATATGTCAGTAACAAATTAATTATATCAGTGCAGAAAAAAAGAACATTAAAGATTTATATTGTTAATATTTTTGCAGAAGATTAGAGCTAAAGAACAAACCTGACAATCAGAAGCTATGATACATCTTGACACTTTTTTTTAAACACGGAACTCTGAGAAATTTATTGATAAATCCAGTACAGAAGGTCTTTCTTTGTAATTTATTCAAAATCTGTAAAAAGGCCAAAAGGCATGAGATATTTCCATTAAAGCTGAAAAAAGTTTTTTTCAAGACAAAAAAAAAAGGGCAAGTAAACGTAGTTATTTTGCTCAGAGCTCAATACATCTTCTCCCACTGAATGGATTCTCCTCTTGGATTAGCCACTAAGTCAGGACAACAAATATTTGAAATGCTCTTGGCTTAACTCTTGCTATAAGCAAAAAGCAGTCAACAAAGTTACACGGCAGGCTTTCAGCCTGGGAAACAGCTCCATTTTTTCCAATTTTCAGTTCTCATGGACAATAAGAAGCTCAAAGTCTCAGTGATGTCTTACACATGAGGAAAATACCCCAGATTTTTAGTTACAGAAGTTTTAGCTAGCAGCTCCTGTAACTGTCAGTGAGGCCTGTGTTAAAAAAAAATTTTTAAAAAAATCAAAGTTTGATTGAGATATGAGTAAGCTGGTAATATGTTCCTTCTGCAGGCATACCCAACTGATAGAGAAATAATGCTTTGGATTTATTCCCTCAGCAGAATTTTTTTAAGTAGAATTCAACAACCAGCATGACACTTGTAACACATAACAAGCTACCACCAGTTTCTCTCTCAAGACATATTTTAACAAGATTTGAGCTGGCCTATGCAGAGGGCTGGTTTTCAGCCTCTTCTTTCAGTTGCTCTTCTGAAATCCAGAACCTCCTCAGTTTAAAAGTGCTAGCTGAAGCACTCAGCTTCAGGTTCACCTCTACATAAACCTGAACTAGTGCCTCACCTTTTCAGAGAGAAATGGAATAAAACTGAAGAAAAACATCTTGAAAGAAACCCTTGATTGCAGCTCACTCATAAAGGAAAGCTATAAATGGAATCAATCAAGCTCCAATTGCTTTTAAAAAAAACCACACCAAAAAAAATACCCAAGTCCAGATTTTTTTCTTGATTTATTTATGGTTTCTGGCTCAGCCAACATTAGGGCAAGTCCCTCTGAAAGCAGGGTACTCAGAATATACGAAAAGACAGCAGTAGCTATTAAAAAGATACATTTTAGAAGAGGGACTCAAGTATCATCAGGTGAAATACAATCAGAAACAGGTATTTCATGCAATCCTTACTTCAGGCATCTTCCCTGTTTTGTACTGAATTACTAGCCTCTTTTGTTACCATGTGTAGAAATAAAGTCTGAGAAAACTCTCCCCTCCTTTTATTAATAAGGGTGAATATATTTAAGATATAGTCTAAACATACCAAGAACACTCAAGATAGGTTGGTTTGGTTTACACAATTTTTGACAGGAGGAATCACAGTTATCAAAACAACTCTTCCTACTTTCAGTTGAATCAAACTGGAAGTAAGATTCTCTCAGGGTTTCTATTTCATCCCAATTTTATAGTCAAGAGGACAAGAGACAGTTCAGACAGGCAAACCCCAGTTCTAATAAACAGTGATGGCTGAATATTGTTCACAAAAGTATCCAGAAGTTCAAAAGTTTATCCTGCCATGCTCACTGAAATAATCCAGGCTTCTTTTATGTGAAATTTGATGGCAAAAAGTGCAAGAAAAGACTTTTCCTAAGTTAGGCTTGTTCAAAAATTATCTTTAAGAACATCAATGGTGTAGGTAGAATATCAGGGGTTTGTTTATCCATATTAATTAATCAACTTCTAATTATCAATGAAATCTTAATTCCCATAAAAGCTTTATTGTCAGTGGACATACAGATATATAATACAAGAACCAGACCTGTACTGACTTCACTAGCAAAAGTTTCATCAATTCTAGGTGTATCTAGGATAATTTACAGTCTGGACTTAAAATCTGGTTAGTATTGTTAGAATACAGCACAGTTCTATGCTTGTGGTTCAAAGCAGACAAAACCTAAGGATCTGAATGAGTATGAAAAATTGGGTCCTTTCTTCAGTCAGTTGGAGTAGGAATACCATACAGCCTAGGGCACGGTCTATAAACAAACATTTTCTGGTTTCAGTAGTGCTATTAAACAAGTTCTAAGCATGAGCTCAGCGCTATAAAAATCAGCTTCTGTACTGTCATCCTCTGTAGCTAATCCAGTGCAACTTCTGTAGACAGTATTTGCTGTTCAGTGTTGTTTCAGTGGTGTATAAAAACAAGCAGATCAAAAGAGAAGAGTGTTAATAACTTAAAATAAGAAAAAGCTAAAGAATAAAGATAACTGGCTAGTGGGCAATATTAATTAAATCTACCTCAAAAATAAAAATGAGGAAGAAATTCTGTCTTCATTTACACTAGAGCAAATATAGGGCCATTCTTCTGAACTTAAAAGAACTGTATAAATATTTGTGCCTTTCTGTTGTAGGTATATTGAAATAATTCTAAAGATACTATTACTGTAGGTTTTTTAAAAATAAGAATGATAATTTTGGAAATAAGTTTTATTTGCTATGAAGCTGTTTAGAAAACTGAGAATTTGATTCTCTTTTCTCTCATCTTTTAAGGACTTCCAACATATCTAGATAGATTGCTCCTCCTCTTCTATAATGTGTTACTTCCTTCTGCTTTGAGTACTTGTATTAAAAAAAAACAGCATATGAGCATTTAGATATTAAGGAGTGTCCCTCTAGGGAATTTATTTTGCAGAGAGCCACCAGGAGGTCTCCAGGACAGAACAGTATTCAAACTGATACAGAGAATCAATCACTTTTAACTGTCGAGACCCACCATAATCATACAATTCTCTGAGACACTGCCTATAACTTTTATAAACAACTTGAATCTACTCCTGTTCTGTGTCAACCTCCTTGTCTCTATTCTGGCAAAGATGCCCACCTAAATACACTGTTCATCTTTATCCCATCATACCTAAACTCTTTAAGTAACTTCCAAGTCATGTTCATATCTCTCCTGAAGCCCACCTGAACTGCAAAGGGTACATAGGTGGAAGATGGGAATAGAATCATCTAATATACACCTCCAATCCTGTATAACCATGCAACCTCTCACTGGCTTCATCCATTTCCCCTTCCATCATATTTAACAACTTTCCACACCACATGGGTCCCCAGTGAGCATATAACTAACTAGTAATGGAGGTTAAGAGCTCAGATGAACCAACCCAAGTCAGCAACATTTAATACACAAATAAAGTAGAATTACAATGTCTGGAGTAAGGCTTCTATAATTTGCCATATGAAAACTTATTCTAAGCTTTTTAATCCAAAAATACAACATATCATCCAAAACCCAGGACTGCAGGCTGCACGTTCTCTGGAGCCAGGAATGCTCCGATAAGTTCATTAGGCTCCCAGAGCCCAGACCTGCTAATGACAACAGTCACCAAACACAAAACAAAAAAAAGTCTCCAGGAAAAAGTCTGCTTCTCCCACAATATTTTCAGCTGAGTCTCCTCAAAGAGAGGCAGAACATAAACTGTAATCTCTAGGAGCTCTCCTAATGCTTAACCATGGGAACCAAGCCACTACTGACCTTTAGTACATAATGTATGTAATAAACCTACCAGGGAAATTGGAAGAAATGCCCTATAAAGTTGTTTTCCTTTCTGTTCAGACTTTATTGAAAAAAAAAAATCTAATATTTTTAAGAGCTCTAAAGCTCAGAACAGTTTCACAGCAGGTATGTCTTCTCTAATAAGGTAGCTTCTTTCTTTCTTACACTCTTAAATGCTCCCCAGACAGCAACATCTGAAACAGGAAACTTACTAATGGAGTCAGTCTGACATTTTCACTAGTGTTTCTAAGGCTATTTAGTAGTAATAGCTTACACATGCTGTACAAATCCTTGTCTCACAAATGTAGTGAGGTCTCAACACTTGTTATAATGAAATATCCTATTCCTCTTCTATGGAATCAGAAGTTATGCACAAAGATGATTAATGAAGGGCACACAGTCATATAAAAGGCAGATTCAGAAACAAAAATTAAGATTCCTGATTTTAGGATTGGAACAGTAGTCAGTATTTCTCAATAAAATTTATCATTCTTAATTACAATGACCTAACTGTATCAGGAACAGCCTTTAAACAGAATTACGGCCTAAATCTTGCAATTTCGTTGTTCTAATTTATTCCCTTCCTTCTGGCTGGTGATATCTCCTTTTGAAGAGGCTATATTTCTTTATTACAAAAATATTTTTCAAAGCTTTCCTCATCAAACTTCTTTGTTTCAATTAGGAAAAAAAAAATTGTTTTGTTTCCAGCATAGATTTAATGACACAAAGAAAAATGTGCCTAGAAATAATTACAGGGACAAGTCATAAATTAGCAGTCATGACAATTCTCAGGGCATGCTACAAAACCAAATACAGTTACACAGGGAAATGTATGATTACACCAAGTGAGTGCTGTATTTTCAGCTAAATGTTTCTGCATCTATACTCAACAACAGTGAAATGAAACAACTACCCCCAAAGTAATCAGTCACCATCAGTGCTTTCACTCTGGATTTTTATATGGAATGAGCTACATACTTGTTTTTTTCAAACCCAGATGCCTGAAGTTACATCCCTCAGTCCACAGGCTTTATTTGCAGAGGTATTAAACTCCTACTAGTCTCATTGACATTTCTGTTAACGTAGAGAATAATGCAGACTTTTCATAGGAATTAAGTAGGAATGTATGGGAAAAACATCCCAGGGTATATATTATTGCTGGCATTGGCAATTAAACATGAAATACTGCAAAACTGTCACATCAGAACTATTCATTATGATAGTATTCTTTAAAGAGATAGAAGGGATGATTAGGAAGTGGACATAAAAAAATGAATACACAATTCTAAAATAATTTGTGAGCTCCTTATGCCTAGTCTGGAGCATTTTATGCTCAGTTAAAGGACAACAAAACAAAGAGGATCTAACTGCTCCACTTTGGATAAGGATGTGTTCTGCTTTTACAGAGGGAGACACCATTTGTAAGGTACTTTCTCACATCCTTGCGTGGAGATGGGGCCACAGCATGCAGGGACAGGCTGTTTCTGAGGCAGCACAGTGACTTAGCATGGAGGGGCTTTCATAATTAGTAAGAACATATAAGATGATTTAAAGATTTGAAGATTTTTCCATCTAGAACGTGCTGCCTAGAAGTGAAGGATGGCATGTCACTGACAAATATAGTTTTTCATAAAGCCAACATGTAATCAGTTTGATAGTTGACACTATTTCAATATATTGTATTTCATGTGCTTTATTGCTCTTCTCCTTTGCAACAAATCTCAAAGAAACGAGGTTTGCATGACAGCTATGGGAAGAGCTTGGGGATAGTAGGGCTCAAGAGACACTCTGGAAGAATGAGATGGTCTGATTTCTTGGCAAGACAGCTTAGGCATGTCACTGGGGTAGAGAAGGGGGAGCTTGCATGTAACATGAGAGTTTGGGGCAAGCAAATACACCCACATAGAGCTGGTAGGCCAGTGGCAGTCCTCTTTTTACCTGTCCTATTTATTGCTATCAGAAGTACAGTACTCCCAGAAAGTTCAAACTCTTCTTTAGGTGGTCTCTGTTGAGGCTGTAACTACCTGTACATTCACTGGCTGTTTTCTTGTAAGCTGTTCTCTCCACTTTTGGACAGCTTCGTATTTTCAGTCTCAGTACAGTCTCTATTGTTTAACTGAAATCAACTTCCTCTAAAACCTGTAATTTCCTTTTTTAAATATTTACAAACTCATTCGGTAAACGTGATGTATTTTTCAGCTTAACATGATATCATCAAATTCTAATTTAAAGCTGAAAAGAGCTATAAAACCCATAAAGAACACACTGCTGTGATATGAATATTTAATAATAATGATCTACAAAAATGGACTTCACTATTGAACTATTTAAATGGATCTCCTGAACATGTAAGAAAATATTAGATTTGATGTTCCACTTAGTGATATATTACTTGGAGATACATACACAAGACTTCTAGCTGAGTAGCTTAGAATTGCCATCTTCTTGCATTTTGCTGGCATATTTTTACCTTTACCATGATTAAACATGTTATCTCCCTGTCTCACAGTATTACTAGAACATAAGAACTCTGGAAACACACCAACTCACATTTCCTGAGATATTGTTGAAAGCTAATGTACAGGCTAAGCAGAAATATATGCAACATTATCTAAACATAAGCCATTAGCCTGATAAGAAACAATCGGTTCCTTTGGAAGCACCAGGCTTCAACTCTGATATGTGTGGGATCACAGAATACTGGATCCTCCTCACTGTAGCTCATTAGCTCAAGTTCACAAGTGCTAGGGCACCTGCAGCTTTCAGCATCATGCAGGGGCTAAGTATCAGGATTAAATGAGCACTCAGTCAAATACCCTATTAATAATACACAGACATATGTCATGTACTTCATCATCACAGTGGTCTCTTATTTGTTCTGCAGTAACAGGTAACCAAATCATCATACTGGATCACACTAAAGGCTCATTTCATGCAGACTCAGTTTTCAAAGGCTGTTATGCTATCACTGGGCAAGTGTCATTAACATCAGAATAAGTAATAATAAAACCCCATCACAGATCAGGGCCCACTGACAAAACAAGTGTCAAAAGACAGCTCTTGACCTGAGGAACTTAAAGTTTAAATTAAAAAGTCCACCTATACGTGAAAGTAAATGAAACCGTTAGAAAGCGCCTGTACATCACAAGCAAGAAAGCACAATGCTCCATAGCAAGTGTAGGACATATTATTACACTTTACATTGGCCCTAAGTACGCATAGGTCACTGTTTACTGTTGTCCTGTCTGTGTTGTCCCTGTTGATCAGGACAGCTGGAGTCCGAGCTCACTCGAAAGAGGAAAACTAGCAAAATTATTTTTATGGGGAGTAAGTGACAGAAGTTAAGCTACAAACTTAGAAGTTCATAGCTACTTTTCATTGTTAGATTTGTGTTGTTTCTTGGTCAGAACACAAACAAGTACTTTGGCTTTTTTGTACCTCAAATTCCTTGCAACTCATGGGGAGCATTCATAGTTCTGCTTGCCTAAAACATCACAGTGCCCACCCTAGGCACTCAGCTTTTTGCTATCGATTCTGCAGCACATGAAGTCTGAACATAATTGTGAGCTTGATGCTGGAATTCTTAATCTGTGAAGAAGATGTATCCCCTTGAGCTTAGCAGGATACCCATGGCTTTTCAGTATGTGTCTCTCACCTTACTGGGTGCTATATACCAGTTTGGGGTTTGGGGTTTTTTTTTTTTTTGGTTGGTTGGTTGTTGGGGTGCTGTGGGTTTTTTTTAGCTATCTCAACTAGGACATCCATTTTAGTAGAAAGCCCTACCAATGGGTAACTTCCTTGTATTCCAAAAGGCTTTTCTAAATTCAAGAGTGACCTGTTTTATTCTGATAACAGAAGAAAACCTCTATCATCTTCATATTACTATAGAAGGTAAAGATTGCTACTATTAATGAAACAAAATATTTAAAAATCTGCTGGAATACTAATTGTACTAAGTACCTTCTGATAAAACCTCTTTCTGCTCCTCTGCTGTCTGTGAATATATTTAGTAATATTTTAGACCTATATTTTGTATCTTGCCCTAGCCAAAAAACAACTTTCCAACACAGCTATAGCTGAGCATATCCATAATTTAAGGACAAAGTGTATAAGTATTCCTAATTACCTCCAAAGCAAGTTTGATGAACCTGTGAAAATTAAGGAAAAAAAACCCAGAACAGACATATTGCAGCATGAAAATAAATCACCAGTGACCATAACACTACTTTTTAGTGTTATCAAACAATAAAATATAGAATGTTCAGACTAGATCTTGTTAATGTTTCCAGGCCCAGATTAGAATAAATCTAATGTAAAGATTTTCTTTTTGCTTCTGGTGCTGCTTAATTTCTCTGGAGGAGTTTGCTTTTCAATAAAAGCGTGTTAAATATTTGAGTTATATAATGTAAAAGTAGGATGCTTTTTTTTTTTAAAAAAGCTTGAAGGCAAAAAGCTTTCAAACAAAAAATTCCTTCTTGCTGCAAATTTCTTCAGATTGCTTTCAGTATTTCCTGAAAGAGGCATTGCTGAGACAAATCATTTGCAGAAACATATTGACTACTTCCATTTAATTTAATATAAGGGACAAGAAATTTGAATAGCAAAACCTGTTTCTACAATAAAAGGGTTAGCATCCCATTCAGATTGTCTGGAGATGGATTTAGATAATTGGTGCTTATTATGATCCGTTAAACAGCAGTAGCTTATTCAGTACACTATGCTATGCCTTGCATGCACTGACCTCGCATATTGTTCAAAGACTGCATACAAAATGGCCTTCCATGAAAAACTGAAATGATACATTCAAAACACTGCAGAGCAGTAAAATACACCTTTAGAAAAAAAAACAGAAGAACTTTGCATAATGAATACACTAATACTTTAAAAAGACCTCCTCTATTACTAGTACCAAGGCTAAGATTTGGCTGTGAGTTTATTACCTCAATACATTTGGGAGACAGCCATCTAGCGAGTTTTTCCTGCATCTAGTTGGCATTATTACTTGAAATTACTCTATGGGTGTTCCCCCATGGCATCTCAGAACAAACTGCTTAGGATCACCAAGGCGATTGCGCTGTCTCTGCACTTCACTGTGAGCTGGTAAATAACTAAAGCTAATTTTATATACCAGCAACACGCAGCACAAATCTTGAATTTCACCAGCTACATGGAAACTGCATTTGGTCCGCCAGCTATTTTAAATCAAATCAGTTATGAATGACAACTACTGGAAATTAAATCCAGCTACAACTCCAGCAACACCACAAAAAAAGGCATTTTATTAAGTTTAGGGTTGTGATAACCTGTTTGCACCACTGTGGTCACATAGGGGAGAAGAAACATAAAAGCCAGTACTAACTGTGTGAAAGATGTAGAGTAAGCTAGTTCTATGGGCCTAATTCCACTTACAAGGGGATATGTAAGGGGTGACTCGGCAAAGGCTCGGAGATGACACATCAGATTTTACCAGTGCAAAAGCTGGTCTGGAAGAGAATGAAGAATATGCCAGCAAGAACTAGGTAGCCTATTGCATACTGTTTGAATGCCTTTTTAACAGGCACGACTGCACAACAGTTCTGACAACAGCTTCAGAAAAGCAACTCAAAGATACAAAAATAATGCATGCATCCTACAACCTTAAGTAAGAAGTCCTGATAATGACCATAGCACTGTTTGCTGTTACAACAGACTTTTGACTAGATAATATCTGTAAATTGAACCCTTCAAGCTGTAAACAGTAAAATGTTTGCAAAGATCAAGGGAAGCAAGCGTCACTGATAGCCCTCTGCCTTGCTTACAGATGAACTCCTGAAAGAAACACCTTTCCCACTGAACTCCACTTCTGTTATGGAGCCATTTACCTTCCAAAGCTGGTTAAATGATCATCGTGGTGAAATAAAACAGAAGAAATCCTTGAGTATGTTTGGAGATAACTTTGAAACAGAGGTAGGGATGTCTAATTTCTCTGGAAGAGAGGGATATTTTTAAAGGTACAGATAATAGGTGCCTACTGTTCAGACTGAGTGAATCCAGGCCTGGGAAAATTATGTAGTCAGCAGAGAAAGTTCTGCACCCCTACAGAACAACTCAGCCTTAGCCTGCCCTGCCCTTTGGAAGTGCCTGTCTTCGTTCATTGATTTGAGTAGCTTAGGGCAGGGGCTTCCTAGCTCAGATACTTCCATTCACGGAATCAACCTGAACCTTATTTCCATTCATTTCCTTTGGGATTAAACCAGCTCTCTCACACCACTCACCACCCCCCATATTTCCCAGAGTAGAAACACCAGCGTGACTACTCACAAGTGTGTTTGGCTTCCCTATATGTTTGAACAGCATTCTTGGTGCCAAGTCTAATCTGGGTGTGTAAATACACGTTTTTTTCCTCCCCCTCAATCTACATGAAGTGGAAACAAGGAAAACTGGACAGCACTAGAGAGCCTGGGCTGTGCTAACGCATTTCACTTCTCAGTTTAGTCAAACACAGTCTAGTTTGGGTGTAAATGAAGCTGTCACCATTTGATATCTGTGCTGTATGCACGATAGTTTACAAAACATATTCTTTCTCTGGGCTACTTGGAGTCACCCTCCGAAGAATCCAATACATTTGACAACAAAGTGACAGAGAGCATGGGACTGTCAGGAAGAACACAAAAGGGGCAGATAAGGAGAAAAATAAGGTCCAGTCTGCAGCTTTTTTTAACGTTAATGGAAGAACCTTTATAATTCAACAGGCTCTTGACAGGGCCCAGAGTTCATGAGGAGGAAGTGCCTGTTCCAAGAACAGACGCAGGAAGGATATAGATGCAAAGCTGAGAGTGGGAGGAGGCAGAAGGAATAGATAAGTGAGGATGCAGAGGAGCATAAGGAGTGGCAGGTGTGATCAGTTCCCTTTTTATCAGTAGGAATCAATATGAGAATACCAAACATAATGTGAATTTTAATGTCTGTAAAAATACCGTCATCTTCTATGAACATTTTTCTGTAAAAATAGAATTTTTTAAATGCTGTAGGAAGATGAATATGTACACTTTGGTCACTGGGATGAATCCATTACTTTTCTTCCCTGTTTTGTTTGTTTGTTTGTTTGTTTGTTTTTAAGGTTATAGCTTATGGACCAGGAACAACTGAGAAAAGTAAAAAGAATTCAGATATCTGGATTTGGCAGCTGGTACGTGATAATTCACACTTGTTAACCAATGAGTTCATATTTCAGTTCAGAGGAGACTGAACAGTAGTAAAGCCTTCAGCAACAGAAGTTAAAATGATTACCTTCCTTCTCACAGAAAAGATCATCAACAGGCACCACCCTTCAGCTTTAAACTACAATGAAAAATAACTGTAAACTACTGTCACCATAAAAATAGTCTCTCTTTTTCCTCATCTTGTATGTTGAGGACAGAGATACTGGCATCCTCCATCAGGTCTTGGTGGGGATTTTAATATACTGTGCCTGGGGTATATACTGTAAACATATCAGAATGCCTCCAAGTGATAAAAAAAAGCATTACCTATTACTTCTGCCTTGAAGCCTTTGTCCTCATACTGAAGTCAAACTGGAATCAGGTAGAATAAGCTAATAAAAAAAGTGTAACTGAGAACTTGTTTATACTAAAGCACAGTGGTAGGTGATCCAGATGTCCTTCATTCAACTGAATTCTAGGAAACATTTGCAGCCCAAGGGAAAAACACAGAAAAGCGAGCTTTTGTTTACACAAGTCAGGCTAGCTTGGGAGGCAGATACTTCTATCAGTTCCTGTTCTGTTGAAATTCACCGGGACTGTCAAATACTAATTAAAGACATAATAATCCTAAAAGACATTTGTTTACACTGCAGTTTACAGCAGCCTATGCAATCAAGACCTTGTTGCTGGCAAGAACCTGGCTCCTCTGCTTGACAAGATAATGATGAGTCCATTCCAGTGTGGATGGACTCCTATTAGCGATTTCTGTTAGCTCCCTGCTGACTTGTGAACTGCTTTTCAAGACTTAAAAAGATATTAGGAATCAGAAAAGTAGAAAAGGAGGTTGAAGTATTCCAGGACATTATCTCTGTAATTTCCAGAGCTGTACCAATGCAGGCTGCTAGGTTAGATTTGTAGCAGTGTACCCCCAAGAGTCAGGCAATGGGGAACAATGAACCATGAAGCATGTTTTTAGGGATGCTAATAGTGTTGGACAGGGAAGACCAGCCGAATATTTAGCTAGGCCTCATGAAACAGAGCAGGTTTGAAGTGCTCTTTCAGTGGGAAAGATTTCCATACTTACCTGCGGCATTTTGTTTCTGCTAGTTGACAGGACATGGAAAACTCAAAGCTGGTTATCTGTTCTTTTCCTTTAGGAGGGCACATCGACTGTTACCATGGATGGTAAAACCCTGACTCTATCCGCTGGTGACAGCCTGCTTGTCCAGGCCCAGTCTACGTGAGTAGACACGAACAGTGGTCCAATGCATGATTTCCCAGCTTCCAACAACATAAATTCTGTGTATTTGGCCCACCCCAGGCTGGGCATCAGCTGATGCAGAAACACAGCTTCTATGAATGCAGGATTTGCAATAGCCCCCATTATTCCTCAGGGCAGAAGTGTCTTCAGGAGGAAACAACAAAGCCATTCATTCCAGTTCACCTCTTATGATTAAAGCTGGGGAAAATAAAAAAAGATAAGCACTATCAAGAAAAAGCAGCATGCAAAAGACCATGCATAAAGGTAGATGGCACGAATACACCAATGGGCAGTCACAGCAGATCCTCTAAGCTTCAGTCCAGGCTTAATAAACATAAGTACAGCAAGATTTCGGGTTCAGACTAAGAACACAACTCTCTTTCTGGAGTAGGATGCATATGGCTGTTTCATAGTCATGACACACGTGATATATGTAAAGGAAAAAAAACAGTGAAAATAGTTTCCAGAGAGAACAGAAAGGGAAAGTAATTGCCAACTCTTGTGAAGAGTGGCATAAGCTGATAAAGTGCCCACCGTGAAGAAGATGAAGGATGATGTATACTCACTGGTAATGCAATGCAGCAGATTATAGGCAGATGATAAAAAAGGCCTTCTTTCCTACAGGAAAAGTCTAATAAGTAGTAGTGCTGACATTTGCACCTTTTGTACAGCACTGAAAACATTTGCTGAAAGAGCTGAAACCATCCAGCTGTGCACAGAACAGTTCTCTGCACCTGTGATTCCAACACATAGCCACCTCCTCCCTTCACCATTACTTCCACCACTTCTATGAAATCACTTAATCTTAAATCAATTCCCAGTCCTGCAGTCCAATCAATGAGCATGTGTTTTCAAGATCACAGCATGATGCATGTGCAGCGATCTGCCAGCACAGTTCATATTGCATTGTCATTTATCAGATCTGTACAGCAGGCACCTTTTATTGTATGCATCACTGTTGCACACTGATTGATCTCTGGCCATCTCTGCAACTGGCACAGAAACAGCTAATAAAAGTGATGACCACAAGAAAAACACTATTAAATTCGTAGATACTAATTTTGTTAAATTAATATCTGTACTGAGGTAATTCTGTTCCAATCCTCATGTCACTGAGATCAGAACAGATGCCTTCCCCCTTGGTTGATCCATAAATAGATATACATGCTTCCTCACCATTTCATGATGTTTGGCTTGTATTAGTGATGGCGAAGAGTAATTCCTGAAATATCACAAGATATACCAATATGGAAAGAGAACAGGTGTAATCAGAACAGAACCTGTTTGTTTTCCCCTACTTTTCAGTAGCATCAATGTTTTAGTTGTTGATTTGAGTGTGTGGTTCCCCCCCATACACATTTGGTTATCTCTCTTTCTATTTTTCCAGGCACTGCTGGAAGAGAACAGAAGAATGTGTTGCTCTCTGCATTGCTCAGGATCCAAAACGCAAGCAGCCTTATATCTAGCTCCTGTGCCAGTTGACTTTGATGATAACTAAGTTTTAACCTACTTCTCTTATCTTAATGATCTTTTAGTGAGAATGCCTGGAAATTTGAATAGTCTAACACTTAATTCAGTACAATCATTGTGGAGTCAAGTGCTGTGCCCAGTTAAAACTTTTTCCCCCAAGTAGTTTCAGCAAAATCTACAATCAGTAATTTTTTTTTTAAAAAAACAAACAGAACAATCCTTCTTATCTGAAAGGAAATGAAAACAGATCCAAGTAGCAGGATTACTTATATAATAATATATATGATACTATCTAGAGTAAGTTAAAGGCTTTTTAAAGGCAAGTCTCTTCCACAACATGTAGAAAAGGAGATAGGACAGATACTGTTATGCCTACTGAGGTTAAAAGTCTTCGGGTTTTTTTGTCTCACTTTTGTCATTTGTAATAAATTGGGTATAATGTTAGTTACCCAGCCCACAGTAGAGGAGCTTTAATTGGCAGTAGCTCACAGGTGTTCTGAGATATTTGGCTAAAAGGCCCTTTAAAAAACAAAACAATCTGCTGCACTCCTTGAGGATCTCAGTGCTTTGTGAAAGAGAGGAAGGTGCATTAGTAAAGGGGGAAGCAGCACCTGCAACAGCATCAAGCATTACTTAGATCACCACTGTACTTGCTTCAGGTAACTTACTATCAGTTTACCAAATCCGGCAAAGCAGTAGCAATCACAGTTATCAGTAACATGCCACACATACCATGCTGGATGCTGTCTAGACAATATACTATCAACAACACAGCACTGCAATATGACTTAACACAGGAGCATCGAGGTCATGGGTGTTCCTGTGCAGCAGAAATCTCAAGACAAAGTAGCCTAAGAAGTGTGTTGTGGCACAAGGGAGCAGAAAAATTATTATAATTAGTTTCTACTAAAAGCTGCTTCTTTTTGAACAATGAGGTTTCTTGCAGAAATAACAAGTGTCAAATTATCTTTTGCTGCTTTTATTCCAGGAACCCTCCAGAGGGGGTTTTGTTTGGTTTGGTTTTTTTAATTGTCCTTCACATAATTAACATCAGAAAACAGGTTGCCTAAATGTCTGCAGGTATTATCAATTACAGATTTGAGAAAGCAAAAAGTTACCATTTGTTGATTTTTTTTTTTTGTAATTCTAATTAAGTTCAGAAAATATTTCTTTAAAATATCTATCACCTACAAAGCTCATTAAACTGAGATGTCATATGTGTTCTATTCAAGTGTTCATTCTTCTGATGAGAAAGACTCAGATGGCTTAGCTTTAATCTATAACTTAAATACAAGTTCACTAGCTTTTCTAGTAAAGCATAGAGCAGAACTTTGCTATATCCTCCTTATAACAGGGAACCTAATTTAGGAAACTGAGCCTAGTCCTGAAGGTTATTATGAGTGTGAGCTATCACACATGAAAAGAAGCTATAACACTCCCTTTGAACAAGGGAGTAATTTATCTGATTACCATTGATATTGTTGTGTCTGTAGGACTGCCTACTCCTTGAGTGAGAGCCTATGGTTGAGGAATCTAGAGTACCAAAGCGTTATATTTTTAGTCCACCAATTAGAGGGTTACCACAGAAATATTTCTATATTTCACACTGAATAAGTGAATAAAACACAGCAACATGTAGAACAGTGTCCAGAATAATAATCAACAGCTCTTCACCCATCTAGAGACACTGAGTACCATGGAAATTTCAGAATAAAAATTAAGGCACCTCTAGATTAGATACCTCCCAGGATTTAAAATCAAGGCTCCACTCAAACTATATTTTTGATGAAGTCCTTCTATGATAACTTGTGTTTGAACACCTGAATTCTACCCAGGTCCCATGCTAGGTGCCTCAAATCAGAGAGAGAGCCAGACCAGGAACATTAAGTCAGAGCTTCATCACCCACAGTTCTGCCACTGCCTGTGCTCAGAAACCAGGGCTGAGCAGGTCATCAATTAACTTCTGAGGAGGAGTTGCTGTCATCTAAAAACTAGGTAAGAAGTGTCCAGTCCCATTAGTATGCCTAAGAATCAGGATCAAACCAGCATGAGAAGATTTATAAACAGGCTTAGATACCAAGTACTGGGAGAAGAGAATTTTATGTTCTAGTGTCTCTTTTGAGAATTCCTTCAGTTGTTTCTCCTTGCCTGCCTGCCCCCCCGCCCCATTCAATAATTATTTGGTAGTCAGAGCACAAATGAAAGCACAGAGAACTTCTCATTTACTCCTTTTAAGGTGCTTAACCACTTATTTAGAAACCAGCAACTTCTCTTTTTCCAAGTCTTCAAATAGTTCCAGGGGTCCTGATTAGTCAGTGAATCTTTTTCAGGTGCTTTATTCTTCCTCCATATTATATATATAGTAAACTGCCCCAACAATTGTACATTTATAATTAGGTGCACCCATGCTTATGAGGAAGTTGGCCAGATGCAAGTTTGGTTCCTAGAGTCCTTTTAGGCTGTTAGGCGCTGGTTTTGTGTATGTGTGGTCAGCTCAGTAGATAACTTTGGCACCAGAGTCACTGGGATCAGTCTGGGGACTCCAATGCTAATGTTGCCTCAAAGAAGGATTTCAGGCTTATGTCAGTGGCAAAGGCTTAGTTAGGCATGTTGTCTGCAAAGTGCCCTAATGCACTCCTGTCGACAATGTGCTTGTTCATACATGTCCATGACAACACACCAGCACAAAACTACATGACTTTTTTCTTTACAGCTCTTTCTACACAAGATGCACCTGCACCCTGATTTGGGCACCCATTTTCTATCTGAATCGTACAGATACTGTGTCACCTCATACTTAATAAAGTTACTACATTTTGGCAGGATCGTGCTAACCTCATTAGTACAGTATTGCATAGACAGTCCATCTGTTGCTCACTGTTTCTTCCAGACTCAAAAGCAAAGCCTTTATACAAATATATATTCTAAGCAGTATTACAATAAAGCCTACACAGACCAGAAGCCATACCTGCACCATGCTTTATAAATTAATTATTACCTTAAACACATGTAGGATTGTCCTGAATCACAAGCTGGAGAGGACTTGAAAGCTTAGAAACATACAAAAAGGAGTTTGAGTCTACCTACAAGCATCCACAGAGAGTTATTCCAAGCCTGGATCTCACCTATCCTGGAAGTCAGCATGAGCTTTCCCCTTCAATTCAAATGGGAAAAGGTGATGCAGCCCAATCCTGCCAGTTGTTGAGTAAAGTATCAAGAGGCTGTGGTTGTTCAGTACCTTTAAAATGTTTAATCCCAATGAGAAAACTGATAAGTTTTGTAAAGAGAAAGACAAAACACTCCTTTTTAGCTATTGGTATATTTTGATTTCTATTATTATAGCATTTAAATGGTATAATGAGCGATATAAGCATTATTATAGTACTTCAAATTGAACAAGTAACTTATATCTTACAGTCAGTCTTTCAGTTCATGTAAATTAGCAATATAGATTAAAAATATTTACAGTAGTTAGTGTCTCCTATTGCCACTAGGCTAGACAGGTCTGACCTGATAGGGTACTTATGTTCTTATTTTGAGCTATGCTGACTTCCATGAATTATGAAAATAAAATTATAGTATCTAACTGTATTCCTCCTTATTAAGTGTTGAAATATGAGACAATAACAAAACTATGTTGATTAGCAACGTTACATTATACATCAGCACCAGTTCAAAACAACTAGTATTGCTTGAAGTAATCACAATACTTAAGAAATAATCCTGGTACAGTAAATAAAGCTTAAGTCTTCCCCAGCTGTTTCTATAACATTGAAGACAGACCTACAAAAAGCAACTTTATGCAAAACACATATGTTTGTGGTTCTGAGAGAACTACAAGAGCAAACAACAACCCTCACGGATCATGTTGTAAACACATCAGAGATCAACAGCAGAGCCCAAGTTTGTCCAATTTTTTTTTTTTTTTTTTAAATAGAACAGTTAAGGCAAGATAATGATCTAATGCTAACTACATTTCATCTTGCAATGCATAAATTGACAGCTTGTAAAAGTCAACAGAGGAACTCTTCTTCCTCCATGCTTGCTTTATTTTTAGATCTTGCCTGTTCCTTTGAAGTAACAAACACTACCAGAGGCAAAAAAACTAGACTAAGTGGATCAGTAAACTGGTAAAATCAGGTGTGTTGTAGTAAACTCTTTCCTCAAACCCACACAGCATTTACTCACACCTGTAAACCAATCTCATCTTGTTGCATGAAGATAAATGCTTTCACTCCATTGTTAAAAACATTAATTGTACTCTGACTTCAGCTCTCCAGCCACATTTATTTTATAGAACAGATGCACAGAAAGCAACCCTCCCACCATCACTGCATACAAGTAAAGGAAGAAAAATTACTTAAGCTATTTAACAAATTCCTACAAAAACAGCTTGTGTTCATAATGCAGATATTTCAGGGCTTTGGGGTTTCTTTTTATTCATTTTATTTTCAGTTAATAATCCGGAGTGCACTTGAATGAACACTTCAGACTAATGAAGGTCATCACCTCCTTGTCTGACAATACACAAGTACTTGTAGAGCTACTCTTCAACATCAAAGCATGCAGAATAGCAGCTGGTTGGACCCAAAGTAAAATTATTGATTTTAAGGTAATAATGAAGATGACAAAGTTAATACCTGCCCTGTAACTCAGAGGAAATATCTGACCTACAGGTCCTAGCACCATCTGGTACAGAAAGATCTTATGCTGTATCCAGTCAGCAATATTTTAAGTGATTGCCCAGAAAGCACAGACGTGCATGAAAACTCTCCCTTTTAACGTTACTGGAATTTTGAGTGAAGCTTGAATGCTAGGGTAATGTATACACACAAAGTCAGACAGTTTGTATTCAGCACCTTTCCAGAAACAAGCCCTGAAATGGCAAAGTCATTAGGCAAATCATTCCCAACGCACACATCAGATTCCCTGCTGCAAACAGCTCTCCTGTTTGGGGTCTACAAGTCTACAAATTTAGAACACTTCTTTCTAAATTCCTGTTGCTCTAGGTTAAATACATCTCCAAGATCTTTGGCCCAGTAATTCATTAGAAGTTGCATCAGAACACCACACTGGAAGATTCAAACACTGCTTTGTATTTTTAGAGTTGCTAAATAGGTGCATGTACGTGTACATTACACAGCTAAATAAAAAATTATGTCCTAGGTTTGTGAGATAAATTACACTGAAGTTGTAGCAAAATTATTTGGGTTCTAAAACACTACATTATATAACTTTATAAACCACTGAGAAAGATGTCATGGCTATGACAAAGTAAACTAGGTGTAAGCACATTTGGAGCTTCAGTGACGAATTTGGGTACATCTTTGTTATGTCAGAGAAAAATAGAACTTCTGTAGTGCTGTACAACTACAGCAAAAATATTATTTAAAGATGTTTTAATGTTTTTCCCCTTGAAGGCAGCACTAAAGCATGTACACAATGAAGCTTGTACTTCACTCATAGCAGAGCTAAACTCTTCTATGCAAGTTGCCCACAAGTTCAAACTGTATGCTTTATGGTTTGAAAATAGATTTGACAATCCAACTGAGCAAAGCAACTAAACACGCGCCAATGCGTAGGACTGAAGCTTGAAAGCTTCAGCATATGATTTCCAAACACTACTGGGGTTTGATCCTGAAATACAGCCATTGCGCCTTACCTAGCTTCTTGGTATCTCTCTCTTCCTCCAAAAACCCTAGGGCAGGGTCTGGACTCTGTGCAGAAGGCAGATTTGGGCACCTCCGAATGGGCTCCACCAAAACCACTGTGCTGAGCAGAGAATTGCACACAGAACACACAGCTGTCCACAACTGAACCACAAGGAAATGCCTGAGGGTCGTTTAAATGCCACCCTGCCATGCTCTGATCTCAGGGTGCTGCAGGGAGCCACCTCCACTGAGGAGCCACAGGGCCCTGTACTGTACTTTATCCAAGAGCCAAGCGAAGCTCATTCTCTTCTTGCAAATCACAGCCAGAGATCTATAACCTCATTTTACTCAATAGTCCCAGGAAAAGAGCAGTCTCACAAGAAGCAGAAGCCCCAGGAACAGCTCCCATCTCTGCACAGAAGGAAGTCAAACTCAAATCTTTGCTGTCCTGCAGGAACATCCCAGGCACTGTCTGCTGTTAGAGATATTTCCACCCCCTCTTGGTACAGCTCCACAATATTGCAGCAAGATCAACTGAGCCATGCAGGAAGCACTACAGTTTTGCTAGTGAGCTAGAGGATAATTCCGACTCCCCAAATACAGTTACAAAAATTATTACTCTATAAAATAGAAGCAAGTACTGACAGAAAGCACATATCATTACAATGCAATTGTTCCAGTGGCAATTATTTGCCTGAACACATTTGTGATCTGAGCTGTCTGTAGCATCTTGGCAGACATTACAAAATGAAGGTGAAAACACATTTTGACTTGGGAAAAAATCATCAGCAGATTGTCGAACCACAAATAGATCAGCTTTGTTTATGACAACCTGAGAAAAATGTTAACAGTTACTGATTGCTTCCTGATATGGGTGACTAACAACCCACATGGTTCAAACCCTATATGCTTTATTACCAAGTGGCAAATAAACATTCAATGCACAGGTCCCCCTCATCAGACAATATCTTGTTATTCTTTTCAAGAGGAGAATGGTAAACACTGAATGAAACTGAGTAAAAGCTTCACAGAATGAAAGGAATTAATTTCATTTTTTTATCCACCAAAACCTACTAGATTAGCTTTACTTCTAAACCAAGATAGGAAACTGTATGCCAGCACTGGAATCGGGAATCAGATTGCCTTGTCCCATCAGACTTACAGTTTAAAATTTAAATTGACCAACTCTGGCTTCTATTTCCAATATGGTTGACAATGTTCAGTTGTCTAAAGCTATTTCTTCCATCTTTTGGATATAAGCTAGGCAATTTACACCCAATTCTTCACTGAAAGCAATTTACCACTACTTACATCTTTGCCATTTCAGATGCAGCTGCCCTGATTTACGCCAGTATGTCAACAGAATCAGGCTGCGACACTACAATAATGCAAATGTTGCTTTGCTGTGTTCTGCATCCCCCAAAATACCATTGCATAGTTGCATAGGGTTTATTTATATTGTATATACAGACACACACATATATATACACACAAACACACCTATATATGCCTTCTGAGTATTTTTACACAGTAATTAGTTGTATCTTGCCCATACTGGGGAAATTTGTGCCAAGCATACCGTGCGTGCTTGGTGTTTTGTAACATGACTAGCCCATTATTGGCAGTCAGAGAGATAGAGATTGATACTAAAGGTCATTTTTATTTATGTCAGACACAGGATGTTTCAGAAGCTTTTATGGAGCAGCTACATCTGTGCTCTCTGTGGGTTGGATCTGCTCCATACATACTGCTGGAGGATAGAAAAAGCAGATCATACAAGAGGGAAGCACTATCCTGGGCTTCACTGGAAGCCAACTACACTAAATGCTCCACCTAACCCAGCCTTTTCACAGCATCCCAGGCAGTTGGGCTGTGCAGCTCATAGACATTGCTCATGGAGGGCCAAAGGTTGTTTTTTTACTATCAGTTTTAATCTAATAGAAAGTTTTCACGGCATTTATTTCCTCTATAGCAAAATTAACTCTACTTGCAAAGCTTCCTCCCCCTCAGAGGGAAATAAGATGTAGGCTCGGAAGCCCAAATCCACAATGATATTTAAGTGCCTGAGGAACTGTGCCAGAGTGTCTGGCAGGGGAAGCTAAACAGACTCAATTTTAAAAGGGAACATAGTGAATGGAGAGACAGACTGAAAGCTCAGGAAAATGAAGTACTCCTTTTATCTACTATGGGGGGAGCTGTTAAGTGGCAAAGCAAACTTCTTTTCTGTCCTTGCTCATCTGTGTGCTTTAACCCACTGCGAGTGCCATCTCCACCCGTATTTGAGACTGGTCTTTGCTGCAGCTGGCACCAAGTTAGTCACAGATGCTATTTCCAGGACATCAACATCAGTGCAGTGGGAGCTGGACAGAGATAAATACAGTTTGTATGATCACATGAACAGTCATCTTCCAGCTTCTTGCCCTGCAGGTCTAATAAAAATACTCTTTGTGAAAGGTACTAATATTCATCTTCCTTAAAACAAGACACACACAAACAGTAGAAAATATTTTGAAAACCTGTGTTACTGATTATTTTATACAGCCTGTGTGTTTTGTCATTAAACTGCTATTTTCCATATTTATTTCTTAACATTTCACATTGAACCCATTTTTAAAATTTCCTCTTATATCTATATTGGGACAAATGCTATTCTCATCTGTATTTGTGTATTCCCCTGATCTCACAGCACTGCAACAGAGGACAATTTGGCTCTCTATCTACATAGGCATTATAGCTAAAGCCTGACACAATGATGGAACTGCATCAGCGCATGAAGGTTGCTTAACACAAAGTACACTCCAATATAACACTTCTAATCTGCAGGTTATAACTTCACTCTAATAGTGTACCTTATTCAAGATAATAGAACAAAACTTTTGGTCCTTTACCACCCTTATTACAGCTGAGTTAGTCTTTACAGAAATGCTGGAAAAGCAGAAATTATTAGCTGCATCCTGTTGAAAAGGAACAGCTTCCAGATGTTGATGTTAACATGTGGAGATACATGGAGAAGACAGCACTGCAGAGCAATGATAACATCTCCAAAAAAAAAAAAAAAGTCAGTTAACGAACTTCTTTCTCATTATTTTGGAATTCAACTAAAAATTAAGTGTAGTCCAAAGCAATCTCTAAAGTTAGCTTGTTAATCATCTAAACAAAAA
Organism: Aquila spilogaster; assembly: GCA_024606505.1. NCBI lineage: Eukaryota > Metazoa > Chordata > Aves > Accipitriformes > Accipitridae > Aquila > Aquila spilogaster. The sequence continues at coordinate 18,269,840 of JANHGO010000027.1, read as the reverse complement.
AGAGTTATAAATTGAAACTGAAAGACCATTCATATTTTCCATTTTTTGGATTTGACCCTGCCCTAGCAAAGATTACATCTGCTTGGAGTGGACTCTGCAGTAGAGCAATGGAAAGCATTCAAGTGCCATTGACATGTCCCATATTTCTATTCTTAAAAGCTCAGCGTACGGAAGTCTTTTTTTAAAAGAAAGAGGTTCTTCTGAAAATATTTTAGAGGACTAGGAGCTAAAAGATTTCTTTAATTCATTGTATTGCTTTCTCAAATAAATGCACACTGTTAGAATCTGACATTCATTTATCTGATTTGAAGAAGTAAGGTTAGGAAACGTATGCTAGAGCAAGCAAGTAGTAGTTCTTGTGCATGTGTTTTAAAGGCACGCAAACCCCCTTTCACTCAAATGCGTGATGTGTTTAGGAAAATAATAGACATAATTTATCTGCCATAAGGTCCTCACTGAAGAGGTTCATGCTGTGAGGATTTCCATGGCAACTACTTAAAGTGACATAAGTGTTCATTTTTAATATCGAGAACCCAGGGACATGATTAGCTACAGTAATAATACCACATAAACCACATAAACAGAGATCTTTTGTTCAGGGCCAAGTAAACAAACTTTCCTTTTCCTCTACGCGAACCAACTTCAGAATCATTCACCAAGTTAAAAAAAAACTTATGTTTTCTATCAAATTTTTTACAAGAAACAGTAATGCATTTACATATACACATATAGCTGAAATAATGAGTTCCTTAAATTACCTAGTAAACAGTATATCAGGTAGCCTCTAGAAAGTCTACATGAAGAAGATTATACCCAGGTCAACCCAAAGAGGCACAAAACCAGATTTTTGTAGAACTTTCCAAGTCTATTGAAATTCACCTGCAAAGAGATTCCAAAGAGATGACAAGTGCTCAACAGTCATTAAAATATTTTAAAAAATAAGTACTCACCAGTATATTGAAGCTGCTGCAACAAATTGAAGTTCTAGCATGATATAGCAGTAAATAGGGGAACCTAAATTAATAGGCATTGCTCCAGAGTGAAGAAGAAACAATCCGATACCTACCTTAACAAACATGAAACTGGAACAGCCTGCTCCTTTATACCTGTTTCCCTTCCCTCCAGGTGCAGTCTTGATTTTACCAGGCATGAGTTAGGGGCAGGAATTAAGCACACTCTGCCAATCCCAACCTGCAGACTCTGAAGAGATTACAACCAGCCAGCATAGACACTATCCAAGGTTAATTTATAACGGGGTGGGACTGATAGGGAACAAATCCTAAAACCACTTGGCCCCAGCTAACACTTCTCAGCCCTGGTCTTCATGGTGGTTGCTTGATCCAGCTGAATGTATTCACCTCACAGAGCTGGTGGCCGATACCTTTACTCATCAGCTAAAGTCATACTTTAAAAGCACTCCTTCTGCAATATAGTGCAGTTGATATAGATCATTAAAGCCAGCTTGAAAAAATACAGTTTACTTTTATGCAATCATCTGAGAGACTTTCATATCAACTAAAGTAAAGCTCCACAAAATACCTAGTTTTTATATTCTCTTTAATTCTTACATCTATTTCAGACCTCCATTAAAACTGCATAACATTAATTTATTCAGGAAAGCTTAATAGTCTCCTTTTGGAAGTTTTCTCCATTAAGCTGATATTACTGTCACTTCATGGAAGGGCTGAACAGATGTCCTTTTTTTCCTATGAGGGTTATTATTCAGAGCTATGCTTACAGAGGCAGTTTCTTACAGTAAAAGTGCCTGGAAATAAATGTTCTCTGTGATATACCATCTCATCTTCTTATCCTCTGACTGGTCAAACAATGACAAAACTGTATTGTTCACGTTAAAGGACGTTTAAGGACTCATTCATGAAAGACATAGTAGTGGTGGAGAAACATATCAAGGAAGAGCAATGAGTCAGACTGTCGGCAGCCACGTCAGCTGGAGGAAGCCACGTACATCCAGGCTGCACATGAACTCCCTGAACAATTCTACTCTGCCTATTTTTACCACTGAAAAATACTTTAACTTTTACCCTCTTGGGAAAAAGGAAGATGGCAAGGTTTAAAGGGACTTGTCCTAGGATTGCAGTGATAGGCAGCAGAGCCTTTGCTGTGGGCGTCCTTCAAATGGGACGAAGGAAAGGATGAGCTGAGCTAGAGAAGAACAAAGGCAGAGTTAATGCACAAATTCCTATACCTGCTCATCAGCTAGCATCCTGAAAGCAGGGACTTGGCACAGAAACAACTCCATTGCCACAACTGAGTGGGGAGGGGATATTTATTCTCAGTGCACCCTGCAGCTAATGTCACTGCCTCTCAACCTGGGCACTGGAGAATGGCATATCCTCCCTGTCTTTATTTATTCCCACAATATTAAGTGCTTTTCTTCACCAGGGATGAAAATATCGAGTTTCTGAACATGCTATGTGTAGGTTTTTTACTGCATTCACTACCACATACAGCTACAAAGCATGTGGATAATACATAGTGTAGTCCCGTGTGGCTTGGACAGACATTGCTATTGCTGCATGCTCAGAGGAGTTTTTCTTTAGGATTCCCTGTCCTCTGGGAAAAAGCTAACCCTCTTTCTGCTTAGGCTTGTGCTATTGCTGGAGACCAGGAAGGAAAAGAAAAGCTGCACAGAAGGCAAACCCCGCTATAATTGAGTGATCAATAAAGCAAATACTCTATGATGTAAGGCTCCCATGCTCAGCAAGGCACTGTAAAAACCTAGATTGAGACAATCTGTTTCTCTGAGGCTTGTAGGCTAAATAGCAAGCTAAAGGAAGGAAGCTACACAACAAACGGAGAAAGGCATCTGACAAAAGCCTCATTAGCCCTCCATTTCCTTCACCCACAGCATATGTTTGTTTCTTCTCAGAGCTGGCATTTCCAAAGGTCTGTATGCTCAGTACTTATCCTAAGTATCTAGCAGGGATCTGAACTCCCATTGCAAAAAGGAAACTACTCACATTTTGGAACTGTGAGCACAGGACAAGTTCATTCAGTAAATTGTCTTGGATTACCCTCTGATTCAGGATGCATCTCTGTTGCTGAACAGGCAAGTGCTGGAAGTGAGACTGAGAGCTGTTCCCAGTCTCATCCCGCAGCTCTGTTCTGGGGCGTTCCAGCTAGTGCCTTTCAAAATTAGGGAGTACTTTGAGGGAAGAGCACTCCTAAGGACCACTCCCTGCAGGATGAATGAGGTTACAGGTTTGTCTCCCTCCAGCCTTTGCAATCCTCTGGCATTACCCCATCATGGTTTGCATTCTCCATCACTCCTGGCATACCCTCATACCACATACCAGACATAAAAAATGTGGCACAAGCTTCTCAGCAAACATACTATCTTTTAGAAACTTCTCATTTAGACCATCTTGTTTTCAAGTCAAAACAAGCTTGCATTATTGTTATCCACAGCTCATTTCTTACTTCCCCCAGAACCACAGATCTATACTATACATTTATCCTCTTTCTATGATGTATAAATTTACCTGACTTCTGATGTATAAATTTACCTGACTATGCTAATACACATAGCCATGTTTGAATGTATATTTACAATGAAAATGTTGTTTCACTGAACACTAGGGATGTGTTCCCTGTTCTCTGAGTTCAGTCAGCAAAAACTCAATGGATGTCAACAGAGTCAGTCGGGATTTTCATCTGTATAAATAGGAGCAGGATCTGACAGCCACACAAATTACATCTGCTCCATTGCAGCCATCTGTAATTCAATCTCCAAAATATTAATCAAGTTTATCTGACATGATTTTTCCTCCATCATCAGCTCATGATGCTTATTGCTTCTTGGTCTGTTACCCTTATACACTAGATTTTTATTCCCCTTAATATATCTGCCTTTAAGAGAGATTGCATTAGATTTATTGGACAACTTTTTAGTGATCAATACCACATTACCTTCTCTTTAATCATTCTATACATATCATCTGTTTGCTATATGTCTCTCTGTGGTCTTGTCTTTCTTTGCACTGCTAACCTAACACAATATGTTTAGTTTTAGCAGTACACTTCAGTATTATAACTCCTTATACACTGAAAGACTAGTAGGTCAAGCACCATCTTGATTTTTATGCCATCTTAGAGTTTCGTTTCATTATCCTGAGTTCTCAGGCCTTACTCTGAAGTAAGGTTTGTCAAGACCCAGACTGGACAGACCAGGAAGTTGTGTTTAATTCGAAATTCCCTGGGGCTAAATTAAGGTGAAACGACACCAAACGATCAGTTAAAGATTTTATTCATGACAGAAGCAAACTGAACTGGGGA